>OZ025251.1:21529297-22151941 GCA_964019135.1 Arenicola marina | reverse complement strand
CGCCGCCAACCAGTGAGTACCCGTCTCGTCGTTCTACGCTCCCCCCCCCCGCCCCCCGCCGCCAACCAGAGTACCCGTCTCCTCGTTCTACGCTCCCCCGCCCCCCGCCGCCAACCAGTGAGTACCCGTTTCCTCGTTCTGCGCTCCCCCCCGCCAACCAGTGAGTACCCGTTTCCTCGTTCTACGCTCCCCCGCCCCCCGTCGCCAACCAGTGAGTACCCGTCTCCTCGTTCTACGCTCCCCCCGTCCCCCGTCGCCACCCAGTGAATACCCGTTTCCTCGTTCTACGCTCCCCCCGCCCCCCGTCGCCAACCAGTGAGTACCCGTCTCCTCGTTTTACGCTCCCCCCGTCCCCCGTCGCCAACCAGTGAGTACCCGTCTCCTCATTCTACGCTCCCCCCGTCCCCCGTCGCCACCCAGTGAGTACCCGTCTCCTCGTTCTACGCTCCCCCGCCCCCCGTCGCCAACCAGTGAGTACCCGTCTCCTCGTTCTACGCTCCCCCCGTCCCCCGTCGCCACCCAGTGAGTACCCGTCTCCTCGTTCTACGCTCCCCCGCCCCCCGTCGCCAACCAGTGAATACCCGTCTCCTAATTCTACACTCTCCCCCCACCGATACATACCCTCCCTGCCGCTACACTATAGGCGGGTATTAAACAACCCGTGTGTGAACAAAGATGGCTTATAATAGAACACCAATCCATCCACCATTTTCCATTTTTAACTTCGGTAGCATTAATGCTCCTATTCTATCTGTATTTTACACATCCTCAGTCGGAGGGGTCCATATTGGTTCCTGATAAATGTTGAATGTACGGGTTTGTATTGGGCTCAAGGTTTCGGACTTGAAGATTCTTAAACTTGAAGATGTGTTACCTGGCTAAAAACAGCCGACATTTCATTACTTTGTTCTACGCGTGTTCCAGGCATCTACGACAGCACATTAGTATCTCAAGTGCAGGCGCCGCCCAGAGCCCCGTCAGCCACGGAACTCCAGGTCGTCGCCCAGCAGCAGCAGCAGCAGCAACAGCAGCAGCAGCAGCAGCAGCAGCAGCCGGCCACGACGACGATCCACTTGAACCCGTTGTTGGGCGTGGCGCCGCTGGGGCCGCAGCAGCTGAGCAAGGAGCACCTGTACCAGCTGGCCATGCTGGAGGCAGCGTATCACCACTTGCCGCACCCTTCGGACTCTGAAAGGTTACGGTATGGGTCTCTATACGCCCAACCAACTCCAAGGCGGTCTGGCACTAGTCTCGACCGCGCTGGAACCACTCTTCTGCCGTCGCTGGCTTTAGCTTCTCGTAGTGCAGTAGTAGTAGTTGTAGCCATAGTAGCTGCCTGTGTGTCTCCCTCCCTGGGTCCGTCCTCTGGTGTTACCAGTAACAGTATTGAATAACGAACATAAAGGGATGCTAGCCAGGAGTTGAACCGGAGTGATTTGAGAACAAATGCCAATACGGAAGGCGGACCCGTTTTTGAAGATTTCCTCTTGTATCCGGGCAAGATACCTGTATATGGCAGATGGGTGGGGATGGGGTGGGTCATTGTTGCAGTGAAGGGAAGAATTTTCGTTTGGAATTTGGCGTTGGGTCTTACCAAAAACCACCCGATCATCAGTTACAATGTATCCCCTTATTTTGTTTGAAAGATCCCCATTCTAAAAGCTTATTTGTAATATGTCCACATACCATACGGAAAAATTTCATTAACCCTTGTCATTGTTTCGTCTACAGTTAGTGACTTATTAAGCAGTAGATTTATTATGCATGCCCTTAGTATGTTTTACTATAGTATGGTCAATGTATGAAATGACTGTTTTTGTTTGTAACATGAAAGCTCTACCTGCACTGTAAATTTACGAAAGGTTGTTGTAAAAATTATCTTTGGCTAAACGTTTCTTTGACGTGATTATGATAAACAGGTCACGCGTTAACCGTGCCACTGAATACCAGAATAAGTATTGTTAGTTACCTACCACGAGTATGCCATGTTCGCTTTGCCCCGGTGTCGTGCTTCACTGGTTTCCCTGGTGCCGCCAGTGCACTGACCGCCCGGCTCTTGTCTCTACAGGCATTACCTGCCGCGGAATCCCTGTCCCACACCAGCCTACTACCCTCAAATACCCCCGCCACACTCAGACACAGTCGAGTTTTTCCAACAACTGGGTACAGAGACCCTTTTCTTCATCTTCTATTACATGGAGGCAAGTTATATATAACACTTACATTTAGCACATGGAAGCGTATGCTAGCAGTGTACTAGCAAATTTGGTGTTGTTCACATGCGCTTAATCTTTATATCAGTTATATGTAGCCTTTATTAAAGTAGAAATTCATTAAGAGTTAAATGTGTAGTGGTTGAACATGCATATTATATTTCAGTACTAATAAGTATAAAATCTTAAAATACGCTTCATGGAGGTAGAATATAATACAGATGCATTCTTGATTACTTAATTTGATGCCTGTTTACAGTAGTTTCCTAGGACGATATGTGGGTCATAACGCGACCGTGTCTTGGGGTCCACAGGGCACAAAGGCTCAGTACTTGGCAGCCAAGGCGTTGAAGAAACAGTCCTGGCGGTTCCACACCAAGTACATGATGTGGTTTCAGCGGCACGAGGAACCCAAGCAAATCACAGAGGACTTTGAACAGGTCAGCGCCAATGGGTCCCCGCCCACCCGGCTTGGCTGTAGTAACACATTCTGTACTGTAAAGGGCGTGAACTATGTTGACCGCCCAACGTGGCAGCCGTGGGTATATACTAGTTTTCACCACGTGGTTATCTGCTGGTCTTCATCACGTGGGTATATGCTGGTGTTCGTCACGTGGTTATCTGCTGGTCTTCATCACGTGGGTATATGCTGGTGTTCGTCACGTGGTTATCTGCTGGTCTTCATCACGTGGGTATATGCTGTTGTTCGTCACGTGGTTATATGCTGGTCTTCATAACGTGGGCATAGGCTAGTATTCACCACGTGGTTATATGTTGGTCTTCATAACGTGGGTATTTACTAGTATTCACGCCGTGGTTATATGCTGGTCTTCATCACGTGGGTATTTACTAGTATTCACCACGTGGGTATATTCTGGTCTTCACCACGTGGTTATATATTTGTTTTCATGTGGTTAAATACTAGTATTTAGCATGTGGTTAAATGCTGGTATTCACCATGTGGTTATATACTTTGTAGTGCTCACCTATTTCTCACCAATCAGTCATTGTTTTTAGGTTTATATATGGCTTATATTACATGCTGGCGATGCTATCAATATGCCCGGTTTGATCGATGCCTTGTCTGTGACGTTATGATGGTTCTTGCAGGGAACGTATATCTACTTTGACTACGAGAAATGGGGCCAACGAAAGAAGGAAGGGTTCACATTTGAGTACCGGTATCTGGAAGACCGAGACCTCAACTAGGCGGCCCGCCGGGCGGAGAGCCCCTGAGTGACTCTAAGTGACTGGGCCACGTGGTATGGCTGTGAGATGGGTCGAGATTGGCACCCCGCCACCCCGCCCACTGGACCAACCGGCCTCTGCCCCCATGAAGGGGGAGGAGGGGAGGAGAGGTGAGGGGAGGTGGGCAGCTGGAGGTCAAGTGCTGCCGTGGGCAGTCTTGGTGGGGTTGATGAGGGGAGGTGGGACTGCCATCATCGACTCCCACCCCCGCCCCGCCCCGCCCCAGCCCTCCACACCCGCGCCCACCCCTGGCCCTCTACTGTCAATGTCCACCGTTTTATGTGGATGCTGATTTTGGGAGATGGACTGAAATAATAACAGCGGCACGGTGGCTGTATCGGTGGCGGGTTGAGTTACCATGGCGACGACTGGGCCGAAGGCCGTGTCGCGTGGCTGTGTCCGGTGGTGGGGGGGGGTGTATCCCCTTCCACGTAAGCCGACCCCCCCCCCCCCCACCCCCAATCATCTCTCACCCAATTCCCATTCTTTCCTTGGTCACTGCCATTGTCAACTTTGTAAAGCTTCCCATTTCAAGCCCACTTCTCTGGGTGTCCCCGCTCGCCCCCTTCGCCCTCCCCCCCCCCCCCTCCCTTCCCCTTCAGTCCGACGCCCCACCCCGCCCCCCACCGCGCCCCCCCACCACCGACATAGATGGGGGCTTGCGGCGCCTCGCTCACCCGCGCACCACCACCACCCACCCACCCACCCACCCCATTGATGCTGGCCACGTGTCCGCCAGTGCGCTGTACCCGTCGTTTGTTTGTCCTCTCGTCATCTTTATTGTTTCCTTGGATCTCTGCTGCGGACGCTTCCTGCGCGGCAAGGAGAGCGGAAGTGACGTCTCATTTGGCTGGCTGGCCGCCTGACCGCGATCTTCACACACACACACACAGACCAGGAGGGGAGGGGACTCGTCTTTTTTTTATCATCACTCTTCGCAAGGCAGCAACCGCACGGAGAGAGGACCGCCCGCATCAGGAGCAGGAGAAGGAGGAGGAGAGGGGTCTGCTGGCGAACTGACTGTGGGGGGAGGGATGAGCACTATTGCACTGACTGGAGGGGGAAGCTGAGGGTACGTCTGTTCTGTAGCTGTGATAAGGTTGGTAAGACTACTACTACTATTGTGCAGTTCACTGATGCCAGTGTTCACTGGACGTGCTGGGGTCGGGTCTGTGCAGTTATTACGCCGTGCCAGGGTGGTTGTGTTACCGTCGAACGTCATCGGTGCGTGCTATAGTTTGTTTCCATGGCGACAGTAGCGAGCTTATCCTCGATGCCCGAATGATAGTCATTTCCGGCGATGGGACGTGCGTGTGATTAGATTAGCCAGTGACGTCACTTCATTTGCTATGTGACGTCCCGTCGGCGCTGAATGTTACTCACATGTAGGTCTCCCTGCTTAAGTCATCCGTGACGTGCACAAAATATCGCTGTCGTGACGTCACGTGTGATGTCACGTTTGACTGCCCGAGACTTAACCCGTGCTCGCCGCGAGGGACGCCCCGGATTGCTCAAGAAGAGGTGCGCTCTTAACTGCTGTGACCTTGACTCTGAGTGTTGTTCATGGCCGGATCTCGATTTGCTAGATCATCCCAAAGTGCCCGAAGTAGTCTGGTCCGTTCATTAATTATTTAGCCGAGGGGCCTTACTGTAGCCAGAATGCAAGGTGTCTTTATGTGGCGTGTGCCGTACAGTGATGAGAATCGCTGTATGAATTGAGCTCGAAACACGAACCCTCCCGCTTGCCAACGATATGGGTTAAAACAAATGTCTATCTGGGTACCTCTCGTTCGGGATGTGCATGGGCTGGCCCGGGTTATTGTCGTTCAGGGGGCCCTGGTGGGACATCGTGGGTGGTGTCAAACATCGTGGTGCTCTGGGTGACTAACGGCCAACGTAAGCAATACAGCTGAACAAGGTAATGTCTTGATAATGGATGTGCCCGAACTGTTCCGGAGCGAGGTGGAAGGACCAGGTGTCCGGAACTACACTTTGCGTTACCAAATCTTAAATGTTTAATCAAGTCATCTGGCCTGCTTATAAGTAAGATACTTGTGTTCGATAGAAATGAGTAGTGTTTGGATGTAGGTTACGATATAACTAAAGAAAGGTACTTCTCATCGGGATGTATGTTTCGTAAGCGGGTCTCGCTCAGTGGGGACTTCAATAGCTGGGACAATAGTCCGCGCGCCGCGCTCTCCGTTCCGCACATTAAGATTCAGGATAATAGTGTGTTCAATTCTGCACTCCCTTGGGGTGTAAAGGGTTATTTAAGAAACTGACAAGGTCAAGGGTATAATACATTCGTGTGGCTTAGCTATGTTGTCGTTGAACAAGTAATAGAGATATATTTGGGTTAAGGCGCCGACCCCCCCCCTACCAACCCCCATAATACATCCACCCACCACCGCTTGGTGATGCACAATACTCTTCCCCAATACCCGACCCTCTTATTCCAATTTTATTTACTGGGATCGCCTGTGCCAAGTGATATAAAAAAGGGTTAAAAAGTATTAAAAAAAATAAGATATTGCACGCATATTTTAGCTCTGCATTTAGATTTCCACTGTTAACAGATTTTACCTTTATGCCGTTTTTTTAAAAACCAAACTTTACTCTTGATTAAGGTTCATTGGCGACTTTGTAAGCATACTTTGATTGATTGAACAACATTTGTCCGGTCTGTGTACTTACTTGTAAACACTGGGTTTAGTTACTTTTTTATGCAAACGGCTTGCTACATGGTTGAAATTATTTGAAAATGATCGCGGATTTTTGCCTGTATGTATTGTCGTTAGCTTCCGTCTGTGATACATCCGCGATACCCACCAGTTTGGGACTGAGGTCAATCATGGTTCTATAAAGAGAGTTTACAAACTTACCATCTTATATAAGGTATTGCCAGGGATATGCACGTAGCCAAAGATGATCTTTGTTTTTCCATTGCGTCCCTTAAGCTTCTTACATATTGGATAATAAGTTAAATTCGCTCATTAATCTGTTGAAATGGCCTCATCAAGCTTGTGAAGAGAACATCTAGTTCATCTGATGTAACTTTTGGTATTAGCGACTTGTAACTTATTTGATGGAAGGATTGTGCGTTGAAGTAGTATTACCGGATGCTCAGTTGGCCCAGCACAACCCAGATATGTTATGCTGCTCCATTTGGGGATAGACTGTTATCGCATTCTTGTGATAGGTCGTTGAAAGCCATAACCGCCGTGTGATTGGATAGCGGTTGCCGATGCCGCATTGTGATTGGTCGTTCTACAAGTCGTGCTGCGACGTGATTGGTTAGCGGTGGCAGCTACCATATTGTGATTGGTTAACGCTGCCTTTGTCGCACGGCGATTGATCAATGGCGACTGGTCAATGGCGACTGGTCAATGGCGACTGGTCACCGCGATTGTCCGCCTTCCTTCTCCTGATTGAAAACGAACTGTTCATTTTGTTCATATTTTCTGGCGGGGAAGCGGCTCAACATAGCATGTGTCTCCTCATCGCGCGTCCGTCTCTCTGCAAATGTTATCCACGAGATCCATGACGAAGACCCGAGACTTCTTCCGTCTCAGTATGTGTGTGTGTGTCTGCTTCGTGATGCCATCTTGTCTGTTCAACCAGCCAGCCAGCCAGCCAGCCAACCAGTCAGTCAACCAGGCGTGTTTTTATCCCACACACCCACCCACCCCTCGCCCCTCGCCCCTCGCCCCTCCCCTTTACCACTGTATGTATTGTAATGTACTGTAAACAGAAGCCGTAGGCCGCTGTGGTTATTTTTGTACAGCACTAGTGACGTGAGTGAGACTGAGCGAGAGGAGGGAGAGAAAGGTGGAGGCGCCAGGATGGAGTGACCCCCCTTGGTTCGGCCCCCACACGCGCCGGACGTGACGTCAGATCACGTGATGTGACGTCACGGATGGCCTTTGGGGAGCCACTGTACATAGACACCCCCCAACACCCCTCGCGAACACCCCCAAGGGTGGGGACGCTCCCTCCGGCCGCACTTCCACCAAAATATGGCTGAAAAATGTCAAATAAACATTTAAAAAACTTACGCAATTGGTTCATTTGTTTGGCGCTGATCTAGCCTATTGTTAAGATTGACACGTATATGTACCTGAGCGTTGGCGTGTCTTAAAACATATCGATACAAATAGTGATTACAAAATCTGAACGTCTTTTCGTTCCATACATTCAATTTGAAGTCTGATGCGACTACGAGTTTATTAAATGCTAACTATAGTCGTTTTGAACTTGGCCGTTTCAAACTATTCGACCTGTCTTTCGCAACGCGTATGGAGGTTACCCCGGGGACCTAGCTCCGCTCTCCCTTGCTTCTCCCATTGACCATATATGACCAAAGTGGTTAAAGCGTGCTGAATATACAACAAACCAGATATTCGACCCGCAGCGAATCTGCGAGACTACCAGATTCCGCACATATTGCACCTATCTGTCCCTCGATAGCGCTAACAATTTGAGCTGGAGCCAAATGAGTGTTTGGCGACCCTGACCTCGCCATGACCTTTTACCACATACGACCGGCTTGGTGCGCTCGTAATACATGCGAAGAACAAAGCTGAAATGTGCTTTGACACACTGCATCCACATTTTCAACCAATAACTTCGTCGAATGATAGTGTAACCTCAAGGGACTTTTCCCCTTTCGTCCTTTTTCTAAATGTTCACGGATATTTAAAACCAGAAAGTGGACCTCCGGATTGGTTGGTACTCTGTATAAGCGTTCCAGAATAGTTTGCCTCAGTGACAAATTAAGTGAACAAATGATCTCAACCCCCACGCATACACACATAACTTTGAATTTACTTCTATTTAATATACGGAAGAAGTCTCTGAAAAAAATGAAACAAACGAATTTTTAGAAATCCTTCTGCCACGACAGCCAATAAGAGAACATTTCTGAGTCTTTTTGAGGTTGGAATATGTAGTTTGGTTGTAACTTGTTACCTTATGTTTGTCGTTGGCGTGCCTTAACTTACTTCTTTTTGTTCCATTCTAATTCCAACAATGGCAAACTAAATATGTTCCAGAAAAAGCGTTTTATGCCTCCTCGGGAGAACCGTACATATATAAAACTAATTACCTCTCCAACGAATGTTTTCAACGTGCAGGCCCCGATACGTACAATCTGTCAGTGACTCAAATTAATATAACCGGAGCCCCACGTGTTTCCAATTTGCACCGATGGTAATTGAGATAATTGTGCCTGGCGGGAGGTAACAGACAGTGGCTCGCCTTCGCTAATTAACAAGATTTTTGCGTCACTCACTGTGTCGAGGCCGTAGGTGTCATACTGTACTGTGCTCGCGCTCGTGATGTCGTAAGTGGACAGCTTGGCACACACACTGGTTCTCCGGTATTTAGTCTGTCCGCCTTGATGACGTCACCGTGCGACCCATTCGTCTTTCTTAGCACCGCCATCTTGTAAAAAAATCGGGATTCCTTGTCATCTTGTGGTGATTTTTGTCTGCTTACTCCTTGATTGTGTGAAAGATTCACCCCCCCCCACCTTCCCCGCCTCCACGCCCCATCTCCATAACGCCTAGTTAATAGCACCTTCGGCAGCTATACCCCCCCCCGCCCCACCCACCCTCCTTCCTTTCAGCGCCGCTCAGGGTCACTGACACCATGGCATTGCGGAGCAAGAGTTCAGTTTTGATAATATGCGACGTGAGGTTTCACCATCTGTGGCGGGGTGTTTAGTCATCATGCAGCCTGCCCCACACCCCAGGCCCCCCCCCCCTCACCCCCCACCCCCTCGCCCCCCACCCTCAGTCACACATAGGCCTACCCCGGACTCCAGATGCCACACATTATTGTGGCCCACAATCACACGATGGGACTCTCAATCTCCCTTACCCGCCGAATACTGATGACACTGGCCCGAGTCGCTAATGGCAGCTATCGTCTGGTCGGTCACAGAGACTGGCAGGCACAGCGAAGGCCGTGAGGGCCTGCAGACACCGGCACACAGCTGTGCCCAGAGTGTTTGTCATCTACGTTGTCTTTCTCTTTCTGCTTCATAGCTCTGTGCTCTGCGCGCCCGTCCACTGCCACACTGTATGGGTTCAGGGTCTCAGTACCAGGAGCCGACCAGCTAGGAGATGTTGGCGCGAACGAAGCCGACATGGACGCGGCTAAATCACCGAAAACAGAGCCTCTTTGACTTAATTGGAAGTATTTAGGAGAAAAAAGAAAAGATGGCTTGCCTTGGCCAATATTCTAGGACGGATGATCACATAGGACGGAAGACAATTGTTATCTTAGTTGGGTTTAATTCTACAAACGAAATGCACCAAATAACCACCGAAGAATCGTAATCTTCCAAACATTTATAAAGGTGCTTGTCGGGCGTCGATCGCTGGCTCGACACGCCACGGATATGACCGTGCTGAGACTGTTGCTCCTACTGGCTTCTGTAGGGTACACCCATTCAGAATTACTCGTACGATTTGAACCGTTTCAGGAGAGTGTCATATTCGTAGGTCGACGAGCCAGCATTAAACTTGTCTGCCGTGACCTTGAAGAAGACATCTGCGTGTCCTTGAGCACGGAGAAAGAAGGGGTTGTGGAGCTGCTCCAACACTCGACTTGTTTGACTTGGACAGCCGAGACAAACTTTACATACGGGTCCCGGGAACATTTGACATCACCAGACTCACAAGCCCGTGAATATGACGTCATTTCCGGCCATGAAATTCGACGGCCAGCGAGTTGGCGTCCCCCAGGCGTTCGGGATCCGGTGATGTTTTTCCAGTTGGTCGGACTGCAGCCAGGACGCGTGAAACTCCATCTGGATCTTAAGCGCGATAATCGCTCCACGGTGCAGGCGGATTGGCAGACGTATTTCGTCTCCGTGGTTACGCGCGTCAATGTCATCGAAGACGCGTTCTTGTACGTGTTGTCCGTGACAGAGATGTTGACCCTGCTGATGCTTGGCTTCCGGTTGCGTAAAGCGGCTGTGAAGGAAGTGGTGCTCCGGCCGTGCGGTCTGCTCGCCGGCCTGCTGTGCCAAGTCATGCTCATGCCGCTGGTAAGTCAGTCAGGCTCACACGGGGAATTAATGTCCCAATCCAAGATGGAGTTTTATAATCGTATTTGATAAACATTTTTTAGCTATACCTTGCCGGAGTATAATTGAAGAAAAAAATTGTCTCTCAGGCGTATCAAGTTGGCGTACTGTAGGGTTCATGACCAAGTTGCTTTAACATCGTTAACGGGGCGTTTTAAGACAAAGCAGTTCGATGTAGGCCTATTTGTGTTAACATAATGAAAATATGTCTTTCCACTATTTGTCTGCTATTTGTGTTTGTCTACAATTCAAAACAGATTCCATTCGCTACTGTTGAGGTGAGTAAAGGACTGTTGTGACTTAACATCTCCTAATTAGGATGTAATATTTCCTAATTAGGACCTAAAGTATCTCTTGATTAGAACGGGATATTATCCTAAGTAGGACTTGTTACTTGTCGTTATCATATGGTATTACACTGAGATTAATGCCGACGGACCCTGGTTCGAACCATGATCATACCAGGTATCCTAGTCTGGGAATTGTTCCACATGCCTACATGAGGTTGCTTTGCATTTTAGTCCACAGGATGATGCTGTACAAATACAATTGTTGTAGTTCTATCGCCATCATAATACATCATAAGTATTTCCCTTAATTGCTAACTTTATTTCCTCTAATATTGCGTGCACATTCGTTTCTGGTCGTTTGTTACATGCGTTCTATGACTTTGATGCTATATTCAAATTACACTAGAAACATTGCAATTTTTCTGCCTCCTATGATACATTCTGTTTCGACCAGATTAGGAATACGCTATTGCGATAAGCAATTATACTTTTATTGCGTTGGATATCCCGTACAGGTCCGCATCCCCATCCAAGACCCCCCCCCCCCCCCACCCCCCTCGTCAAACGGGAGCCTTTTATCAACCGCGTAGTTACGGTTTCCTCCACCAGGTGACGCTGGGTGCGTCCCTGGTTCTGTCCCTGGACGTACACCACACGGTGTGCATGCTGATCGTGGGGTGCTGCCCCACCGGGGTGCTCAGCCCCATGTTCGCCGTCCTCCAGCACGCTCACGTGGAACTCTCTGTCCTCCTCCTGCTGCTGGAGACATTCGTCGCATTCGGTGAGGAATATGAACCATCTTAATTGAGTTGAAGCTGCTCATACAGCTATTTTCTCACGAAAACAAATCTTTCCGATAGAAGGTTGTATTGCATAAAGACAATGCTATAGTGTACAAGAACTAAAAAGGGATGCTTTTAGATGCGTGGCATTCTGATGTAGACTGATATGTCATAAAATCGTGGGCATTGTCGACATAACAAATTTAACAAATGTGTATATATGTCTCACATAATTTTACAAATGTGTATAGATATCTCACATAATTTAACAAATGTGTATAAATGGCTCACATAATTTTAAATTGAGCCAGATTAAACAACGCATTAACGTCAGTCTACGGAATAACGTAGAATTCATCATCTTGAGAGACACATGCTCAACATATGAGTAACTTTGAGAATTGCACATGAAATAATTGAATTGATATTTGGACATGTCCAAGTGCGTTGAAGTGTCATTGGTAGCATGGTTTAAGGACCGATTTTACGATTCCGTCCTAATATGCAAATGCCATGTTATACAATGTTGTGCCGTTGTATCTAGTTGTAGATAAATTAGCATTGCCATGATTTCTGATTATGTTATGCCGTTCAAACTTACAAGGTAAGTTTTAAACTTTTTTTTTTTGTTTACAATTTTATGTGACAGGCGCCATGCCGCTATGGTTGTTTACATACGGGCACTTCCTCGGGGTAGCATACCACGAAGTCTCGTTCCCGTTCTCCCACATCGCGGGGACGCTGGGTGGGATCACGTGGCCGGTGTTGGCCGGCGCCGCCATCCAGCGATGTGTGCCCCGGGCACTGGGCCCACTGGACAAGGCCATCCACCCGACCTGCCTCCTCCTCACCCTCACCGCCTTCACCGTCAGCGCCTACAACCTATGGCAGAGCTGGGGTCTGGCCAGCTGGCGGCTGCTGGCCGCCACAAGCATGGTCCCCGTCATAGGCGGGCTGGTCGGAGCCCTGGCCACGCTCATCTTCCGCCAGAAGATGCCCGAGGTGAAGGCCGTCGCCTTGGTAACCGGGCTGCAGAATACGCTGCTAGCGACCATCATCCTGCAGACGTCATATCCGGCGCACGACGCTAGCTTGATGCACACGGCGCTGGTGTGCCTCGAGTTCACGACCTTGACCTTCATGTACGTGGCCTACGCGGTCCATCTTTTGGTGTGGGTCCTACTGCCTCACTACCGCACGCTGCATGATAACGTGGGCATCAGCGGTATATACCGCTCAATCGCGGAGAAGATCGTCAAGAGCATGGTCAAGGCCGGCGAAATCACCTTCAAAAACAAAGGTAACCGTGGCAACGGGGACGACAAGACGGTGGCTCTATCAGACGACAGCAGCCCGGTCTCCTCGGGTATCACCCAGGCGGCTCGGGAGGCCGCCAGTCAGGGCTTCAGCACACTGGGCATCCGAAACAAAATATTCGCAGCCACCTTCGACACGATGCGAGGCAGTTCCCGCTCCGTGTGTAACGTCTCCAACGAGACGAGCGATAATGGACGCTCTAGACCCGCCACAGACTTCGCGTACTTCGGTCCGCAGCACTTCAAGACCTACGACCACTCGGCACCGTACGCGGACCCAGGGGGCGCCCTAGCCTATGACATCGCTGACGTCATAGAAGAAGACCCGGATGACGACCGCGACTCGCTGAGCGGGATCGACTACGAGATGTTGACGGCGCAGGATCTGCCGGATAGTTTTGATATCGGAAGGTGCCCGGATGGGGAGAGTCAGGGAGCGGGTTCCGACCCGGAAGCCAAACTTCGTAGTCTGGCGGAAGCCACGGCCAAAGTGGTCGCGTGGCATGACGGGAATTTCGGGGAGAGTTTAAAAAAAATGGGGGAGCTACCCGTGTAATGAGGCCGTATGACGTGAATGTTGGGTTACGGAAACAGCAGCAACCCCCGCGGACACCCACCCACCCACCCACCCACCTAGCCACGACACTCACCCACCCTGCTATAAATGTAGATATATTGACCCACCCTGCATTACTCCAGGCATCTATAATTTTGTAATTCAGCGCATAGCGATTAAATACTGATGTCTACAAAAATGAAATCAACTCTCGAATACCAATAATAAAGGAAGGAACGAGAATAATGAACTGTTACAGTGGAAATAATGGCTTATATATATTGTGTAGTTTCCGTTTAGACGGCCATTGTAACACATGAACACTAGATGTTTGAAGTGTCACTGTATGTATACCATAACACATTTATATGATCACTGTTATAAAGGAAAATAAATATGTAAAAAATATTGTGTATTTCCTCAGAACATCATTGCCTGCTAAGCAAATTTTGCCATTCGTTAGGTGACGCTTACTTAATATCCCATCGTCGCTTGTGGTGAAAATGTATTTATCAACTCACACAGATATTATTCTTTCATAAGCAAATTGTATCAACAAAAGCTTTTGAATAGTATCGACAGCACTAACTACATGGAATTAATAAACAACTCCAGCACCACCTTATGAGAAAGATTGCGTGGAGTGCATCAATTGTTGACATAATCTGTTCAAGGTGGAGAGAATTATCTACCTCTCGTACCTGCACTGATGTAGTTTTTTTGGTTGAAACAAACATACATAGATACCTAATGCGCCACCGCGACTACGACGAATGACAATGTTTGGAACTTTTACTGGCTGAACGAGGAAAGAACAATTGACCATTCCTTAATAGGTGTCGCTACAATTAATCCAAATTAATTTTAGTTGCATGGTTTTCACAGGAAAAGCTTCTTCGTGAAATGTTGCTTTGCGCACATCTTTTTATATTAGGATACCGTATGGTTAAAATGTGACATTGGATAAATGTTGTATCAATGTTCACATCGGTCAGCGCTTAGGGCTGTTAACGATGGTTGGAATTTGGACATTGAAATTGTGTTGAATCAACGTTATCGACGTTCGCCGACGTTTCCACACGATTTTCAACATTGAATCAATGTCGTCATATGCTATCTGGGCTGTGACTGGTGACTGTAAGATTCAGTGCGAGTGCCAGCTCACCCGCCAATGTAAGTTTTTTTGCATTGTATTATTAATTCTGTATTGTTCGTGCATCATCACACAGAATTTCCGCGGGTAAAAGGAAAAAATGTCGCTTCTCAATAAAACCTCTTTTGATATACACCCGTTGTTTTCTTAAAACAAATATGGGGTCAGAGTGTCATATTTTGATCCATCGGACGAATTTCTCGCCGAAATTAAACTTTTTTGGGGTTTTCATAATAAAGTTTCATTCGGTGGAGTCAAGAGCCCTTTCGAAATCAAGGCTTGCTATTGCACCTATATTTTAACATTTCTCAGCTAATTCATAAACATGCATTAATGTCTTTTTATTGTGTTCGACATATCTACCTTTAATATGTCCTGGCTGATCTTCATGCACAGTATTCCCGACAAATTTTTGTATAGTTTTTTTATGCTAACGCGAAGGCGATGATTCAGTAATCACAATTAGTTATATACTTATTTGCCTTATTGGGACCGGGGTGATTGTAACAATTACCGAGGTTGGTTGGTTGGTTGTATATTCAGGACGCTTTAACCAGTTTTGGTCATATCGCGTCAATGGGAGAAGAAAGGGAGAGTGGAGCCATGTCCCCGGTTAACCCCCTACTCTTTACGAAGAAAGACATGGGATCTTTATCCTGCGACCACACGGACATGGCCACAGCAGTACTCGAACCATCGATCCACGTGCCGTTAGACTCCCAGGTGACCAGAGCACTCAATGTACGTCTCGTGATCTGCATGTACGCTCTAGCCCACTGAGCTATTGCGCCGGCCCCGAATTACCGAGGAAGATCACTCTTAAGCATTATAATACTGGTAAGCTCTTCGCCAGAATTGCCCTAAATAAGAGACTGCAACTTCTTGCGAACAGAGTGTATCTGGATGATCCACTGTTGACATGATATTCTCGTAGAGAGCAGCACAAGCCTCTCTACCCTGCTTTTGTTGATCTCACCAAGGCGTTTGACACTGCCAGTAGATCTGAGTACATCTTGGGAGTCTTTTGGCTGCCCCCGCAGACTATTTAAACTTATCCGCTCCTTTCATGGACATTCGTTCAGCACAGTACAAATGATAATATACAGGACGTGTGTTCTAAGTAGCCTTTATGACAGTGAACCGTGGATTACATATTCAAACGGTGGCTGAGAAAGAAAATTGAATAACTTCCATTTTCGTTGCATGCGAAACATTTTAGGCATATCTTGGCAAGGCAAGGTAACGAATGGTAAAGGGTTAACCAGGGCCAGCCTACCAAACATTCTTGCTCTTGTGAAACAAAGATGTCTTTAATCGTTTTTCCCAACAGACATGGAATAGCAAGCAAGCCACCGTTTCCAGATGGGGGCCAGTCTGGTAAAAATAGTCAAAACAGCGTTGTGTTTCACTTCTGGAACACTATGGCATTTTATTTAGGAGCATAAATATGTCATTTGTCGATATTCATATCACACACAAATACATTAAATGCAGAACTTCTAATTAAAAAAAGACGCTTGTATTATTCACAGTATACATTATGATCTGCATGTACGCCTCATGATGGACACATGCAGATCATTAAACGTACATGCAGATCACGAGACGTACATGCCGATCATGATGTATACATGCAGATCATGAGACGTACATGCCGATCATGATGTATACATGCAGATCATGAGGCATACATGCAGATCATGATGCATATATGGAGGTTTCTTGATTCCATCGAAGCCATATTGTAATGCAGTGTAATGCACTGGAATCAACTTCATTTGGCCGATGTGCCTAATTTACATCTCGTCGATGTAAAATATTGGGTGAAATACTTAATTATCACAACGGCCCAAGGAAACGGAAGTATATTTACATATATTATTTACAGCTCTACATATCCTGACCATCAATATCTGTAGAAGTACATATGCACTTGTTTTAGTAGAACACAGATTTGAACACTTATTAGCGTTCTTTTTCACAAGAAAAAACGACCATTATAATAAGACAAAATTGAATTCTGCGATCATTATCGATGAAATATTATACATCATAGGATTATTGTGGAAGCCATATCGACCAACATCATATCAGAAATTAGTCAAAGATATAAGTGTGGGGCCGTGTTGTGTGACAAGACTGTCCAGTTATGTGAGACTGGGCTTGTTACAATATGGCCGTTGCATCTCCGTTCCCTCTCCGAACGCACTTAATGCAGTGCGGTGTGTATTATAAAACTACATACAGGGATAAACTTACTGACATGAAGTAAATTAATTACTAGTTCACAAGGCCTCAAAGTCACATGACACATAATTAGATCACAGTTATGTATGTCATTTAGTCACACGTCGCGTAACGGTCACGGGCTTGGTGATTAGGATGGCTTCGTAATCAGGTTAAGGGTTAGGTAAATACATAGCAGGTCTCGTAATACGGTTCAGCATTTGGTAATTGCCTCATATATGCCCCGTAATAAAGTCAAGATTTACACAATTACGTCACATACCCCTTAATAAGGCCAAGGGTTACGTAATTACGTCATATGCCCTTTAATAAGGCCAAGGGTTACAATATTACGTCACATGCCCCGTAATAAAGTCAAGGGTTATGTAATTACGTCACATGCCCTTTAATAAGGCCAAGGGTTATGTAATTACGTCATATGCCCTTTAATAAGGCCAAGGGTTATAATATTACGTCACATGCCCCGTAATAAAGTCAAGGGTTATGTAATTACGTCACATGCCCTTTAATAAGGCCAAGGGTTATGTAATTACGTCACATGCTTATTAATAAGGCCAAGGGTTACGTAATTACGTCACATACCCCGTAATCAAATCGAGAGTTATGTAATTACGTCACATGCCTATTAATAAGGCCAAGGGTTACGTAATTACGTCACATACCCCGTAATAAGGACAAGGGTTACGTAATTACGTCACATTCTCCGTAATAAGGACAAGGGTTACGTAATTACGTCACATTCTCCGTAATAAGGACAAGGGTTACGTAATTACGTCACATACCCCGTAATAAGGACAAGGGTTACGTAATTACGTCACATTCTCCGTAATAAGGACAAGGGTTACGTAATTACGTCACATACCCCGTAATAAGGACAAGGGTTACGTAATTACGTCACATTCTCCGTAATAAGGACAAGGGTTACGTAATTACGTCACATTCTCCGTAATAAGGACAAGGGTTACGTAATTACGTCACATTCTCCGTAATAAGGACAAGGGTTACGTAATTACGTCACATTCTCCGTAATAAGGACAAGGGTTACGTAATTACGTCACATTCTCCGTAATAAGGACAAGGGTTACGTAATTACGTCACATACCCCGTAATAAGGACAAGGGTTACGTAATTACGTCACATTCTCCGTAATAAGGACAAGGGTTACGTAATTACGTCACATTCCTATTAATAAGGACAAAGGCATAATTAGGTTGGACAAAGTAGCTGGTCAATTAGGTTATAGAGTCCAGAAATTCCCTTAGCTTCTGGATCGCCGCTCCGTCGAGTTCGTCGGTCTTGGGGCGTGGGTACAACTCGTTGGGACCCCGATTGTGGGCGATAAACAGGCGAATTTTATCAAAGGCGGACGTCCAAGTGAGCTCCCGTCTCGGATAGGGCAGATCCGGAATACACGACTTTTGATCCTGAATATCCTCGGATGCCGAGCCCTTGGGTGACGACACGGAGCCGGTGTCGGAGCTGGCTCCGGAGCTGGAGAGCCGGGATAGCCGGGCAGGTTTCGGCGCGATCGTCGGCCGGGGTTGGCCGGACGCCGAGGGTGGACGGTCGCAGCTCTTAGGGGTCTTTGCCGGCGGCGGCGGCGGCGGCGGCCGTGTCTTGGGCTGGGACTCCAGGAAAACCTCGTCGTACCCGGCGTCTGAATCCACCTTTTGACGCGGAGATTTCTGGTTGTTGGCCGCCACGGAGGCGTAGTCGTAAAGGTGACTAGACTGTCTGGAGGCGGAGGCGATGGAGGAGGAGGATGATGAGGAACGGCGGCGCACGACGGCACCAGCTCCCTCGGAGGTGGGGACCCCCACCTCGGCGTAAGTGTTCTGACTGACTCCGGATAACCTGGCGGCCTCCACACCCGATATGGGGCGCGACGGACACACCCTCGTTAACGCTTTGTGATTCTTCTTCGGGGGGCTGTTACCGACACCCTGGTGCAACTCGTCGTAATCGCCGGACTCCACCACGTCACTGCGCATGCGCACCTTGTAATTATTGTTGTTGGTTTCCGCTTCGGCTTTTTCGCTGGACAGTTTCATGCTGTTGTAGATCGGGTTGTTGTAGATGGTGTCCCGAGGAGGTGAGTCGATGATGGTCGAGTCGGGGTTTCGGGAGGTACGCTCGCCCGCGGAGGGAATCGAGTCACGTGACCCCGAGCGACCGCTCATGGAGCTGTATCCGCTGGAGTCGGACGCGGTGGGACAGAGCTCGCCCATGTTGTCCACCGACTCATACATCACTTCGCTGTCCTCATCCATGGAGTTGATAGAGTTACTGGAAGAGAGAGAGTGAGATAGAGTGAGGTCACACACCATGGAGTCACTCACGTCTTGCCTTCGTCACAGTATGGAACGTGCATGCACAATTAAGGAAGGTATCACAATAGCAAATAAAAAACATCCAGTCTTCTTTGGGACTTGTTTACCAGTCTGTCGTTGCTGGTATATACACCTGTCTACGACAGTTCGAACATCATGGTGGTTTTGTAATCTCACTTACAACCTTAGTTCTAGTAGATGTTAACTATATGCGCTTGTTTAAAAATTTAAGTTGGACACATCAATTTAAGCGTATAAATGATCAGTAATGAAATCCCAAATTCATATCAATTTTGTCAAGACCGAAAGCTAAAATCATGATACAGGCCACTGAATTTTGTTTGAAAACCCTTGAAAGGCTTCAACGGACATTACGTGAATAGTCACACATCACTAATCAATGTTCCTAAGTCAAATTCACGTTGTAGACAACTTTTAATCGAATGATAATACATCCTTTGTATGTTTATAATTGGAAATAAATAATATATTTAACCCGTCTTATTATTATATCACGACATCAATACGTGAATGCAGGTCAGTAAGTCATAAAACAACCACCATGACGTCCTCATAGAATTGTGTACTCACCAGCTGGCCCTGACTGAAGTCATCGACTCGCGTCGACGACCTTCCAAGGTCATGGCGTCTTGAAGGAGTTTGATCCACTTGTCACGGATTTCTGCGCTACTGGCGCTCTGTAGGCGACAAGTGATATAATGAGGTAAATATAATCAAGTTTAGCATGGGGAGGTGATGCATATCTAATTAATAATTTGAGAAGAATTGAAATCGGTTATTGGCAAATTTTGCATTACTTTAAGGGCGAGGTAACATAAGGTGTAAGGGTGACATGGTTGAATGCATGCTGTTTGAATCTATCGTTTTTTGGCTTAAATTTAATCACATTACATTTGCTAATCTGGATAGTTTGCTGATAAATGAGATAAAATTGAAGGGCCGACTCGGGTGGGACCTATATCGCCTGAAGCACTGATCTTTGGCTTACGCCCCTGTATATATCACTCTTCGATCAATTACTCTTTATTATTTCAATTCATTGCGGCGAGCTCATTGTGAGGATTTAAAATAAAATATTATATGAAAGATTTTATCGGACAACAATTCATAAATTAGTTATATTTTTATGCTAGCCGAATTTAAAATGATTAAATTTGTTGGCGCCATGCAACGACGACGCCACATAGGAAAAAAAGAGTAACAAATCATATTTGATCCATTCCTTTTAGCATGTTTTGGGTCTATCGACATGTCCACAACTGGTGAAATAACATTTAATTTTTACATTTATGTCGACAACACGCCAAAACAACGACCATTGTATTTCGTCTGTTGCTACGGTGCTCATCTGAGGCTGCGAAACCTGCTACGCACTACGCTAGAGAACTCTCTGCTTGGTAAACAAACACTGCCCAAGAGAGGTAGAGCCAGGAGGGTGGGCGGACATTATGGCCAGGAGAGGTAGAGCCAGGAGGGTGGGCGGACGTTATGGCCAGGAGAGGTAGAGCCAGGAGGGTGGGCGGACATTATGGCTCACGTCGTGACACACCAACGGTTGGATAGTGTCTCCATTATGTTGGCGCGCTGTGGTGAAGTCTATAGCCCTGTGCTCGCGTGAAGACTGAACTTTGCACGAAGGCCGTGGATTTATGCGACAGTCGCGTATACTGATTAGTAATGGTACAAGACAGCCTGTCCATTGCGTACTGTCCCTCTTACGGGAACCTTGATCCGTTGATCGGTTCATAGGCCGGTGCATATATACAAACCACTGAGCGACACGCACAGGCAAATGGTTAGAGGTTAAAAGTATATGTTGACCAGGAAGTTAACCAACCATGCACACACACGTCGTGCTATCATCCAATACGACACATTTTACCATGCAGTGCGCAGGGTTTAATTTTCAACATTTTTATGTCCCATGTTTTACAACCAAGCTGACATCCATTTCCCTGTAACGTGGGGCTTTTCCATTTGCCTTACATGCTATTTGTTGTGTTTTATGACACAGGCCTATGTGACGTAACGCACATAGGAACGCCATTTGTGCTACAATGGTATGTTGGGTTCTCATTGAAATAAAATAGTGACGTTGACTTCTGTGACATCAGCATCGTTACAGATATGTTATGCGTCAGACATTTGGCAAACTTTGAAGGGAGTGCAGCGAATGAGACGCATAATGAGCTGGGGGAGGGGGGGGGGGGAGGGGGGTCCAGGATTTCGAAAAACAGGAGGGGTGGGGGGAGTCCACTTTGAATAGGTTCGAACAATTTACGATAGGGAGGGGAGGGGGCGGGGTGTGGGCAGCGACGCGGTGGGGGGGTGGGGGTGGGGGGTCCGCTACGCGCCCCCGCACTCCCTTGAATCCGCCACTGCCAAAATGGCATGTGGTTCCCTTATAGTTAACATTTGCAGAACACATATTCAGTTTCGGCATATAGTGACATTAAGATGTATTATCCAAATCTCCTTACCGGCATTAACGCTTATGAGACTTACCAAGTAATGAGTTCGAGACTTGGTCACGACCTCGATCGGGTAACCATGGTTACAGCTAGATACCCGGATTGACTGAGCTTGTGACAGGTCGATGTGACCTTGAGACGATACCTGAAAGTAGTAAAACATGTGAGATAAGCTATTTAATGAAAGTTTGCTTTTGCTAGAGCGTAGTCTGAGGGTTAAACAGGAGGAATATATTGGTTAGAAGATACATGACGCATCCAAGACACCTATCTAAGTATGGACGTTTCCTGTTCGAACATGTACGACCGCCTATATAAGTATGGACCATTCCTTTTCTGTAACGTCTACGACAGTGCATCTAAGTATACAACGTTCCAATTGGAAGATCCACGACAGCCTAAGTATGGTCCATTTGGACGTCTACCACAGCCTACCTAAGTATGGACCATTGGGACGTCTACCACAGCCTATCTAAATATGGTCCATTGGTACGTCTACCACAACCTACCTAAGTATGGACCATTGGGACGTCTACCACAGCCTACCTAAATATGGTCCATTGGTACGTCTACCACAACCTACCTAAGTATGGACCATTGGTACGTCTACGACAGCCTACTTAACTATAGACCATTGGAACGTCTACCACAACCTACCTAAGTATGGACCATTGGGACGTCTACCACAACCTACCTAAGTATGGACCATTGGGAATGTCTACCACAACCTACCTAAGTATGGACCATTGGGACGTCTACCACAACCTACCTACGTATGGACCATTGGTACGTCTACCACAGCCTACCTATATATGGACCATTGGAACGTCTACCACAACCTACCTAAGACCATTGGGACGTCTACGACATCCTACCGTAGTATGGTCCATTGGAACGTCTACCACAACCTACCTAAGTAAGGACCATTGGGACGTCTACCACAGCCTACCTAAGTATGGACCATTGGGACGTCTACCACAGCCTATCTAAATATGGTCCATTGGTACGTCTACCACAACCTACCTAAGTATGGACCATTGGGACGTCTACCACAGCCTACCTAAATATGGTCCATTGGTACGTCTACCACAACCTACCTAAGTATGGACCATTGGTACGTCTACGACAGCCTACTTAACTATAGACCATTGGAACGTCTACCACAACCTACCTAAGTATGGACCATTGGGACGTCTACCACAACCTACCTAAGTATGGACCATTGGGAATGTCTACCACAACCTACCTAAGTATGGACCATTGGGACGTCTACCACAACCTACCTACGTATGGACCATTGGTACGTCTACCACAGCCTACCTATATATGGACCATTGGAACGTCTACCACAACCTACCTAAGACCATTGGGACGTCTACGACATCCTACCGTAGTATGGTCCATTGGAACGTCTACCACAACCTACCTAAGTAAGGACCATTGGGACGTCTACCACAGCTTACCTAAGTATGG
Organism: Arenicola marina; assembly: GCA_964019135.1. NCBI lineage: Eukaryota > Metazoa > Annelida > Polychaeta > Arenicolidae > Arenicola > Arenicola marina. The sequence continues at coordinate 22,128,748 of OZ025251.1, read as the reverse complement.
ACCATTGGAACGTCTACGACATCCTACCGTAGTATGGACCATTGGAACGTCTACCACAGCCTACCTAAGTATGGACCATTGGGACGTCTACCACAGCCTACCTAAGTATGGACCATTGGTACGTCTACCACAACCTACCTAGGTATGGACCATTGGGACGTCTACCACATCCTACCTAAGTATGGAACATTGGGACGTCTACCACAGCCTACCTAAGTATGGACCATTGGTACGTCTACCACGACCTACCTAAGTATGGACCATTGGGACGTCTACGACATCCTACCGTAGTATGGACCATTGGGACGTCTACCACAGCCTACCTAAGTATGGACCATTGGAACGTCTACCACAACCTACCTAAGTATGGACCATTGGGACGTCTACCACATCCTACCTAAGTATGGACCGTTGGGACGTCTACCACAGCCTACCTAAGTATGGACCATTGAGACATCTACGACAGCCTACCGTAGTATGGACCATTGGGACGTCTACCACAGCTTACCTAAGTATGGACCATTGGAACGTCTACGACATCCTACCGTAGTATGGACCATTGGAACGTCTACCACAGCCTACCTAAGTATGGACCATTGGAACGTCTACCACAACCTACCTAAGTAAGGACCATTGGGACGTCTACCACAACCTACCTAAGTATGGACCATTGGGACGTCTACCACAACCTACCTAACTATGGACCATTGGGACGTCTACCACAACCTACCTAAGTATGGACCATTGGGACGTCTACCACAACCTACCTAAGTATGGACCATTGGAACGTCTACCACAACCTACCTAAGTATGGACCATTGGAACGTCTACCACAACCTACCTAAGTAAGGACCATTGGGACGTCTACCACAACCTACCTAAGTATGGACCATTGGGACGTCTACCACAACCTACCTAACTATGGACCATTGGGACGTCTACCACAACCTACCTAAGTATGGACCATTGGGACGTCTACCACAACCTACCTAAGTATGGACCATTGGAACGTCTACCACAACCTACCTAAGTATGGACCATTGGAACGTCTACCACAACCTACCAAAGTATGGACCATTGGGACGTCTACGACATCCTACCGTAGTATGGACCCTTGGAACATCTTTAAGAGCCTACCTAAGTATGGACCATTGGAACTTCTACCACCACCCACCTAATACCATTGGAACATCGACGAAATACAAACTAAATACAAACCAGTTCCATTGGAACATCTACAAAAGTCTAGTAAAGTATGATTCAACCCCATTATCTTTTTCAACGCGTGTTTCAGCAAGTATTCACCAGCATTCTGGTATCACAACCGTCTGTCTAATATGAATCAGCACCACTGTACATCACCGTCGGAAGCAAAATGAAAGTGGAGGAACAGGCGTAGCTCAACCTTGCGACCAAGGGAGATATATGCAACAGCCCATGTAAGTCTGACAAGTATGCATGTAATATCCATGACATCGTTTCTAAGTAGGCGTAAGTAAGTAAGTCATGACACAAAATAGGCACCCAAAACATACCTAAGTTAAAGTGCACATGGCGAGCCATTACTTTTTTGGGGTAATTTAGAATAAATGACATATACATTTCTACATCATATATGTATTGCTATGTATGTAGGCCTATCCCTGTCGCCATTGATACTGCATGATGTCATGCAAATCAATACTGGGCTTATCATTTCCGCAAGTGACTCAGAATCAATACAGATGACCAGGTTGAAATCAATAGTTAAATACTCATGTAACGATGTGAGCAATTCTCACGAGGCTTACCCGATCCTGGTCTCTGACGTAGGACAGCTGATCATCCTTGAGAATGAACCAATATTTCTTCCAGGCCCAGGTTTTGACTTTGCCCTGCTTCTCCAGCGTTCCCTGGAATCTCAGCGACTCCATCCTGCACTTCTGGGGGATCCAAACCAATCCAAGGTGCAATCCAATCTGGATTGCGAAACTACAACATGCACCGATCAATGATATTCCGATTCAACAATCAATATTGGTGGGTTGCGCCGTATCTGGATATAGTCATGCCATTGGCTTTGGCGACGTCACAAATTCTGTCAAAGTTACCAATGACTGCAATCAAAAAGATGGGACAGCGAACTTCCCTCAGTGTGAGTCAAGCGTCCTCGCCGCGTATTCGTTGGCGTGATTTGTGGAGTAAATTGGCGTACAACCACTTTCCATTCATTAAGTTTGATCTCTGATACAAAGTCTCGTTGCGGCGATACTTTCTTCGCGAGATCTGGTCTCGCTGTTCCGTTGGGGGTAGCGATGATGGCTGTCCCGATGAGGGTGACAGTACTGGCTGTCCCGTTGTGGGTGACAGTACTGGCTGTCCCGTTGTGGGTGACAATGCTGACAATCCTAGCGGACCCCGTGATCAACCTCAAGGTTTGCAGGTTGATGTGATGAATGCCTGTGTCGCCCGGTTGACGTTGACTCACGGTGTGGTATATGGCAAATCACTTCCGCGTAGATTAGCGGCCCGTGAGAGTGGGTCGCGGGCCAAGTGGCTTGAAGGGTGGACCGACGGGTCGAGAGTATGCAGAAGTGTTCCTAGGCGGCGGTGCTGGTCGTGGTTGTGGTGGTGGGTGGTGGGGACGTCCAGGCCTACGCCAGGTCGTGGTAGTCAGATAAGAAGAGGGCAGTGATGTACATCCAACTTGCCATATGTCTGGTATAGGAACTGTATTCGACAGCTCGTTGATGAAATGGTCGTCTCTCTGTCTCTCTTCTCCCCCTCTCCCAGTCGTCATATGCGTCACATGCGGTTCCACTGGACGACTATGTCGCGTTAGCTGGATGGCCGGTGTGGACGGGGACGTACCACGTACATACGTACATATATATACATATATATGCAGTCCGCTCTTTGACCCGTGGCGCTTGTAAACACTAAACCCGGATCAAATGTCTTTCCAGTGGCGCGTCGCATAAAGCCTGTCGCGTTTGGCACAAAGAGGCTATAGGCCTGCTAACTCGCCATATCTGCACTGACTAACATAGACCTCGGTCCGCCGAGCCTTATTCATGATTCACAGTCACATGGGTGACCGTCACTGAACCGACACGCGACACCCCACCACACCGGGCTCTGCGCGTGAATATCGTGTAGACTTAATTAACTGCATATATGTATATATGATGATGGAGGAAAGTAACTTAGTCCTTAAACAGCATGAATCATTTCCATCAATCACCTTCATCCAACTAACCAGCTCCCCAGATAGTGTGTGTCGTGCCGCATACCAAGCGCGTTAAGTACTGACGCTCATTGGTTGGTTGGTCGAGACGGGTAACGTATGTGACATCCGCAGCGTACACGGCCAAAAAAAATGTAAGATGTGCTTCACCTATATGGAGGTCTCTATATATGTCTATACACCACTGCTAGACTCTAGCTAGTACTGCTCGGCTAACTATCGGGAAATCTATCGGTTGAGCAGCCAAGCGTAGCCGACGCATGCGCATGCAGGCGTTGGCCTGTGCAGCGGCCGGAGAATGTTCTTTATTAAACGGATGATGACACGCCAAAACAGCTTTAATTGGTCGATATTATTCTCCTCTGCTACATTCCCGATATCAAATGCCCAATGTTTGAGCTAGCGTATATTCTGAGTGAATTTCGTAGCTTAATAATTAAATTTAAAAGGGAGGACAATTACGTCATAAAGAATCCCAAAGCCACGTGCTATCTTATTATCGCCCCTTTCAATTGCCGTGAATTCAACAGAGAGCACTCAACCATGAGTAGATTACCCCCCTCCCTACCTCCCCCCCCCTCACACACAACATATGGCTATGTCCATAGCTCGCATAGTCTATATCAGGCCGAAATCTACAAAACAAAGAAAAAACAAAAAAATGAAAGACAGTTACAATGAAGTATAGGCTATACATATATATATAAATATGTATTACAGTATGTATTATAATAAACAAAATGGTCGTGATGTGCAAATACAGAATCATTCAGTGACACATTTATTTGCAGTGAGTAAAGTTGCACGCACACCACTTCCTAGGTGCATGCGTCCATGGCCTTGACCACGAGTCGACGGTAGTGGTTAGCGCCCTAGACAAGACTGTACCCCCCACCCACCCCTTTTCGTTTGTTTACTCGGCGATGACTCGGCCATGTCTCGGCTATGTGTAAAGTTATTAAGTAGTGTGATGACAGATGGAAAATATAATAAAATATGTCTATATAAACTAAAACTAAGTTTCACCATACATTGTCCAGGGTGTTTGCGGAAAACTTCGGGGTTTCCGCCGCGAAGTAGTTTTCCGAAGTTGTCCGCGTTTTATTGACGACCCTACCGAACAGCGAACAGGCGCGCAGGGATATATAGCCGGCCACCAACTTCTGCTCCGGTGAACAAATCTGCTTCTCTCCGGGTAGGCCACAGGCTTTCATGATTTAAATTCAGGCAAAATATACGTATATGACATGGAGAAGAGGTTGGTAATACAACAAATTACGGAATATATTGCTTTAAGTAATATCCCGTTATATATAGTTCTTCTTCAGTTCTGCTGATTCGTTGCCAGTGTCCGCTTACCCCTGATTGGTTACCAGTGTCCGCTTCCCCCTGATTGGTTACCAGTGTCCGCTTCCCCCTGATTGGTTACAAGTGTCCGCTTACCCCCTGTGGTTACCAGTGTCCGCTTACCCCCTGATTGGTTACCAGTGTCCGCTTACCCCCTGATTGGCTACCGGTGTCCGCTTCCCCCTGATTGGTTACAAGTGTCCGCGCTGACCCCCTTGATTGGTTACCAGTGACCGCTTACCCCCAGATTGGTTACCAGTGTTCGCTTACCCCCAGATGGGTTACCAATGTTCGCTTACCCCCTGATTGGTTACCAGTGTCCGCTTACCCCCTGATTGGCTACCAGTGTCCGCTTACCCCCTGATTGGTTACCAGTGTCCGCTTACCCCCTGATTGGCTACCAGTGTCCGCTTACCTCTGATTGGTTACCAGTGTCCGCTTACCCCCTGATTGGTTACCAGTGCCCGCTTACCCCCAGATTGGTTACCAGTGTTCGCTTACCCCCAGTTGGGTTACCAATGTTCGCTTACCCCCTGATTGGTTACCAGTGTCCGCTTACCCCCTGATTGGCTACCAGTGTCCGCTTACCCCCTGATTGGTTACCAGTGTCCGCTTACCCCCTGATTGGTTACCAGTGTCCGCTTACCCCCTGATTGGCTACCAGTGTCCGCTTACCCCCTGATTGGTTACCAGTGTCCGCTTACCCCCTGATTGGTTACCAGTGTCCGCTTTACCCCTGATTGGCTACCAGTGTCCGCTTACCTCTGATTGGTTACCAGTGTCCGCTTACCCCCTGATTGGTTACCAGTGCCCGCTTACCCCCAGATTGGTTACCAGTGTTCGCTTACCCCCAGATGGGTTACCAATGTTCGCTTACCCCCTGATTGGTTACCAGTGTCCGCTTACCCCCTGATTGGCTACCAGTGTCCGCTTACCCCCTGATTGGTTACCAGTGTCCGCTTACCCCCTGATTGGTTACCAGTGTCCGCTTAGCCCCTGATTGGCTACCAGTGTCCGCTTACCTCTGATTGGTTACCAGTGTCCGCTTACCCCCTAATTGGTTACCAGTGCCCGCTTACCGCCAGATTGGTTACCAGTGTTCGCTTACCCCCAGATTGGTTACCAATGTTCGCTTACCCCCTGATTGGTTACCAGTGTCCGCTTACCCCCTGATTGGCTACCAGTGTCCGCTTATCTCTGATTGGTTACCAGTGTCCGCTTACCCCCTGATTGGTTACCAGTGCCCGCTTACCCCCAGATTGGTTACCAATGTTCGCTTACCCCCTGATTGGTTACCAGTGTCCGCTTACCCCCTGATTGGCTACCAGTGTCCGCTTATCTCTGATTGGTTACCAGTGTCCGCTTACCCCCTGATTGGTTACCAGTGCCCGCTTACCCCCAGATTGGTTACCAATGTTCGCTTACCCCCTGATTGGTTACCAGTGTCCGCTTACCCCCTGATTGGCTACCAGTGTCCGCTTACCCCCTGATTGGCTACCAGTGTCCGCTTACCCCCTGATTGGTTACCAGTGTCCGCTTACCCCCTGATTGGCTACCAGTGTCCGCTTACCCCCTGATTGGCTACCAGTGTCCGCTTACCTCTGATTGGTTACCAGTGTCCGCTTACCCCCTGATTGGTTACCAGTGCCCGCTTACCCCCAGAGTGGTTACCAGTGTTCGCTTACCCCCAGATTGGTTACCAATGTTCGCTTACCCCCTGATTGGTTACCACTGTCCGCTTACCCCCTGATTGGCTACCAGTGTCCGCTTACCCCCTGATTGGCTACCAGTGTTCGCTTACCCCCAGATTGGTTACCAGTGTCCGCTTACCCCCTGATTGGCTACCAGTGTCCGCTTACCCCCTGACTGGTTACCAGTGTCCGCTTACCCCCTGATTGGCTACCAGTGGGGGAGGGGGCACTTTGTCTATCCGGAATGGGGGGGGGCACTTTGTCTATCTGGAATGAGTCCGGACCCCCATGGGCCCCCGCCCTGGATCCACCCTTGTATGCACACAAATGATATGAGACGATTCCGCAAAGATAAATACATTTAAAATTAGATCGCGGTCTTTTCGCCAATCACGACCATCCTCTCACGGCTTATCAGCTGTCCGTGTCACGGCAGTTTTTACCGGTGTGATATCAATAGCAGTCACGACTACGTGTGGTCGCGCGTATTCAGCTTGTCAGCTCATCGCGATAAAACTATGACAAATGATGGCCCGTGTAGCATGATAATCTGCCCGCCGTGAAAAAAATGTTTTGGCTGGCGAGTGCGCCAGTTGGTTGCTATGTATATAGCGCATGTATGTTCGGTTTAGGGTTAGGTTAGGGTTAGGTTAGGGTTAGGTTAGGGTTAGGTTAGGATTTGATTAGGGCCAGGGGGTATTTAGGAATCTGCCAGTCTGTGGGGAAGAGCCACTCCATTCCTAGCCCCCCCCCTCCCCCCCCCCCGAGTTAGTGGAACTCCCACACAACATCCAGGATCCAGGATTTTAAAGGGAAAGGGGGGGGGGGGCGTCCAATTTAAGTAAGCAGTGGAATATGGACAAGAGGGCATGCATCCTCACTCAAATGAACAGGGAAGAACCTGACCACTGGTCCGCTTATCCGAAGTGCCCCCTCCCCCCCGTCACTCGTTTTCAAAGCCCTGGCTTAGGCACCCCACCCCCCCCCCCCCACACCCCCCATTCGCTGCAGGTACCACCGTTCTGGTCTGGTGATGGCTTATAACATTGGCCAAGAAAATCCTTGTTTACTTTGGCAATATTTACATAAAAATTTGGGTTCGTAGAGCGGGTGTAAAAAGGGGTGGTGGGGGGGGGGGGCGGGGAGAACGAGGACCCTCCAAACCCAGCCATGTATTAAGGAGGTATTAATGTAGTTCAGAAGGAAACTCGTTGAAACAAGAAATGAAATTATTGGTGGAGAGGAGGGCGGAGCGGGGCGTGGCGTTGCTAGATTGCCTTCAGCAACCTGAAGCAGGAATTTAACTCAATCGTAGGAGTTGGAGAGCCCATGGCATTATGTAACATGGCGCCGTAATTAACGTTACTTACTGTTTTCACCTACTGTCCTGTGTGTGTGTGGCTGCGGGGGTGGGAGGGGGGGGGGGTTATTGATAGTTCTGAGGGTTTTTGATCCAGGAAGCTCTGTCATAGGACGTGCACGAATTATATTATCGTATTGAATCCAGACACCGCTTCAAAGCACTTCGGGCCTACTTTGTAACGAGGACTCACAGCTCAAATACGATCATAAGACGTGGGCCTACGTCTTGACTTCACTGGTTACCCCTTTTGTCTGAGCAAATGCGGCTATGGCTCAATGGAGTAAAGCCCCCCAGGGTAGTGTGTTCTGAGGGGCTGTGGGGGGTGGTGTGAATTGGGCTTACGGCGTACGTCCTGGTGAGTGTTTCACCCACATCCTGATCGACTGCGCGGCTACTTCCTTGATCAAATGTCGATCAGCGTCGGTGTGGCATGCGCGTGCGCAGTGAATGGGATGGCTATGTCAATAGCGCATGTGTGTTAGATTTAGTGTTAAGTTAGGATTATGTTAGGGTAAGGTTTAATGTTAGGGTTCTGGATAGGGTTAGTGCCATGAAAGAAGCGTGGCCGGACAGGTTATCACGGCCGGGCAGGTTATTATGTTACACCGGAACTGCGCAGCTCTTGAGGTTAATTGACTTTGACGATTTATAACGGAAGACTAAACGTTATCCGATGACATTAATAACTCCCAAAGAACTTCCGCTTACAATCGCGGTCACTTGACGGCAGGAGGAAGAAAAAAGAAAATGGAATGCGATTAGAGCTTCAGCACCACGTACGGACCCACTGTGGGCGTACGTACGGACTCACTGTGGGCGTACGTACGGACTCACTGTGGGTGTACGTACGGATTCACTGTGGGCGTACGTACGGACTCACTGTGGGTGTACGTACAGACTCACTGTGGGTGTACGTACGGACTCACTGTGGGTGTACGTACAGACTCACTGTGGGTGTACGTACGATCTCACTGTGGGTGTACGTACGATCTCACTGTGGGTGTACGTACGATCTCACTGTGGGTGTACGTACGGACTCACTGTCGGTGTACGTACAGACTCACTGTGGGTGTACGTACGGACTCACTGTGGGCGTACGTACGGACTCACTGTGGGCGTAGGTACGGACTCACTGTGGGCGTACGTACGGACTCACTGTGGGTGTACGTACGGACCCACTGTGGGTGTACGTACGGACTCACTGTGGGCGTACGTACGGACTCACTGTGGGCGTACGTACGGACTCACTGTGGGCGTACGTACGATCTCACTGTGGGCGTACGTACGGACTCACTGTGGGCGTACGTACGATCTCACTGTGGGCGTACGTACGGACTCACTGTGGGTGTACGTACGGACTCACTGTGGGTGTACGTACGGACTCACTGTGGGTGTACGTACGGACTCACTGTGGGCGTACGTACGGACTCACTGTGGGCGTACCTACGGACTCACTGTGGGTGTACGTACGGACCCACTGTGGGTGTACGTACGGACTCACTGTGGGTGTACGTACGGACTCACTGTGGGTGTACGTACGGACTCACTGTGGGTGTACGTACGGACTCACTGTGGGTGTACGTACGGACTCACTGTGGGTGTACGTACGATCTCACTGTGGGTGTACGTACGATCTCACTGTGGGTGTACGTACGAACTCACTGTGGGTGTACGTACGGACTCACTGTGGGCGTACGTACGAACTCACTGTGGGTGTACGTACGGACTCACTGTGGGCGTACGTACGGACTCACTGTGGGTGTACGTACGGACCCACTGTGGGCGTACGTACGGACTCACTGTGGGTGTACGTACGGACTCACTGTGGGTGTACGTACGGACTCACTGTGGGTGTACGTACGGACTCACTGTGGGTGTACATACGGACTCACTGTGGGCGTACGTACGATCTCACTGTGGGTGTACGTACGGACTCACTGTGGGTGTACGTACGGACTCACTGTGGGCGTACGTACGGACTCACTGTGGGCGTACGTACGATCTCACTGTGGGTGTACGTACGGACTCACTGTGGGTGTACGTACGGACTCACTGTGGGTGTACGTACGGACTCACTATGGGTGTACGTACGGACTCACTGTGGGCGTACGTACGGACTCACTGTGGGCGTACCTACGGACTCACTGTGGGTGTACGTACGGACTCACTGTGGGTGTACGTACGGACTCACTGTGGGTGTACGTACGGACTCACTGTGGGTGTACGTACGATCTCACTGTGGGTGTACGTACGATCTCACTGTGGGTGTACGTACGGACTCACTGTGTGTGTACGTACGGACTCACTGTGGGTGTACGTACGGACTCACTGTGGGCGTACGTATGGACTCACTGTGGGTGTACGTACGGACCCACTGGGGGCGTACGTACGGACTCACTGTGGGTGTACGCACGGACTCACTGTGGGTGTACGTACGGACTCATTGTGGGCGTACGTACGGACCCACTGTGGGTGTACGTACGGACTCACTGTGGGCGTACGTACGGACTCACTGTGGGCGTACGTACGGACTCACTGTGGGCGTACGTACGGACTCACTGTGGGTGTACGTACGGACTCACTGTGGGTGTACGTACGGACTCACTGTGGGTGTACGTACGATCTCACTGTGGGTGTACGTACGGACTCACTGTGGGTGTACGTACGGACTCACTGTGGGCGTACGTACGGACTCACTGTGGGTGTACGTACGGACCCACTCTGGGCGTACGTACGGATTCACTGTGGGTGAACGTACGGACTCACTGTGGGCGTACGTAGGACTCACTGTGGGTGTACGTACGGACTCACTGTGGGCGTGCGTACGGACTCACTGTGGGCGTACGTACGGACTCACTGTGGGTGTACGTACGGACTCACTTTGGGTGTACGTACGGACTCACTGTGGGTGTACGTACGGACTCACTGTGGGCGTACGTACGGACTCACTGTGGGTGTACGTACGGACTCACTGTGGGTGTACGTACGGACTCACTGTGGGCGTACGTACGGACTCACTGTGGGTGTACGTACGGACTCACTGTGGGCGTACGTACGGACTCATTGTGGGTGTACGTACGGACTCACTGTGGGTGTACGTACGGACTGAATGTGGGCGTACGTGCGGACTCACTGTGGGTGTACGTACGGACTCACTGTGGGCGTACGTACGGACTCACTGTGGGTGTACGTACGGACTCACTGTGGGTGTACGTACGATCTCACTGTGGGCGTACGTACGGACTCACTGTGGGTGTACGTACGGACTCACTGTCGGTGTACGTACGGACTCACTGTGGGTGTACGTACGGACTCACTCTGGGTGTACGTACTGTCTCACTGTGGGTGTACGTACGGACTCACTGTGGGTGTACGTACGGACTCACTGTCGGTGTACGTACGGACTCACTGTGGGTGTACCTACGGACTCACTGTGGGTGTTCGTACGGACCCACTGTGGGCGTACGTACGGACTCACTGTGGGTGTACGTACGGACTCACTGTGGGTGTACGTACGGACTCACTGTGGGTGTACGTACGGACTCACTGTGGGCGTACGTACGGACTCACTGTGGGTGTACGTACGGACTCACTGTGGGTGTACGTACGGACTCACTGTGGGTGTACGTACGGACTCACTGTGGGCGTACGTACGGACTTACTGTGGGTGTACGTACGGACCCACTGTGGGCGTACGTACGGACTCACTGTGGGTGTACGTACGGACTCACTGTGGGTGTACGTACGGACTCACTGTGGGCGTACGTACGGACTCACTGTGGGTCTACGTACGGACTCATTGTGGGTGTACGTACAGAATCACTGTGGGTGTACGTACGGACTCACTGTGGGTGTACGTACGGACTCACTTTGGGCGTACGTACGGACTCACTGTGGGTGTACGTACGGACTCACTGTGGGCGTACGTACGGACTCACTGTGGGTGTACGGACAGACTCACTGTGGGCGTACCTACGGACTCACTGTGGGCGTACGTACGGACTCACTGTGGGTGTACGTACGGACTCACTGTGGGTGTACGTACGGACTCACTGTGGGTGTACGTACGGACTCACTGTGGGTGTACGTACGATCTCACTGTGGGTGTACGTACGATCTCACTGTGGGTGTACGTACGGACTCACTGTGTGTGTACGTACGGACTCACTGTGGGTGTACGTACGGACTCACTGTGGGCGTACGTATGGACTCACTGTGGGCGTACGTACGGACCCACTGGGGGCGTACGTACGGACTCACTGTGGGTGTACGTACGAACTCACTGTGGGTGTACGTACGGACTCACTGTGGGCGTACGTACGGACCCACTGTGGGTGTACGTACGGACTCACTGTGGGCGTACGTACGGACTCACTGTGGGCGTACGTACGGACTCACTGTGGGCGTACTTACGAACTCACTGTGAGTGTACGTACGGACTCACTGTGGGTGTACGTACGGACTCACTGTGGGTGTACGTACGATCTCACTGTGGGTGTACGTACGCACTCACTGTGTGTGTACGTACGGACTCACTGTGGGTGTACGTACGATCTCACTGTGGGTGTACGTACGATCTCACTGTGGGTGTACGTACGGACTCACTGTGTGTGTACGTACGGACTCACTGTGGGTGTACGTACGGACTCACTGTGGGCGTACGTATGGACTCACTGTGGGCGTACGTACGGACCCACTGGGGGCGTACGTACGGACTCACTGTGGGTGTACGTACGGACTCACTGTGGGTGTACGTACGGACTCACTGTGGGCGTACGTACGGACCCACTGTGGGTGTACGTACGGACTCACTGTGGGCGTACGTACGGACTCACTGTGGGCGTACGTACGGACTCACTGTGGGCGTACGTACGGACTCACTGTGGGTGTACGTACGGACTCACTGTGGGTGTACGTACGGACTCACTGTGGGTGTACGTACGATCTCACTGTGGGTGTACGTACGCACTCACTGTGTGTGTACGTACGGACTCACTGTGGGTGTACGTACGGACTCACTGTGGGCGTACGTACGGACTCACTGTGGGTGTACGTACGGACCCACTCTGGGCGTACGTACGGATTCACTGTGGGTGTACGTACGGACTCACTGTGGGCGTACGTAGGACTCACTGTGGGTGTACGTACCGACTCACTGTGGGCGTGCGTACGGACTCACTGTGGGCGTACGTACGGACTCACTGTGGGTGTACGTACGGACTCACTTTGGGTGTACGTACGGACTCACTGTGGGTGTACGTACGGACTCACTGTGGGCGTACGTACGGACTCACTGTGGGTGTACGTACGGACTCACTGTGGGTGTACGTACGGACTCACTGTGGGCGTACGTACGGACTCACTGTGGGTGTACGTACGGACTCACTGTGGGCGTACGTACGGACTGAATGTGGGCGTACGTGCCGACTCACTGTGGGTGTACGTACGGACTCACTGTGGGCGTACGTACGGACCCACTGTGGGTGTACGTACGGACTCACTGTGGGTGTACGTACGATCTCACTGTGGGCGTACGTACGGACTCACTGTGGGTGTACGTACGGACTCACTGTCGGTGTACGTACGGACTCACTGTGGGTGTACGTACGGACTCACTCTGGGTGTACGTACTGTCTCACTGTGGGTGTACGTACGGACTCACTGTGGGTGTACGTACGGACTCACTGTCGGTGTACGTACGGACCCACTGTGGGCGTACGTACGGACTCTCTGTGGGTGTACGTACGGACTCACTGTGGGTGTACGTACGGACTCACTGTGGGCGTACGTACGGACTCACTGTGGGTCTACGTACGGACTCATTGTGGGTGTACGTACGGACTCACTGTGGGTGTACGTACGGACTCACTGTGGGTGTACGTACGGACTCACTTTGGGCGTACGTACGGACTCACTGTGGGTGTACGTACGGACTCACTGTGGGCGTACGTACGGACTCACTGTGGGTGTACGGACAGACTCACTGTGGGCGTACCTACGGACTCACTGTGGGCGTACGTACGGACTCACTGTGGGTGTACGTACGGACTCACTGTGGGTGTACGTACGGACTCACTGTGGGTGTACGTACGGACTCACTGTGGGTGTACGTACGGACTCACTGTGGGTGTACGTACGGACTCACTGTGGGCGTACGTACGGACTCACTGTGGGTGTACGTACGAACTCACTGTGGGCGTACGTACGGACTCATTGTGGGTGTACGTACGGACGCACTATGGGTGTACGTACGGACTGAATGTGGGCGTACGTACGGACTCACTGTGGGTGTACGTACGGACTCACTGTGGGCGTACGTACGGACTCACTGTGGGTGTACGTACGGACTCACTGTGGGTGTACGTACGATCTCACTGTGGGTGTACGTACGGTCTCACTGTGGGTGTACGTACGGACTCACTGTGGGTGTACGTACAGACTCACTGTGGGTGTACGTACGGTCTCACTGTGGGCGTACGTACGGTCTCACTGTGGGTGTACGTACGGATTCACTGTGGGCGTACGTACGGACTCACTGTGGGCGTACGTACGGACTCACTGTGGGTGTACGTACGGACTCACTGTGGGTGTACGTACGGACTCACTGTGGGTGTACGTACAGACTCACTGTGGGTGTACGTACGGTCTCACTGTGGGCGTACGTACGGACTCACTGTGGGTGTACGTACGGACTCACTGTGGGTGTACGTACGGACTCACTGTGGGTGTACGTACGGATTCACTGTGGGCGTACGTACGGACTCACTGTGGGCGTACGTACGGACTCACTGTGGGTGTACGTACGGACTCACTGTGGGTGTACGTACGGACTCACTCTGGGTGTACGTACAGACTCACTGTGGGTGTACGTACGGACTCACTGTGGGCGTACGTACGGACTCACTGTGGGTGTACGTACGGACTCACTGTGGGTGTACGTACGGACTCACTGTGGGCGTACGTACGGACTCACTGTGGGTGTACGTACGGACTCACTGTGGGCGTACGTACGGACTGAATGTGGGCGTACGTGCCGACTCACTGTGGGTGTACGTACGGACTCACTGTGGGCGTACGTACGGACCCACTGTGGGTGTACGTACGGACTCACTGTGGGTGTACGTACGATCTCACTGTGGGCGTACGTACGGACTAACTGTGGGTGTACGTACGGACTCACTGTCGGTGTACGTACGGACTCACTGTGGGTGTACGTACGGACTCACTCTGGGTGTACGTACTGTCTCACTGTGGGTGTACGTACGGACTCACTGTGGGTGTACGTACGGACTCACTGTCGGTGTACGTACGGACCCACTGTGGGCGTACGTACGGACTCTCTGTGGGTGTACGTACGGACTCACTGTGGGTGTACGTACGGACTCACTGTGGGCGTACGTACGGACTCACTGTGGGTCTACGTACGGACTCATTGTGGGTGTACGTACGGACTCACTGTGGGTGTACGTACGGACTCACTGTGGGTGTACGTACGGACTCACTTTGGGCGTACGTACGGACTCACTGTGGGTGTACGTACGGACTCACTGTGGGCGTACGTACGGACTCACTGTGGGTGTACGGACAGACTCACTGTGGGCGTACCTACGGACTCACTGTGGGCGTACGTACGGACTCACTGTGGGTGTACGTACGGACTCACTGTGGGTGTACGTACGGACTCACTGTGGGTGTACGTACGGACTCACTGTGGGTGTACGTACGGACTCATTGTGGGTGTACGTACGGACGCACTATGGGTGTACCTACGGACTGAATGTGGGCGTACGTACGGACTCACTGTGGGTGTACGTACGGACTCACTGTGGGCGTACGTACGGACTCACTGTGGGTGTACGTACGGACTCACTGTGGGTGTACGTACGATCTCACTGTGGGTGTACGTACGGTCTCACTGTGGGTGTACGTACGGACTCACTGTGGGTGTACGTACAGACTCACTGTGGGTGTACGTACGGTCTCACTGTGGGCGTACGTACGGTCTCACTGTGGGTGTACGTACGGATTCACTGTGGGCGTACGTACGGACTCACTGTGGGCGTACGTACGGACTCACTGTGGGTGTACGTACGGACTCACTGTGGGTGTACGTACGGACTCACTGTGGGTGTACGTACAGACTCACTGTGGGTGTACGTACGGTCTCACTGTGGGCGTACGTACGGACTCACTGTGGGTGTACGTACGGACTCACTGTGGGTGTACGTACGGACTCACTGTGGGTGTACGTACGGATTCACTGTGGGCGTACGTACGGACTTACTGTGGGCGTACGTACGGACTCACTGTGGGTGTACGTACGGACTCACTGTGGGTGTACGTACGGACTCACTGTGGGTGTACGTACAGACTCACTGTGGGTGTACGTACGGACTCACTGTGGGCGTACGTACGGACTCACTGTGTGTGTACGTACGGACTCACTGTGGGTGTACGTACGATCTCACTGTGGGTGTACGTACGGTCTCACTGTGGGTGTACGTACGGACTCACTGTGGGTGTACGTACGGACTCACTGTGGGTGTACGTACGGACTCACTGTGGGTGTACGTACGGACTCACTGTGGGTGTACGTACGATCTCACTGTGGGTGTACGTAAGATCTCACTGTGGCTGTACGTACGGACTCACTGTGGGTGTACGTACGGACTCACTGTGGGCGTACGTACGGACTCACTGTGGGTGTACGTACGGACTCACTGTGGGTGTACGTACGGACTCACTGTGGGCGTACGTACGAACTCACTGTGGGCGTACGTAGGACTCACTGTGGGTGTACGTACTGTCTCACTGTGGGTGCACGTACGGACTCACTGTGGGCGTACGTACGGACTCACTGTGGGTGTACGTACGGACTCACTGTGGGCGTACGTACGAAATCACTGTGGGCGTACGTAGGACTCACTGTGGGCGTACGTACGGTCTCACTGTGGGTGTACGTACGGACTCACTGTGGGCGTACGTACGGACTCACTGTGGGTGTACGTACGGTCTCACTGTGGGTGTACGTACGGACTCACTGTGGGTGTACGTACAGACTCACTGTGGGTGTACGTACGGTCTCACTGTGGGCGTACGTACGGTCTCACTGTGGGTGTACGTACGGATTCACTGTGGGCGTACGTACGGACTCACTGTGGGCGTACGTACGGACTCACTGTGGGTGTACGTACGGACTCACTGTGGGTGTACGTACGGACTCACTGTGGGTGTACGTACAGACTCACTGTGGGTGTACGTACGGTCTCACTGTGGGCGTACGTACGGACTCACTGTGGGTGTACGTACGGACTCACTGTGGGTGTACGTACGGACTCACTGTGGATGTACGTACGGATTCACTGTGGGCGTACGTACGGACTCACTGTGGGCGTACGTACGGACTCACTGTGGGTGTACGTACGGACTCACTGTGGGTGTACGTACGGACTCACTGTGGGTGTACGTACAGACTCACTGTGGGTGTACGTACGGTCTCACTGTGGGCGTACGTACGGTCTCACTGTGGGCGTACGTACGGTCTCACTGTGGGCGTACGTACGGTCTCACTGTGGGTGTACGTACGGTCTCACTGTGGGCGTACGTACGGACCCACTGTGGGTGTACGTACGGACTCACTGTGGGTGTACGTACGGACTCACTGTGGGTGTACGTACGGACTCACTCTGGGTGTACGTACTGTCTCACTGTGGGTGTACGTACGGACTCACTGTGGGTGTACGTACGGACTCACTGTCGGTGTACGTACGGACTCACTGTGGGTGTACGTACGGACTCACTGTGGGTGTTCGTACGGACCCACTGTGGGCGTACGTACGGACTCACTGTGGGTGTACGTACGGACTCACTGTGGGTGTACGTACGGACTCACTGTGGGTGTACGTACGGACTCACTGTGGGCGTACGTACGGACTCACTGTGGGTGTACGTACGGACTCACTGTGGGTGTACGTACGGACTCACTGTGGGCGTACGTACGGACCCACTGTGGGTGTACGTACGGACTCACTGTGGGCGTACGTACGGACTCACTGTGGGCGTACGTACGGACTCACTGTGGGTGTACGTACGGACTCACTGTGGGTGTACGTACGGACTCACTGTGGGTGTACGTACAATCTCACTGTGGGTGTACGTACGGACTCACTGTGGGTGTACGTACGGACTCACTGTGGGCGTACGTACGGACTTACTGTGGGTGTACGTACGGACTCACTGTGGGTGTACGTACGGACTCACTTTGGGCGTACGTACGGACTCACTGTGGGTGTACGTACGGACTCACTGTGGGCGTACGTACGGACTCACTGTGGGTGTACGGACAGACTCACTGTGGGCGTACCTACGGACTCACTGTGGGCGTACGTACGGACTCACTGTGGGTGTACGTACGGACTCACTGTAGGTGTACGTACGGACTCACTGTGGGTGTACGTACGGACTCACTGTGGGTGTACGTACGATCTCACTGTGGGTGTACGTACGATCTCACTGTGGGTGTACGTACGGACTCACTGTGTGTGTACGTACGGACTCACTGTGGGTGTACGTACGGACTCACTGTGGGCGTACGTATGGACTCACTGTGGGCGTACGTACGGACCCACTGGGGGCGTACGTACGGACTCACTGTGGGTGTACGTACGGACTCACTGTGGGTGTACGTACGGACTCACTGTGGGCGTACGTACGGACCCACTGTGGGTGTACGTACGGACTCACTGTGGGCGTACGTACGGACTCACTGTGGGCGTACGTACGGACTCACTGTGGGTGTACGTACGGACTCACTGTGGGTGTACGTACGGACTCACTGTGGGTGTACGTACGATCTCACTGTGGGTGTACGTACGGACTCACTGTGTGTGTACGTACGGACTCACTGTGGGTGTACGTACGGACTCACTGTGGGCGTACGTACGGACTCACTGTGGGTGTACGTACGGACCCACTCTGGGCGTACGTACGGATTCACTGTGGGTGTACGTACGGACTCACTGTGGGCGTACGTAGGACTCACTGTGGGTGTACGTACGGACTCACTGTGGGCGTGCGTACGAACTCACTGTGGGCGTACGTACGGACTCACTGTGGGTGTACGTACGGACTCACTTTGGGTGTACGTACGGACTCACTGTGGGTGTACGTACGGACTCACTGTGGGCGTACGTACGGACTCACTGTGGGTGTACGTACGGACTCACTGTGGGTGTACGTACGGACTCACTGTGGGCGTACGTACGGACTCACTGTGGGCGTACGTACGGACTCACTGTGGGCGTACGTACGGACTGAATGTGGGCGTACGTGCGGACTCACTGTGGGTGTACGTACGGACTCACTGTGGGCGTACGTACGGACCCACTGTGGGTGTACGTACGGACTCACTGTGGGTGTACGTACGATCTCACTGTGGGCGTACGTACGGACTCACTGTGGGTGTACGTACGGACTCACTGTCGGTGTACGTACGGACTCACTGTCGGTGTACGTACGGACTCACTCTGGGTGTACGTACTGTCTCACTGTGGGTGTACGTACGGACTCACTGTGGGTGTACGTACGGACTCACTGTCGGTGTACGTACGGACTCACTGTGGGTGTACGTACGGACTCACTGTGGGTGTTTGTACGGACCCACTGTGGGCGTACGTACGGATTCACTGTGGGTGTACGTACGGACTCACTGTGGGTGTACGTACGGACTCACTGTGGGTGTACGTACGGACTCACTGTGGGCGTACGTACGGACTCACTGTGGGTGTACGTACGGACTCACTGTCGGTGTACGTACGGACTCACTGTCGGTGTACGTACGGACTCACTGTCGGTGTACGTACGGACTCACTGTGGGCGTACGTACGGACTTACTGTGGGTGTACGTACGGACCCACTGTGGGCGTACGTACGGACTCACTGTGGGTGTACGTACGGACTCACTGTGGGTGTACGTACGGACTCACTGTGGGCGTACGTACGGACTCACTGTGGGTCTACGTACGGACTCATTGTGGGTGTACGTACGGACTCACTGTGGGTGTACGTACGGACTCACTGTGGGTGTACGTACGGACTCACTTTGGGCGTACGTACGGACTCACTGTGGGTGTACGTACGGACTCACTGTGGGCGTACGTACGGACTTACTGTGGGTGTACGGACAGACTCACTGTGGGCGTACCTACGGACTCACTGTGGGCGTACGTACGGACTCACTGTGGGTGTACGTACGGACTCACTGTGGGTGTACGTACGGACTCACTGTGGGTGTACGTACGGACTCACTGTGGGTGTACGTACGGACTCACTGTGGGTGTACGTACGGATTCACTGTGGGCGTACGTACGGACTTACTGTGGGCGTACGTACGGACTCACTGTGGGTGTACGTACGGACTCACTGTGGGTGTACGTACGGACTCACTGTGGGTGTACGTACAGACTCACTGTGGGTGTACGTACGGACTCACTGTGGGCGTACGTACGGACTCACTGTGTGTGTACGTACGGACTCACTGTGGGTGTACGTACGATCTCACTGTGGGTGTACGTACGGTCTCACTGTGGGTGTACGTACGGACTCACTGTGGGTGTACGTACGGACTCACTGTGGGTGTACGTACGGACTCACTGTGGGTGTACGTACGGACTCACTGTGGGTGTACGTACGATCTCACTGTGGGTGTACGTAAGATCTCACTGTGGCTGTACGTACGGACTCACTGTGGGTGTACGTACGGACTCACTGTGGGCGTACGTACGGACTCACTGTGGGTGTACGTACGGACTCACTGTGGGTGTACGTACGGACTCACTGTGGGCGTACGTACGAACTCACTGTGGGCGTACGTAGGACTCACTGTGGGTGTACGTACTGTCTCACTGTGGGTGCACGTACGGACTCACTGTGGGCGTACGTACGGACTCACTGTGGGTGTACGTACGGACTCACTGTGGGCGTACGTACGAAATCACTGTGGGCGTACGTAGGACTCACTGTGGGCGTACGTACGGTCTCACTGTGGGTGTACGTACGGACTCACTGTGGGCGTACGTACGGACTCACTGTGGGTGTACGTACGGTCTCACTGTGGGTGTACGTACGGACTCACTGTGGGTGTACGTACAGACTCACTGTGGGTGTACGTACGGTCTCACTGTGGGCGTACGTACGGTCTCACTGTGGGTGTACGTACGGATTCACTGTGGGCGTACGTACGGACTCACTGTGGGCGTACGTACGGACTCACTGTGGGTGTACGTACGGACTCACTGTGGGTGTACGTACGGACTCACTGTGGGTGTACGTACAGACTCACTGTGGGTGTACGTACGGTCTCACTGTGGGCGTACGTACGGACTCACTGTGGGTGTACGTACGGACTCACTGTGGGTGTACGTACGGACTCACTGTGGATGTACGTACGGATTCACTGTGGGCGTACGTACGGACTCACTGTGGGCGTACGTACGGACTCACTGTGGGTGTACGTACGGACTCACTGTGGGTGTACGTACGGACTCACTGTGGGTGTACGTACAGACTCACTGTGGGTGTACGTACGGTCTCACTGTGGGCGTACGTACGGTCTCACTGTGGGCGTACGTACGGTCTCACTGTGGGCGTACGTACGGTCTCACTGTGGGTGTACGTACGGTCTCACTGTGGGCGTACGTACGGACCCACTGTGGGTGTACGTACGGACTCACTGTGGGTGTACGTACGGACTCACTGTGGGTGTACGTACGGACTCACTCTGGGTGTACGTACTGTCTCACTGTGGGTGTACGTACGGACTCACTGTGGGTGTACGTACGGACTCACTGTCGGTGTACGTACGGACTCACTGTGGGTGTACGTACGGACTCACTGTGGGTGTTCGTACGGACCCACTGTGGGCGTACGTACGGACTCACTGTGGGTGTACGTACGGACTCACTGTGGGTGTACGTACGGACTCACTGTGGGTGTACGTACGGACTCACTGTGGGCGTACGTACGGACTCACTGTGGGTGTACGTACGGACTCACTGTGGGTGTACGTACGGACTCACTGTGGGCGTACGTACGGACCCACTGTGGGTGTACGTACGGACTCACTGTGGGCGTACGTACGGACTCACTGTGGGCGTACGTACGGACTCACTGTGGGTGTACGTACGGACTCACTGTGGGTGTACGTACGGACTCACTGTGGGTGTACGTACAATCTCACTGTGGGTGTACGTACGGACTCACTGTGGGTGTACGTACGGACTCACTGTGGGCGTACGTACGGACTTACTGTGGGTGTACGTACGGACTCACTGTGGGTGTACGTACGGACTCACTTTGGGCGTACGTACGGACTCACTGTGGGTGTACGTACGGACTCACTGTGGGCGTACGTACGGACTCACTGTGGGTGTACGGACAGACTCACTGTGGGCGTACCTACGGACTCACTGTGGGCGTACGTACGGACTCACTGTGGGTGTACGTACGGACTCACTGTAGGTGTACGTACGGACTCACTGTGGGTGTACGTACGGACTCACTGTGGGTGTACGTACGATCTCACTGTGGGTGTACGTACGATCTCACTGTGGGTGTACGTACGGACTCACTGTGTGTGTACGTACGGACTCACTGTGGGTGTACGTACGGACTCACTGTGGGCGTACGTATGGACTCACTGTGGGCGTACGTACGGACCCACTGGGGGCGTACGTACGGACTCACTGTGGGTGTACGTACGGACTCACTGTGGGTGTACGTACGGACTCACTGTGGGCGTACGTACGGACCCACTGTGGGTGTACGTACGGACTCACTGTGGGCGTACGTACGGACTCACTGTGGGCGTACGTACGGACTCACTGTGGGTGTACGTACGGACTCACTGTGGGTGTACGTACGGACTCACTGTGGGTGTACGTACGATCTCACTGTGGGTGTACGTACGGACTCACTGTGTGTGTACGTACGGACTCACTGTGGGTGTACGTACGGACTCACTGTGGGCGTACGTACGGACTCACTGTGGGTGTACGTACGGACCCACTCTGGGCGTACGTACGGATTCACTGTGGGTGTACGTACGGACTCACTGTGGGCGTACGTAGGACTCACTGTGGGTGTACGTACGGACTCACTGTGGGCGTGCGTACGAACTCACTGTGGGCGTACGTACGGACTCACTGTGGGTGTACGTACGGACTCACTTTGGGTGTACGTACGGACTCACTGTGGGTGTACGTACGGACTCACTGTGGGCGTACGTACGGACTCACTGTGGGTGTACGTACGGACTCACTGTGGGTGTACGTACGGACTCACTGTGGGCGTACGTACGGACTCACTGTGGGCGTACGTACGGACTCACTGTGGGCGTACGTACGGACTGAATGTGGGCGTACGTGCGGACTCACTGTGGGTGTACGTACGGACTCACTGTGGGCGTACGTACGGACCCACTGTGGGTGTACGTACGGACTCACTGTGGGTGTACGTACGATCTCACTGTGGGCGTACGTACGGACTCACTGTGGGTGTACGTACGGACTCACTGTCGGTGTACGTACGGACTCACTGTCGGTGTACGTACGGACTCACTCTGGGTGTACGTACTGTCTCACTGTGGGTGTACGTACGGACTCACTGTGGGTGTACGTACGGACTCACTGTCGGTGTACGTACGGACTCACTGTGGGTGTACGTACGGACTCACTGTGGGTGTTTGTACGGACCCACTGTGGGCGTACGTACGGATTCACTGTGGGTGTACGTACGGACTCACTGTGGGTGTACGTACGGACTCACTGTG
The DNA here is from genome assembly GCA_964019135.1 of Arenicola marina. Lineage (NCBI taxonomy): Eukaryota > Metazoa > Annelida > Polychaeta > Arenicolidae > Arenicola > Arenicola marina. The sequence continues at coordinate 22,105,295 of OZ025251.1, read as the reverse complement.
GGTGTACGTACGGACTCACTGTGGGCGTACGTACGGACTCACTGTGGGTGTACGTACGGACTCACTGTCGGTGTACGTACGGACTCACTGTCGGTGTACGTACGGACTCACTGTCGGTGTACGTACGGACTCACTGTGGGCGTACGTACGGACTTACTGTGGGTGTACGTACGGACCCACTGTGGGCGTACGTACGGACTCACTGTGGGTGTACGTACGGACTCACTGTGGGTGTACGTACGGACTCACTGTGGGCGTACGTACGGACTCACTGTGGGTCTACGTACGGACTCATTGTGGGTGTACGTACGGACTCACTGTGGGTGTACGTACGGACTCACTGTGGGTGTACGTACGGACTCACTTTGGGCGTACGTACGGACTCACTGTGGGTGTACGTACGGACTCACTGTGGGCGTACGTACGGACTTACTGTGGGTGTACGGACAGACTCACTGTGGGCGTACCTACGGACTCACTGTGGGCGTACGTACGGACTCACTGTGGGTGTACGTACGGACTCACTGTGGGTGTACGTACGGACTCACTGTGGGTGTACGTACGGACTCACTGTGGGTGTACGTACGGACTCACTGTGGGTGTACGTACGGACTCACTGTGGGCGTACGTACGGACTCACTGTGGGTGTACGTACGGACTCACTGTGGGCGTACGTACGGACTCATTGTGGGTGTACGTACGGACGCACTATGGGTGTACGTACGGACTGAATGTGGGCGTACGTACGGACTCACTGTGGGTGTACGTACGGACTCACTGTGGGTGTACGTACGGACTCACTGTGGGTGTACGTACGATCTCACTGTGGGTGTACGTACGGTCTCACTGTGGGTGTACGTACGGACTCACTGTGGGTGTACGTACGGACTCACTGTGGGTGTACGTACGGACTCACTGTGGGTGTACGTACGATCTCACTGTGGGTGTACGTAAGATCTCACTGTGGGTGTACGTACGGACTCACTGTGGGTGTACGTACGGACTCACTGTGGGCGTACGTACGGACTCACTGTGGGTGTACGTACGGACTCACTGTGGGCGTACGTACGGACTCACTGTGGGCGTACGTACGATCTCACTGTGGGCGTACGTACGGACTCACTTTGGGTGTACGTACGGACTCACTGTGGGTGTACGTACGGACTCACTGTGGGCGTACGTACGAACTCACTGTGGGCGTACGTAGGACTCACTGTGGGTGTACGTACTGTCTCACTGTGGGTGCACGTACGGACTCACTGTGGGCGTACGTACGGACTCACTGTGGGTGTACGTACGGACTCACTGTGGGCGTACGTACGAACTCACTGTGGGCGTACGTAGGACTCACTGTGGGCGTACGTACGGTCTCACTGTGGGTGTACGTACGGACTCACTGTGGGCGTACGTACGGACTCACTGTGGGTGTACGTACGGTCTCACTGTGGGTGTACGTACGGACTCACTGTGGGTGTACGTACAGACTCCCTGTGGGTGTACGTACGGTCTCACTGTGGGCGTACGTACGGTCTCACTGTGGGTGTACGTACGGATTCACTGTGGGCGTACGTACGGACTCACTGTGGGCGTACGTACGGACTCACTGTGGGTGTACGTACGGACTCACTGTGGGTGTACGTACGGACTCACTGTGGGTGTACGTACAGACTCACTGTGGGTGTACGTACGGTCTCACTGTGGGCGTACGTACGGACTCACTGTGGGTGTACGTACGGACTCACTGTGGGTGTACGTACGGATTCACTGTGGGCGTACGTACGGACTCACTGTGGGCGTACGTACGGACTCACTGTGGGTGTACGTACGGACTCACTGTGGGTGTACGTACGGACTCACTGTGGGTGTACGTACAGACTCACTGTGGGTGTACGTACGGTCTCACTGTGGGCGTACGTACGGTCTCACTGTGGGCGTACGTACGGTCTCACTGTGGGCGTACGTACGGTCTCACTGTGGGTGTACGTACGGTCTCACTGTGGGCGTACGTACGGACCCACTGTGGGTGTACGTACGGACTCACTGTGGGTGTACGTACGGTCTCACTGTGGGTGTACGTACGGACTCACTGTGGGTGTACGTACGGACTCACTGTGGGCGTACGTACGGACTCACTGTGGGCGTACGTACGGACTCACTGTGGGTGTACGTACGGACTGTGCGTAAGCATACCGCGCGTTTGTAGCGAGAATTAAGTACAAAGTACTCTCCACGCGTTTGGAGTGATAAAAAAATCTAAGCTTTATGTGTCAACATTATTTTTCATTCTCAGTCCAGGTATAGATAAATCCAGAATTATTAAAGGATCTCGGCGCCATTGTATATAATGCAACTGTGTTGCAGAAGTTGTCTTAGTGTGTGTATTTGTGTTATGTTTTATGTACCATATTGTACATATGGTACAGTAAAGACTACTACTACGATCGATGAATAAACGTGATGGTGCGTAATCTCGTGAAATTAGGCGCAATTAGACATGTTATTATCTACGGCGCGATTTGTTCACCCGTGTCAGAGCAACGCTCCAAATGGGTTGGTGGAAGCAGGTCCCATATGCAGGTGCCAGGGCTCGAACCCGCGACCGGTTGGTCACTTGGAGCTCCTTGGGTATACTAGGTATGATAGGCTGATGTGCGTGTCATATCTACTTGAGATAAATAGATGGAAGTGTGTAAATTCACTTGGATGCAGGTTTCGAAAGTAGGCATGAACACATTATAATTGATGACAAGAAAATATCATCTGATGACTTCGAATTTATTCCCTATGTTGTAGAAATAATCAACGACGGAACGCTTGGCTGAAAAGATGTCTTTATGTGGGCGCGTCGTGTGTTGGAATACCAACGGGACCGCGAAGCTAGTTTGAAGGGGGAAAGGATTACAAGCTTGTATGGTAGGAAAGACCAATGAAATGCTTATTGATGGTTAAAAAATTAAATTGGCCCCATCAAATGTGGATTTAAAAAGGGAAGAGCTAGTCCCGGATTGATTCATATAACATGTAGGACTAAACACCGTGAGATATAAAATTCGATCGTACAAAGATAACCGATAATCGACTACCCCACATAAATACGTTTTAACGTTGCAAAAGCTCCTTTTAATCAACAATGTAATTTTGTCTAACTGTTTAAACTAATCACTACAGTCCATAGCGTAATATGTAGACCCATTATTGTAAGCATGTGTCTTTCATATCCATCGAACGTTATTTTTCAAGATGGAGTCTGCCAAGATGACGGTGATGACGTAAGCCATGCATGCTTACACTGACACGCCTCATATGGTCAGCTTACATTGGTGTGTAGGAGAACTTACTCCCCCTTCTTCGCAAAGACCTCATCCCACCCAAAGCTCCCCAGCACCCCCCCCCCCCACCCCCCACCCCAACCCAGACACTCATTTCAACATCCTGGATACGTCTTTGTCGGCCACGTGGTCTCCTTCCGTGGCTGCTCACCCCGTCTTCTTTCCTTGGCCATCAATCTGATGTCATCAGTTTATAAAACTCTGAAGAGAGACAAAGAAACGGACTTGTTGGGAGACCGCGCATGCGCACGTGGTCGTTCAGGTCCTCACGCTTATAACGTATGCCACCCACACAGGGGGGATAAAAAGGGCGTTAAAACCTCAACGTCCTTTTAAAAGAACTATTTTTCGTTTAGATTTATCCCAAGGGTGGGTACTTCTAAAGAGTCAAAAACAAGTCTATACATTGCTTTCAAGAAGCTAGTTTCAAGTGTTTGAGCTCGGTTTCTGCAACAATTACTTATGATCGGGTCGTAGTTGCATGAAAAACCTTCCCTGGATTGGTGGTATGAAGCCCACCCAACACTCGTAACAACCACGAAGACCAGTTTTAGTACCTCAAATCGCGTGGAGTTAGTTATGTATCAGAGATAACGAAAACCGTCCAGGTGATAATGGTATAAGCGGCCGACGAGACCTCGCTGCGTTCTTCCTGTTCTAATCTAATGATCCACCAATGAAGTACGGATACGTGTACATATATAAGCGGTTCATACTTAGACTATTTCAGGCACAGTGCGGTGTATACGGCAATGGTTAATTCTGATATATTGTCAGTCGGTTATACATGAAACAGAAGGTCTTTAGCCCAATCAACCACTATACCAACTTGAACAGGGATCCGACTGCTCTTTGTGCATTGTAAAACTAGCTAAGGCTTGTTTCGCGAAGTGCTCTATTGTTAATGGATCAAAAAGGCCGGGATTAGGAGAGGGATTAGGGGAGTTTCCTCGCCATGACACAGACTGGTAATTCGTAAAACATAACAAGGAGTCAGTGGAACACTGATGATGACGAAAATCGTCTTTGGGTCAAAGAGCGTGTCTTTTGAAACATGCTGAACCAAACCGCGACGTTATACGATGATTATTAATTCAAACTAAGGCTATTTCTGCATTTTAGTAGCTGGACTATTGCATATACCGAGTCCCTTGGTTTGAACTTCAAATTGAAAAGAAAAGCGTCATTTTGGCGTCAAGGCCTTCAGCGGACAATTTGGGTTAAAATGGCCTTCAATTGCCAATTTGGGCTCAATCACGCCTTCAACGGGCAACGTTCGCACCTTAGACGTTATGAAAGACTAATTGGGCGCTGCGGGTACTACTTTGAACAATGTGCGCACTGTATAAGCCGATATTAACATAATGTTATTGGTAAACCGGACTTTACTACCGTCACTCCTGGAACGGGAAGTAAGATTAGTACTGTACTGTTTGTATTTACTGTTTGTACTGTTCGTTATGAATTTGGAAGTCAATATCTGAAGGAGTTCGAGCCCAAATTGTCCACTGAAAGCTGCATAGGGCTCGCTAAAAGCCCAATTTAGCCCAAATTGGACCCCTAGGATGCGGATGCTGGATGAGCACATTCTAACGGTGGTGTTCAACGCGGGCGTGTTCACCCAGTATTTCGAGTGAATACGTCCAAATCCCGACTTTCTACGTGTGTTTGGTCATGCCGTAATCCCCGTTCTCAGACTCATCATTTCTAAATTACGGAGCCCCATAGCGCGCAAACTAAGCGTGCTAGGCCAAAAGCGAATGCCGATTCGACCATAGTCGACGTTTGCCCGTCTTTTTCAACCAGTCCCGATTCTCTAGTGTCGCTATTAAGCGAACGGTGGCCATCCCAACCCGAAAGTGTGCCGGTTGATATCGCCGTTGGCTCATAATGGGAGCGTCTGCAGGGAGGGGTGCACCTCTTGCGAGCGCTCTAGCAGCCAAACTAAGCGTCATACAGCAATACTATCGCAACTTTACATCTTCTTCTCGCTCCATGCCAAATATGGGTTCCCTAGGTCGAATATTAACCGAGTTATGGCCCTTTGAACTTTGAAACGCCACTTAACCCGAGGTGGACGTCAACCAGTCTTGTCGCATCGATGCCATTGGCACACATGACGTCACTGACGCTTACCAAATGAAACAAATTGGCTTTCCTACTTTTCATGTCATCTACGTATGAACATGATATTACCTAGTGGCTAAATAGGTGAAAATGAAACGATTTCACAATGTCGTCGGGTCATTCGACGTCATTTTTGACGCACACGTTTCGGTAGTGCGAAAAAGGTTACCCACGGCAGCATTTGTCCCTGGATATAAGGTACAACGTTAAATAAATCGCCATAAATAAGTCGCCATGAGGTATAATAACCGAGTAATGGCCTTTATAAAACTATGACTTCGTGACGTCAAGGTGACGTCATGATGTGACGCATGACAACGTTCAAGTAGCAATGGGCCAAAGTTCACTGTCACAACCTATTGGATTACAGAGCTAGGCGATAGAAAGAATAGTCCTTTAGCTATGGCTTGACGAAATGGCCAAAAGTGGCCTTAGTTTATCATTGCGGAGGCACGGAGACCGACGACAACATCAAAGGACACTGTAGACGAAGTGATACAACAACTAATTTCTTACTGTTACTAGTTCTCTGAAGATTAATGTCCCCTACCATTTGGCGCAAAGATCACAGCTCTGGCGTGTTTCTCTGATTTTTGACATATTTTTTAAGATGGACACAATCTCGGTTCACTCATCATTGGCGGCCCCGGCAAAGTTGTCGTCCCATTTCAAAGCGCTATAGCGCCATAACTAGGCAACATCCTCCTGATTGATGCATTAAGTGATCTGTAAATGCTTATTGGCAGCTAGTTGGCGAAAAGATTGCAATTTTAGCATTTTTATCTGATTTTTGACGCTTTTTCTTTTAGTGGCAAGAATCTGTATGTTTATCATTAGGCCAGTGGCATCGTTACCATGGAAACCATCAGTATTATTGAGATCGCCGTGTTTTTCTTATAACTTGCTTAACGATGATAGTACCTCACTGTGTGGTGAAGGAGACTAAAATAGCTTGAACGGAAGCAGGTCATATTCACTCAAGTTCATTTTTCCCAATAGGATCCCATAGGATCCCACGATTTCGACTATATACCGAAAAGTAATATGGCTATGCCGCCTTAAAGGGTAGCACATTCTGAAATTAACCCGAGATCTTTAGCTTCAATATCAACGGATAGATGAGCGTTTTTAGTTATTTTTTCAAAAAATCGCTGTGACCTTGACCTTTGACCTTTCGAACTGCGAGACGAATATGTTGTAGTCCTATAGCGTTGCTATTAGGCAATAACAATTGCAAACCGATGTATGCATCTGTTAGGACGCAATGAGCCTTGTAATTTTTGAGTGAAACAGACATACATAATTACAAACTAACAAACAAACACGACCGACCGACATATGCCGAAAATTGGAAATTTCAATATTCGTCATAATAACAAGCGCCAGTTAGCAAAGCATTAGTCATCATATTGTTATCATCATGCCATCATATAGATATCATCAGTCCATCATTTAATGTTGAATACGGCATGCGGGCCTACAAACTGTGAACTACCGTCCAAGCTGACCTATATAATGTGACCTACCGTCAAAGGTGACCTATATAATGTGACCTACCGTCCAAGCTGACCTATATAATGTGACCTACCGCCCAAGCTCACATATACAATGTGACCTGTTGTCCAGGCTGACCTATATAACGTGACCTACCGTCCAAGCTGACCTATATAATGTGACCTGCCGTCAAAGCTGACTATATAATGTGACCTACCGTCCAAACCGACCTATATACTGTGACCTACCGCCCAAGATGACCTATATAATGTGACCTACCGTCCAAGCTGACCTATATAATGTGACCTACCGTCCAAGCCGACCTATATAATGTAACCTACCATCCAAGCCGACCTATATAATGTGACGTACCGTCCAAGCCGACCTATATAATGTGACCTACCGCCCAAGCTGACCTACAAAATGTGACCTACCGCCCAAGCTGACCTATATATGACCTACCGTCTAAACCGACCTATATAATGTGACCTACCGTCCAAAGCGACCTATATAATGTGACCTACCGCTCAAGCCGACCTATATTATGTGACCGACCGTCCAAGTTGACCTAGATAATGTGACTTACCGTCCAAGCTGACCTATATAATGTGACCTACCGTCCAAGCTGACCTATATAATGTGACCTACCTTCCAAGTAGACCTATATAATGTGACCTACCGTCCAAGCCGACCTATATAATGTGACCTACCGTCCAAGCTGACCTATATAATGTGACCTCCCTATCCAAGCTGACTTATATAATGTGACCTACCGTCCAAGCCGACCTATAGAATGTGACCTACCTTCCAAGCCGACCTATAGGATGTGACCTACCGCCCAAGCCGACCCATATAATGTGACCTACCGTCCAAGCTGACCTATATAATGTGACTTCCCTATCCAAACCGACCTATATAATGTGACCTACCGTCCAAGCCGACCTATATATGTGACTTACCATCCAATCTGACCTATATAACGAGACCTACCATCCAAGCTGACCTATATGTGACCTACAGTCCGAGCTGACCTATATCATGTGACCTACCGTCCAAGCTGACCTATATAATGTGACCTACCGTAAAATCTGACCTATGTAATGTGACCTACCGTCAAAGCTGACTTTGCCGTTGCCGTCCTCGTCGACCTCTGCGATGAGGTTGTCAATCTGGTCACCGTCCAACCCCACCTCGGTGGCCATTCCATCCAGGATGGTCTTCAGGTCCTCACAGCGAATGTAGCCATGCTTCTTCTTGTCCAGCATGCGAAACAGCGTCTTGTAGAAAGCCATCTCCTCTTGTTCCTTCAACTTGGCGGCCATCAGAGGCAGAAACTCATCCCATTCCACAGTTCCGCTTCCTGTCGTACGGATCAAAATACGGAATAAAGTACGGAAGAAACGTTCAAGTTATTGTTGTCGTTCTTTCATGTTAGTGTCAACCATTGTTACAAAATAGTTCACGTATAACTCACGCCTTGTACCATTTAATATAATAATCTATTTCGTTGGACCTAGCATGGAAGTAGGACCGTACGCTAGGTGCCCGGTAAGTGTTAGCAGTTTCTTACATAATTTAATTTAATATATTTCATCGATGTGTCGGCAAGATGCATTGGAAAAGACGGAACGGAAGACTCCCGTATCACTTACGAAGTTACTCGCCACACGTTAAAATGGTCAGCGCAAGACGTTTCACTTGTCGACCTTTGGGCTAACTGGACCTCCGGTTTTGACGCGTATATAATACATGTTAACCTTTGGAGTTCGTTTCTACATATGCCCTGGAATTACACCCCATGGATAGGTTTAGAGGAAAACTAGCTCGGAAGAAGGGCAGCCTTCTTCCGAGCTAGTGACGTCAAAGGTACCTAACTCCCTCGTTACTTCGTAATGAGGAACGCTGCACGTGTTGAGCAGACGCAGCTGTGCACGTGCGCACCTCGGGGGACAGCGGATGAATGGCGACAGGATTCTGTCCAGGGGCGTATGCAGGAATTGTTGAACGGGAGGAGGGGAGGAGAACAAAAACGTAGACAAATGCGTGTAAAAGCCTGAGACGTAGGTGACCGTGGTGCACATAATTTGAAAGGGTCCGAAGGGGAAGGTGGGGGACATGCCCCTTTGTGTCCCCTCACGCCTGGCCAGAAGACACATAATTTGAAAAGGGGGCACATATATATCCTAGGGTCTGAAAGGGGAGGCACGTGCCCCCTGTGTCCCCTCACCCCGCCTGGACACGCACATGCTGTCGTGGTGTCCTGCACGCCGACCGACGTGTGTTGTAGCACGTAGCATTTAGTCTCGTGTTGGGCATGGTTGCAGCATAGACAGACATAGGCCTAGCCTGGACTTAAGGTGTGGGCATATGCATATGTACAAGAGGTAAGCCTGGACATAGGCCTGGGCCTAGGTCTGGACATAGTTCTGGAAATATACCTGGACATATGTCTGGACATAGGTCTGGACATATGCCTGGACATATGTCTGGACATAGGTCTGGACATAGGTCTGGACATATGCCTGGACATATGTCTGGACATAGGTCTAGACATAGGCCTGGACATAGGCCTGAACATAGGCCTGGACATAGGCCTGAACATAGGCCTTGACATAGGTCTGGACATAGGTCTGGATATAGGTCTGGACATATGTCTGAACATGGGCCTGGGGATAAGCCTGGACATAGGTCTAGACATAGGCCTCGGCGAGCTGGACATGCGCTTGGGCATTCGCCTAGGCATAGGTATGAACATAGGCTTAGTCATAGGCACGGACATAGGCACGGACATAGGCCTGGACATAGGTCTGAACATATGCCTGGACATAGGCCTGGACATAGGCTTAGACATATGCATGGACATATGCTTAGTCATAGGCTTGGACATAGGTCTGAACATAGACCTGAACATAGGCCTGGGAATAAACTTGAATATAGGCCTGAACATAGGTATGGGCATAGGTATAGACATGCCATTTGGAACAGTGAGTGTTCAAATCCGGATCACGTACGTGTCTATCCACTGAACACGCTTCGCGACATCGTACGCACAATGTTATCTGTTATCTGGGTTTAATGAGTTATCTGGGCGAGGGACGGAACCTCGAGGGTAGTTACCCAGGGTACGTTACGACGCCATCACAGCGGTAGTCATAATGCACTCAACGCCAATAAGATGGCGTTATCTGGCCCCGACAGCTTCGATTTGACCGACTAATGGGTCACCGGGGCCAGGGTAACGAGGGAAGTACCGGAGGCCATCTCTGGGCTTCGGCTCTCACGCTGGGAGTCCATGGCCTGCAGCAACACGTGTGATGTGGACTCTGCTGCTGTGCTGGGGGCCTCAGTACGTTGTGTGATGGGACCTCTAGTGCTGTGATGGAGGCCTCAGTGCATTGTGTGATAGGGGTCTCAGTGCATTGTGTGATAGGACCTCTAGAGCTGTGATGGAGGCCTCAGTACATTGTATGACGGGACCTCTAGTGCTGTGATGGGGGCCTCAGTACATTGTATGATGGGACCTCTAGTGCTGTGATGGGGGCCTCATTACATTGTATGATGGGACCTCTAGTGCCGTGATGGGGGCCTCAGTACACTGTATGATGGGACCTCTAGTGCTGTGATGGGGGCCTCAGTACATTGTATGATGGGACCTCTAGTGCTGTGATGGGGGCCTCAGTACATTGTGTGATGGGACCTCTAGTGCTGTGATGGAGGCCTCAGTGCATGGTGTGATGGGACCTCTAGTGCTGTGATGGAGGCCTCAGTGCATTGCGTGATGGGACCTCTAGTGCTGTGATGGTGGCCTCAGTACATTGTATGATGGGACCTCTAGTGCTGTGATGGGGGCCTCAGTACATTGCGTGATGGGACCTCTAGTGCTGTGATGGGGGCCTCAGTACATTGTATGATAGGACCTCTAGTGCTGTGATGGGGGCCTCAGTACATTGTATGATGGGACCTCTAGTGATGTGATGGGGGCGTCAGTACATTGTATGATGGGACCTCTAGTGCTGTGATGGGGGCCTCAGTACACTGTATGATGGGACCTCTAGTGCTGTGATGGGGGCCTCAGTGCATTGTATGACGGGACCTCTAGTGCTGTGATGGGGGCCTCAGTACATTGCGTGATGGGACCTCTAGTGCTGTGATGGGGGCCTCATTACATTGTATGATGGGACCTCTAGTGCTGTGATGGGGGCGTCAGTACATTGTATGATGGGACCTCTAGTGCTGTGATGGGGGCCTCAGTACATTGTATGACGGGACCTCTAGTGCTGTGATGGGGGCCTCAGTACATTGTATGATGGGACCTCTAGTGCTGTGATGGGGGCCTCAGTACATTGTATGATGGGACCTCTAGTGCTGTGATGGGGGCGTCAGTACATTGTATGATGGGACCTCTAGTGCTGTGATGGGGCCCTCAGTACATTGTATGATGGGACCTCTAGTGCTGTGATGGGGGCGTCAGTACATTGTATGATGGGACCTCTAGTGCTGTGATGGGGCCCTCAGTACATTGTATGATGGGACCTCTAGTGCTGTGATGGTGGCCTCAATACATTGTATGATGGGACCTCTAATGAAGGACATCTGTTGCTTCCTTCGTCATCATCAAACGCACATTTTTGGCGCAGGTTGCCACTTGAACTCAAGAGATATAAGAGAATGTATACATTACTAAAGAGTAACGCTGAAGCAGATCAAAGAATGCGTCTAGTTCATTTCCACGCACCAAGCTGACATTCATTATTCAGAGAGTATAAAGGCCTATTTTGATACGCCAATCCTGACAGGCACTGCAACGCATGCCGGTGGCGACCGTAACCAATCAATGAACAGTTAAATCACCTGTCATTACGGCAAGATAATAATCAACGTTATATCCGTACGCTTCATGTAAACTGCGGGATAATGCCAATCTTCGCACCCCCCCCCCCCCACCCCCTCCCTCCTCTCCACCTCCCTCGTGCTCCCAACCTTTGTTGGCTTCGTCAGGCCCGAACCAACAAAGCCCGGATTCCAGTTATATCCAGGAGCTTCAATAATTCAGTGCGTTGTCCGCCCGCTTTGTAATAATGGCCCCAGGTAGGTGACCCCGTGATTCGGGTAATTCCAAGCCCTGATCGGTCACCCGGCCTATTTGCCAGGCAAGTGGACACTGAGGCAGATAGGGGCGGACAGGCAGATAGGTAGCCAGGCGGATATGCAGATAGGTGGATAGGCTGCGTACCGACGCCGATCGGGGCGGGCTCGTATGCTAGCAGGGTGCCGACCCTCACCATTAATTGTCAGCCTTGATGAAACGGCGCGTTTTATGCATCATTTAGTGGCAGCCATTCCTGCGCATTTATTCTGCCTCCTCGCCGGGCGGGCGCCATTTTTGATGTGAGCTCTTCGATCCTCGGCCTACTCGCTAGTTATCATCGCGATCGTCTCTCCGAGAGTTTACAGTCAACTGCACTTCCTCAGCATCTACTGCCAAATAAAATTGCGCCATACATTTGTCGACTTGTGCACAGAAACCTTAAAGACCACGTAAGCCTATGCAATGTTACGCGTACCTGGATTCGATGTTTCATGATTTGCAAGTGACACGCAATTTGTGTCCGTGATATTATTAACCCTGTGAGAGATCAACAGCTTCGTGTTAACCACTGTTAACCACAGATTAACGGCGATTACACCCAATTCGATAGTGAGATCCGCTTACGGACTCCGCCTCCCCCCGTCCCCCTCCCCCTGCCCCCCTCCCCCCCACCCCGCAACACCTGGTCCGCCAGCAGTACCCCACATAGCTACGCCCATCCTAACCATCGTAATATGGAGACCAGTGTAAAAATAGTTCATTCTATTCCGGATAGCACGAGGTGGATATAGTGGTGTTGTCCATGTTCGGAGGGGAAAACCAGAACATGGCGAAAGTGCAGTGATATTGAGCAATGCAATTTTATACATGTCATTGAATCAAAATGTCAATTGCGCACTTTTGAAAAATCAAAAGTAGCTATACGCTATATAATGTTTTAACTGAGTAAGATTTGTCAACATATGCCGGCCCCGGAAATAGATGGGTCGGATCATTCTGTACATGTTAAATGATCAGTGGAGTGAGTAGAATTATAAGTTAGGTATAAATTGTATACATGAAGGACAACCGCAACGAAGTAGCCGAAATACATGATAGCTATGTAGATTTGTTAATACACACTAGACTTATGTGTGTTCCTTATCTAAGATACCACTTCCAGATCAATTTAATCCTCTTCAAAGAACGGTTTGTTTAATCTTCAATTTGCCAAATTAGGCATTTTGATAATTCTGGTACACTTCTCTTGTCAGGTCTTGACAATGCTGGTAATCTTTTCTTGTCAGTACTGGTACACTTCTTTTGTCAGTATTGGTACACTCCTCTTGACAAGGCTGATACATTTCTCTTGAAATGCTGATACACTTCTCTTGGCAATGCTGGTACACTTCCCTTGACAGGGCTGGTACTCTTTTCTTGGCAGTGCTGGTACACTTCTCTTGACAATGCTGCTACACTTCTCTTGGCAATGCTGGTACACTTCTCTGGACGGTGCTGGTGCACTTCTCTTGATAATGCTGATACACTTCTTTTGACAATGCTAATACACTTCTCTTGGCAATGCTAATACACTTCTCTTGGCAATGCTGGCACTCTTTTCTTGACAATGCTGGTACACTACCCTTGACAGTGCTGGTACTCTTTTCTTGGCAGTGCTGGTACACTTCTCTTGACAATGCTGATACACTTCTCTTGGCAGTGTTGGTACTCTTTTCTTGGCAGTGCTGGTACAGTTCTCGTGACAATGCTGATACACTTCTCTTGACAATGCTAATACACTTCTCTTGGCAATGTTGGCACTCTTTTCTTGACAATGCTGGTACACTTCCCTTGACAGTGCTGGTACTCTTTTCTTGACGGCGCTGGTACACTTCTCTTGACAATGCTGATACACTTCTCTTGGCAGTGTTGGTACTCTTTTCTTGGCAGTGCTGGTACAGTTCTCAGGACAATGCTGATACACTTCTCTTGGCAATGCTGATACACTTCTCTTGGCAGTGTTGGTACTCTTGTCTTGGTAGTGCTGGTACAGTTCTCGTGACAATGCTGATACACTTCTCTTGGCAATGCTGATACACTTCTCTTGGCAGTGTTGGTACTCTTTTCTTGACGGTGTTCGTACACTTCTCTTACCAGTGCTGGTACACTTCTTTTGACAGTACTGGCACACTTCTCATAACGGTGCTGGTACATTTCTCTTAACAATGCTGATACACTTCTCTTGACAATGCTGATACAGTTATCTTGACAATACTGATACACTTCTCTTGGCGATTCTGATACACTTCTCCTGACAATGCTGATACACTTCTCTTGGCGATTCTGATACACTTCTCTTGACAATGCTGATACACTTCTCTTGGCAATGCTGATACACTTTTCTTGGCAATGCTGATACAACAGAACTGCCATACTTTCAATGCTGGGGGTTGATGGGAAGATGGTAACAAAGGGAGGGTATGCCATTAAAGTATTGCGTCCATTTGTTATACCAGCTGTCACGCGATGCCAAATGTGCATCGTCGTCTAGCGCGATCTAAACTGATTCAGTCGTTTAGCGTGGGGCATCTTTAAATGCGCTCCATTATCAGATATAGATTCCGTTGGTCGATAAAAACACCAATTGGCGTCCTCACTAGCTGTATTTCGTGGATATCATGTCTTTCTTAATGCTTTCATCCGCATCTTCCCCAGAGCGTCTGTCGCCTTTAGCCTCCTGCTGGAAGCCGGAACTCTTACGGACGCCATCTTACCCTCAGGTGAAAAAAAACATGTAATAAAGGCAAATAATAATTGGTGACTCGCGTCGACTGAGGGTTTGGCAAGGCCTGGTCAGTTATTAACGAACAAAAGGTGTTTCTCCGGCAGCCTCACTGATTTGGTCTGCAACATTAATTGTCTATTCCAGCGGGTAATTCCATTAATTTTAATATATATATTTCCGGCGTCTCCTCCCGCAGAGGTCATGGAGTGCATATTCTATGTGGCGGAGTTTTATATCCGAAACAGAATGCAAAGGAAATGTTGGTGTTTTAGGCCGCCTATGTGCACATGAAGACTATATTGGACCAACTCTCCAGGGACAAAGACACGGGGTTGGCTGAAACATGCCGCAGACGCTGGTGCCCGGGTGCGAACCCTTGATGTACCTCCCAGTCTGCATGTTTACTAACTGAGATTCCCCATTTTGTAGCCGAATCTTTTTATCGATCATGATTCTCTACTCTTTTTGAAGGATTGTCTCTCCAATTATCGATGACATTTGGGACGTAGGGATGCGAACCTTCAACCTCCACCAGTCCTCACAGTGAGAAATCACAAACATCTATCATTGCATGCAGTTATTAAAACGGTCCTTATATAGATATGTCGGCTTTTTCAGTCAAGATACCACGCAGAATGAGTTTGTATGATAAGTCTCCTTAAGTCAATTGTGCGTGTTATGTCAATTTATCGTCTTCAGATTTTCTTCTACCTTTTAAATGTATTAGGTTAGTCCTTACACACATTGGTTGTTCTCACCATCAGTATCGACTAGATGTATTAGGTCCTGCAGCTCATCAGGCATCAGGCTATAACCGAGGTGACGCATCACCCCTTCCAGCTTATCGGTCGGGATGTGGCCATCTTTGTTGACATCATACTGGTCGAATTTCTCTCGGATAGCTGTAAAGGTTGGGGGTAGGAGATGGATAATATGGGTGTCCTTACAAAAAAATTGTCAACATTGAAGCAGCAGATATCAATTCATTTAATGATTTAACGCACCACGGACAATGGTGCACACATTCGCCTGTGTTAGCACTCATGGACTTCACACTCCCCCTACATAACATCTACAACACGACATTATACATAGAATAGATTATAGAGTGGATTTTATGTTTTTGCGATCTTAGTTTCTCGTCCATTGTACAGTCCATTGTACAAAACAATAACAAACTGAAACAATATATTTAAATAACACATCGATTTTGGTGAGACAATGGTTTGAAAATCTCAACGAAAACATTTAGTAAAGAGACTGGTTGCCTGGCCAAGTTTAGTTTTTATACTAATGGCGGCCCACAAAATGTATCTAGCCTACCATGTTACCTACCCATAACCAGCTTAACATGTAAAAAGCGAGAGGGAGAGAGACTTACAGTTAATCTGTTCCTCGGTCAGTACTATAGTGTCACTCTGAAATTGCCAAGGAATATACCGATGATCGGAGCATGCGATCATCATACATATCCCATACGGGAAGACATACGTAATGCACCAGACACTTAAGGGTACATGTCGAGGGATCTGGAAGTGGGGGTTCAGTGTACAGTGTCGATTTTTCAAAATTCTCAGTGTCCAATGTCGATTTTTCACGATGTTCACTGTGTCTCTTTTTGGTTAAGTTCAGTGACGTTTTTTCAAACATCTGTGTCGATGTCGCTTTTTCAGATACTCAGTGTCGGAATTTGGGGGTCAATGTCGAATGTCGATTTTTCCAATATGCCAGTGTCGCGTGTCGCCATTTACCCCCTCCAGACCTATATGTTGGGTTATGCCATGTACATGCGTTATGTGAAGTCGAATGACCCAATGGCAGTGTCGCAGAAATTGTACTTCCTCTAATAATATTGTGACTGTTACTGCTACGATTAACGTTATTCGAACAATTTTTCCCCGCCAAAATGATGTCAGAATCTAAAAAAATTAGACAGTTTATGGCCTGTTTCAGCCCAACAATGATATAATTGTTTCACAACATGCACTGCCTGGAGGTTGCACACCATTTCTATGAGCTGCCAACTTATGATCGGCTGCCCAGCAACAACGTTTCTGCCAAATTTACCATTCCACTTGAAGGAAATGTTATGTATAGAAATGCATAATGGGAATGCTAATCTTTCATTGCATTATATTATGCATTTTCTTAATTGGCGGCAACTATCTGTAAAAAATTCTTACCATTTTGTAAGTGATGTATGGTTTTCTAGCCGTTCTCCGCGCTGTATATCGAACACCAATGATGCCACGAAACACTGTAAAAATTAAATTAATTATCACAAATTGACTTTTCAGACCCATGGAATGAATGCCAGTGGCATTATAAAATAAACACCTCATAAGCGTTGTGAGGTATGAAAGTGAACTTGCCATTCCATCTCAGATGTTTCCATGGCAATTGTTTATTACTAGGAACATATGCAAAATTAAAAATGTATCTTGAAAATATTTGTTGCATGTATTTGTCTGCTCTATAGTCTTTAAATATATGGTCTTTGTTTTTGTAACGTTTAATAATATTAATCATGCATATTTAAATACTTTTTGGTTTAAGGTGTAACTTGCCGTTTAGTTGATGCGTGAGTTATTTGAATATTGTTTCCACTTTACAACACATTACATACGCATACTTTTACAGAAGCTATGCTTGCAGCCAAGGATAAGTGGGACATACTTAATTCGTGACTGGAACATCCAACTCTATCTGTCAGATTCGTCTGTGTGTAGGCCTATAACATGTATTACTATCTAAATACTTACATGTAAATCTAATTACGTCTATACAAATATCTAAGCGTGATGTGACGGTATGCCAGCTGAAGGTTTCGCCAGACCGTTTGTCACCTACTTGCTGTCAAAGGGCAATTGCTGTTGCGGCTATATTTAGGTGGTGAAAATAACACCTAGCCCAAGACAGACGGGGTGTTCTGGTTGTTCACCGCAGGCCATGGTTCTGACATGGACGGTACGGGCAGTGGGTGGGGGTAAGGTAGGGTGGGGCGGGGGGGGGGTGTGGCAGCTGAGCCTCCCATCATTTCGATACTCTCCCCGGCTAGAGCCGAGCCCCTAGTGGCCGACACGCGACAATCTCCCATCTCGGATTGTAATTGCAACCAGCAATTGCATTCGGGTTGTTTCGGTCAGTTCAGTTGAACTTGCGTATCACAGAATCTCACACAAGGCCCTGTAACTCCCCCCCACCCCCCTCCCGAAAACAGAGCCAGAGAGCGAGTTTCTCTGTACAGCTGTGCGACCACTCTCAGGGGGTTATATTGTCAACCTCAACCTGGTCTGATCGGGGTCCGCTCTGATGCTACCCCGCCTCTGGAGCCCCCCCCCCCACCACCACCCCACCCCAACCCAACCTTGCGTCGCCAGACCCGACTGCGTCACATATCCAATACCGGGTCGACCTTGAACAGTAATGAGGTAACAGCAAAGGTGGGGGTGAGATGAGGGTATGGGGTATGGGTGGGGGTGCGCTGCATGTGCGGAGTATTCGCCTACCAGGAGGGTGTGGGTGTGTTGGGGAAGGGGGCGGGGGGGGGGTGGCGCTGCAGGTGCCGAGTATTCACCTACAAGGAGGGTGTGGGGGGGGGGGGGCGGGGATGGGGCGCTGAAGGTGCGGAGTATTAACCTACCAAGAGGGTGTGGGGGTGTGGGGGAAGGGGGCGGTAGGGGGGGGGGGGGCGCTGGATGTTCGGAGTATTCGCCTACCAGGAGGGTGTGGGGGTAGGGGATAAGGGAGGAAGTCGTATACCACTTCAATCCCCAATCTGTCTCAGTTTTTAGTGTCAATGTGTGTGCGTCTACATGGCGACGCAGCCCATGCTGACCCAACGTACTAAATATGGAGGTTTGGTTCCGAGGCTTTCCACTGCTGCAGCAGGAGAGATCGTGCTTTTGTCTCGCCAATTAACCATTGGCTCGCCTGTGTTTTGGGACAGATTGCTCTTGGGTGTCTGACCGCGTGCCAGACAGCATTCAGCTGTGCCCGCATATACCAGGCCGTCCAGAAAAACTAAAGAACGAGGACAGACAATTGAGTGGGTTACAGAGAGATGAGAGGCAATAGAAAGGGTTAAAGGTAGAGGAGAGGCAAGAGAGAGAGAGAGTTGAAAGATGAAGAGGATATGCATTATAGATGGCTAAATCAATTGCAGAGGCAATAGAGGGGGTTCAAGGAAGAGGATATACCATAGAGGGGGTTAGGGGAAGAAGAGAGACAATAGAAACAGTTAAAGCATGAGGAGAGACCATAGTTAGAAGAAAAAGGAGAAACAAAAGAGCGGGTTGAAGGAAGAGGAGATTCAATGTAAAGGGTCAAAGGAAAAGGAGAAACAATATTGAGTTAAAACAAGAGGAGAGATAACGGAGGGTCCAAGGAAGAGAAGAGACAGCAGATAGATGGTTAACCGAAGAGAAAAGACAATAGCGAGGGTTAAAGGAAGACAGACAACAGACAACAGAGACTGTTAAAGAAGAAAGAGGGACAACAGGGATGGTTATTGACGAAGGGGTTACAACAGAGAGGGTTAGCAAAAGGAGAGGCATATGCCGGGGGTTAGCTCCCCTCACTAAATCGATTACTTCATCCAGCTAAGCGATTAGATAATCTGCAATAGAACTATGGATATTTGGATCACCGTTTTGCGCATTTCATGTAACCTGCGATAAAGTGGATCATTATATCGACTAGTGGAAGGATAACCAGCGGCAACCATCATGGCGTAACACCAGACAAATAAATGTTAGCACCCATTGGGCGTCATATACCTAACAGCACTTACAAATTAGTAACCAAGTTACCAACGCCAATATATCTAACCCGTTTTGTGGGGCTTGATCGTGGCAGCTAGATTAGCAAAGGGATGTGTATATATACATTTATGGCATGAATCATACATGAAGCTTTTCTGGTGTTTTGTCTATTCCTTTGCGAACTTGAAGGCCATTAACTGATGTAGCAACAGAACAAAAGAGAGAGAACCCTAGATCTAGAGGGAAGGAGGGGTCTAAATAAATATTAATGAGCGTTTGAATGCCAATAAATGGGAAAGCTTTCCCTCTTATAGAATCATTGGAGCGTCTTGATGAGACATGACAATGGGTCAGACAGCCCAGCAAGCGAACGAGAGAGAGGGACGGGCAGCTTAGTCTGGAGGATGTGACATTGTGGCCACATTAGACTGCACGAAGGTCGCGCCACGAATCCAGGAAACTTTGAGGCACTTTAAGCGCCAAACGTAATAACCAACAGGCTGAATACGATACGTCTAATAGCATTGGCGCCAGAGGCAACGTTATGTACTCTGTCACAGGTGACTAGAAATATCGTGTGTGTATCAGAGAGAGGGAGACTGCGAGCTTGGAGAGAGGGTGGGGAGGGGGGTAGGGGGAGAGAGAGAGAGAGCCAGAGTGGAGAGTGAGCGAGTGGGAAATGCAGAAATAAAACAGGGCTAAGAGGGAGCTCGATAGAGCTACAAGAGAAAGACGGAGAGGGGGCGACTGAGACAGTGTCAGGGGGAGGGGGCCGGGTCCGGGGAGAGGGAGGCGAGAGGGAGAGAGGGTGAAGGAGGGGAGGAAGAGACAGTGAGAGAAGGAGAGTGGATGGGGAGGGTGGGGGGTTCTGGCGCAAGTACAGGATCTGCAGCCCGCGGCTGTGCTTGCTCACGATAACTTGACCAAAAAATATCTTCGGGTATCAGTCGACCAAGATATATTTAGTATCGAGAAGCTGACAAGGGAAACCTATCGGCGGAGAACTGTTAGTTGGCTGGCTTAGGTATAGCCTTATCCTATAGGACCATATAGCGACCATTTAAAGGGTCAAATCAGAAAGGAGTCATACACCCTCTTGACTTGAATGCAACAATTGTTTATTCTGGACAATTATCAAGCAAAAATAAAAGAAGAATATGGAACCATTTTGATATCTGAAACGGTTTTCTCCGGGATTTATTTTATTTCGTTTCATTTGATTTTTATCTGTTTCATTTTATTGTGTTTGTTAAGCTTTAGATAACCAAAGTGACCGACCTGACCGCCTCCATCCAGGTTGCTGAACTTTCATAAAACTACACTACTTAATATAATATTTAGAGCGTATACGATAATAAACCATGGCGTCGGAAGATTGTTTTGGGGGGTGGTAAGGGGGAGATGGTGGGATGGGGGGCATGACTAACACGCTTACCAAAGACATCTGAGGAATGGTCGGGGTGGCGGAAGAGGCGGTGACAGAACACTGATCCCCGGGGACTTCCTGACTACTTGGGTCGGCGGGGGGGGGGGGGGGGGTGAGGGGGGGTGGTGAAGGGGAGGGGGCTGACCTCGACCTCCCACAAACCCTGCACTCCACAGCATGACAATGACGAATTTCATACTGACTATTATAAAAAAAGTCAGTACGCATGGCAAATAGTTTTATATGATGTCTCGGTACAATAGCGGGAAGACCAAATCTGACCTGAAATTTATTTTGTAGTTGGCTATTGAATCTCGCTCGAGTGCTCCTGGGATAAACAGCGTTAGGTATTTTGAATCCTCCTTTTAAACGAAAATAGAAAAGGCACCTGCGTTTCAGACCTAGAAAAATAACTGTCTGCGCTCGTGACGTGAGGTTGCTTTCCTTGTCTGTGTAGGTTCGAGGAAATCTTGTTTACAGTGGGAAAGGCAACCGGACACAGTGCATAGAACGTGAATGAGTGACCTTAACACAATATAAGTCGGTACATTTCAAGTTAAAGTTTCTCATATTGCAATTATTATCGATACAATGAATCAACGACAAGGCATTTGGATATCTCCACTCCCCCTCCGCCCATTAAACAGATGAACCCACAATGACCTCGCATGACACATTTTCGCGGTCGAATATTATGGTACAAGTAGCTCATCAAGGACATATCTTCGGTTCATGGGGCGCATAATGAAGTGACACACTTAGTCAGGTTATTGATTCACATAGCCTTCAGGCCGCCAACACATGCATTATTTAATATTAATATTGTAATATGAGTTGCATGTATTTCTTGCGAAACGGGTTGCAGTAAACTTAGTGCATCAGGAAAAGAAAAGGGTACATTGTAAGGTGTAGAGGTTGCATTGTTGTATAATATGTCCCATATATCATTTAAGGGCAGGCACCTATTTTATTCACCAATCATTTCTTAGGAATCAGAATATTTAGGATCGGCTTTTCTGTCATTTCAAAGAAGAAGACAGTGAGATCAGATTAAGAATCGTTACAAAATGTCAAATTTAACGCATATATATGTTTATTTATTTTTGCCCGATAGCAATACGTTAATTATTCCCTGTCTAACAATGTTTTGACGCATATTATTGCTTACATTAAAAAAAACACATAACATCAGTGCGTCCTGGCTATGGCTCACAATTCGTCCGTTCATGGCGATGCCGTTGGCTGGCGAAGAACGTAATATTGGGCAAGGCGAAAAGCCTTTAAAGCCTAGCGCGCAAGTGACAAGCAGGCGCGTATAGACCGACAGACGTGCGGCCTTCGCCCGTCGGGGATCACTGCCGCGAACAGCCCTATAAGGTGTGTGTTCCCTGCGGCAGACGACACTCTGCAGAAGGGCGCGAAACGAAGTGGTTGGCACGCACGCTGGCGCCATCCACACAGCGGCTGGGGAGAGTGAACCACCGAGCACCAGTGGCAGGGAGAGACGGCACACACACACGCTTCCCTAGGCTCTTTCAGCAGGTTTGGACATCTGTTCGGATAAATTGTTTTGAGGAATCTCTGCAGAGAGTAAATCCACCATGGTTGGTAGTGTGGTACTGAGGTAATCGGCTGCCGATTTGCTACCGAGAAAGAAAGACAGAGAGAGAGACGGAGTAAGAAAGCAAGCGTTACGCGGATGAGAAGTACGAATTCAATCAGGATTTGAAAACTCTCGGCACAGATTGGCGTGGTTGACCCAACACGGCATGGCATTAACAGCTGCATGCGATTACTGAAATCGTCCAGGAGGGCATTCTCCGGCTCGTATCGAACGCATTCACGACGTGGCTGTCGGTTAGCAAACCGAGGAGGTTTTTACTGATGGAGTGACTGCTTCAAGCGCTGCCCGCGGTTGTCAGTTCGCTGTTGGCACAGGCAACGGGTGGGCGCCTCTACGCCTTCTGCGTTTGGCGCGAGAAACGGTTTTCTGCGGGCATTTATTTTATTTTGTTTTCATTTTATCTTTTCTCCTACCGCTGCCCCCTCTACCGGCAGCCCCGACCCCCATCAATGCTAAGAACAAAACGACGCCAGCGATAAACCTCCCGTCTTCACGCGGCTTGGATAACGGAGAGGCGTGGAGAGGCGGACACTCTTGGGGGAGAACTGCCGCTGCTGGTTATGTGGGTGACAGGTCCTCCTCACGTCAACGGCTCTCCCGGGATATGACCGTACTATATGGGTTAATTAGCAGTATTTGTACCGCATAACTCTCGAGGAAGACGAAAAGTTTATGAGTGACATCCTCGAGGAATCACTCTCACGTGAAATACTATTACGCCACATTCGCGTTTGTGTCATATGTGTGGGGAACCCGGTTCGAATGAATTGGAATATTCACAGAGACCGTAAGTTGTTACAACAACGCTTTGGAAAAGCTTGGTCTGCGTCTCGTTGATAATATGAAGTAATTATTGTGCGTGAAAGAACGCCATCGTACC
Source organism: Arenicola marina (assembly GCA_964019135.1). NCBI lineage: Eukaryota > Metazoa > Annelida > Polychaeta > Arenicolidae > Arenicola > Arenicola marina. The sequence continues at coordinate 22,081,799 of OZ025251.1, read as the reverse complement.
ATTGCCTAACCAGGTGTTGGTTAAAGAACGCCATCGTACCATTGCCTAGCCAGGTGCTGGTTAAAGTACGCCATCGTACCATTGCCTAGCCAGGTGCTGGTTAATCAGTCGCTCAGGAAACCAGCCTGGGTCCCTTATGGTCCGATGACAATCGTATGCCTGTTGCAGACGGGACCGCGTAACAGGATACCCACAGCGAGATATTTTCCCGCCAAATTGCTGTGTCGTCTGCTCCTCGTTGACGGCCGGACGAAGCCTGGTTGTCGGGTCGCGCAGTAGTATGGTAAGCGGCAAATGATGGCCTTAGTGAAAACAAATATGTTTTTAATTAGTATATTGAGTATATATGGTTAACGATTTGATTGGTCAGAGCATATTAACTTATCCATACACCATTTCCTTTCGGTGCAACCAATGCAGTTGCAGACTACATAAATCCCCCAAAAGAAACCGGACGAGAGAGCAGGGGATGCCAAGAACAGGATGCCATTAAACACCGACAAATTGTTATTTCGTCAACCAGCAGGACAAAACCTGCCTAACGCAGGAACACCGCACGCATTCCGCCTACAGCAAGCTAGCTTCTCGCCATCCCAATACCGGCTTCCTCTCCACTGCCACCGCAGACCTCGTACACATTCCCATACCCTCCACTGCTATCTGAGAGCAGCAGCCCCACACCAGGTAAAACTCAGACCGTCCCACCATGGCCCAGTTCTTGGAGAGAGAGAATGCATTCCAATCACACGTCTGGGCCGATTCGGGTTTGATTTATGGCCTGACAGAGGTAATATCGCCGCGCCTACTAAAGTGCTGCCCTCTGGGATAACAAGCGGACTGAATGAGCAATCCGACTGTGGCGCCGCATCGCGGAATTGCAGGGCAAATTAAAGGTATGGGGAAGCAAGCGGCCGTAAGTTATCGTATGTTGAAGGTAGGGGTGAGACGGGAGGTGAGGGTGTCTAGGCGTCACCAGGGGCATAACAAATACTGCGATGGTGACCCCTGAGGGCGTCAGACAAGACAGACCGTTTATATATCTGCCTTACATAACCTGTTGCACGAATTGTCCCTTTAAATTGGGTGGATTGCCATCTCGGTGGTCCATTATTGTATGATTGTGTCAGAAACCAGACTACCAGAACACAAGGCGGCATTGCAAGTCATACGACACCAAGCCAAGCAGTGGCCTCGGCATAGACGGTGGTAGTACAACAGTAAGTTAGTTATACGCAGGTTGCAGTCATGACATGTTGAATGCGATAACTCTCCATTTAATTACGGATTCGGTATTGGTTTCTCATTTGAAATCATCCAGATCATTCAGGTGCGATATGATACCAGAAACCCATTAGCACCATTAATATCATTAATAGGCCTACCGCCAGCACCATTCATATCATTAATACCGTTAGCACCATTCATATCGTTAATACCACTAACACTATGCATATTATTAAGACCACTAGCCCCATTTAGATCATCCACACCACTAGCACCATTCATATCATTTACACCGCTAGCACAATTAAGGAAATAAAAACGTTTAGCACCACGCCTATATTTACCACAGTAAATATGTTACTTATAAAATTGATGTTATTTGCTCCACAGACATGGTTACTCCTGCATCTCTACACATTTCTTGACGTCACCCCACCCCCCACCCCCAATGTTACGGCATTCTGGATCCTCGCTTGACTCTAACCCACCCCACCACCACCCATACCCCCACCCCCACCCCGGCCCGCCCTGCCATGACAATCCTGCAGGTGGCACGGTGCATTCTGCTTTGGCCGCGCTACCATGGTGTTTACCATCAATATATCACTGCATTTTCCACCCAGTTCACTCTCCCCTTCCCCACTTCTTTTCCCCAAATTTCATTTTGCCGCGGTTTCTTTTTCCTTCGTCTCCCGGCTAGCCACCCACCCCTCGCCCTTACTCGTACCCCCCCCCCCTCTCCCCCCGTCCGCCGCCCCTGCCCCACCCGCCCGTCTCGGTTAGCCCTAACAGAACGCCCAACAGAACGATAGACCCCACTAAGGCGACGTTCACGAGCCATATTGTGAAGGGTAAAAACGCGCCCAGTTACATTCTGTGCGTCCGGAACAAGGGCGCCTATCAAAATACAGACTCTTTATGAGCGCTTGGCCGCCGACCAAACAGACTGCAACTTCAACAGCCGCTGTTGAATGCCAGCCAAAGGAGTGAGAGGGTGCCATCCTGCATCCATCCGATGAACGCACACCCAACGGTGGATCAACCAGAGCCTTTGTGTGTTGAGGCTCGCGTCCATCAATTACAGATTGGACCGATCTGATGTAGATCTGCTGGCCCTGTGGGTACAGCTACAGCCCTTCATCCTTTAATTTAATCTGTCTCTACAGCCCTTCATCCTTCAATCTAACCTCTCGCTATAGCCCTTTATCCTTCCATCTAACCTCTCGCTACAGCCCTTTATCCTTTAGTCTAATCTCTCGCTACAGCCCTTCATCCTTCAATCTAATCTCTCGCTACAACCCTTCATCCTTCAATCTAATCTCCTGCTACAGCCCTTCATCCTTCCATCTAACCTCTCGCTATAGCCCTTTATCCTTCCATCTAACCTCTCGCTAGAGCCCTTTATCCTTTCGTCTAATCTCTCCCTACAACCCTTCATCCTTCAATCTAATCTCTCGCTACAGCCCTTCATCCTTCCATTTAATCTCTCACTACATCCCTTCATCCTTCAACCTAATCTCTCGCTACATCCCTTCATCCTTCAATCTAATCTCTCGCTACAACCCTTCATGCTTCAATCTAATCTCCTGCTACACCCCTTCATCCTTCCATCTAACCTCTCGCTAGAGCCCTTTATCCTTTCGTCTAATCTCTCGCTACAACCCTTCACCCTTCAATCTAATCTCTCGCTACATCCCTTCATCCTTCAACCTAATCTCTCGCTATATCCCTTCATCCTTCAATCTAATCTCTCGCTACAGCCTTTCATAATTCAATTTAATGTCTCGCTACAGCCCTTCAGCTTTCAACCTAATATCACGCTACAGCCATTCATCCTTCAATCTAATCTCTCGCTACAGTCCTTCATCCTTCAATCTAATCTCTCGCTACAACCTTCATCCTTCAACCTAATCTCTCGCTACAGCCCTTCATCCTTTAATTTAATGTGTCTCTACAGCCCTTCATCCTTCAATCTAATCTCTCGCTACATCCCTTCATCCTTCAATCTAACCTCTCGCTACATCCCTTCATCCTTCCATCTAACCTCTCGCTACAGCCCTTTATCCTTTAGTCTAATCTCTCGCTACAACCCTTCATCCTTCAATCTAATCTCTCGCTACAGCCCTTCATCCTTCAATCTAATCTCTCGCTACATCCCTTCATCCTTCAACCTAATCTCTCGCTACATCCCTTCATCCTTCGATCTATCTCTCGCTACAGCCTTTCATCCTTCAATCTAATGTCTCGCTACAGCCCTTCAGCTTTCAACCTAATACCTCGCTACAGCCATTCATCCTTCAATCTAATATCTCGCTACAGCCCTTCATCCTTCAATCTAATCTCTCGCTACAGCCCTTCATCCTTCAATCTAATCTCTCGCCACAGCCCTTCATCGTTCAGTCTAATTTCGAGCTACCACCCTTCATCCTTCAATCTAATCTCTCGCTACAGCCCTTCATCCATCAGTCTAATGTCTCGCTACATCATTTCATCGTTCCATCTAATCTCTCGCTTCAGCCTTTCATCCTTCAATCTAATCTCTCGCTACAACCTTCATCCTTCAACCTAATCTCTCGCTACAGCCCTTCATCCTTTAATTTATTGTGTCTCTACAGCCCTTCATCCTTCAATCTAATCTCTCGCTACATCCCTTCATCCTTCAATCTAACCTCTCGCTACAGCCCTTCATCCTTCCATCTAACCTCTCGCTACAGCCCTTTATCCTTTAGTCTAATCTCTCGCTACAACCCTTCATCCTTCAATCTAATCTCTCGCTACAGCCCTTCATCCTTCAATCTAATCTCTCGCTACATCCCTTCATCCTTCAACCTAATCTCTCGCTACATCCCTTCATCCTTCGATCTAATCTCTCGCTACAGCCTTTCATCCTTCAATCTAATGTCTCGCTACAGCCCTTCAGCTTTCAACCTAATACCTCGCTACAGCCATTCATCCTTCAATCTAATCTCTCGCTACAGCCCTTCATCCTTCAATCTAATCTCTCGCTACAGCCCTTCATCCTTCAATCTAATCTCTCGCCACAGCCCTTCATCGTTCAGTCTAATTTTGAGCTACCACCCTTCATCCTTCCATCTAATCTCTCGATGCAGCCCTTCATCCTTCAATCTAATCTCTCGCTACATCTTCATCCTTCAACCTAATGTCTCGCTTCAGCCTTTCATCCTTCAATCTAATCTCTCGCTACAACCCTTCATCGTTCAGTCTAATCTCTCGCTACAGCCCTTCATCCTTCAATCTAATCTCTCACTACAGCCCTTCATCCTTCAATCTAATCTCTCGCTACAGCGCTTCATCGTTCAGTCTAATCTCTCGCTACCACCCTTCATCCTTCAATCTAATCTCTCGCTACAGCACTTCATCCTTCAATCTAATCTCTCGCTACAGCCCTTCATCGTTCAGTCTAATCTCTAGCTACCACCCTTCATCCTTCAATCTAATCTCTCGCTACAGCCCTTCATCCATCAGTCTAATGTCTCGCTACATCATTTCATCGTTCCATCTAATCTCTCGCTTCAGCCTTTCATCCTTCAATCTAATCTCTCGCTACAGCCCTTCATCGTTCAGTCTAATCTCTCGCTACAGCCCTTCATCCTTCAAGATAATCTCTCGCTAGAGCCCTTCATACTTCAGTCTAATGTCTCGCTACATCTCTTCATCCTTCCATCTAATCTCTCGATGCAGCCCTTCATCCTTCAATCTAATCTCTCGCTACATCTTCATCCTTCAACCTAATATCTCGCTACATCCCTTCATCCTTCAATCTAATCTCTCGCTACAGCCTTTCATCCTTCAGTCTAATGTCTCGCTACAGCCCTTCATCTTTCAACCTAATATATCGCTACAGCCCTTCATCCTTCAGTCTAATGTCTCGCTACAGCCATTCATCCTTCAACCTAATCTCTCGCTACAGCCCTTCATCTTTCAACCTAATATCTCGCTACAGCCCTTCATCCTTCAACATAATCTCTCGCTACAGCCCTTCATCCTTCAATCTAATCTCTCGCCACAGCCCTTCATCGTTCAGTCTAATTTCGAGCTACCACCCTTCATCCTTCCATCTAATCTCTCGATGCAGCCCTTCATCCTTCAATCTAATCTCTCGCTACATCTTCATCCTTCAACCTAATCTCTCGCTACAACCTTCATCCTTCAACCTAATCTCTCGCTACAGCCATTCATCCTTCAACCTAATCTCTCGCTACACCCATTCATCCTTCAACCTAATCTCTCGCTACAGCCCTTCATCCTTCAGTCTAATGTCTCGCTACATCATTTCATCCTTCCATCTAATCTCTCGCTACAGCCATTCATCCTTCAACCTAATCTCTCGCTACAGCCCTTCATCCTTCAGTCTAATGTCTCGCTACATCATTTCATCCTTCCATCTAATCTCTCGCTACTGTTACGACTTGCTAGGGACAAATACCCCACGGCGATAACAAGTGTTAAAAAAAACAAAAAGGTTGACTGCAGATGGTATCGGCGGAAATGACTAACAAGACATGGTAAAGATTGTCACAGTTTATATCACTATAAATCCCTACCTCCCCCTACCAATACAGATTCATACATTTAGTGCGTAAGCAACGCAATAAACAAGTCAGTTCATAGTCACCTCCAAATGTCCTCTCACAGTGAACTCTTACAATGCTCCCTCGTCGCTCCTGATGCTCCCACGACGCACTGATGCTCCCACGACGCACTGATGCTCCTACGACGCACTGATGCTCCTACGACGCACTGATGCTCTCACGACGCACACCAGCCCCGCTGATCAGGCTCCGCTACGTGTCCACGCCTACCAGCCCGCAGATCAGGCTCCGCTACGTGTCCACGCCTACCAGCCCGCAGATCAGGCTCCGCTACGTGTCCACGCCTACCAGCCCGCAGATCAGGCTCCTAAGGCCTGTCTCCAGCCACCACGACGACGCCCACAACCACTCAAACCACGCATCCACGCTTCCACGCGTAAAGCCCGGAGATCGGCCCTGACCCCGCTGTCACCAGCTATGTCCTCCGCCGTCCATCTCCTCCTGGTGCTGGTCCTGAGTCTTGTGTCGTCCCTGTGTCCTGTGGGCTCTGTTATTTATACCAGAGACCACTCCCCATGCGTCTCCCAAAAGCTCCTATTCAATGTCACGTGTGACTTACCACTCCCTCGGAATACGCACAAAATCACCATCATTCACTCACCCCGTAGTACTCGCTCAGCCCACAGTATTCACTCACCCGCTCACTCGCCGTATCACTCACATGCATACCTCTGCTCTTACTCCATTTCCTAACACTACAGCCCTTCAAAGTTCAATCTAATCTCTCGCTACAGCCCTTCATCGTTCAGTCTAATCTCTCGCTACAGCCCTTCATCGTTCAGTCTAATCTCTCGCTACATCTCTTCATCCTTCCATCTAATCTCGCACTGTAGCCCTTTATTCTTTTGTCTAATCTCTCGATGCTGCCCTTCATCGTTCAATCCACTGTTATTTCTAGCATCGCTGTTATTTGTACGCCTGTTGTTACATCTAGCGTAGCTGTTACTCCCGAATTTATTTCTAATTTCCCTGTTACTTTTACCCTACATGTTACTTTAACTGTCGCTATCATTTCGCCTGCCATTGTTACATCAAAGGGCGTTATTTCTTCTAATAGCGATGCTACTTCTACTCAAGCTGTTGCTTTTGGCTACGCTATTATATTTGCTCTTTGTGTTACGTTTCTTTGTTTTACTTCAACCATGTTACTCTACTGTCGCTGTTACTTCTACTGTGTTACTCTACTGTCGCTGTTACTTCTACTATGTTACTCTACTGTCGCTGTTACTTCTACTGTGTTACTCTACTGTCGCTGTTACTTCTACTGTGTTACTCTACTGTCGCTGTTACTTAAATTCTACTATGTTCCTATACTGTCGTTGTTATGCTTTATCTTGGCCATGCAGTCGGGATTATTTCTAGTGCCGTTGTCGTCGTAGCTGTACTTCTATCAGTCGTAGTATCTCACATATTTTTTTAGATTTCCTAAAGGAATCAAATTGGCCTAAAAACGGCATTTACCATGCTACCGACTTACAAAGGACTACCGAAGAAAGCGTGCGACCCGGTACTCAACATGTGGTTAGAATCATATTCACATGGTCAAGAAATGGCAAAAAAAGTATATTATGTTTATGGGCTCCATTGTTATGTAAATTGGATCGCCATGTTTGTGGATTCGGGCATTAGTGATGGTCACGTCACTAATCATGTAATACGAAATCGACCTCCCACAAGGAGCTGACATTATTGTTTTTTCGTCCTTTGAAATTATGCCTAAATATGCAAGTCCTCTGACTTATTTATATATATTAAACACGTCATCTGTCTGTATACACTGGTTGTCATGGTATCAACACGGCTACGTTAAGGTCTGCTGCATTCTTCTGTGATAGCGAGAAGATTTTCCGAGTTTTACCTTATCATGCACGTCTCGTTGTCAGGCGTCGCCGGGTGGGACCTATCGATCTAAAGTCGAGGGCCCTACCACTCGGCCTCCACAGGTACGCTGCCTTTGAAAGGGACGAGGCATTGTCCACGCAATAGACGTAGGCGCCGACGTAAGCTTTCAGGACAACCTTGCCACAGGGCATCCGATGTGCTATTTTATCGGACCCACAAAAGGGGATTGTAAATCGGAACAGAAGTGGGGGGAGGAGGAGGTGCAGGGAAGGCGGGGGTGGAGGCATGGTGGTCGTGGCAGTGGAAATGCTAAAGATACGGCTGTTTACAGGTATCGCAGGAGGGTGTGACGAGTAGTCCATGGAAAGGAAGAAAAGATAGGGTGAACAAAGAATTGCATCCTCTTATAAATTGCACGTAACTGGACTACCCTGATGTTGAGAGTGAATCGAATCATCGTCATCGTCACTGTCAAAAATGCAACGAAATTATTATCTTAAATACATAAAAAAAAATTCAGTCATTCTTTTGCCAGTAGTATCACATTTACGTCGGCGGTGATATAAAACATGTTATCTATGGAACGACTTCCCCGTAAAATAGGGTATATGTCACCAGTGAATATGTCGATTATTTGTTTTTTGTTGTAAGTTATATTTGTAATTCTCTCCTGACTAATGTCAAGTGCGAATTGTTGCAACGTCTCTGTTGCAAAGATAATGCGCATTTGGTAATGTAGGAAGGACTGATTGAAGTGCATATTGGAGTATATTGAGGTGCTTGAATGGCCTGGCCGTGGTGTTCCTTGCATTCAGCATACATTTTACTGACTTTACTGACCAAAATGTCTAATTGTTGACGATGTGTCTTGATGTATATGAACTAATGAAACTTTGAATGTGAATTGATTCAAAATTGGAGTGAACTAATGTCGACCTAAGCGTTAATTAACGAAATGCTTAACCGTTTGTGAAAGCAACAACTGTTGCCTTGCCTTGCAAGATCACCGCATGGGACAAAGTTACACTTAACTTGAGGCGGCGCGGTTGGTATCTAGACGACGGTCACGTGGTTGCATGGCGAACGGGACAACAATATTGGTATCTAGACGACGGTCACGTGGTTGCATGGCTAACGCGACAACAATATTGGTATCTAGACGACGGTCACGTGGTTGCATGGCTAACGCGACAACAATATTGGTATCTAGACGACGGTCACGTGGTTGCATGGCTAACGCGACAACAATATTGGTATCTTGGCGACGGTCACGTGGTTGCATGGCTAACGCGACAACAATATTGGTATCTAGACGACGGTCACGTGGTTGCATGGCTAACGCGACAACAATATTGGTATCTTGGCGACGGTCACGTGGTTGCATGGCTAACGCGACAACAATATTGGTATCTTGGTGACGGTCACGTGGTTGCATGGCTAACGCGACAACAATATTGGTATCTAGGCGACGGTCACGTGGTTGCATGGCTAACGCGACAACAATATTGGTATCTTGGCGACGGTCACGTGGTTGCATGGCTAACGCGACAACAATATTGGTATCTTGGCGACGGTCACGTGGTTGCATGGCTAACGCGACAACAATATTGGTATCTTGGCGACGGTCACGTGGTTGCATGGCTAACGCGACAACAATATTGGTATCTTGGCGACGGTCACGTGGTTGCATGGCTATCGCGACAACAATATTGGTATCTTGGCGACGGTCAGGTGATTACATGGCTTACGTGACAATATTAGTGGTATCTTAGCGACAGTCAGGTGGCCACACATATTTGGTTACTTGATATTCCACGTGACTGTAAACACGTAAACACAATGATGCCGCACACGAATGGCCACAGCGAAAAAATCTTGCCATTCAAAGCCTTAGCGAACGTCACTTCCGTTATTATAATAGTGATATTTCTGGACTACTTGTTAAGCGACAACTTTTCTGTCATTCTTTCTAACTCTGTTCGCAAGAGACGCCCACTGTTATGACGACACTGATGAATGTATGGTGCTATTTTTGGCCATTTGCTATTTGTCCTCCCTAAACCGCGGCCGGCCGATAAAACCTGATGTAAAGTTGGCTGCACTGAGCTCGCCGCATGCTCCCACGTCCGCCTTCTCGTATAGTGTGAAGGGGCCGGCGCCTACCTAACTGACGTTGGGATCAGGTGACATACGTGCCAAGGCGTGACGCAATTGACGGCGAGCGTTCTGATGGGCTTCGGCCATATACACGGCACTGACATTCAGAAAACTGTGAACAATGTTCCTTTGTCGTACCTGGGCGGGATCAGACAAAAGAGCATCGAGGCAGTGCAAAAAGGTTTTTTTGAAGCACTGATTAGAAAAACTACCCTAGGCGTCAAGTGGGGGGTTAAACGGAGATATATCAAGGATCATAGTATCACGCATGATGTCGGAAATCTGGAGAACTTTCGTATTCAGGTCACAGAAAGTAATCTCAAGCTATTCACAGGAACTGACTACATCAGAAGGCTTTGCCAACTAAAGGACTGGACAGATTCTTCGTAACACCGTGCATTGCAAACAGCGACAAGAGATGAATTTCTAATAATAATCTAAATCGAAAAAGAAAAAAACCTGTTCTCACATCAAAACGTATTCATCTGTCGCGCAAGATATATAACTGGATATAATATACCATACGTCTAGATTAACACGGTGGATATGTCAGGAAAGCCTGGACCGACAAACTGCGCCAATGCCTATGTCGATGCAGGTAACGGATGGTCGTATTTGTGTCACTGGTAGCAACATTGCTCATTGGTCATTGGTCACGGGTTCTAACATAAAAATACAGTTGGGTTACACGGGTTGCATAACTGGTCACGGTTTATAAGATACCAATACGGTCAGGTTACACGAGCTACAACATTGAACACGGGTAATACGCCGTAAATAGAATCGGGTTACATAAGGTTACACCATTAGACACGGGTAATACGCCGTAAATACAATCGGGTTACATAAGGTTACACCATTAGACACGGGTAATACGCCGTAAATGCAATCGAGTTACATAAGGTTACACCATTAGACACGGGTTATACGCCGTAAATACAATCGAGTTACATAAGGTTACACCATTCGACACGGGTTATACGCCGTAAATACAATCGGGTTACATAAGGTTACACCATTAGACACGGGTTATACGCCGTAAATACAATCGGGTTACATAAGGTTATACCATTGATCACAGATTATAAGATATGAATACAATCACGTTACCCGGATTATGAGTGCAATCTGTTAAAGGAATATTCGGACGTCATAATGACCATGCTTGATGGTGGTATCGCATACATATATGGTCAGGTGATGGTATAGGTCAGTATTCACAAAGATGACAACATTGTGATCACATGGTCATTTCCTCACATAGCACATCACATATGTTGTTTCTAGCATAGATAGCACATCGCATATGTTACACCTCACATAGAACGCGCATCGTGTGTTGTTCCTCGCATAGATAGCACATCGTATATGTTGTTTCTCGTATAGAATGTACATCGTGTATGTTGTTCCTCGCCTAGGATGCACATCGTATACCTCCGTTTGCGAGTAGCTGCTTCGGATAGACTTTTCTAGGTAGGCTTCTAATGGATAAATGTGGCATATTTCAATGCCCTGAATCGGCGACCTCGTAAAATCCACCTAATATCGCTTGTCTCCTCAGTGACCGAGACTAATTGCGCATGCGTGCGGTTCACTCCACCTGGAGAGTTCCATGATCTAATAAGTAGGGCTCAACCTCGGCTACCTCATGTCTTCAATGGCTGGGTTCACCAAGCACCGTCTTTCTCATTCTGTACGAAGCTCTCACATCATGTCTTTCAACTTGTCTCAAGTTCATCATCAATGTTACCGCTAGGTCTCTGAAAGCAGGTTCAGAGACAGTGCCAAGGACGAGGGATATTAACTTGGTTCCCCAATTCCCCGTGGGCGGGCTATATAAAAATAGCTTGGAAAGATGTCCTCCAATTAAGCTATATATTGTTCGCTGCATGCATACGTCAGCCTGGTCCGGGAGTTCTTTGCTACGATATCGGCCACTCGCAGTGATCGTGCAACCTCATGATAATTTTTAATAACTTTGATACCGTTTACAATTTAATTCTACTTACATTCTAACTTTAACTGTAATTTCTTACCGCGTATTATTCCACCTGTCTTAATTATAATTGTATCATCCTTTTTATCACATGAAATTCCAAGTATCATCCTAAATGTCATTCTAATGTTCATATTCTAACACGCATCATTTTTTCAGTCGTCCTTCTAATTTTCCTTCTAACTCGTTCATTACCCGGTGTCATTTCAGCTGTCCTTCCGATTCTCACTATGACTCTCTTCCCTTGCCACGCGTCTTTCAGCTGTCCTTCCGATTCTCACTATGACTCTCTTCCCTTGCCACGTGTCTTTCAGCTGTCCTTCCGATTCTCACTATGACTCGCTTCCCTTGCCACGTGTCTTTCAGCTGTCCTTCCGATTCTCATTATAACTCTTATCCCATGCCACGTGTCTTTCAGCTGTCCTTCCGATTCTCACTATGACTCTCTTCCCTTGCCACGTGTCTTTCAGCTGTCCTTCCGATTCTCACTATGACTCTCTTCCCTTGCCACGTGTCTTTCAGCTGTCCTTCCGATTCTCACTATGACTCTCTTCCCTTGCCACGTGTCTTTCAGCTGTCCTTCCGATTCTCATTATAACTCTCATCCCTTGCCACGTGTCTTTCAGCTGTCCTTCCGATTCTCACTATGACTCTCTTCCCTTGCCACGTGTCTTTCAGCTGTCCTTCCGATTCTCACTATGACTCTCTTCCCTTGCCACGTGTCTTTCAGCTGTCCTTCCGATTCTCACTATGACTCTCTTCCCTTGCCACGCGTCTTTCAGCTGTCCTTCCGATTCTCACTATGACTCTCTTCCCTTGCCACGTGTCTTTCAGCTGTCCTTCCGATTCTCACTATGACTCGCTTCCCTTGCCACGTGTCTTTCAGCTGTCCTTCCGATTCTCATTATAACTCTTATCCCATGCCACGTGTCTTTCAGCTGTCCTTCCGATTCTCACTATGACTCTCTTCCCTTGCCACGTGTCTTTCAGCTGTCCTTCCGATTCTCATTATAACTCTTATCCCTTGCCACGTGTCTTTCAGCTGTCCTTCCGATTCTCACTATGACTCTCTTCCCTTGCCACGTGTCTTTCAGCTGTCCTTCCGATTCTCACTATGACTCTCTTCCCTTGCCACGTGTCTTTCAGCTGTCCTTCCGATTCTCATTATAACTCTCATCCCCTGCCACGTGTTTTTTAGGTGTCCTTCCGATTCTCACTATGACTCTCTTCCCTTGCCACGTGTCTTTCAGCTGTCCTTCCGATTCTCACTATAACTCTCATCCCTTGCCACGTGTCTTTCAGCTGTCCTTCCGATTCTCACTATGACTCTCTTCCCTTGACACGTGTCTTTCAGCTGTCCTTCCGATTCTCACTATGACTCTCTTCCCTTGCCACGTGTCTTTCAGCTGTCCTTCCGATTCTCATTATAACTCTCATCCCTTGCCACGTGTCTTTCAGCTGTCCTTCCGATTCTCATTATAACTCATTCGTTCAGTTTAATTCCTTGTTGCCACTTCCTTACCGCCAACGATGAGCATAGTAATGGAAAAAATCAGATCAAATAAATTGAAACAATTTCGCTCAGCGTACGAATAATGTATCATCCCATGAAAAGATCACTTATTTTTCATATGAACAATGCATGAACCCTTAAGGTTTGTCTTAATAATATTGTGACTTTTCTTCCTCTCGCTTTCATGATCTCGCGCTCTCCGTTCCCTCTCTCTCTCTCCTCCTGTCGCTTTCTCCCTCCCTCTACCTCTATCTCTATTAGGTTCCCAATGGTCTTCCATATAAGCTTACTGCACACTTCCATTTCCATTCTTTAGATAATCAACCGTCTTCGTGATGCATGTGATAGCGTCATAACGCCTTGTTAACCTCATAAATCATTAATTGTTCGAAAGTACACGCGAACGGAAAAGATTACCAATCAAACGAGAAGCAAATGCCTTTCCGCGGAGGTTGGACGTGGGTCGGCGCACGTAGACCACAGATGAACCGGCTGGGTCCGTACAAACCCTGTTTAAACGCTTGGGGACTTGCCAACGTCACTCCGCCGTTATCTCTGGTGTTTACATGTTAACATTTCTCAGTCTTGTTGCCCAAGTAGTAGAGGACAATAACATTCTAAACTAAGTCTAATTAGCTATAAAGCTGAATTGTTGGACTGAGGGGAGTGAGTGAAATGGGAATAGAAGTCCGTAGGATTTAACGACGACCCCCCCACACCGCCCCTTCTGGTCCATTATTTTCAAATAAAGTGAAATGTTGTTATTTTATACCGATTTTGGTCAGATAAAGACAAATTGTGCCCAAAATAAATAAAATGAGGTTCGGCTCCCGGGTTAGGCTCAACGAGAATGTGCTGCATAATCAACAGAGCACTCCATGAACGGTATTTACTATGGACTGCCTACTGGAGCTGTTACACCAATGAAGACGTGTTCTTTCGCATTTGCAAGAGCAACGATTTGTCTTGGTGCATCGCAAGGGTCTATATTACATTATTTTTAACTTAACTATATGTAGTCCCCGCCGATTGAGGAACCGCTAAAATGCGGCCAATCACCCACCAATAAATTAGCGGATATGAAACAATAACTCCAAATTCAAATTGTCGAGTCGAGATTAAGGGTTACTGGCTTCATCGGCTGTATTACAATCCCAAAATTGAGCAGCGTGGGATTTAACGCTTCTCTTTTGGCTTTATGTTGGGTGTTTTTCGCGCAAAACACCACGTTGCACGCGAGTTGCTCAGCAAGGGTAATACTGCATTGATTCGTGGTGATGACCTGATATGACGCGCCCATGCAAAGATGTTTTAACTTTATCGTGAGGCTTTACCACGTGTTAGTGTTAGGAAAGCAGCCGAATAAAACATGCGGAGGAACCGGAGAACTCAAAAAGGGGAGTGGGGGGGGGGGGCACAAATATACTCGTGACGCCCCAATATTTTGTTCGGGGTGGGGGGGGGGGGGTACGTGCTTCGGGTGCCTCCTCGGTTTCTCCGCCTATGATTTTATTACGCCTTTTTTAGGGTCGCGGTTACATCGATGTATATTCTCCCAGAATTTGGTAACTCAAGGGATGACGGATAACGAAACATACTGGGTAATTATCTTGACAAGGAATTTCTGATGAGATCTTTGCCATGTTGTACCTTATATACTCATGCATGTACTATTAGTTTGTGGTCATACAAGACAATAACCTTCATTTACTAATCATTGATTTTAATGGCGCTTTTCACAATGATGTCTTCGCAATATCCCAGCAGGGGGCTCTGGTTTATCACATCACTATAACCCTAGTGAAACGTCCTTGGTCTTGCGGAGAGCAAGGAAATAGCGCCCTAAAACATTCTCACATAAATATCTGTAATTACTACTGCCATGTACGAGAAGGTGGCAACGTCGTGACAAGTTCCCATAGACTAATTGCAAAGATAAACTTTGATATGGGTACGTAGGGAGTAACCCCAGAGCTGCTTACCATTGACAGCGACGGGTGGTTAAAACCTCGCCCTGCCCAGTACAAGGAACATTGGTTGGCTAATCAGAATTCCTGTCGTGACGAAGTCGTGCACGCTACAAGGTGGGCCACCAGGGCGGCGCCACTTGCAGGAATCCGACACTCGCTCTCCATTGTGTATCGGTCAACCGCCGGTAAAGATGTCAAGTCACGTGGTAACAGATGGTGTCCGCGCGTGTCACATGCGCGTAATACCAGTCACCACCCTACCCCTCAACCCCCAACACCCATCTACGCCCTCCTCACCCCCTCTCACCCTCGCCGCCTTCAGGGTCTCATCACTATACATAGCCTAACTCCTCTGCCCCCCCCCCACCCCCCCCCCCCTCACCTCGAATATCTATCACCGCAACCGGTAACCTTGACCTAGTTATCTTGGACATCTAAACGCACCTCAACACCGGTAGGACCTCTACTCTCGCGTTTACCGTCGTGGGCAGCTGACCCTGTGAACTATGTCGCCCCGCCCCCCAACCTTCCTCCCCGTCTCGCCTATACCCACCATCGGCCATTTCGCTCTGCGTTATTGATAGCACAGAACTACGCACCATGCCTAGTTTTAAATCCGTTAGATGAGGGCGTGGACATCTACGTACCCCCCCACCCCATCCGTCGAAGACCGCACAAGGACAATGCGGTCATGACACCACTTAAGACGGCACAAGGACAATGCGGTCATGACACTACTGAAGACGGCACAAGGACAATGCGGTCATGACACTACTGAAGACCGCACAAGGACAATGCGGTCATGACACTACTGAAGACCGCACAGGGACACTGCGGTCATGGCACCACTGAAGACCGCACAAGGACATTGCAGTCATGACACTACTGAAGACCGCACAAGAACATTGCGGTCATGACACCACTGAAGATCGCACAAGGACATTGCAGTCATGACACTACTGAAGACGGCACAATGACAATGCAGTCATGACACTACTGAAGACCGCACAAGGACAATGCGGTCATGACACCACTTAAGACGGCACAAGGACAATGCGGTCATGACACTACTGAAGACGGCACAAGGACAATGCGGTCATAACACTACTGAAGACCGCACAAGGACATTGCGGTCACGACACTACTGAAGACCGCACAAGAACATTGCGGTCATGACACCACTGAAGATCGCACAAGGACATTGCAGTCATGACACTACTGAAGACGGCACAATGACAATGCAGTCATGACACTACTGAAGACCGCACAAGGACAATGCGGTCATGACACCACTTAAGACGGCACAAGGACAATGCGGTCATGACACTACTGAAGACGGCACAAGGACAATGCGGTCATGACACTAGTGAAGACCGCACAAGGACATTGCGGTCATGACACTACTGAAGACCGCACAAGAACATTGCGGTGATGACACCACTGAAGACCGCACAAGGACGAAGCGCTATAACCACATTGTTCGTGTTTCAGAGAACTGTATTGATTAATGTCCCGTTATACTCTGCTCGATTACAACTATTTTTACTCTATCTCTCTCCTTTTCTTTTTGATCTTCTAGAACGCCGACTACAGTCTGACTGAAGAACAAATCGCAGGTAAGCGCTTCATGGATATTTTACCTTTCTGGCCACGAACTTACCCCACCATCACCCCCGTCGTTACTGCACCCCCCCCCCTTCCAGCTAACTAGCGGGTAGGAAGAGCATACATTGCGTTGTCATGGCAACGGGGGTTGAGCCCCCTCCTCCGCGTGGCTCGTGAGTACACGTGATCTGGGAGTGGGGGGGGGTGGGGGAGGTCTATCGACAGGAAGTGCGTACGTGGCGGAGGGGATGTGGGTGGGATGGGGGGGAGGGGGAGAGGGGGCGCGACTGGCGCTTCATCCAGGCATTCACCATCAGCGGAAAGAGATTCATCCGGGGTAACAACCCGGATGGGGAAAAAAGGTGATTTATTGCTTTTAGTCGCCGATTGGAAAAGCTAAAGAGTTGGATGAATTGGCTTCGACGCCATTTCGACGTCATGTTGTCAGGGGATTTGATGGAGACAAATGTGAGGATTTTAAGCCGAAAAAAAGTATCGCATCCTAGAAACGGAATTTTGAAAATTAGGTATTTGCGTGTTTGCGGAATTCCGGTTTAAAACAACATGGTTAAAGTTTCTGTCTGGTTGGTATTTTAGTGGACAAAGCACTGGGACGAGAGCGATTTTCACTCTGGTCCGACTATTCTTGTTTTGGAGTTCCAGGATGTTTAGAGTACGGAATGCTATATTATCATGGGAATAAGACTACGATTGAATTATGAAGTTTTGTTCTAATATATAGATCCTTTTTTGCACAGTCGTGTGGAGTCTCTCGAGCAGTGACACCTCCCTCTAGCGGCCTTCCGCAGACACAGCAATCGTCACGTGACAGCGCCATGGCGAAATGTGGCGCACATAACGCCCCAGCTCTGTCACGTGACCATGACATCCGGGTTCTTCCCCCCCGCGTGGGTCATCGATCATAAATTTTGAGCCACAGGACAATGGCGTGACGTCACCGTCTTTGGGCGTGCGGGGGACATGTCAACGGAGGGCGGGGCCGGGACGGGGGCTGGGGCGGGGACGGGGGCGGGGACGGGGGGCTGGGGCGGGGACGGGGGCTGGGGCGGGGACGGGGGCTGGGGCGGGATAGGATTGAGAGGTGCATGGGGGTTGGGTTGGTGGGTTGTATCCCGTACGAAAGTATCATATAGAATTCTATAAAAAGGTTTCTATCGATTTTTCTTTGAAAATTCTAAACGTTTTTTCCATAGAGTTTCCATAGCATTCCATAGAATTTCTATACAATTTCCATAGAGTGTCCATAGAATTTCCATAGAATGTCCATAGAGTTTCCATAGAATTTCCATAGAGTTTCCATAGTTTTCATTGAATTTCCATAGAGTTACCATAGAATCCCTATTGTAGTGCCTAACGGCACGTGGGTCGGTGGTTCGAGCCCTGCTGTGGCCATATCTGTGTGGTCGCAGGATAAAGATCCTATGTCTTTCTTCGTAAAGAGTAGGAGGTTACCCCTGGGGACATGGCTCCACTCTCCCTTCATTCTCCCATTGACGCGATATGACCAAAAGTGGCTAAAGCGTCCTGAATAACCAACCAACCCTATTGTAGTGATTAGCGCACTCCACCGCAGATCAATAGGTCCTGGGCTTGAATCCGGGCTCGGGCACATAATCTGGGGCATGTTTCATCCTTTCATCCTTCATCCTCCCGAAGGTTCTTTGGCCCGATTTAGTGTGGCCTAAACCACCAACATTTCATAGAATTTCCATAAATTACTCTCCCCAGAATACGGATATGGCAGGCGTAAATTGGATATGCGATATCACTTCTAAGATGGATGCTTCACTTGATGGAGATCCCAACAAGTGGGCTGCTCATTTTCGAGCTGGGAAGAAAGAGAGGACGTGGGGTGGTGGCGGAGCTCTAGGATGACCCCCCCCCCTCCCCCCGTCCACCTTGTTCTGACTCTGACCAGAAACGGGCAGAGCTAGTCCCCGATTGGTTCATATACAATGTAAGACCAAGAACCGTGAGACATAGTTCGATCGTAGAAAGATAACCGGTAATCGACTACCTCCCATAAATACGTCTTAACGTTGCAAAAACGTCTTATCAATCGTTAAAGATGCCTTCCACCCTCATCTCCTTTACATTTACGCCTATTGGCGTATTCTATGTCAAACAAGATCCAGCTTCTGCAAATAGCCGGCGCGACAGGTGTCTTTACATTGATTTGTTGCATTCGTCACGCAGTTAGGAGAACGATTTTA
Organism: Arenicola marina; assembly: GCA_964019135.1. Taxonomy (NCBI): domain Eukaryota; kingdom Metazoa; phylum Annelida; class Polychaeta; family Arenicolidae; genus Arenicola; species Arenicola marina. The sequence goes on along the minus strand of OZ025251.1, from coordinate 22,062,645 downwards.
AGCCAAATATGATACACCCATCAGAAAAGCCCGAAGTAATACTGACTGACTGTGTCATGAAGGCACAGCAAGCCCGGCACGTTTAGCCACAGTAGGTCCCCCAAGCCATCCATTTAGATATCGAGGGAGGCTTCTCTTACATGACGGGGATGCTTTTTGACGCGTCGACTCCTCGCTGGAGAACTACTTCACATAATGGCATTCATTGGACCCGCTCTGCTGCGCCTTGTCGTGGGAACTAGCGCTGCCCTCCCTCACGTTGTGAAGAATCCATTGAATTATCATTATTTACATTAGGCTGCCGATATCTTTAAAAATGATATCTCCTAACGGCGTTTGCTCCGCCAACCTGTTCAGTATGCAGAGTGGGCGGCAGATGATGTTTGATGAATCACGCCGGAGAGGAAATGTTATCTCATTATTGTGCAAACTACTTTGTGTCAAGCGGAAAGAATTATATTAAAGATATGCGTCCTTATGAAGCATTAAGCCACGGGTAAAGTTGCGACTTTATTATCGGTCGCTCTGTTGCGGTCTTCTGGGCAGGGGCATGGCAATATATCCGCGTCACAAATTTCTTTATTTAAGCAAAACAAGGCTGGCTATATCCTGTTAGTTCCCTTGGTTAACGTGTTGAGCCTCGCGATCAATACGTACGATAGTCACGTCCTGACCAGGGACGGGCCGAGAAGTGCAAGGTCAAGGTCGACAATGGCGGCTCTCTAGCTCGAGAAAAGTCCCGGATAACATCCAGGGCAGTCATATAAAAAGCGGAAATGACTCTTCACAATGGGCAGCGACACCGAGCGGAGCCTAAGAGATAGAGAACAAGGGAGTGAAGGGTCAGTGAACCCGGGGCATGAGAGCCAGTGGACGCACATGGTCCTCCAGAGAACTGAAGGGGAAGAGGTTGACTTATGGGGGAGCCGTGATAGAGCCTCAGATATTGATGGGGAGATGGAGAGAGGAAGCGAAGGGGCTGGAATGGGAAAGACTGTCGGATTGATATTCAGAACAATAGCCAAGAACTGATTCTTGAGATCGAGGAAAAGAAGGGGCTGGAAGGGGAAGGACTGTCATAGTGATATTCAGAACAACATCCATGAACTGATTCGTAGCTCAATATTATGCCCGAGAGTTATTGAGATAAGAAGAATGTAAGACGCAGACCGAAAGAGCCAACCATGAACGGGGCCGGCGAGATAGCTTAGTGGGCTGGAGCGCTCTCATTGAGTGCTCTGGCCACCTGAGAGCCTAACGGCACGTGGATCGATGGTTCGAGCCCTGCTGTGGCCATGTCTTCGTGGTCGCAGGATAAAGATCCCATGTTTTTCTTCGTAAAGAGTAAGGGGTTACCCCCGGGGACATGGCTTCACTCTCCCTTCCTTCTCCCATTTACCCGATATGACAGAAAGTGGTTAAAGCGTCCTGAATAACCAACCAACCAGCCATGATCATATCCAATCTCTGAATGAATGCGTAGATGTGCTGTTGTCTGTAACATGTAACATGGGGTTGGTGACAGGCCTGGCAAAGGGAGGGGTGCCCTTAGCAAACTATTTTATAAAACTCTATAGAAGTTCCATAGAAAGTTTTCAGAGAGCACCCCCCCCCCCCCTTGGCCAATTCCTAGATTCGCCCCTGTGGAAACCTTACAATTCTAAAGCTTTCTCTCGATTTTGCCATAGAATTTCTAATACGGACTACGTCGGCCGCTTTGGAAGATGAGTCTCGCGTTGATAAAAAGCCGACCGGAAGTCATCTGAAAGACCTGGATGCGGAAGTGGATGCCTGGGACCCCGCTCGTCCGTCCACCGCCCCCCCCCCTCCCTCCCCCGTCACGTTATAACTATATAACTAAACAGAGGATGTAGTTTGCGTATGTTGGATAACACACCATCGAAGCGAGAGACGTCGAAATAGTGTGTCTTCATATGCAACAGCGCAATATAAACTAATTCGTCCAATTTGTCCTAGAATATTATAGTCATATTTTGTCAGGTAGCCGTCATCGACACGGAAAATTTCATCAATGCTATCAATAATATTAGCAACATCATATTAATTTGTCCGGGAATATATGGTCATGTCAGAGTCATCTTGTGTCAGATAACCACCATCGACACGAACGATATTGGCATTATATTGCAATATCAATAACATCCGCAATATCTATCAGAGTAGTAATACTTCTCTTACTAATATGTTATAAGATCGTACCGCGTCTTCACATAGTACTATCTTTTTCAAAATTCATAAAGGTGAATTATTCCGTCGCAAATTGTTATGAAAGGGAAAGTTTCCTACGAATGCGTTGGCCAAATATTTACAAAATACGTCAGTTCCGGCAAAGACGAATCCTCGCCAATTTAAATCCTTCGCAATTGACAATCAGCGGAATGGCATCCAGAGGTCTAGTTCGGCTGCACATGCATTAACCTAGATGATCTGGGACATAAGGGGGTTGTTAAACAACCGCAACAAGAGTACCCGAAAGCAGGGCCATTCTGCTTCCTATGTAATTATGTCTGAGGCGTCGCTGGTAATCTGGGTATGGCTCGGGGAGACATTCAAGTAGAGCCTTTCAAGCAAAGCCCCTGTTAACAGGGGCCGATGTGGGGGCTACATCAGATGGTCTAAGGAATCCCCCAAAGTGTCCCCTCTTTAGGTCTCTCTGCTTTAAAAGTACTGTCAGAGCTGGACGAGCAGCAGTGTGATTGGATTTGTGTCGCAAATAACTTCGGGAAAGGAGGGACAGAAATTGAGCCAGGAAGACAGAGCCAAGAATGAGGAGAAGAGGGAACTGAAGAAAGGGATGAAGACGGGACATGCGGGGCGAGAGGCAGAGGAAGAGGCAGACAGGTACGGAAAAATGAGTTGAGACAGATAACAGTGGCGGAGAAAACCTGAGAAGGACGCACAGGCGGAGACTAAAGAGAAATATGTTGGAGACGGGCGCCTGATGCCTCAAGCCGTGGACTCGTGTCGGTCATGTTAGCATCTCCTCCCCTCGGGGGTCCAAAGCTTTGTTCTCCCTAAAGGGGTGAACATGACAATCAAGGCGGTCGTTGTGCTCTGCCATTCCCCCTTCCACCCCACTCATCCCACCCCCCACTCTCACCCACCGTTTCCGCCCCCCCCCCCTCAAAGCCCATGTCTGACCCACCAGACCCAAACGGACCCCACTCTCAACCCACGCGCACCACAGCCATTCCGCAATATGCTCCATTTCCAGGACTCCCCCAATCCCACTCCTAACCCTAACCCTCTCCACACACCCCCCCCCACCCACCCCCTCCGCCACACGGCCACACTGCTCCTTCCTCTGAACCTCTATCCCTGACCTTTTCCCCCCTCCATCACCTCCCCGCCGCCAGTCTTCCCATACCTTTCCTTCTCCATATGTCAGCCCCAACCCCTCCCGCCACCGCTCCCTCCCTCTCCTATGCCTGGTTCCTCCTGGCTTCCGGCCGCCTGCCTTTACATCTCGGAATGTATGACACTGTGGTCTTTGGGTCTCGCGGGCAGTGGTTTTGCCGTGCTGCACTGGAATGGGTGGAGGGAAGTGGCCGCGGTACGTGGCAATGCGTCTTGTGTGCCGTGGCCAATACAGCCAGGTGCAATGCTTTTACATCACATGAACCTAGCTGGCCCAGCGCGAAGCGATTGAAGAAGAGAAAGCGAACACCATTTGATGCTGCTCGTATTATAGCTTATAACTATTATATATGTATTATATATCATAGACACAAATATATAATGGCGTATTGTTAATTACCTTTTAAACCTTTTAAGATAGATATGATGTCGCTTACATATATCAAAGAGGTGACAATGCATTTAGATTAAGATTAGATTAAAACGTGTCCAGCAAATTGACAAAAACATATTTGATAGCTGGTAAAATTGCTGAATGATTTGATTAAAATTGCACCTGTGGACCTGTTCCACCAATTCTCGAGTTGTACGCGCATGACACATGGGGAAGCGAGACGGGTAAACCGAGATTAAAAGGAACATAATTATTTCTGGGAAAAGCAACATTTATGTCTGATTAGATGGGCGTATCCCCCTGACTGACATGTATCAAACAAGTTAAACTTGAGTCATGAGTCTGGTTTGCGGGTCGGATCTAGAAGGTGAATTGTCTCGGGATAATATACGGGCGCATTCATCCGCCTGGATTGTCAACCGAAGAAAAAGGTGAATTGTCAGTCTGGTTGCGTGGTCTTTTCGGCATAGCTGCTGTTGTTTTTTTTTTTTTTCTTTGTTGCTTTTTGCAGGCAGTGCCACTTGGTGACAGTAGTGTGCCACACCGAAGGGTGGAGACTATAACACAGATTGGTGATCACCCTCACATGGGGGGGGGGGGGGGGTGGGGCACATGGACGTGATAACCCGGAGACGCCACAATGGCGAATACATACGGGACCGTCGTGTTCTGCGCGAAATTGCCGAGAAACTAGACGAAACCTACAATTTATTATTTATCAGCACCATTACCCTGGACTGGATAATTGCCATGGCATTGTATGCGTTAATTTTGCATATATGTGTATTCAGAAGTCCACAGACTTGTTAGCAAGAAGAACCAGAGCACGTTATCTGATTATATACGACTAGCTGACGACTGATATTCATTGCTGAATAAATTGCTCTCGATAACACCGTAAAGTTCGAGCAGCAACGTCAGTGAGTCATTGGCGTCAACCTTGGCAGTTGGTCCAGTTAGTACACACTAGATGGCGACACTCTCAGTGAGGGCTTGTGTTCGCTGGGAACCAGCCTGCCTGTCCGAAACAGTATGCGAGCAGCTCTAGGCCGGTTCCCAGCCTGGGGCTTGTGGAGAGATCTCCAAGCGCTGAGTGTTCAGAGTAATTACCGGCTGCCAAGATATGATGACAAGTAGACCGACGTCATAGTGAGGACGGGATGAGATAATTTATAGTGATTTAAACGTGATTTAATGTCATCATTCTATGGATATCGCATTGACCGGAATCTGCGAGGCTTTATAAAGAACGCGTATACGTGATATCATATTCCCAGCAGATCCACCCTTTCGCCACTCTGACAATGGATGAACAACGAGCGCTCGGGGACAGTATCCACACCTGTCCAAAGAAATGGGCCAAAGTGGTGGGGCGGGGGGTGGAGGGTGGGGAGTGGGTGGCTCTGGATCCCCCCCCCCCGCCTCCCCCCCCCCTTATCTGCAATATAGTCTGATTGAACTTTGTATACTTTGGGCGGCTATAGTCCGAGTTCAGTCACTATGAACCGCGCGCCATAATGTGTGGCCGGGCTCATCAGAAAGTCCTCCAGGGAAACCATCCGCTGCCATGGTAACGAGTTGTAGAGACGCGCGTTCCTACTGAAAGATGCAGTGGCACATGCTAGACTTGTCGGGGGAGGTGGGAGGGGATGGGGGGGGGGGCTATTAGAGGGTGCGTGAGTAAGACGAGTCCCGCAGGATGCTGAAACAAAGATGTATATTTCAGCGCGCATGCAGTCTCGCCCCCGTGTGGAATAATAAAGACGTTGCGAGACATGTCTCGGACAGGATGCCCTTTACCCTGTCTAGGGCTTTTGGACGCTGAATGGGCGGTCATTGATGAGTGAGAGACATTTGACCTTGACTGCGGTGAGTTGAGGGCGGACAGTGACGCGTGTCCAGCAGCGTGATGCGCATTTCAAACCAGCACGGCTGGTGGGTGTTCAATTTGTGTTATTTCCGTTCTGGAAGGCTTGTTTTTCGTACTAAAATAGAATTTTGAAAAAATCTATTTTTAAGTGCCTAGATATAGGCCTACGTACAGAAAGTGGTCGCGTACATTTTTATGAAGGTTGCAACTGAAACTCAAAACAGATGTTTGATAAGCAGCTATTCATCGCCCTGTGTTTTTTTTGTACCCGCGTAGCCTGTTCCTTTGCTGTTCGGTCCACTGGTGTGTGGAATATAAAGCGGCATTTCGTACTTGACCCAACTTAATGAGGGTGATAGGTTTGGGAGGGTTACATATATATATATATATATATATATATATCCATAAATATACATATATATATAGACAGATATTATTGGTAGTATCACGGATACTCGTCACTAGTAAAGTGAACGTGTTTCAATAAAAACTCGTAAATCCGTTTTCGGAGCAAGCAATTCATCCTGTATGAGAGATCGTACCGGATTGCTCACCGCCCCCCTTTCGCCAGTCGGTAGTCCTGGGCGTCAATGATTCAAACACCACCACCCCTACCCCGTATTAAAAATTACACGCAATGGCACATAGCTGCTGAAATACCGCCCCCCCCCCCCCGCACTCATAGGTACATAATTCCATAAATTCTCATTTATGATATGTATCTTAATATACTATTATGATATAATATTAGATTAGATTATACTATAAAATGCATACATGTGTAATAATGTAATTGAATATCCTGATTATCCTAATATTTTCATAATAATATTATGTTATATGCAGTGTCCTTGGTTCTCTGGCCTTACAGCTAGGCTGATTACAATATTTACTGCTATAATGATACAAGATACACACCGCGATACAGTGTATTCCCCCCCCCCCATTATCGACAAATAACAGACAAAGGTCACTCCTCATGCTAGCCCGGTAACCCTAGCGCTTAGGCATGAAAGGGATTGTGTAAAAGAATATATCATTAATCATTGCATATGTCCCCAAAAGGCAAACGACCACCACCTCCCCCCCCCCCCCTCTCCCCAAAACTCCGTGGTGCAGCTGCCAGGCATTTACTGTGCGCCCCTAGATTGTTAGTCATAATTCAGGTAGATCAAATGAGGGGAGGCCGGAGTCGTATGGCCGTACAGATGGTGTCTGGGGCCATATGTGGTGCACACATGTGCTGAACTAGTCTAAGCGATGTTCACGGGTAACACAGGCAACTAGCTTAACGGACGACACTGGGTTTCCATTCCTAGTGAATAGATGAATAAATTTATGTTTTGGGCCATCTTTGTGGACACATGGCATCCGTCGGTTTGAAACACATTGTGCTACCGTCGTATGCAGAATGACAGCACTATGGCAAGCCATTCGAAACATGTCTCACTTAATCTATGGCTTTAACAATAGAAACCAGATTTGTTTTTTGCAGCGAGAGATTTCATGGCTGAGAAAAGTTTTGGCGTTGATAACTTGTTTAATAATATTACTTTTTATGCAAACCCCCTCACCCGAATGAATCTTGGGCAGGAAAGATAACCCAAATAAAAAATACAATAAACAAGAATAAAGTAAAAAGAATAGCTCAGAAATATGTTGCAACACTCAGCATATACATATGGAGAAATAGCCTGATTACCTGAGTCACACTTGTCTTGGCTGTGAGGCTTCGATCCGATTACGTATGCTTCATGCACTCCTATGCGGCTGCGAGATTGGCGGGCGTTGAGTTAGATTCAACTACAACGTTGTACCGTCTCTAACTCACATAAGCTTATTCACATACTGTCGCAAGGAATGATAGCGAAGTCGTTGTCAACTAGTAGCCCGGATGTAGCACGAGGACTGCAGTTAATGAGCTCGTATCTCGCTAGTTGTGTTTGTCGGTTGTGTGTGTCACACCGGGAGAGATGGTTCGGGGTGGGGGGGGGGGGGGCAAAGTTAATTGAGGGCATGATTATCTACTGCATGTCGTCTTCTTGTGTCAACAGTATTACTGGCCAGGGAAATATTTGTGGCCTTATATTTGCATTTGCCTGGAGCTTAACGGACGGCTATGCGTCCATACATAGTCAGGCTCCTATTGTGCTGAATGGAAGCTGGTGATAAAGGGAAGAGAACTGCCAGTTGTCACGATTAGACGTTTCCGGATCCCCGGCATAACTACTTTAATATTATTTATTACTTGTAGCACTGATGAATAATGTTATTGGGCCATCCTATTTGTCTGTCGTTACTACTCTTGCTATCCGGTTGCGCCTTAGACTCACCCCATCCCCCGGCCCCTCTCAGCTGGCCTCAACCTATTCCCCAGCCCCTCTCCGCTGGCCTCACCCCGTCTCCCAGCCCCGTCCGGCTGGCCTTACCCCATCTCCCAGCCCCTCCCCGCAGGCTTACCCCATCATCCAGCCACCCCCCCCCCTCCCGCCGCTAGCCTCACCCCATCCCCCAGCCCCTCACAGCTGGCCTCACCCCATCACCCAGCCCCGTCCGGCTGGCCTCACCCCCACCCAAAATCGAAATACTCTTGCTGGCGGCCACACTCCTTGGAGTCATAATCACCCGTCAGGCTGAAGTCTTCTACGGTCTTCTTCACCTAAGCTTCACGGGGCTTCCCCCACACCAACTGCCTGCTCCTTCCCTCCCCATGGCCTGCCCTCCATCTAGCTGCCTGCCCCTCCACTCAACACTGTTTGCCCCTCTCTCCCGCACAGCCTAGCTCTCCCTCCCACTACCTGCCCCTCCCCTCAACACTGCCTGTCCCTCCCCTCCCCAGAGCCAACCTGTGTCGATGCGTCATTCTGTCTGTAGGTCGGTGCGTCATTCGTTCTGTATGCCCGTACCTCATTCTGCCCGTGAATCGTCGCCTCATCCTTTCTGTGTGTCGATGCGTCATTCTTTCGGTATGTCGAAGCGTCATTTTGTCTGCATGTCCTTACGTCATTCTGTCTGTATGTCGGTGCGTCACTCTGTATATATGTCGGTGCGTCATTCTTTCTGTATGTCCGTGCGTCATCCTTTCTGTGTGTCGGTGCGTCATCCTTTCTGTGTGTCGGTGCGTCATTCTTTCTGTGTGTCGGTGTGTCATCCGTCCTGTGTGTCGGTGCGTTATCCTTTCTGTATGTCGAAGCGTCATTTTGTCTGCATGTCCTTACGTCATTCTTCTGTATGTCCGTGCGTCATCCTTTCTGTTTGTCGGTGCATCATCCTTTCTGCGTGTCGGTGTGTCATCCGTTCTGTGTGTCGGTGCGTCATCCTTTCTGTGTGTCGGTGCGTCATCCTTTCTGTGTGTCGGTGTGTCATCCGTCCTGTGTGTCGGTGCGTTATCCTTTCTGTATGTCGAAGCGTCATTTTGTCTGCATGTCCTTACGTCATTCTTTCTGTATGTCCGTGCGTCATCCTTTCTGTTTGTCGGTGCATCATCCTTTCTGCGTGTCGGTGTGTCATCCGTTCTGTGTGTCGGTGCGTCATTCTTTCTGTGTGTCGGTGCGTCATTCTTTCCCCCTGTCGCCGCAGAGTTCCGCGAGGCCTTCTCCCTGTTTGACAAGGACGGAGATGGGACGATCACGACGTGCGAGCTGGGCACCGTCATGCGCTCCCTGGGGCAGAACCCGACGGAGGCCGAGCTCCAGGACATGATCAACGAGGTCGACGCCGACGGTAAGGGTCAAAGGTCAAGGTCACAGACAGCGATGCTCGGGTAGTCAGGATTATTCGAATTATGCTCTTTTTCTTCTTAGTTCCGTGACATCATGCAACAAGCAGAATATACATTTAAACATCACCGCACAATGAGACACAAATACAGTGACATACCGATATCCTTGCTTACCTTTTTGATCGGCTGTCAAACTATTTGTAATTGCAAATTATATTAAATCACTAAGACTGGCGCGTTAACTGATACTGATTATAACTAAGAGTTATATTGTGGAACCTTATAAGAATGTTGTATGTAATATACCACCACGGGTTTCCAGAAGAAAAAAAACATTTATTTTATCGACTACGACGATGGTCTCCCAGGCCCATGTTCGGGCGTAATGCTACATACGCGTGGTACTTACTTCATACGAACGTTATTACCATCATTAAGACTACATATCTCCACTTTTCTTAACGGCAAGAAACACTGTATCTGTAATGTATGATTACTCGACGGCCAACCACGCATGCTCGTATCAGAATATATAGCTTGAAACTAAGTTCCGAAGAAAATGCGACCGATGGGTTGGAAATGGCTTGCGCTACGAGGTGATAAATGCAGACGTTAGTACTCCACGGCGAAACACATAATTGAGTCACGCAGCAAGAACGCGAAATACCAAGAGGCCCCACGGATAAATCTAGCGTTTTCCTCCGGCGTAAAACAGCCAATGTTGCTCTGGCCAGAACGACGGGCCTGCCTGAGCAGTGAGCTAACTGCCAGTGACATGCTGGCTTTAAAGCTATGAGCCTCTTCTCTTTTGCCAAGCTCACTCACATAACAAGCTTTAATTTCTCGATCCCCGTCCTATAGCTGCCGCACATTACCCTTCCAACCGCCAAGAAGAAAACAAAAATGGTGAACAAAAAGAACATGGCAGCCGCTAGTTCTGACGAACATTCCCGTTTACACACTCGGCAGCGTCATATAAGCGGAGATGACTTCTTTCTGGTTACTTCATAGCATGGAAGCCATCATGGGGCGACATCGCTTGGATACACCGTACACGTAATCTTAATTGCCGCCGAGAAAGTACCGCTGGAGTAGACGTTTTTCGGCTTATCTTCGTGTCACAGAAGATCGTTGAGAATTTGTTACGAGTTGTCTGTAGACGTAGACGGCTAATGTGTTCATACTGCTTACGATAGGCGCAGTATTGTACAAACTTTGTCTAGTGTTAATTCCATACAGTGTGGTTAATTCCACTCTCTCAGCGAAACAATATCGAGAATAGAGGTGTGTCCAGTGTCAATTATTCACGACGTTCCGTGTCGCTTTTTTGGCCAAGTTCAGTGTCGCTTTTTCCTAAAGTGCCACTGTCTGTGTCGATGTCGCTTTTTCAGATCCTCGGTGTCAGAATTTGGCGCTCAATGTCGAATGTCGATTTTTCAAATAATCTATTTACCCCTTCTAGACCCCTGAGAATGCATCCTTAGCTCACATGCCGACAAACTTCACATATATCCATAAACCGAAGAGTCAATTTTTTTATTTATTTATTTTATTTCATTACTACAATAACTTGTCTAAAGCTTCAACAAAGATTGGGAAGGTGTGTCCCTGCACAGTACTTCAACGTCTAAACACGGTAGAGGCGATATTGTTTAAGAAGGGTCTAAAGCTAGAAATAGTGGGTAAACACAATGATAGTGAAGGGAGAAGGCTGCTAGCAAATGTTAAGATAGACAACAGGCGTTTGTGTCTAGTGTGTGTGTATGCGCCAGATAAGCGACGAATCCAAGTTCTTAAACGGTTATCCTCATGGCTTATGCAACATACTTGCGATAAAAACAGCATCGTTATCGGATGTGACTTAAAACTGTAGAGTCAACTACTGACAGATTATCTGGAAATCTAGACTATAGCTCTAAGCAGTTTAAAGATTTTATTGGGGTTACTGACGTATGGAGATCCAAATATCCACATTCAAGAGATTACACTTGAATGAGCCCAGCCGGGAATGGCAGCATGAGTCGTATTGATTACATTCTGGTGTCTGAATGTCTCGTTCAGAAAGCAGTTACTGTCGGCGTTTAACAGTCCCAGCCAGTTGCCAGACCACAAGGCTGTCTCCGTATATTTATAGCTAAATGTCGAGTTCGCGGTAAAGGTTATTGGAAACGCAATAATTTATACTTAAACGATGAAGCCCAGATTAATGTTGCCCAGATTAACGATATTTCAACTGATATAAAGAAAGTGTCAAGGTTTTATCCCGGAACGTTATACATGGGATCTATGCAAAATACGCATAAAAGAGTTCTCTGTCATGTGTGGAATTATTCGAAGTAAAAAGCAAAGAGACAAGGAACGTGACTTAGAAGTAAAAATATCGACACTTGATAAGGAATTTGGTGGAACGGTTTGACGATGAAACTTTTCGGAAGAGAAAAGAATTAAAGCATGATTTAGACCGTATTATCTTACAAAAGGCTAAAGGCGCTCATGTGAGATCCCGCGCACAATGGGTAGAAGAAGGGGAAAGGAGGACTAGAAAAGCAAGGGCACACTAGCAATTGTATACAACTGACTGACCGGGAGGGGGTGATTCATAGCACATGTAAGGCTATCTGGATCATTGCAATAAATATGATAGTTCACTCTACGCTGCACGATGCCGAAGTGATAGTATGGTGGATAAGTATATTGAAGAATCAAATATTACCAATGCATTAAGCGCGAAAGATAGTGAATCATGTGACGGATTAATCGCTTTTAATGAATGTGAAGCCGCGGTAAACAAGTTAAAGGCTAACAAAAGCCCCAGGTTAGATGGATTAAGTGGAGAATTTTATTAAGTATTCTATAATCACATCCTGGACCCTATTATAAATTCTTTCAACGAAGCCTACACCGAGCTTGAATTATCTTCGTCTCAAAATCAACAGTACTTTCTCTCATATATAAAAGCAGTGAAAAAACTGAACTAATTATCGTCTTATTATTATTACAAACATACGTTATAAAATACTAGCAATCATTATTGCGGAAAGGCTAAATAGAGTAATTAGCAAATTGATTAGCACAGATCAATCTGAATATAACAAAAATAGGTATATTGGCAATAATGTGCGGTTTGTTCAAGACGTAATAGATCATGCCAAACGATACAAGCGATATAAGACAAAAAGGGTTCTACTATTTCTAGACTTCAAAAAGGCCTTTGACACGGTTGAGTGGGATTCCATGTTTAGGGTCCTGACGGCTTTTAACTTCGGTAAAGATTTTATAAAATGGATTAAACCCTGTATAAAAGACCAAGTGCACAGATAAAAAACAATGGTTATTTGTCAGAGTCATTCACTTTGAATCGCGGAATTGGGCAAGGTTGTCTGTTCTCTGCTCTACTCTTCATTATGGTGGTAGAATTACTAGCCCTGAGAATTAAACACCACAATGCAATTGAAGGATATACGATGAAGATAAAGGCTTCCAAAAAAAATGTAAAAATATCTTAATAGGGCTATACAGTTCTCGCAATCGAGCCGCGAGACTTCAGTTTTGGGGACAAACAAACACACGTGCTCCATGTTGAAGTATAGGCAGCTATAAGTCAATTTATTTCTAGGTTTATTCTAAAGACTATGAGTACCATTTCACTAAACATGGCTATGGGAGATATACGTTAAAATATTTGGAGGCGATGAAGCGCAGAACTTTGGGAATATACAAGGAAAAATCCGTCTTCAAAACACTCGAAAGCTAAAAATAACGTTCTAAATTTAGCCCTGCACCCGGGCTTTCGCAAGTTCACCAAACAGCGAGTGACGTCACAGAGTTTCGCGTGCCTCCGCGGTAACAAAAATGGCGAGAACAAGTGATCGACTTAACCATTCCGCTGTCAAGATGTGGAGTGCATGGAGTAACAACACACGGGTGCGTCATTAAACCACATGGTAAAGATAAAATAAGAGCATTTGGATGTTGTATCACTTTTGGATCACGAAAAGACCAAGTTTCTTAATTTTTGTAACTTTTCTGTTTGAAGCGTTGCGCCAACGTTGTCACCGGGGAGAATCCGTGTGACGTCATAATGCCTCGTTTTCGTAAGAAACGCAAAAAAACGTTAGTTTCTCAGTCGTATTGTCCCGCAATGGACCCACCCCTCGGCGCCTGGTTTTTGCGCAGGTAGTCTGGTTCCTAGTCTCTCTCTGTGCGTAACATACACGTCACGTCTACGTCACAGATAGTCAGGATACCAGTGTGCGCAGAGATTCTAAACTCGTTCCGAACACGTGCTTCGTTTGTTTGTCCTCAAAATGAGTAAACCGGAAGTCTAAGCGAACGAGACTTTATAGCCCTATAGCGAGCGCAAGCGAGCGTTTAAGGTAACATGCATGCGTATTCAAAGTCTATTTCAAGCATAGGCTTAGGACTTTCATTTCGCGTAACAGCCCCCATGAGATGTTTTCGGATTCAGAGTAAATATCAGTGGTACATAAATATATTCAAGCAAAGAGAGTGCAAACTATGTGATATGTTTAAAAAGGACTTAACGGAAGTTAATTTCGATGAAGTTTACCGTATTAAGATAAAAACAATGAAGGGTAAGAAATTGGCTGAATTTAACTACAAAGTTTTACACCTGACCCTAGCATGCAACAAACTCTTAATGCGATGGGGTAAAAGTGACTGTGATCAATGCACGATTTGTGATAGTATACATGATATAAACCATATCTTATATGAATGCCCTAGAGCAAAGAGTATCTGGAGTATAATAGAAACAACTTTGGCTATAAATATAACAGCCTTCGATATATTCATTGGTAGCACTAATCGTGATATTGATGTCATTCTATCTTTAAAAGCTTACCCTATATACAAAGATTGGTTAATACGAAATAGTCATCCAAACGAACGCCTGTGCAATATTATATAGTGAAAGTTTTTAGAATATTAAAGCAATATCACATTGCTACTTTACTTGAACGAATAATAGCATATCCCTGATGATGTAATTTTTTATTATCTGTTGTATCGCAGTTTGTGTATACCAGGATTTCTTTTTTTGAAATAAACGTTAAAAGTAAATAAAAAAATACTACTATTCTTCAGCCAACTTATTCACCCACTGATGAAGTAAACGCCCAACCTCTCTACATTCGACAGGAGGCCTCATTTTATTACCACCGACTCTTGGGAGGAATATGGAAAGCCATTTGTTACGTATCGTTTTCAAACCTGACATATATATCGCGGCTATAGATTTATAAACCAGCGGCTGCATGCATAAACCACACGTACCTTAACCATGGAATTTGGCACTCCCATTATATTTCGTGACCATTGTGTACGTATGGCGTATCTATTGCTTTCACAGCTATTGGCATGGCACGTGGAACACCGTGGTCAGTGTGTCAGTAGCTATGAAAGCAATCCAGGAAATGTGATGCGTGGGCTCCGCAGGGTTTATGAACACGGCCCCATGTTTAAAGTAATATGTGCTGTAACTTATTATATTACCAACCTCTTCTCCATGTCAAATAAGTATATTTTATCTTGAATTTAAATCCTGAAAGCTTGTGGGCTATCCGGAGAGAATCGAATTGTGTCACCGAAGCAGAAGTAGGTGGCCGACTTTATATCCCTGGCTGTTGGCTGTTACGGTATTCTGTGTGATGTCGATCGCGACTCGCTAGGAAGTCCGCGCAGTTTTATGTTGAAATTTATGTTTTCCTCAACGAGATATAAAACATATGCATCATAAATTTGAGGAACTTCGCTGTTTTAAAAAAAAAATGAATACAATTCGCAAAATAAAAAAAATTGAAAATGAGATACGTTTAGTCTTTTCGTCTTTAGTTTGTGGTCTTTAGAGATACGTTTAGTCTTTTCGTCTTTAGTCTTTAGTCATATTCAAAAATGTGAAAAATCTAAGATGGCGCATGTAAGTAGGCTGCTTTCAACCGAGCTAAATCTATATGCCAACGCCAATGCCGATGTTGGTGACTTATATGATCGCAGGTAACGGGACGATAGACTTCGACGAGTTCCTGCAGATGATGGCCAAGAAGATTCGGGACACGGACAGCGAGGAGGAGCTGCGCGAAGCCTTCCGGGTCTTTGACAAGGACGGCAACGGCTACATCAGCGCCGCCGAGCTGCGCCACGTCATGACCAACCTGGGCGAGAAGCTGACTGACGACGAGGTCGACGAGATGATCCGAGAGGCTGACCTCGATGGCGATGGCTTGGTCAACTATGAAGGTCAGTAGGTGGTGTGCTAGTATGGGTGGTGGGGGGAAGGGGTGTGGGAGTGAGAGAGTCAATTGCCTGTTAAATAATCTGGTTGGTTGGTTATTCAGGACGCTTTAACCACTTTTGGTTATATCGCGTCAATGGGAGAAGGAAAGGAGAGTGGAGCCATGTCACCGGGGGTAACCCCCCACTCTTTACGAAGAAAGACATGGGATCTTTATCCTGCGACCACACAGACTATGGCTATAGCAGGGCTCGAACCATCGATCCACGTGCCGTTAGGCTCTCAGGTGACCAGAGCATTTAATGCGAGCGCTCTAGCCCGCTGAGCTACCGGGCCGGCACCCGTTAAATAATCTGGGTTGGGGACCAGAGTGAAGACTGCCTGGTGAACTGTGAAGGTTATTAGAGGGTGACCGGAATGAAGGGCTGCGGGTTTGGGGGTGGTGTGGAATGGTGGGTCACTTGTTTTTCAAATCAACCTGGGTTCGGAACGAGAGTGACGACGGCCTGGTCAACTGTGAAAGTCATTAGCGGGCACTCCAGTGCTCCAGTGTGTGGAGGTCATTGTATTGGGGGGGGGGGGTCAATTACCTGTCAAATAATAAGGGCTGGGGAACAAAGTGAATCGGTTTAGTCGATTAAAATTGTCATTCACGTGTGTACTTGGGGATGGCATTTCATTCCGTCAATCATTTCAACACGCTGAATGAACTGACGCCGGCAAGCCAAAGACACTTGGGATTACCAGCCTAAGACTTTGCGGCAGCCATATGACCTGACACATTGACCTGACGGAGGTCGCACTGAAAGGTCGCCGCCCACTCTCCACTTTTGGCCTTCGACCCACTCCGCTAGGGGTTCCGTCTGTGCGGAGCTTGCGTAGCCCCACCGTTCGTGCGCTTCTTAGTGACAATCACCATGGTTACACAAACTCTCGGTCCCTTCTGCTCACTAAGCATTCTTTCCTGTGAAATGAAAAATTAAACATAACACCAGGTGGCGCATCGATCCAGAGACCCTGAGTATCTCACAGGGGACCCCAAGTGGTCCTCCGTCACCGAGGGTTCACTCCCCCACCGACAGGTGGCACCCCGTTATTGAATTGTCAGACCGGACCGGCCGGTTTTCTGCAAGGTGTTGCCATCTGTAATGCGGGATCAATCATTGCAATGGCGGCAAACTCGCGGCGCGAAATACCGCCGTTGCCTTGATTATGTTAAAATCTATTCAAATAGCTTCCTCCCCGCTAAAATATCATGTCAGTATTTCAATTTGTAACATGGTATGGCGTAGCTGATTGGTGAAATACATTTTCTTATAACTGAAAGTTATCGTAAGGGGCCTGCTTATACATATCGTTCCTAAACGATTGTGTATGCAATGATAAGCGAATGTTATGATACTCATTAACGATGATCGAACACGAGGCTGAGAAACGAGGCAAAGCTTTGCTTTTGTCATACTATTTGTCCAACCGAGACTTCGTGGTGGATGCCAAAAGATGGACACGAGAGCGTTCATTGGCACGTTATGATGCGATGAACCTGCAGTGGATGGAACTGGTCACATGGCTTATTGTATACTCTTAACGCCGCTCTATTTCAAGCATATGATCAAATTATCTTCTTTTTTTTGAAATTAGAATGATGTGAATAGTGGTCCACATGCTGCAAGCTAATCCATGAGGCTTTAACTAGACATTTGAAGCTAATCAATGAGAATATAACTGTATGACATTGCAAGCTAAGCCATGAGGTTGTAATTATATGGCACTGCAAGCTAATCGATGAGGATTTAACTGTATGACATTGCAAGCTAAGCCATGAGGATTTAATTATATGGCACTGCAGGCTAATCCATGAGGATTTAACTGTATGACATTGCAAGCTCATCTATGAGGATTTAACTACATTTCGGGGACCTGGAAACATAATGGTTCGTGTTCCAGTATATTGACTTGCAAAAGTCCTGGGTGTTATGCACCAGCAATATTGTAACTACATATTGATATATTATATGTCAATTAATTCGTTTCATACACAAGATCAAACTTAATACTGGGTTCCGCTCTACCGATAGTGGGCCCCGGCCTATATCATGATCATAACATTTACTGGATAGTTATTACTAAACCGGTTTAACAAATTTGCTTTCTTCCTTTCTTGTTGAGTTTATGTCCCACATTGCGATTTTTGTTTCAGATTTCAGCACATTTGCCCGACCCATCTTCTCTCGCTCGTCCCATCCCGGCATTAACGGGCGTGGCGTCACTTTCATATCCTACCCGCGACCTGCCGCCATACACTAGCCCAGGCTTCGCAGTGCGCATGCGCCGAAACAACCCCCGTGGTGCTTTTGCTTTTGACTGCCCGCTGAAGCCTTCGGTATCGCTTTCGAAACCTAACACGTATGTATGGTTGCTATTAACAGTCGCCGCAGTTCTTCTCTTAGTTCGCTAATGTACGCAATAAAAATGCATGTTTTTTACTAACTGGTTGATACTGGTTGGCATCTTATATCCTAGTTATAACGGCAGTACATTGCCATTAGTGTGTTATATACCTATATGTATAACCATTTCATATGTTGAGTACGAGGAGACGACGCCAATGTTGTCTTACATTCCCTTCCACTTTAATGTCCCCTTTCCGCCTCCCCGAAAAAAAGACACGGACGTCATAATTCATAGCACACATCAAGCAGACATGTGTGCTCCACGTCTGCCGTTATGCCAGATCTGTCCCAATGGTCATTGATGCATATATAGAACAAACGTTACAGTATACAACTGAGTATAATGGGTTCGGTGTAATAATCTTTTTCAGTAATGCATATAGAATTGTGATCTTGAAAAATGAAGGTTGAAGTATATAATTTGTAGTCTCGTTCTTTCCTCAAATAATTACTTCACTGCCTTATATTACGTTCTTGTGTCAGAAAAACTCATATGTGTATCACATTGGGTTACTTATATCAGTGGAGCTGAACATTATATCCAGATATATCTGGCATTTCGACAAGCATTGAGCGCACAGACGTATGCCACTCGCTATATTGCTCAACGAAGTCAAAGAAAAACATTCTTTGTGAATATATTTGTCTCCCTTTATGTCCTTGAAATTTATTGCAATATTGACGAACGGGGGAACATGCTTGGTAATGAATGACTCAACACGCTCATCTCATGCTCTGTGAATGTATGGCTCACGCGGTGGTGGCGTCACTAACCCCGGTTACTCTGCCATAACTCCTGCCTCATCGTGCCTGTAATTACCGACTATCAAGCGATATTAACAGGTCAACGCAACTTGTAAATAGTTGCTTAGAATTGTTATGCAAATGTGTTATGCAACAGATAACGCCGTGTAATGTGACAACAATCCTTTAACACATTTTCACTCTTCTCTTCATTCAGAATTCGTCACCATGATGACAGCTAAGTGATGACGTCATTTTCACTCGACGTCCTTCTGGGTGGCAGCGTCGCACTTGCCGAGGCCTCCAACACCTTTAATCATCGGCATCGCCATCAGCGCCTCCCCCTCCCCCCCCCCCCCACCCCAGCACCCCTTTCTTCTTCTCCTGACGCCACAGTCTCTGCGACCGGTGCAGCGAAAGAAGGTCGAGGTCAAGGTCGTTGCCATGGACACGAAGGACAACTCCGGGCTCCCCGGCAGCGACCAAAGCGTTCAGTTAACATTGGCTCTGGGCGATAAACGTTAAAGCTGTCGCTCTCTTTGTCACGTTAGTCGATCGTTGGTCGCGTGTCATCGTCTCCGTGTTTTCTTTCCGCGCTTCAAAAAACTAATGTGCTTTCCGATAATGGCTGGCCCGATATTGCGATTTATCTACGCTACGTGAAGTTATTATGTAAAAGGCATGGATTAAATATAGATTCAGTGAGTTGGCCTACTTTATTGAATATGATATTGAATTAATTTAATAAATGATGTTGTGTTACAGCTGGCATCACATATTTAATATCTGCACTGTAAATGCACATTAAAGATGGTTTCAAATCCCACCGGCATCCTGAACTGCCGATGACGTCATAACCTGCCAAAAATGAATTCCCGTGCTAGCGAAACATGTTGGATGATGATAGTTGGTGGCTTGTTGTTGTGCTATTCCAACAATTTGATATTATGGTAAATTGATTTGACTGATTAATTTAAAGGTGAATGTTTTATGCTGTTTGTGCGCTAAAAGCTAATTTATGGTATGTCAATGTGGAACCTGATTCGCACGAATAAGAAAGAAAACGATTTAACTTTTGTACAGATACTTTATTGAGGAATAAACTTTTATACCATGTTTTGCATATACAATATTTCTGTTGGTATTGGGGCCTTAAGTTCTTCAAAATGTAGTCTTACTTACGAAACACGAAACTGAAGAAGAATCTTGTGAGAGGAAAGAGGAGCCAGAAAAAAAATCCAGTTTATGATCTTCATAAAAGTCACAAAAGAGGCATTCTTCTTCAATTGAAATACGATGTTCGTATAGGAATGATGATGAGGGGATCGGCTGGGGGACCCACGGAGTCTGAATCAGCTGATAAAGATATTCAACAATAGACATTCTTGACACTCCGTTTATCATAGAAATGCCTCGTACTTTTATTTGAATTATGTCCCTGATTGCCCCGTTTTTTATATATCTACGCATGCGCAATCGGTTTGCAACGAATTCCAGACTTCCGGGATTTTGATAATGGACGACCCAGACAATGAGCGAGTGACTTCAAGGAATGAAATAAGATGTGACTCCAAAGGATGAAATGACGATTGCTTTTTTGATCACATGTTGTTCCGGTTTGCAAATGGCGTCAAAAAATCAAACGCAAATATTATTACGGTTTAGATACAAGATTGCCCAGAAGTGGTTTTACTATGCACTTCATTACATCAGGCAGAGATTGGTCATCAAACAAAGAAGCCATCGCTATGCGAACACTAATCATAATACAATATCAATCGGTGGCAACCCGCCATTTTCATTTGCTGATAACAAAAGTGACGGGCTGCAACATATCGAGACATACATTATAAATCAATACTAATACTAAACACAGAAAGAGACGAACAAGATTTGCACTGGTTGCGGTGCATTGAAGCTTGAAACCTAAAAAAACATAACAATAATAGTGGTGTCTATACCGATTTCCGCATTTGGTATCTCGCCGAAACCAAGAACATAATTCTACACCCAAAGTTCAATGTGAGTAAATAATCTTGATCATGCACCGGGAAGGTCAAACCAGTAATATCATAGTGATACCAGAATAATATAACTTATGTTTTAATCAGCGGGCAGCCTTAATTATAAGGGGACCACGGTCATTATGTATATTATGTAATATCCCCTACTCTCCTGTCATTCAGTTCTGAATTCTGTTGGTTGCAGTTCCTTTGTGTTTTAGTTTTAGGCTCACATGTCCACTAAAGTTCACATCTTTGAATATCAAACCTTTGTGGTGGTTCATCCTGGAAGACGTTAACGCTATCTCTTAGGTCCTCATCTTGTTTACCTTCACGTCGTCTCTTAGATTCACACAATCTCTTTCAGAAGTTCATTCTCCCTTTCAGAGGTTCACTCACTCTCACAGGTTCACAGTCCCTCTCAGTGGTTTACACTCGCCGAGGTTCACACTCCCTTTCAGAGGTTCACTCACTCTCACAGGTTCACAGTCCCTCTCAGTGGTTTACACTCTCCGAGGTTCACACTCCCTTTCAGAGGTTCACTCACTCTCACAGGTTCACAGTCCCTCTCAGTGGTTTACACTCGCCGAGGTTCACACTCCCTTTCAGAGGTTCACTCTCTCACAGGTTCACAGTCCCTCTCAGTGGTTTACACTCTCCGAGGTTCACACTCCCTTTCAGAGGTTCACTCACTCTCACAGGTTCACAGTCCCTCTCAGTGGTTTACACTCGCCGAGGTTCACACTCCCTTTCAGAGGTTCACTCACTCTCACAGGTTCACAGTCCCTCTCAGTGGTTTACACTCGCCGAGGTTCACACTCCCTTTCAGAGGTTCACTCACTCTCACAGGTTCACAGTCCCTCTCAGTGGTTTACACTCGCCGAGGTTCACACTCCCTTTCAGAGGTTCACTCACTCTCACAGGTTCACAGTCCCTCTCAGTGGTTTACACTCGCCGAGGTTCACACTCCCTTTCAGAGGTTCACTCACTCTCACAGGTTCACAGTCCCTCTCAGTGGTTTACACTCTCCGAGGTTCACACTCCCTTTCAGAGGTTCACTCAATCTCACAGGTTCACAGTCCCTCTCAGTGGTTTACACTCGCCGAGGTTCACACTCCCTTTCAGAGGTTCACTCACTCTCACAGGTTCACAGTCCCTCTCAGTGGTTTACACTCTCCGAGGTTCACACTCCCTTTCAGAGGTTCACTCACTCTCACAGGTTCACAGTCCCTCTCAGTGGTTTACACTCGCCGAGGTTCACACTCCCTTTCAGAGGTTCACTCACTCTCACAGGTTCACAGTCCCTCTCAGTGGTTTACACTCGCCGAGGTTCACACTCCCTTTCAGAGGTTCACTCACTCTCACAGGTTCACAGTCCCTCTCAGTGGTTTACACTCTCCGAGGTTCACACTCCCTTTCAGAGGTTCACTCACTCTCACAGGTTCACAGTCCCTCTCAGTGGTTTACACTCGCCGAGGTTCACACTCCCTTTCAGAGGTTCACTCACTCTCACAGGTTCACAGTCCCTCTCAGTGGTTTACACTCGCCGAGGTTCACACTCCCTTTCAGAGGTTCACTCACTCTCACAGGTTCACAGTCCCTCTCAGTGGTTTACACTCTCCGAGGTTCACACTCCCTTTCAGAGGTTCACTCACTCTCACAGGTTCACAGTCCCTCTCAGTGGTTTACACTCTCCGAGGTTCACACTCCCTTTCAGAGGTTCACTCACTCTCACAGGTTCACAGTCCCTCTCAGTGGTTTACACTCTCCGAGGTTCACACTCCCTTTCAGAGGTTCACTCACTCTCACAGGTTCACAGTCCCTCTCAGTGGTTTACACTCTCCGAGGTTCACACTCCCTTTCAGAGGTTCACTCACTCTCACAGGTTCACAGTCCCTCTCAGTGGTTTACACTCTCCGAGGTTCACACTCCCTTTCAGAGGTTCACTCACTCTCACAGGTTCACAGTCCCTCTCAGTGGTTTACACTCTCCGAGGTTCACACTCCCTTTCAGAGGTTCACTCACTCTCACAGGTTCACAGTCCCTCTCAGTGGTTTACACTCTCCGAGGTTCACACTCCCTTTCAGAGGTTCACTCACTCTCACAGGTTCACAGTCCCTCTCAGTGGTTTACACTCTCCGAGGTTCACACTCCCTTTCAGAGGTTCACTCACTCTCACAGGTTCACAGTCCCTCTCAGTGGTTTACACTCTCCGAGGTTCACACTCCCTTTCAGAGGTTCACTCACTCTCACAGATTTACAGTCCCTCTCAGAAATTTAAACTATCTCTCAGTCGTTCATACTCACTCTCATAGGTTCACACTTCCTCTCAGAGGTTCACACTCCATATCAGAGGTTCACACTCCATATCAGAGGTTCATACTCCCTCTCAGAGGTTCACACCGCCTCTCAGGGGTTCACACTGCACCTCAGAAGTTCACACTTCCTCTCAGCGGTTCACCCTCCATTTCAGAGATTCACACTCTCGCATAGGTTCACACTCCCTCTCAGAGGTTCACACTTCCTCTCAGAGGTTCACGCTCCCTATCAGAGGTTCACACTTCCTCTCAGAGGTTCCCACTCACTCTTAGAGGTTCCCACTCACTTTCAGAGGTTCATATTCATTCTTAGTCTTTCAAATTATCTCTCGGTGGTTCCCATTCTGTCTGAGATGTTCACACTCCATGTGAGAAGCTCACACTCCCTCTCAGAGGTTTACACTCCATATCAGAGGTTCACACTACATATCAGAGGTTCACACTCCCTCTCAGAGGTTCACACTGCCTCTCAGGGGTTCACGCTCCACCTCAGAAGTTCACACTTCCTCTCAGCGGTTCACACTCCATATCAGAGATTCACACTCTCGCATAGGTTCACACTCCCTCTCAGAGGTTCACACTTCCTCTTAGAGGTTCACGCTCTCTATCAGAGGTTCAAACTTCCTCTCAGAGGTTCACGCTCCCTATCAGAGGTTCACACTTCCTCTCAGAGGTTCCCATTCACTCTTAGAGGTTCCCACTCACTTTCAGAGGTTCATATTCATTCTTAGTCTTTCAAATTATCTCTCGGTGGTTCCCATTCTGTCTGAGATGTTCACACTCCATGTGAGAAGCTCACACTCCCTCTCAGAGGTTCACACTCCCTCTGAGAGATTCACACTTTATCTTAGCGCTTCACTCTTGTTCTCAGTAGTTCACACTCTGTTTCAGAGGTTCCCACTGCCTCTGAGGTTCAGAGCTCCGCGGAAGAGCTGGGACTCGCGCTGCCTCTGGACGGTGACGAGGTCAGCTTGATGTAGGTACTCCCAGTATCCGATTCTACTGGTATATTTGTATCCCATATTTGCATTTCGGCTCTCTCGAGTACGTTTTGTCCAGAGCTTGAATTTGATTGGTTGTCGCATATGCTCTTCAGTGACGCAGAAAAGGAGGCGGTGTCTGATTGGTCCTCTTCTATCGGAGGCAGTTTCGGTTGACCCTGCTCCAGCAGTGACAGTGAATACTTTCGGTGGATTTGGACTTTAGCAGCCGCGCCGTCTACTCGAGGTATCGGAGTCGGCACTGCCGCAAAATGTATAATGTATAAAACATGGAGAATGAAACAAAAACTAAACAAAACATAACATAAAGAAATAAACGAAAATATAAAAATAAATAAATGCAATAGCATAACGAAAAAAAACATCTCAGCAAATAAAAAGATCAATAGAAAAGAAGACAACATAAATCAAAGAAATGGTTAAAATGAAAATCAAAAGAAAAAGGTAACGTTTTGGACTAGTAGCTGTTTTTGGCGGGAAAACCCACGTGCTCACATGCTTGACCCTCGTGCTCTAAATGTCGTCTGACGGATGGTCTGACGTCATTGCGACGCCCTCCGGCGCATGCCACAAACACACCTGGAGTGACCTTGTTCTTGTGAAACGGTCGACAGTTGGTGATCTCGGCCATTCCACGCCGGAAGTTGTCGCTCAGCCCGGCGTACAGGATGGGATTGAGACTGCTGTTGAAATGAGCCACATAGATCGCCGTGTAGCGAACTTCCTGCGAGATCTGAAGTGCACGAGATTGATCGAAATTAGTTCTCGGGTGGAATGTTAGAATGTCACATTTCGTATATAGACTACTTTAATGTCGCGAATTACAATGTCAAATGCAATATTAAAGTCGAAGTCGCTAAGATATAAATATTAAATAACTTTATAAACTAAACAAATTCTATAATTCGCACATTCTAAAACAAGTCATACTGATCGACAGAATCCAAGCGAAGCCGCGAATTATATTTAAGCACTTCAACATACTTCTGAATACCGAAACGAATGATGGGTGTGTGCAAACATAGACAGAGCGTTTGACGAAGGATGAAGGAAGGAGTATACACCGAAAGAGCGATATAAATATCCCATACAAGTGCCCACCCTCCTTCCCAGGTCTCCGGAACTCCACATGGCTTGTTCACCCACGTGGCGGTGTGATGGCCACCTACATTATCGGCTATGTGTGGGAAGTGGACCTCCAGAAGGACGATCATCTCCTGTGGAGTCCAGCAGATGACGAAGGCAGCGAAGATGATGTAGAGCATACGGACCACCTGCCACCATATATATAGACCGGTTACTGCGGACACCATGCACGATTCCCATTCAAATAACATGTATAATTAAAATAATGTAGTGTACAATAAAGATAATTAGTGTATAATTGAAGTTACAGGTGTAAGACACTTGTGAAATTGTGTAATTATCATGCTTAATGCTAAGGACGGCTATATTTGTTAGAAGTATTTATAAAAAAAGTAGGCCTATCAAATGGACATGGGGTCTCCCTAGCTCAGTTGGTAGGCAGGCTGCTTTGCAGATCCATAGGTCGTTGGCACGAACCCTGCGACAGGCATCTGGAACCTGTTTCATCCGACCCCATTGCACCATCCAGGGAGGTTTATAGAGACCCAACTTGGCCTTAATGTGCACAACATTGCTCTAAAACCCCAACATTTCCTACCGTCCTGCTCCACCCACCCACCCACCCACCTTTTTCTTTGTGCGCTGTTGCTGCGCCAACACCTGATCCGTGGGGTTGCCAGGCGGCCGACGATGACGTAACGTGTAGCCGATGACGCAATAGGCCACGGCCATGACGACGACGGGCACGAAGTACATGCACACCACCTGGATGGTGTAGTACACCCGTCTCTCCGGGTACGTGTACAGGCAGATGGCGTGGCCAGAGGGGTCCGGACCCGTCTTGTACCGCGGCCACATCTCGTCGCACCACTTTTGCTCCCGGTCCGACCACGTGATCACCATGAGCTTGCGCACGATGAGGTTCGGCATGGCCACCAAGATGGCGACCACCCACGTGATGGTCACGATGATGATGTGTTTGTAGAGTTTGGAGAACTTGGCTCTGACCGGGTAGACGATGGCGAAAAAGCGCTCGCCAGCGATGACCGTCATGCAACCCGTGCTGGCTGTTAGGGCCATGACTGGAATACGAGGGGGCGGGGGGGGGGGGGGAGTAGATGAGGGGTGGAGGATTAAGGGGGGATGGGTGAGAAAGGATTTACGACATGTTAATCTATGTTGTACGTTCGAGTAGACAGTAATGGCATAGCCAGGTGATGTGGTGGCTGCCGTATCTGTTTGAACCGGTCCTAGATTCGAGCTACGCTCCTACCTTGAGTTGTACATATATCACAACATTCCATATATCCCAGCCTGTTCAAAGATGGGAAATAAATAAAACATATCCCCAGGAAGGAAGAAAGATCCCTATTGTTCATCTTTGTATTCAATGGCAACTAAAGTGAATTTAACACTAGAGTAAAAGCTAACAAGTACCATATATCATAAGCCCAATTAATGCCTATGTGCGGTGACACCAATGGCATCTCCTTGTTGTTTGACGATATTATATTATACATTCATATCTCACGACGATAATATTTAAATTTACGCTGTGCTCAAAAGCGCGTACACTTTCGAAAGACACCGGTAAAAAAAGATGGACTCACAAAGCAAAGTCCAAGATGTGTTTAGTCGGCTGTGATGGGAGGATTAAAGTGAACTAATATAGGTCACGTGGATGACCTGGATGATAGGTTCGCGGAACAGGTTAACTGCTCACTTCTGCTGATTAGATTAGCCACATTGGCAAGTGTTTGCTTTAAAGTTAGGGGGGGGGGAGGAAGGGTCGTGTTCTAAGATTACGAAGAATAAATTTCTTTATTCCCAGGTCACGAAGAACTGATTCGAGAACTCCCCGCATACAAAGGTAGGGCGGATACATGATATAAATTTCTCGATTTCCCGATTCACGGTTATCTAATATTAAAATTCCAAGTTCACGGTTAACGAGAATCCTTGATCACGATGGTCGGCTAATACCTCATTCCCAGTTTACGGAGAATTATCTTGTTCATTCCCAGTTCACCGTGAAAAGGCCTATTCTCGAGAAATACCCCTTGCCCCCCCCCCCCACCTCCCCCCATATTTGTTGCACTTTTGCTTGAACTGTTGCATTCTTGCATTGCTGCAACTCCACAATAAAGGATGGATCTGTTTGGAAAGGGACTTAGTACTGAAGGAATGTTTATGGCCTCTCTGACCATGAAAATTAAATTATAATAGCGAAAAAGCATGGAAAAACTGATAGATCCCAGTGGCGGATCCAGGAATTTTGTTTTCGTTGGAGAAGGTGAAGCCCACCCCGTTTTCAAAACCGTAGAACTGCCATAGATTACAAAGAACACTGGCAGAATAACACATTACTATGAACCGAAGATACGCATATGGATTGCTACAAAGAACTAAACTTATGAAGTAAACAGGTTTTCTTCAAGGAACGATACGCCTTAGCATGACACTTACTCTGAAAGAACGGGAACAGCTTGCAGATAGTCGAGCCGAAGGGGTAGTCTGTGGTGACGTTGGTACCAAGGTGTACCCACATGGTGAACACCCCAACCATCAGGTCAGACACCGCCAGATTAGCGATGTAGAAGTACGTCCGAGTGTGCATCCGGCGGTTACAGATGATGACGGCCAGCACGAGGCAGTTGCCGATCACCGCCATCAGTATCGCCAGGATGTAGAACGAGATCTTCAGGCCCAGCTCCCACGGCGGGAAGTACGTCATGTTGAAGGGCGAGGAGTAGTTGACGAATAAATCTCCGACATCCGGGACTGACTCTCCTTCCTCTCCCG
Source organism: Arenicola marina (assembly GCA_964019135.1). NCBI lineage: Eukaryota > Metazoa > Annelida > Polychaeta > Arenicolidae > Arenicola > Arenicola marina. The sequence goes on along the minus strand of OZ025251.1, from coordinate 22,034,622 downwards.
GCGTGCATAGGTCCTCCGGTCTGGGTATGACCGTAGTCCTTGATAAGTTGAGCAAGGAGCCGTTGAAAGGCCAGTCGATGTCCCAGGATCTGGTCGTCAATTCCGTTATCAGTGCCATTTTGTTTATTTTGTATCTTTATTAAGCATGGGAATAATCCCAGGATGGGGGTGATATATATAGCGAGCACCTTACCGTCGTTGTTTCCGCTGAACGGTGCTGGTGTATTCCCCATACAGACCACGCGTCGTGGAACTGACCTAAATGTTATCTCATTATCGCCCATCGACATTTAAATTCCTTCAGACTGGTAGTCAAACAATAACGTTAAGAACTTTTTCTAGATTAATTGATTAAATATGGACAAATGTCTTATAAACTTGTATCTATTTCTAAGTGTGAAATATCAAATGGCAAAATGCGATTGAATGAGACTGTCGGTGAAAGATGCAAAATCCGACACTGCCACGCAAGGACGCTGACCCCACATTAAATGATCTTTGTTGCCAGCAGTAATCCGTGGTCTCTGTGACATTACATGGCTGAATTCGGTGAACGGAAATCAGACCTTCTGTGGTCGTGCGTAAACCAACACCCGAGTGACATCTGGAAGCTCCCACCTCGTCCCCATGCAGTATCCAGGCCAAGCATCCAAGCCATGTGCAACGACGAGAACAAATTGTTAGACATAAGGCCTAAATGGATTAAGAACGGCCATAACTTCATCTTTTATCTGCAGTCCGCCTGCCTTTGTCCCCTCGCCTCTCCACACAACAACTTCATTTACAGCAACAGACACGAAGGGGGAGATAATCTCCGCCGTTCAAGGACCAATACGGCTAATTCGAGAGTCAATATTGCTGCACGGTAGCCATGGAGGAAGATAAGAGGGTGTTCGATGGTTACCAGCGCCACGTACTCTATCGTCCTGCAGGCTGCCTCGGTCTCCGAAGCACCTTTTTAACGCACCGCATATCACCTGCCTCGTATCTTCTTGTTCAAATAAAGCTACAGATAACCATGCCAGTGATGAATGCTATGGTCAGCTCTAGGCGCATGCAAGGCTGTCCGTGACTGGTATACCATGGGAGGGATGTACAATAGGCGGGGTTGTGTATTTGTTGTTCTTACCTTCCTGTCCGAAGAGTGACTATTTGGGATACTCATAATTATGTGACCAAACAGAGTAGCCAAAACTACGTTTTAGAAGGATAGATAATTAAATATCTTGTAGTTTGGTAAATTATTGTTACAATATCTTAGTAAATTATAGGGGCATCACTTGTCATGCAAACCCGCTTGTCACTTCATATCACGAAGGGTTCACAGTTTATTTGCTCAGTTAAACGCCTGGTGGAAAGATATTCTTGGATTTGTCGTTATCTCGCGCCATTCCCTTTGTTTCTTATAACTCATGACGGCTTTATCTATAATCACTCCAATTATTACCCCCCCCCCCCCCACTGGCATGACTGCACAGTGAACTGATGAAACAATTTACCAGTCCCGGACTATTTAGGACTTTATCTAAACATAAATGATCCCGATGTTGGCAAAGGTATTGTATCATAACGTACCCTATGCAGTGTCCTCAGTGCCTGGTAAGCCGCCATTTTGCCATGATCGTCGGTCACGGTCCCCGCAAAGTCACTCCTGTCAGGTGCAATGTTGGCGCTTATATTGGGCAGCCGATAGGTGAAATGTTCCCAATTTATATTAGACAGCCCATGGGTGAAATATTCGTTAATATTAGATAACCGATAGGTAAACTATTCGTTAATATTGGATAACCGATAAGTGAAATGTCCCCATTTATTCGATTTCATGTTGAATATCCGATAGGTGAAACATTCATTCATATTGAATAACCGATAGGTGAAATATTCCTTGATATTGAATAACCGACAGGTGAAATGTTCGCTTTTATATTGGGTAGCCGTTGGGGGAAATGTTCGGTTGTGTGACGCGGATATATTGCCATGCCCCTGTTCTCGAGTTCAGCGAGCGTTGTCCGAGCGGTCACTCCGTTTCCCGCCTCCTGGCCAGTTTCCCGCTCGCCGGCTTTCCCAGGGGGACGCGCCGAGTCACGCTCTCTCGGGATTGGCTGAGTGGTGTCCGACTCTGCGAAGTGCGCGAGCGAGGTAGCGTTGTGCAGGAGTTGGGGAGTGGCCGACAAAGAGAATAGCTGTGTACATCCAAACCTGAGAATAAAGATCTAGAGACCGTTGCCTGGTGTGTTATGGATTTGCCCAAAAGACGGCAACGAGAAAACCGACAATAACGTCGTAACAGCTAGTGAACAGTTGTATATTAATCAGCCGATAGGTGAAAAGTTCGCTTTTATTTTTGAAAACCGATAAGTAACATATTCGCTTTCATATTCGATAGCTAATAAGTAAAATGCTGGCCATCATAGTAGGTAGCCGATGGGTGAACTGTTCGCTTGCATATTGGGCAGCCGATAGGTAAAGTGTTCCCTTTCATATTGGGTAGCCGATATAGGTGAATCGATCGCTTTCACATCTGGGTAGCCGATAGGTTCAATGTGCCCTTTCATAGTGGGTAGCCGATGGATGAAATGTTCGCTTTCTTATTGGGTAGTCGATAGGTAAAAGGGTCCCTTCCATATTGGGTAACAGATAAGTAAAATGTGCGCTTTCATATTGGGTTACCGATACGTGAAATGTTCGCTGTTATATTGGGTAACCGATACGTGAAATGTTCGCTGTTATATTGGATAGCTGATTTAGTTAAAAGTTTGCTCGTTGTCTCCTATGGATGCTAACTCATCGAGCATTTACTCATGCGTGAAAGCGTTTGACTGCGTTAATATGTAAGTTTGTGTCAGCATGTCATAATCCGACCCTGTCCCTCTATCCCTCTCCTGCGTAAGGGATCAAGACTAGATCTACTCTTGATTAACCTCTATATCGTACCGATACAGAGGTTAGTCAAGACGCCAAACATCGATGGAAGAACTAAAGTTATATTAACCTATATAATGTGGCACACGTGGAGGTTGAAATAAGTGAAACACATAGCAGGGCGTTGTATTGATAAAGACCTTTATATAGAACATGATCATGTCGACACACAAATATTTACATTTAGTGAACATGATCAGAACGATTTCAACAACAAAAGTATTAATCGTAAAAACAAAATAAATTTAAAGTAACATTGGCTTAGCTCGTCCTACCGTATCAGGCGATATATTATGGTACATGGATATTAACTCCACCGGTTAACATGTACATTATGCATACATTCCGAGGATTCTTGAAGTAATGTCTACGCGCTTCGTATCGTATGCCACAGCATATGTGTGTCACATGACCAGTGTCAATTCCCCGCATTTGCGGTCACGTGACCGATGGTGAACGCTCTATTTATAAACAGATGAATAACCTTGTCAGAATGAGTAGATTGGATGAACCGACAATGATTCGGTTCCCGCAATATGTATGGAGAGTATATACATAATTATACATAAATCTATATAAATATTATATAATAAGCTTGTATTATATTACATAAGAAATATTTCAACAATATAAGCAGTTAAAAATATTACATTTATATCACCAATTGTATTCATATAAGCATACATCTGTAAGTCCAGAGACGAGAGCGAATGAAACAAATTCTAGTTCCGGAATCCACCACCTAGGGCGTCCCGCTCGCAGGCCTGACCCGTGATCAGTCTAACCAGCTGTGACTGCACGGCGTTGAGGTATACCAAGGTGTTCTGGAGCATCCGATGCTGTCCGGCGGAGTCCTCCCGACAGGCGCAGGGCCGGGGGTCGTCCTGGCCACACAGCAGGGCCGACCCGGGCTGGCAGCCGCCGCCGACGCGGTGGGGGAACCCGCCGGGGAACGGGAGCAGTGCCGGCAGCTGCCGCGCCGAGGTGAGGCCGCCCCAGGGGACCTCGGGCCAGCTGCCCGGGACCAGCGGCCGGAAGGTCTGCGAGAAGTCGTCGCCACGCGGTAACGGCTGCAGCAGGGTGGTGGCGGGAGGGGTACTCGCGGAGGAGTGCCCCCCCGGGGACGGGGTAGGTGTCGACTTGGGGTCTAGGACCTCGTGGTGGCCATCGGGCGATAATGGGCGACTGTCTCTGTGGCTGTGAGGCTTGAAGAGGAGGGGAGACTCGCTCTTGACGGAGAGGGTATCTAAGTCGTCCGCGCCTGGGGTGCTCCTTGCGGGAGACAAGAGCGAGAGGTTGACCGGACTAGGGCCGCGGGGCTTGGTGGTGGAGGGCACTGCGAAGAGGGGCGGGCTCATGGTGGCCTCCATGTTCCGGTGGGGGAGTTGGACTGGCGACTGCATTAGGCCCGCCTCCATTTCACGGTTAGGCAGCGCGGGATGAAGACCGCCCAGGAATGGATTGGGCCCCGAACCAGCCAGGCCAGGGAACCCGGCAGCCAACATCGGCATAAACGGTGCCCTCCCTCGGAACCCGGCCATGTGCGACCGTAAGTCGACACCCAGCGCCAGACCCGGATGTGGAAAGTCATGCAGAATTGGTTCCAGGCCGGGCATAGGGGGGAACAATCTGGAAGGCGCGGCCTCGGTTCCCGGGCAGCTTCCGGTTTGGTTATTAGTTCTCGTTTCCGCCGTTATGGGAGTGACGGCGCCATCAGACGCCAGCGCACCCACGCCACTGGCGCTGACAGCGATGCTGATCCCGTGGCCGCTGCCGGAGTATATCTGAAACGCCGAATTGATGTCACCGGATTTAAGTACGTCATATCCGCTTCCCAGATTCCCGGTAGCGGTTTTATGCTTGCTGAGCATATGGTGGATTAGCAACTGTTCGCGCGCATACGCCTGGCCGCACTTCCGGCAGATGTGACGCTTCTTCCGCTTAGTGTCGAGATGCTTCAGGATATGGGATTCCAGACTGGCCTCGTCCCGAAAGCACCGGTAGCAGGACCTACACTTGTAAGGCTGGGAGTTGGGATCGACGTGAACGCGAGAGTGGAACTGCAGGTTGCACAGTTGCGAATACGCCTTGGTGCATCCCTGGTGTTGGCAGCGGTACGGCTTCTCCCCAGTGTGCGTCCGAATGTGCTGCTGCAGGTGGGCGTGCTGCCGGAAGGTCGCGTCGCAGGTCTTGCACTTGTACGGCTTGCTGTTCGAGTGAATGCGCTCGTGCTGCCACAAGTAGGAGGAGTTGGCGAACGTCTTGGCGCACGTTCGACAGCGATACGGCTTCATGGCGGCGCTTTAATGGCAGAATCAATCTTCAAGCGATGCGGGTAGTGTTGTGTTCAATCGCTAGGCGGCGACACGCTACACCGGAAATTCACAGCTGCTGACCGCTAAATTTTCTTTATTCAGCGGGGATGAAATGCGCAGATCTGTAACGCTGGGTTGTTGGCTGCAATTTATATCGAGTTGTTTCGCCGTCTGCGGTTTCATTTGTGACTTGAAACTGTTTCATTTGTAATAGTCTATCACCTGGAATAGAGGAACAGGATCGTAACCAACATATATAATGCAAACGCAAAGCTGAGTGTGTGACATCGTATGTTGACTAATTACCGGGTACGAGCCTGAACTATACCGAAATCACACGGTGGAAGCACGGGTAAAACAGATTTTTGACCTTGTCATGATTTGTCCATGCACTTTTAATTATGGCAGAATGGTACGTCGTTAAAGTTACATCTTGTGAATTAATAAATATATCCTGGAAGCTTCCTTCGAAGGCAACTAGGGAGTTGGAAGTTCTGGAAACGTGTGCTTGAACCGTTAAAGATACTTCATCAGATCCGTTTGTCCGTGAAAGCCAATCATTTTAATCTTCACGCAAGTCTCCAAATTAGATGTTACTTCGGTAATATGTATTCTTCTCGAGACCCAAATTGATATATAATAGATTTTCCTCGCGCTTGACAATTTGGTCCGAATACAACCTGGTTGTTTCAAGATTCACAACTCTTCATACGGACACATCATTTGCCATGTGCGTGAAGTCACGTATGATGACGTGTTCTGTCTCGTGTTACTGACGGTATCTTCTCGTTGGACCGTCGCATTATCATTAGATCGAACGCAATTCGTTAACTACGAAATCACCCACCAGTGGGCGGCACTTAGTTCGTCCCGTAAATTTGTCCGCAAAAAAACGGTGTTCACACAGGTAAGCAGCTCATTCATTTTAACAAAGTACATGTTTGATCACTTTCTTTTATAAACTTTACCTTCCTTAACACAATCTGTCTTATCTTCGGGTAAAAGTTATACTACCCATATATTACAACACATAAAATTGTTGTCAGAAGTGTTATTCAGGCAAGAAACTGAACTATCCTTAGTTATCCTGCTTCTTGGGATATACACCGCCATATACCGAGTATGCCTGATAACAGCCCATCACCACACCTTACCTCAGTGTACAGCCCATCACCACACCTTACCTCAGTGTACAGCCCATCACCACACCTTACCTCAGTGTACAGCCCGTCCGCGTTAGCGCGTCTTTCTTGCTTCCTAGTCGAAGTCTAACTGTGGAGGCTGCCTCTAAATCGTGGCCTTTTTTAATACTGGCAAAATCAATCCTCATTTACTATCGAACACCGCGAGCAAAAATAATTATATTAATAGTGTTTATGACACGGTGATTATTTTGACATTTCATGGCAGTCAACGTTCATTTAGTAAAATGCCAGCGAATCGGCGCAAAAAAATCGATATCTGCATGTCCGTTCGACTCAACTTTAACCAATACCACAGATATTTTAATGAGTTTGATTTTATTGACCTTTTATGGGGCTTGCAGAAGTTATTGATTGGCGGAGTGATACATGCGGGGAAGAGTGTCGAGGCTTCATTGCCCGTAAGTACTGCGTACGATTTGAACTGTCGAACGCTTCGCAGCGTAACGACTGGAATGCATCGCCTCTTTCCGGTTTTACAGCCGAACGAAATTTACGGTGCTCCGCAAAGTTGTCCTTATAAAAATATTGACAAGATGCTGATAAGGGAAGTAAACATAACCTTGAAGCCTGAATCCAAGGTTTGTTAAGGTTTTAACGGATGAGTGGTGGCCGTTACGACCTCCTTCACTTATTATGATGGCCCACTAGCCGCCCCGCTCGCACGTCTAGCGTTCGTAGTAATAAGCGAAGGAAATAACAGTATGGCAGTATTTTGTTTTATACGTCAAATAGTAGCAGGCAGAAGGTAGACATTGGACAGAAATAATATCGATAATCATATTGACATAAATTGAGACCGGGAGCTACGGAATAACGGGACATATATGTTAAGGATATTTAAACCCTGTGCAATTATTGTGCATCCAGTACAGAATACTCAAATTGCGGCTAAAGCACGATATAAACGAATATCAGTTCAGTAAAACTAAGGCCCAAGCTCATACATTGATTGAGTAAAAAAAAAAGGGTTGATTGAGTTACAAAAGGGGCTGTTTCCCGTCCGTTGTTCGTCATTTAATGTATTACTACAACCTTCAGTGGATAAAATCTGCCTGACGTCCTGGTTGGTCTGTAGAATTGACGTGTAGACCGCTTAACTATACTGTAAAATTGGATCAAAGATCAAGAAGATCAAATCAATTCAAATAGGCAAGGTTCCCCAGGCAGAGTTCACTCTCCTGCTACTAATGGGAAGTTGTGGACGCGAGACAGTACGGGATTTGTTTGTTTTGATGACGGTTCGGGCGATAAGGCGTTGGGAGACATATTATTACTGTTGGCACCAAGACAGGTAGCCCGCCGCAGGCCATAGTATGCCGCGGGATAAGGTGATAAGCACCCAGCGGTTGTGTTGACACATGCGATAGCTTTGACACATCTAAGAGCGGCGGCTGGATATTACTAGGTTCAAGGCGGCTGCTGATGCCAATGGGCTCTTGCATGCCGCGGCATAGTGGGACAGACAGCGCATAGTGGGACAAACAGCTTCATTTTATTAGTATAGATGATGTCTATAAAGCTTGATAAACTATAATGTCTTTTAGTTAACCACTTGTGTCCACTATTTGCCTTCATATACTGTTATATCCATATATATTTCTATATATTTCTATATATTTATATGTACATATATATATAAATATTTGCATATATATTTATATTTATCTACATATATATATTTATAAATATTAACATTTATATTTTATATATTAACATAAATATTTATACATAATATGCATACATATACCTACATTTATGTACCTATTTATCTATATATGGTTGTTATACTTATAGACATATTTCTGCACACACCAAAATGCTTCTAACAAATCTTCGCAGTCAATTGAAAATTTTCACTTAAATGACCAATCATGTATTGTTAGTTTGAGTAATGATAGGACCTAACATAACCAGATCACTGGATGGATGAAGTTTGGTAGTGTATTCAATGGATGAATTTAATAACGTATTGCAATGACTGTTTGGTCGTACTCGGAACTTGTTTAGGCTTAATTGAAGAAAGAGTGTGTATAGCATATTTGTTTGAAAAAAACATACGACAAAACGCCTCGTTGACAAATAACAACTGACTGACTCAACTAGTTTTACCCCAGATGTTCAATTTGTCTTGCTTGACTGTTCACGTCAGAGATTTCTCTCATTGTATGGAGTGACCCTCTGTATTTACACAGAACACTGTAGAAAAATACAGCCCGGTGATTAATGATAGTTTTACAAGCCTTTTGTCACTGCGTAGACCTACCCGAAAAGAATTTGACGAGCTAATCATTAGTGTTTGTGCAAGGTGTTTGAAGTATTTCGTTTATCTGTTTGTAGTCATTGACTGACTAGGCGACGATCATTACCTTTATTCGAACTCAACATGGTTCGCGCCATAAAAACATGCCATCTGTTCGCGTTCGCTGATGGTGGAGCGCCCCCAATACATAGCCACCCTCCCCCTGCACGGCCCCCTGATCTCACCCCAACCCACCCTCTCCGCCCACAACTCCCACCTCATCTCTCCCCGCTTTCACAAACTAAACTTCCCAATCACTACCTCGCCGCCCCCGCCTATCACCCCCTCTTCTACAATTTCACCCCCTCTCCCCCACCTATAACCCCTCTCCCCCACCTATCACCCCCTCCCCCCACCACCACCTACACCCACATCTATCCTACAGCCACATCAAGCGCCATTAACGAGGCACCTGCAAATGACAAGGGTTCAGATTTGCTTGTTCACCTGTCACCCTCTTCACTCCGCCCCCCCCCACCCATCCCCCCTATCGCCTACACACAGACACACACAACCCTCTACCCTGCCCCCTCCCACACCCCCCAATCCTACCCGATCCTACCTAGGCGACCTTTCTTCAAGCGGCCAAGCGTGTGTCTATTACGAGCTTCCCCGGCCGTGCTCCGCTAATCAAACAGCAAACCGATCCATTGAATGCTTATAAAACCGAATAAAATTGCGAGCTTATCACCAACCGGTCGATGCTTTTTTGCCCTTCGCATCGGGCAGACACCAAACGGGCGGAAGGTCATTCTAATTTACCTAAATAGTAAACGAGGCAACTCGATGCCGTCACGCGATGTATTAGCGATGTTTCCTATGACCGGCGTGCGTTTCGAATGTCAGTCGCCATTCGGTCTTCGTCTGCCATACTGGCATACACCATGCGCATGAGCATCGAGATTACACTCTGTAACAGACGTCACGTATATGTGTCGTTCGATCTATGTGATTAATTCAACACATCATGTTATTGATGGTTCGTACCATGTAGAAAACTATCCGTTATGTTATAATATCAGGGAACGAGAACACCATTGGGCAAGTTAAGGCCACGAGTCCGATATCATGCCGATTTCAGTTAAATTAAACGCCGCATAAATAAAATATTGTGTCGGTTTTTAAATGCAAAACTAAGCATTGTACCTTATAAGGCACTAAATTACCTTTAGTGACCTATACAAACCCTTGACAAACTGATCCAGCGTGGTTCCATAATGGAGAGTAGGGGTATTGTCGTTCAGTCTAAAATGCCGCATAAATACCAAAGTTTGTCGGTTTTTAAATGCAAATCTAAGCATTGCAACCTTATAAAGCGCTAAATTACCTTTAGTGACATATACAAACCCTTGACAAACTGATCCTTTTCCAGACGGCTTTAAGCGAGCGTTGGCTTTCGAGGCGACCTCCCCTTAACGCCACCCTACACCACTTCCCGGTCGTGTCCAAGGCGCGGATCCCTAATTGCTTTCCCAATCCCGGGATATACCGTTTAATAATACCGTCTTCCCTTTTGTTTCAGAACATAATGAAAGCAGATATTTACCTAAGTCTGTTTATAATATGCTACTAATCTAACTACGCCTTCCCAAGCGGGGCGTCAGGATGTATACTCCTTTGTACATGACATTTCATGAAGCAATAGTGGAGACCTGACACCCGCAACAAAATCGATTATCAATTTATTGCATTTTATTTAAAGTTGACAATCCTATAATTGAAAACGATTATTTCAAGGAAAAGCAGATGATCTTTCGGATATTTGAGCCAACCGTTAAATAAAACCATGACGTGTTTCCATCGAATTATAGTCTAATGCATCATACAATTTAAAAGCGTTTTTGTCACGCGTCACTCTTTCGCATCGAGCTGCATGAAGCGAGTCTGATTCCCAGTGCTAAGCTCCCCGCACGGTGGCGCTACGCAAGCTCCGCTTTTACCGCTGCTGTCGGCCGGGGGCACATTTCAAGATTCTGATGAAAAACATCTTGCACCATTTCAAAAAAGTTATAATTGGGACTGAACTCTTTCTTTTCATCACCTCATACCGTGTTATTAGGCTTAGGCTTGGGTCCCGGCACTAAATTGTAGAAATGCGCGGGGCATTTTTCTTCTCAATTTGCGCAGCGCCGCCCTGGCGAGTGAGTGTGAAAATGCATTGAGGAAGTAGGCGACAGCAGAGATATAATGGAGCCCTAGCGGAGTGAGTCGAAGGCAGAGAGTGACCTGGTGTGTGTACCGCAAAATAAGGTCATTACGATAACCAATGGTTACGGAAACGTGAGTGACGATATGTGGCATACACCTCATGGGAATCCTATTCCTTTTAACCGCCGAACTTTCAACCTAAATTAGACTTTTATTTAAATAGAATGTATTATCATTGGTGACAGTTGACGCTTCTGATTCCACAGCTTCTGGTTCCACAGCAAATTGTGACTTTGTTCTTACGGTAGGAGAAATGTGACCCATCGCTCCACTACCCCCCCCCCCCCGCCCCCCTCTCGGCCATGGGACCATTCCCAATTCTAGAGCTCCAAAACGAATAAACTTCTTCACAATACTATTTAGGTTCCCGATCTGACCTTTTATTCAAAATCGATTTAATTAAATGAACATTCAATTTTCCATTTAAGAAAAAGCGATATTATCGGAAACCCAATACGGTTTCCTGTTGTGCCGTTCTTGTATGGTTTCACGCAAACAATACCAAGCCGGTGAATATACATTTTATGTTCAGGGGAACAGACTATAAGATGAGAGCAACTTTTTTGTGACAATTGCTATTCTTACTTTAATACGTATCTATATTCCGAAATATCGTCCGGAGTGGGTGGTCCCGTCATCCGTGCATGACACAATTTATAATATTATGAACACAATCTACCTGTAATGCCGTGCCCCGTAAGAGCGGATCCAGGGGGGGGGGGGTGTCCAGGAGGTCCGGACCCGCCTCGTTTTCAGGAAGAATACCTTTTATTCGATGCCAAATTTAGGCCATCTGAGGCGTGGATCTCCCCACACCTCCCCACCTCCACCCGTTTATAGAATAGCGTTGAGGCGGTGTGGACCCCCACCCCCCGTCACAAGGATTCCGTAGAGCCCCCCCCCGTCACAAGTTTTCACTGGACTCCCCCACCCGTCGTCAAGAAAATTAGTGAATTTCAACTTTGTATAGAGCCATTTTCCCTAGTCGCAAGTTTGGACAATCCCTTTCTAAATTCCTGAATCTGGCTGTGATCCTACATCTCATTTATTGAAATGTTCTGGACTTAAAGCCAAGACATTTACGGCTTACTATGTGACATAACGTATATAATTTATTGAAGAAAACCTGTACAATACAAGCGGTGATGGTTATATATCTCACACACAGTATTCGTCGTAATAGACAGACATAGTGTATACGTATTGAATATGATGGTGATAACTGGTTCCTATTCATGTACTTAAAGTTACTCATACAACAATATTTTTGTTGATAAACCTAAACAATATTTTGACTGGAAATGATGTATTTATATTCTTAAAATATAAGTACACGTATATTGTAAGCAATAAAAAAACGTACATGCTGTTAAGCCCCCTTTTTTGGCAAAATTAGTGCATCTCATGTGGGAAAGTACGGCTTTCTTGTGTACTACGGCATTAACATTTTCACAGTACGCCAGTTTTTACCTTTTTGACATGTGATGACACATCTATTTTCCATCGAGTTAACATTAGCACAGTCAGACAATGTGTCCAGAGTTCAAAGGGTGGGAGCAAACAGTACATGACGGGTCCTTCATACTGATCCCTCCACCCACCTACGCCTTCCTACGCATCCAGTCACCTCACGTATATTTATTCTCTGTATATAGGATTCAATTACCGCGAAGGCTTTATGTGCAGCATATTAAACAACAACTTTTGTGAATATATTTAATCGCAATTTTTGAAAACATTATATTTGCCGGTCGCCTTTCAAACAAATATCAACATTGTTAAATATTTAGAGAGGTGTCTATGGACTGTTTCTTTACTAAAATAACACAGTGAGGTCGTTAAGTTCAATTAATCACAGTAGCTCAATTTATCCTAGTTATTAGCTTTTACAACAAATATTGCAATATTTCTGCTCCATAATTCAATGCATAAGAAAGGGATGCCTTTTGGGGATAACGGGCTAGAAACGGACTGGCATATGTGTTCGACAGAACCGAATATCCGTAAAATATACATTATAAATACAGCGAAAATATAACGAAAATATAGAAAAATGGCGGGGAAATAACCGCGAAGACAGTTTATATTCGACATGAGGCATTTCGCTTGCAAAGACGAAGAAAATCACACGTACATCTACTTTAATTTCACCGCCTCGTATGGCGTCCGAGTAACTCCTGTAACCATCTGTTCCATGGCTGCCCCCCCCCCCCCCACACACACACACAATCCAGGGGCGGATCGGGGGGGGGGGCGATCCGGCCAAATTTATACCATTTAACATATAAAAAGCGCCCCCCCCCCCCTATCCAGATTTTCTGGATCCGCCCCTGCAATCTCATATAACCAGAGATCGTACAGTACATACTCTCTGATATAACCAACGATGATGTCATTTTCATTTCTTCAAAGAGATGCCGGTCTAAAGTTGCCAACGGAGGCGCAACTGCAGAGATGACCTGTCATTCAACGAGATAGCCATCGTCCCATTGTGACGTCACAAATGTCGCCTAGGTGATAGAGAATGGCGAGGTGCGATCTTTGATTTTGGTGTGGCCGACTTCAGTGTAGGGATCGTTCACTTTAGTCGAGTTCAAGTTCCAGTGGTTGGTCGCCGTGACTGAAGGGGAAGGCAGAGAAATCATTCAACATTAACATGTCAATGAAGTATTCTGTTCCGAGTAAATTTAATAGCATTGTTGACTGCTCTGCAAAACGAAAAGAAAACCTTATAATTTTAAAGGAGTTGAGAGGGGGGAGGGGGGGGCGTATATAATGATAATCGAGGACCTAGTTATATCATTTATTGTGCCCCCACGCCCCCCGCTCTCCCCCACGGCCACATTTCTGTGCCTCCTTCCCCTGATAATATGGATATCAGACATTGAAAATCTTGTTTACTTAATGTTTATGTGCCAAAGAATATAAATATTCTGTCATATATATTTCAGTAAACCAACACATGGATATAAGCTCCAAAAGTTTTCCTCAGGGATTTCGACAATGATCAAGGGAACATACAGAGAGAGCATCAAACTTCTATTTGTGTTGCGAAAAATGTTCTCCCCAATTCGCAATTTCGTTTTGCAGCCAAAAGAGCAAAGCAGATCGATAATGGCGGATATGTCAAGAGCTGGTGCAAAAAGTAAATTACGGCAAACATGGACTGTCGTTACAGCAGTCATTGAGTGAACCTTAATTAAACAAAGAGCCGATATCAGATGGGAAAGTTAATAAGCAATGACTATACTGTCGCTTTGAACCGAGGACCCGATCTGAAAATCGATATAATACAATGCCACTTAATGGTTGATCAAACTTATTATTCACTTAATAAATTAAATGTAACATTTAAGTTCTTTATTGTTATCACCAGATAGAATTTCCTGCAGCAATTAAACTATGTAATGTATCATATAACGGAGCAAACATTGGCGACCCTCTGGCATTGGTAGCGATGGGGATATAGGGGTCGGTGACGGTCCTACATACACTGACAATGTGTTGGTTATACGGGGAACAGATGTCATCCTACCGTCCTACATACACTGACAATGTGTTGGTTATACAGGGGACAGATGTCGTCCTACCGTCCTACATACACTGACAATGTGTTGGTTATACGGGGTACAGATGTCATCCTACGGCCCTACATACACTTACAATATGTTGGTTATACGGGGACATATGTCATCCCACCGTTCGTCCTACAAACACCGACAATGTGTCAATTATACGGGGACAGATGGCATCCTACCGTTCTACATACACTGACAATATGCTGGTTATACGGGGAACAGATGTCATCCTACGGTCCTACAGACACCGACAATGTGTTGGTTATACGGGGACACACCTCATCCTCCCGTCCTACATACACTGAAAATGTGTCGGTTATACGGGGGACAGATGTCATCCTACCGTCCTACATAAACTAACAATGTGTTAGTTATGCATTGGACAGATGTCGTCATACCGTCCTTCATTCACTGACAGTGTGTTGGTCATACATTGGACAGATGTCATCCTACTGTCCTACATACACTAACAATGTGTTGCTTATTCATTGGACAGATGTCGTCCTACCGACCTACATACACTGGCAATGTGTTGGTTATACGGGGAACAGATGTCATCCTACCGTTCTACCCATACTGACAATGTGTTGGTTATACCGGAGATATATGTCATTCTACGTCCTACATACTCTGACAATGTGTTGGTTATACGGGGGACCGATGTTATACTACAGTCCTACACACACTGACAACGTGTTGATTATACAGGGGACAGATGACATCCTACCGTCCTAGATACACTGACAATGTGTTGGTCATACGGGGGACAGATGTCGTCCTACCGTCCTACATCCACTGACAATGTGTTGGTTCTACGAGTACAGATGTCATCCTACCGTCCTACATACACTGACAATGTGTTGGTTATATGGGGGACAGATGTCATTACACCGTCCTACAGACACTGACAATGTTATGCAGGGGACATATTCAGGGGCGGAGCCAGGGGGGGCGACCCGGCCACCCATTTAACATGGACGTCCAACAGTAGGCCTTCTCTTGAAACCGCGGCCCCCCTATCCAGCATCTCTGGATTCGACCCTGGATATATGTCATCATTGAACCCCCGAACTCCAGTACGATGGGTGGAGTTCATGTGGCAAAGTCGCAGGCAGTAGCCGGTAACCACCAAGTTAGACCGATGGCCCCCTCATGGGACACCAATATGTCAATATGCAATATGAAATTATATATAATAACAAGCGTTCCCTGGCTGCAGCGCTTAAAACAACACGTGCACAGATATGTACACTTTAGACTTCATTTATTTAGATTGATCTTTACACGAGACTAGCACAAAATAACAATTCACTGCCTCGCGTTTAAGTTTTACCTTGACCATATTAACTAACAAACTGTTCATACTCATGCATCGGCCATCATACGATTGGTTAATAGTTAACATAGCATCTATAGTCTATTATTCGCAGGCCGGTTGCCTGGCTGGATAGCTCACATGGTACTACTTTGTTTCGGCGGAGGAGATGTCCCTTGAATGCGTCGCGAAACCCCTGGCGGAAGTTCTCATTCAGCCATCCATAGAGCAGCGGGTTGAGAGCGCTGTTGCTATAGGCGATGAACGTGAAGACGTACTTGACCGTGTCGATGTACTTGGGCCACTGGCAGAGGAATACACACAGCGTCGTAATTGCAATGTAGGCATAATGATATACAGGCGCGGATCCAGGATTTTGAAAACTGTAAGCTTTGGGTGTTTTCGAAAACCGGCCAGGGGGGGGGGGGGGGGGAGGACAAATAATAATATCTGGGGGTTTCACTAGAAGAAGTGGGCGTAGATTTTGTATAGAAGGTATCCTAGCTCAAAGAAAGTGTGTGTGTGTGTGGGGGGGGGGGGGGGGGGTCGTCCGGACCCCTTGGATTCGCCCCAGTAGTACAACACAAGAACACGAAATTAAATAGTATATTTGTCTACACATAACTGTTCCGGTGTGTTAAGCGGTTCTAAAGGGGTCCGCAGTAGATGCGCTTTCACTCAACCGATTTTCTTTCGGGTTCAACTGATCGGAAAGCGACGCCTCACTATTAAAATGAGCAGATAAAATCGTCACACGAGTCATAGTTACATTTTAGAACCCTCGAAGCTGTGTAGTTCAAAAGTTATGGGTCTGTTTGTTTGCCATCAGGATGATAGACCGGTGTGTAACTGGTGAAGCCTAAGCTACCCATCCAAGCGGAACGAACCCCTAATGCCGACCATATCGGCGTTATTACAACGGTAACCTCATCAGGGACCGATTTCCACGCTATATTTGATTACAAAAACTGCACGTACGATAATTGCGCGGCTTTATCTTTACAAAAAAAGCGCCGGTGAAAAAAAGGGACTAACGTTACTGTAAATTTGCAGGTCTCTGGTACAAAACAGAACCCTGTTCAAAATAAGCAAGTCGATACGCTCATGGTTTTCATGCCATGTTTGGTTATCGCTTCGATTACTTTCAAATTGATGGGTAGCATAACAAACCACCAGTGGCTTTAATCGATAGGGGATCTATTGGATTGTATCGATTACATCACAAGCTAACTGCTCACTGCTGGGTAAAGTCTGGGTAATTTTACAGTTCCTACGCTATACGGTTCGCGCAGGGTTCATGGTAAAGGCCACATGACTGGGTTCCGAGGACCTGAGGGCGTGGCTGGGGTAGGGGGTCGGGGTATGTAGGAGGGGTAGGGCGGGTTATATTGTGTTCACATTGAAGTTCAAAGAGAAATAAAATGTGTGCTCGCAAGAAATTCAGATTCGCCCTGGTGATATAACATATTTATTGGGAGGATATGTGAGTATGAATATATTTTCAATTCACGATAAGAAAGCTTGGCATCAGCTTCTCTGGTGTGTGATGAGGTGACAGGCTAGGAGGGGCGGGTCGGGTGACGGGCTATTAGGGGCGGGTGGGGTGACAAATACGGCATGTTTGAAAGGCATGAGCTTCCCGTGGAGAAATATACAACGCAACTAAATCAGCATTAGTTAGGGTAAACGTTATGGTATTGATTTTAGGAATAACGGTAACACACCACTCCCCATGAACACCACCACCACCACCCCAACCACCACCACCACCTCGACCAATGCTCGACTCGACCCTACACCCGGGGAGGGGAGGGGGGGGGGGCACACCCATCAACACACACACCTTGGAATCTCCTGCCTGATCCCAACCAGCTAGCAGTTGGTTAAGGATTATAATTACAGAGGTGTATTATTGAAGTGCGTATCATGTTCATACAAGCACTTTTTGGATTGTGAACAGGAGATGAACTAAAAAAAAGGCGATAAAACCACGATCCCGGCCATATTACTCTTCGTCTTTACTGTTAATTGACAACGATCCTCGATTCGGAGTAATCCTTATTACTGAGTGAAATTGATGCAGGATAAAAACGTAATTAGCTGCAAAGTGCCCAGCATCCAATTTCATGTTGAAAACATTCTTGGCTTATTAGACAAAAAAAACCTGTGGACTTCGTTACTTGTTAAAACACATCTAGAAGTAAGTTAAGGAAAATTGATTGTATGAAAATCGATAAAAGTTTGCATTACAGCATATAATTTCGCCAGTATTTCAACTTGAAGCTTTTCATACGGCATTATGACAGTTAGCTAGGTGATCCGATATAACCGGAATTATGTTGGACATCGTTTATTTACGTCCCAAATTTTTTCAGTTCGCAACTCGCATATATAATATTTTTAAGGCACCAAGTTCATGCCCATCTGGTACCTGTAGATATAAGTCGGAACAGAGAGTTGTAGTGGCTTGATCACAATATAGGCGTTGTTGTCATTTTGTGCCATTTCATATGTTCAGCTTATTCAACAAATGAACGTAAAAACGTCAAAGCGAGTTAAGGTTTAATATTCTATTGATCATAGCGCGTATTATAAATATCGTTTAGGCAAATAAACACCCGTTAAATTACCAGTTAGATCCATCAAATGAACATCAGCTTATGAGAGATTACGCATGAACCAACTCAGCATAATGTGGTTGCCAGTTGGACGTGAAGGATTAGTTTGGGGATAAGCGGCTCCGATGTTCCAACATATGAAGTGTATGAAATCATAACGTGCCCTCGTCGTTCGTTTACGTTGTGATCCAAAGCAATATGCAAGTCCGCATGCCTCCATCACCACATCAGTCCACGTTATCCTTCAAATACTAGCTGTTCCGTCATTTTGGGTTACGTGGCGGCTAAGGGATGTGCCGTGGGCCATACACAAAAGAGGCTTCAGATTTCGTCGTCGTATTCTTCTGGTAGCAATCATGCGGTTAGCTTGTTTGGGTTCATATTCACACATGCAGGCCTGAGAAGAATGCTTCGCAGTTGAGTAGCTGAGTTGCGTTTGGTTTAAAGTAGACAAGTTGGTTTAGCTAGCTGTGAGTCGTATCGCGACAATGGAAGAGGACAAGGAAGAGAGAAGAGAGTCATGTCTCCGAGATTTACCCCCTACAATTTGCACAGAAAAACATGGCATCGTTAATCCGCGCGTACATTATTGTGGCATCCAATAGGTTTTAATTTCCCTCTCACATGTGAATAACTGTTTACTTGTCAGGAGTCATATATACGTATACCTTTACTTTCGTACTATACTTGCTTCCGTTTCTTTGCATGTAACCTCATGTCTGTGTGGATATATGTTTTTGTTTTTGTTATGTGACGCTGCGCTATGGCATCCCATTCAGAATAAAAAAGGGAACATAGACATTTGCACACTCGTAGTGATGACCATATGCATGGATCGCTATATACATTGATCGTTATATTCAGTGGTTGTTATATACAGTGATCGTTATGTGCAGTGATCGTTGTATACTTCATTATGCAGAGGTCTTGATTAATCTTTGTCGTTATTACAGTGATCGAGCGTTATTTACAGTGAAGGTTATTTACAATGAGTGTTATATGCAGTTAGCATTATTTACAGAGCTTTATTTACAGTGAGCGTCATGAATTTAGCGAGCGTTATTTGCAATGATCGTTAATTACTGTGTGCGTTATATGCAGTGAGCGTTAATTACAGTGTGCGTCATTTACAGTGAGTGTTATATGCAGTTAGCATTATTTACAGAGAGCTGTATTTACAGTGAGCGTCATATGAATTTAGGGAGCATTATTTACAATCAGCCTTGTATCAGGTGTGCTTTATTTACAGTGATAGTGAGCGTTATGTGAAGTGATCGTTATATGCAATGAGCGTTATTTACCGTGAGCGGTATATTCATTGAGCGTCATTTACAGGGAGCCTAACCGGATTAATATTATAGATTATTATAATAGATTTCTCAATAAAACCCTAGCCTCTCTCCACATATATATGTCATTAACATAATGACCTTTTAATGCGTCATTACTTAAGGATGGCTCAGGGATTGCCCAAAGAGGATATTTAGAGCTGGATTAATCAAATTCTCTGTCGATAGTCGTGAAATAATAAAGGGCAATGATCCTCGTCATTGTATCTCACCGGATTGTCCTTCGATCTGTAGGTGGCGATTAAAACGATAACTTGTTGTGGTGTCCAGCAAAATACAAACACCGCCAGGACGATGATCAACATGCGCACCACCTGGTGGGACATAAAAGAATCTTCTGTCAATTCAACATTAACTCATCATGCTGCAAGTAAGATATCATAGGTGAGAACGTGTAGGATGCGCGTGACGAAATAAAGATATGGTAATAATAACACGTAACTAGTGCGGCCCACCTGTTGTGATTTCCATGGTCAGTTATTCATACTAAGTGGTGGATATAATTGTTATCAATATTTGCATTTATTTGCGTAGGTACATATATAGGCCTATCTGTGGCTTCTTCTTTTTCCAGTAAACCTGTCGGACCAGGGGTGGATCTAGCAAATTGCGAAGGGGGGGGGGGGGGAGGGGAGTTGCTCCCTGAAAACTTGCGACCGGGGAGGGGGGGGGGTGGGAGGTGCCCTTTGCAACTTGCCAGCAGGAGGGCGGTTGCTAGGAGAACCCGACTTTTAGCACCACCCTACATATATATATATCTGTACATATATATCTGTGGCTTTCTTCTTACCAGTAAACAGGGCGTACGGACCAGGGGTGGATCTAGGAATTTGCGAAGGGGGGAGGGGGTGGCGTTGCTCCCTAAAAACTTGCGCGACCGGGGGGGGGGGGGGCGAGAGGGGCCCTCTAAAACTTGCTAGCAGCAGGGGGGTTGCTCGGAGAACCCGACTTTTAGCACCCCACTACCCCGCACCTAGATCCGCCCCTGCGGACTAACCTTCTTCCTCGATTTCTGTTGGGCCAGTTTGTTTGTCTCGCTGTGTTCTCCCGGCAGGCGACGCCTCCATAAGGTGGTCACCACCATGGAGTAACTTCCAGACATCACCAGGATGGGCAGAAAATACAGCAACGTCACGTGGATTGTAACGTATATGGTACGCCCAGGCGCATGCGTCAAGCATGCCCCGTCCGCTGTTTCGTAGTAATATTTCGGCCATGTCTGGGGGTGAGAAATGGACGTGACTTGGCTCGGTAAATGTGGTGTGCGAAATCTGAGAGACATCACAGCTACTTTTTTAGTAACGTAGATGCAGGTTCAGGTTTAACTGATAATGCTATAATTATAGGCAGGTTCAAGGTTTATATAAACATGCAGATTCTGTCACGGTGGCCCAGTAGGACGGCTTACCTCAATACAGGACACTTCCAGCCTGTCCTTCCACTGCACGGCCGTCATGTCCCAGTACACCAGCATGGGGACGGCCACGGCGGCCCAGTAGGACGACTTACCTCAATACAGGACACTTCCAGCCTGTCCTTCCACTGCACGGCCGTCATGTCCCAGTACACCAGCATGGGGACGGTCACGGCGGCCCAGTAGGACGACTTACCTCAATACAGGACACTTTCAGCCTGTCCTTCCACTGCACGGCCGTCATGTCCCTGTACACCAGCATGGGGACGGCCACGGCGGCCCAGTAGGACGACTTACCTCAATACAGGACACTTCCAGCCTGTCCTTCCACTGCACGGCCGTCATGTCCCAGTACACCAGCATGGGCACGGCCACGGCGGCCCAGTAGGACGACTTACCTCAATACAGGACACTTCTAGCCTGTCCTTCCACTGCACGGCAGTCATGTCCCAGTACACCAGCATGGGGACGGTCACGGCGGCCCAGTAGGAGGACTTACCTCAATACAGGACACTTCCAGCCTGTCCTTTCACTGCACGGCCGTCATGTCCCAGTACACCAGCATGGGGACGGCCACGGCGGCCCAGTAGGACGACTTACCTCAATACAGGCCACTTCCAGCCTGTCCTTCCACTGCACGGCCGTCATGTCCCAGTACAGCAGCATGGGGACGGCCACGGCGGCCCAGTAGGACGACTTACCTCAATACAGGACACTTCCAGCCTGTCCTTCCACTGCACGGCCGTCATGTCCCAGTACACCAGCATGGGGACGGCCACGGCGGCCCAGTAGGACGACTTACCTCAATACAGGACACTTCCAGCCTGTCCTTCCACTGCACGGCCGTCATGTCCCAGTACACCAGCATGGGCACGGCCACGGCGGCCCAGTGGGACGACTTACCTCAATACAGGACACTCCCAGCCTGTCCTTCCACTGCACGGCAGTCATGTCCCAGTACACCAGCATGGGGACGGTCACGGCGGCCCAGTAGGAGGACTTACCTCAATACAGGACACTTCCAGCCTGTCCTTTCACTGCACGGCCGTCATGTCCCAGTACACCAGCATGGGGACGGCCACGGCGGCCCAGTAGGACGACTTACCTCAATACAGGCCACTTCCAGCCTGTCCTTCCACTGCACGGCCGTCATGTCCCAGTACAGCAGCATGGGGACGGCCACGGCGGCCCAGTAGGACGACTTACCTCAATACAGGACACTTCCAGCCTGTCCTTCCACTGCACGGCCGTCATGTCCCAGTACACCAGCATGGGCACGGCCACGGCGGCCCAGTGGGACGACTTACCTCAATACAGGACACTCCCAGCCTGTCCTTCCACTGCACGGCAGTCATGTCCCAGTACACCAGCATGGGGACGGTCACGGCGGCCCAGTAGGAGGACTTACCTCAATACAGGACACTTCCAGCCTGTCCTTTCACTGCACGGCCGTCATGTCCCAGTACACCAGCATGGGGACGGCCACGGCGGCCCAGTAGGACGACTTACCTCAATACAGGCCACTTCCAGCCTGTCCTTCCACTGCACGGCCGTCATGTCCCAGTACAGCAGCATGGGGACGGCCACGGCGGCCCAGTAGGACGACTTACCTCAATACAGGACACTTCCAGCCTGTCCTTCCACTGCACGGCCGTCATGTCCCAGTACACCAGCATGGGGACGGCCACGGCGGCCCAGTAGGACGACTTACCTCAATACAGGACACTTTCAGCCTGTCCTTCCACTGCACGGCCGTCATGTCTCAGTACACCAGCATGGGGACGGCCACGGCGGCCCAGTAGGACGACTTACCTCAATACAGGACACTCCCAGCCTGTCCTTCCACAGCACGGCCGTCATGTCCCAGTACACCAGCATGGGGACGGCCACGGCGGCCCAGTAGGACGACTTACCTCAATACAGGACACTTCCAGCCTGTCCTTCCACTGCACGGCCGTCATGTCCCAGTACACCAGCATGGGCACGGCCACGGCGGCCCAGTGGGACGACTTACCTCAATACAGGACACTCCCAGCCTGTCCTTCCACTGCACGGCCGTCATGTCCCAGTACACCAGCATGGGGACGGCCACGGCGGCCCAGTAGGACGACTTACCTCAATACAGGACACTTCCAGCCTGTCCTTCCACTGCACGGCCGTCATGTCCCAGTACACCAGCATGGGGACGGCCACGGCGGCCCAGTAGGACGACTTACCTCAATACAGGACACTTCCAGCCTGTCCTTCCACTGCACGGCCGTCATGTCCCAGTACACCAGCATGGGGACGGCCACGGCGGCCCAATAGGACGACTTACCTCAATACAGGACACTTCCAGCCTGTCCTTCCACTGCAGGGCCGCCATGTCCCAGTACACCAGCATGGGGACGGCCACGGCGGCCCAGTAGGACGACTTACCTCAATACAGGACACTTCCAGCCTGTCCTTCCACTGCACGGCCGTCATGTCCCTGTACACCAGCATGGGGACGGCCACGGCGGCCCAGTAGGACGACTTACCTCAATACAGGACACTTCCAGCCTGTCCTTCCACTGCACGACCGTCATGTCCCAGTAGACCAGCATGGGGACGGTCACGGCGGCCCAGTAGGACGACTTACCTCAATACAGGACACTTCCAGCCTGTCCTTCCACTGCACGGCCGTCATGTCCCTGTACACCAGCATGGGGACGGCCACGGCGGCCCAGTAGGACGACTTACCTCAATACAGGACACTTCCAGCCTGTCCTTCCACTGCACGGCCGTCATGTCCCTGTACACCAGCATGGGGACGACCACGGCGGCCCAGTAGGACGACTTACCTCAATACAGGACACTTCAAGCCTGTCCTTCCACTGCACGGCCGTCATGTCCCAGTACACCAGCATGGGGACGGCCACGGCGGCCGAACACAGCCAGATGATGGCGACGAGCAGGAAGACGACCCACCGCCTCGTCAGCTTAGCCTTCAGAGGGTACACGATGGCGAAGAAACGGTCGCCGGATATGACGACTAGGAAGAGGATGCTGGCAGTCACGGACCATGCTGTAAGAACAATGGCTCGGTGAATGCCTCATCGGGAGGAGGAGGATGCTGATGGTCAACCACTGCGATGTATTCATTGGCGGCTTGCGCAATACATATACTTATTGCATTGCACATGGAAAGAAGATAAGAATAAGACAATTTTTGTGCTTTAAAGTAGTTTGAGGATTACTCGATCTGTATGGCTCACACACAGTGCTTTTTCGCACACTATCATTTTATAGAATCATGTTGTTAAAAATAATTGGGAAACCATAAAACTATACCAATCATGCAATAATGTACTCCTGCTCGCAAAATGAAGGATTACTATTGTTGCTTTTGCACCAATGTAAAGTAAACAATTTTTGAAATCAAATAAAATGTATTTTTTGGCGGATGCTGGTTTTCATACAGACGCACCTTGAAAAAAGTTGATCAGGCGGCACATGACAGCCCCAAAGGGCCAATCGGCGGTGATGTGCTTGCCAAGGTGTGGCCACATACACATCAAGCAGACCATGAGGTCAGATCCGGCCAGCTGGCTCACGTATAGATTGGTCAGACTGCGTAGGCGCCGATTGGCCAAGATGATGACGATGACGAGCGAGTTTCCTATGACGCCGGCCAAGATGACGACGCTGTAGAAGGTCACCTTCAGCGCAACCTCCCAGGTTGGATAAAGTTGTCCTGGATCAGGCGCGGGTTGAGTCGCGATGTAATCCAGAATCAGGGGCGGGATTTCTTGTTGCAATTCACGCGAACCGACGTCGCATGTATCCGCCATTTTGAAATCCTTACCCTCGTGCAAAGAACATATATGGAGGTTAATCTTGACCGAATGAAAATTTTCCTTAAACGTTTATTTAATCATGTTTACAGGTAGCGAATGTCACAGCGTTGAGATATACAGGCTTCACACGTACGCGGCGGCGGCGTTACCCGGAGCGACTGCATCGCCGAACTCCCGGTGGGTAGACCCCGTGCACCCTGACAACCCGACCGTGGCGTATATGCACCTCTTCACCTCGATAACACGGGAAGCGGCCCTCTCCACCAGTTCCGCGCGTCCAATAAATTCTCCTCCCCAGTCATGTCGCCTGCGTCTCTCACGGTAAGGACTTAACTACAAACCCCGCACATGAAATTGCAATCTGCGATTCTCCAGCAGTAGCCATTTGGAAGCTTTATGCCCGCACGATTGGCGGTTGCCAGCCAACCATTTGCCGCGGAGGGCCGAGCCTTCTCCCCCAGCCGGAAATAACAAGTCTTTTGTCTCGCTGACACTTGAAGGGGGCAGGGACAAGCTAGGGACACACTGGCGGCATCGATAAAGTAAATAAAGCGTACTGTAAACGGAACCGTTGCCATTAATAGAATTGTTATATTTGAAGTCATTGCATATATTGTGTAAACAATCTGATCATTTGTTAAAAGTGCATACAGCAATTTTTCACCTATTTTATTTCCAAATATTTTGGAAAACCGTTCTGGACACATTGTCTGACTGTGTGAATGTTAACTCTGTGAGAAGTATATGTGTTATAATACATTGAAAAGCAGACAAATGCCGTAATGCGCCATTTTTTATGCCGTACGTAGTACACAAGAAAGCCAGATGCACCAATTTAGCTAAACAAAGTGACTTAACAATATAGTGTAGTGTAGTGTAGTCATATGCTACGAATATTAAGACATCATTTCCAGTCGTAAAACAATTTCAGTTTCTCAAGGAAAATATGGCTAAATGAGTAACTTTAAGCCATAAAATAACTTTATTATTTAGTTATTTACTTACAAGTCACTCGGTCATGTGACGAATCTATTTATGTCCTGTCAGTCCTATATGCCTCACACAGATAATATCCGTCATCCGTAACTTAAATGAGGGTGACTCCTCAGTTACCAACCTTTTAGCACAGACCTTCTATGGTTCAATACCCCCCCCCCCACCCTCCGCAACCCACCTTTCGTCCCAATGACCACGTAAGCAGTGCAGGTTACCCATCCGCACCCCCCCCACTCGCTCCGCCCCCACCCCCTCCCCCAATCCGTGTGCGTCATCCCCCTGAGAGCAACATTTATGACCACCGAAGGACTCGACTTCTTTCCGCGGCTTTGATATTCACTCGTAAGCCATGGCCGGCCAACCCTGCTCAGGTACAACTGCGCCAAAGTCACAGGAACACAACCAATGCAGAAATCGAAAGGCTGGAGTGTTCAATCATGTTTTCTTGTGTGCTGATTTCTGTAATTAACAATTTTCAGTTTTATTCATTTCCGTTCGTGAATTCATCTAAATATGAGTTTTTTTTCTCTTCTGATAACGACAATTGCAAACAGACATTAATTAGGATTGACGGCACCCGATTCAACACGTCCATATTTAATGGATAGTTACTTAGAATTCACATAAACTAATAAATTTGATCAAGGATCAGCTAAAAAGGGGGCTTTTTATGTGCCTGGGCATGTAATTCGAATCACACAGGTGAAAATATTTAAATTATTGTTACAACATTTATACCTAATTATATTATACCGTTTTATATTTCTCGAGCATTATTGTGATATAAGAACAGTTGACCGGAGCAGACGACCTAGCCTTTCTGGCGTCACGTTCAGGTGGCGAAATATAAATCGCACCTGGTTTCCAATTAGCTCTTGACGATTTACAATATCCTTCATGTCAATTGCCAGTGCCAATAACCCGCGAAGGGTCTATCCGCCTGTCGCCATGACGACATGGACGCTGATCAAGTGGAGAAGCGGAACCGGCCGGATGTGATGCTTCTCAGTTGTTGAACACGGGAAAAGGTTATTTGATTGAAGTAAACGTTGGATTCGCCACGCTGCTCAAAGGTAACTTACTATATGTGATGCCTACTATATAAGCCATTTTCAATGAGTTACGTTTGAAGAAAATGTGTAATACGTAATACGTCTGCTAGCAGAGTGGCACTCTTCCTGTTTCAGATAATTAGTTTCTTTTTAATAAACACAAAACGCATTAAGTTTCCTCGCTGTAAGTTTGCGTTGTGTATGTCTCGACACAACGTGTGTAGGAGTTTATCCTCAACTGATTTGGAAGAAGGAGAGGCCCGGGGAGCACTATTATACACATCTAGTAGGGGGGGGGGGGGGTAATACCCAAATAGAGATACCCCAATAGAGCGGTCATTTATGATGAAAAAGTTACCCCTATGTAGAGCGGATTTTGAAAAATGTGCGATCGCGGGTGCGGGTGCGGGGGGCGGGGGGCTCTGAAAATGTGCGTTCATAGAGCGGATTGCCGGGTTACCAGTTCAGAGCGGATTTTGGCGGTAAAACGCCCCGACCGAGTGGGTTTTGGCGGTAAACCGCCCCGACCGAGCGGATTTTGAGGCTTTTTTTACGTGCGACGGCAAGGCACCGTCAGAATAACTCTTAATCCCATAAGACGTTGCTACGCTATTTTCTTTGTGACGTCACAACCAAAGGCGTAAAACAAGTCCCTGTTAAACAACTGCATTATGACGTAATTCATCACCATGTGAACATTTATCGTCCTTTGGTTACTATAGCTAGGCGTATTTGTTTTGGCGAAATGAGTTGTAGGCGTTCATTAGAGCACATGCAGGTGTAAGTTTACTACCAACTATGATTGCAGCCCCCGCTAAAGATGAAAAGTACTATGACAATGTGAAGTCATACATCAGTCGAAACCGAAGAAAGAACGTCAGGTTTTGCCTCCATCCCAATTTGGAACGGAATGCGGATCTACGGAAAGATGTGAAATTCCTTGCCAGGTGCCATTATCAAACACTTCAACCTATAAATTCTGAAGTGATATGCGAAAACAAAGATGGAGAAAGCCGCTTACTGGGCTCATATGATCAAGGTAAGTTATCTTTTTAATGACACAGTGGCTGAAATTAGGGAAAGTAATGTGCTTGAAACGAAAATCTCTTCCTTTATATCTCTTGAAAAAAGGTGTCTTAGCTGAGCAGTTTGTCGTCCTTACGGTACGACCGTCATATTACTCAAATAAGTTGATTGGGTAATTTTCTTCACAATATCAAAATTCGATTGTCGACTATGTGACGTTTCATTTTTTATAATATTTTAGATAAGCAAATTATCTTTTTTTTTTTACTAGATAGTTTCTTGGAACTGGTATTATCGGATAAATGGGCGCAGTATTCCACAATACGTGTGGGAGAAGGTGTCCTGTTGGACTCTCTCTTGGATAGTCTGCTGACTTTGGAGCAGCAAAACCATGTCGTCACATACAAAATGGCCAAGTTTGATAACGTGCTCATGGATAACAAACCGACCCTCAGGAACACTAAATCGAAGGTAAGTTTCCGTTTTAGAAGTCCTTATTGACTTTAAGAGGGTTAGAAAGAGCAACCGACGTCTCTCAGGGTGGGTACTATGGGAGGAGACGCGGTCTCTAACATTCTTCCAATCCACCAAAGTGGCGCACCATCACCCACATACTATTATCTCCATCTTTCTGTGTGCAACGAACGGTGTTTTCTCTTCGCCCCAGTGGAGACCTGCTACCAAATGGTTCACTAGAATACTTCATCTATGAAATGGCTCAACATTTTAGTTTGCGAGGCAGGTACGGGGTTAAAGGTAGAATAAATTGCGTCGACTATTTCAATTACATATTAGGCTTCTTTGTTGGACTAACAGTACGGTGAAGCCAAGCTTCTGCCTGACGTAACGGCGGTACGAGCGAAGATCACGTTCCAATACTACACCGTGAAGACCGGCGCCAACAGTGGACCATGCAGCGAGTCCAGGCAGCAACTACCAGAAATACCGGGCAGTGATTCTGGCAACAGGCTCGACAGAAACGGGGCAACCAGAGAGGAAGGGAATCACTACGAGACAACACTACGTTGGACGAATGCAACGGAAAGCGTCGCCGCCGATACGGGAACATATAACGGTTACTATAGCAACATGCCACTTTGGCGACAATCGATGAAAGGAAACGATGTTCGATCAGCGGTCACGCAGGAGACGCCAACGATAAAAACCAAGTCGCAATCCTCACATCCAGAGGGGGAAAGAAATCCAACCGAGTGCAACAGTCGTACGTATGGAGCTGATTATAACGATCTACTGTTCTCCAAACACGGGTTCAAAAGCAAGCGACACAGCAGTCGTGTGATAGGTGTGGCAGACGAAGAAGGCGCGGAATGGCTAGCGGAGGAAGGTGAAGGACAACGTGTGGACGGGGTTCACCAGAACGAGGCTTTAGCGACCCCAGTCTTCGACATATCCCGGTTGAAGCGCACTTACAGCGTGCATCGCATGCGCAAACACGCCAGCTTCAGACTTTTCAGGGACACCATCAGATTACAATCTCCAGAGAGACGAGCAATATGTGACATGCTGGAGACTCTCCTACAGCGGACGCGAGAGACGTTAGCCAAGCGCGATAGGGTCGGGCGACGGCCCACACCGCAGGCAAAATATAAATTAGGCGTCATTCAACAAGGCAAGACACCAGATGAGTGCATCTCCAAGAAGCACAGCGTGTTACAACCAGGGGAAACGACCGTATATTTCCCCAAGGCAATAACCAGAGAAGAGTTCAAACAGACTGTCTTGCGGGTGATGCAAATGTTTGTGGTACGAAAAGAACAAGTTACATTGGCCAGAGATTGGAAAACGGTGACCAGTGTAACCGTCAACCGGATTCCACAGTACGACGGGCAAGTGCGACAACCAAACTGGGCAAATCGGTGAATACATTTAATGTTGTATCGACGCATATAAGTAGCAGCACCAGTCCTTTTAAAATAAACGAGGCGCTTATTAGCCAGTATAATTATTTAAATAAAACTGAATTACAGACGAGCAGCTCAATCTAGGATTATGGTGAATTTGGTTAGAATAACAGGGAAGTCCTACGGCTCTGAAGAATCCGTAGCCGCAACACTATCAATCTTTCGCCAGGATTCGTCGAAACCAGGTAGAGTACCACCCCCCCCCCCCCCATTAAAAAAACAAACAAAATCACTTCGTGTTTGGCTTCCATTTATTCCGTGACGAGTGGCAGGTTGACTACAAAACCCTCACTTTTTCATACATACAGAATACAACTAAAACGCTCCAGGATGGCAATCGAATCAAAAACTGACACGCGACGAGTGACAGGTATCCAAGATTCCATCTACCACAGCAGCAGGAAGAATAGTGGATTATCAATTAAAACTCACAACATAAACTCAATATATATGTACTAAAATTGGTGATATATACATATCATATAGAATATACTACAAATCTACACTTCCTTCTATGTACATCTTATTTATGCGATTTAATTATCCAAGCAGGCAGTGTGTAGTTCCTACCGGTAGCACTGCAACTGCCCCTGTATATTTCTTGGAAGCAAAAAAATCAATTTTCGATTTTTCATTTTAGTACAAACAAAATAACCCAACTATATGCAATCTGAATCCTCCTCCCCACTCTTTCAAGCAAGAAAAGTACCGCTCGCTCGTAGTCTATTATACGCGTACGCTTACTGAACGGCACATCTCAAGAGTGTCCAACAAAAAGACATAAATATATTGCCACTGCATGGGAATAATGTGGCTTGGAAGTGACAGCATATGGATACCCTATTCCTTCCTACACCCCATCGGTCGGTCCCTTTGATATTAAAGCGTCTTTTGAATGATCAAGCGCCCACTGCATCCACGCACACACCTTATGGTAATACAACAGGTTTTCATCCATCGGAAATTTAGCACACATACACGGAGATATAACGAGTCTTCGTCCAGAATAGTTCCTCTAGATATATCGTTTAACACACACTCACTGAGATATAACGTGTCTTCGTCCAGACCAGTTCCTTTAGAGATATGGTTTCACACACTCACTGAGATATAACGAGTCTTCATCCAGCAGTTCATCGAGAGATATGGTTTCACACACACTCACTGAGATATAACGTCTCTTCATCCAGACCAGTCCTTCGGGAGATTACGTTTAACTGGCACTCTCACTGGTACACGTGGCGACGAAATACGATAGACAGATAGACAGGCTGGCAGCTGAGATCCCTCGTCACGCTCCAGGTGACGGTACAGTTATCACGGCGCGTTGCTCACATGAGTCCAAGCCAAACGGCAGGCGGCGATGACGCAGGTGAGGCGAGGAGAGAAGATGGCGGTGACGAGTGACGATGAGTCAGGCGGAGGGCGATGCATGAGGTGGCCGAGGCCAGTGATCGGGGCTGGAGATGACGGCGGCTGAGGTGAAGCGGTGGTGACGCCAACGTTGTGTGGTCTTCCCTACATGCCAGGATGTGTGTGTTATAGTGAAGGGTCACGGAAACGCAGAGCTTGTTCTCGCACACGTCTCTCGTATTCTGCTCTGTTTTGGCTGTGAAAAGGACAGAGGAAAGTACAGTTCATAGTCGATACTCAAATAGCTGGTTTTAATAAATGTCTAATGTGCACAATAAAGTCTGGACACCAAGTTTAATAACACAATCAGACAGCCATTGCTCAAATACTATGATACAGGCTTATAGGGTGTGCCGACCAACGATGTCCAGAACGACACACATTGGCAGAGAAACCTACTTACCAATAAATAGTATAGGCTTCAGCCTGTGCAGGATCTTTGATATTCGGCTCATTCAAGAGTTCTTGAATTCCCAGCAAGATCTGAAAAACGAAATTTATCATTCATAAGATATTTGTATTCTGATAATTGGAAAGGAACATCTTCAATATTAAAAGGACACAGCACTGCATAAACCATAAGAAAAAAAAAGCACAGGTAATCACTTGCCCAGAATATCAGTTATAGTTATAAATGCTGCAGCAGCGAATACCTGCAAATAACCTGATGAACAAATTGAGGATTATTTAACTTAAACCCAGACATCCCGTTGAGCGAGCTGAACCAGACACTAGACACTCAGATGCGTCCGGAGGATTTAACTCAATCATTGTGGTCTTAATCAGTTTCCAGGGGCCTTATTCATAATCCTCTTGTAAGTTACGCACGAAATGTGCATTTTCGTCTTAGCCTCATCAGCTCATTGTGGTGGTACTCATGATTAAGAAATCCTCTTCAATATAGTTTTAGCACTTTCTTCATTCAGAAAATCCACTTCCTGGGGGACTACTTACCTATTTTGAACCCGATAATTGCTTGACAAATCTTCCACTTAGCGCTAAGTCTAGTGGCGTAGCCTAAGTTTGGATTATGACCATGGCCCCAGGCTACGACCCCCACCCCCCTACCCACATTTTAAGGCAAGTGAACAAACCTGCTTGATGGTGACTGCCGGTCTCCAATCTTTTTCCTCGTCGAGCAGAGACAGGCACACTGTTCCCGATGGGTACACGTTAGGATGAAACAGAGGCGGCTCAAATTTACCTGAAAAACACCATATGTGTTAGTTCAAGATTAAACACGAATTACATATTTTTTGGTAAAAAAAGTCCTGACATCTGTATTAAATTTGTTTTCCAATTAATCTTCAAGAAATTTATAGACTTACATTTTGGTGGTGATGAGGGGTAGTCATCTTTGAATAGCATTCTAAGCTTATACAAGCCACCTTCCCATGCGGTCTGAAAAAAATCAAAGGTAGCACTTAAGGCAATGGACCATTTGTTACGTCACTTCTCCTTGGTAATCAATGCAAGATTATGTTACAAGTGAGTACCGGTAACATTTTAAAACTGCAATCTTTCTGTTTATCAATTGATATGGTGCATTTAATGGTGTAATTAGCACCAAAAGACAGACCGTGACAAATATTATACTTACAGATTTTTTGCCTGGGATGGCACACTCCCAATTCATAAGGTTTAGGGTACCATCTGTGTTCTTGGTAGGTCTTGCAACAAAACCCTATCACGAAAAAAGTATGACACAGATGAATCTACCAGGTACATGAAATTGTGACTCAAATCTGGATATGAAAGCAATACTGTAACAGACATAAGTTCTTGCTAAGGTTAACATCGCATAATTATTTGCATACAGTTATATAATACCAGCTCTAATTTTGTATTTTGCATATACCAGTAATCCTTATTCAACAATCAAATTGTTATCTTATACAAACTTACATGTCAGATGTAGACCTAGATAAATATTGGTGAATTTTTTCATGAAGATATTTGCAGTATTGATAGTCTGACTGACACAAGTAGTGACACATTTATAAGGGAAATAACTCAAATAATGGAAAGTCCTGCTAATAAATCTCAGGTAAGGGCAACACTCACAAAAGGGTGACCTTTCCTCCAACTCTTTCTTTCTTCTGATAGTCGACCAACTGCGATTCCAGACATGTTTTTATCTACAAAAAAAGAGGAAAGTTGGCAAATCAAAATACAAGCACAAGCATATGAAATAATATTGTAAGAGTGTACCATGTTGCCAGGCAGCAGCAGAACATCAGATTTATAACATAAAGCTTTCTGTAACATCGGAATATAAAGTAAACAAGAAGTGCTATTGACCGACTAACATTTTGTATAACATTTTTTAGTAACAATGTTCTCAATATTTGTGTCCACCAGTAGCAGTTTAATGTCACAATGTCATGTGCAGCTGTATTTTCACACCTTTATCAGATTAACACATCAACTGTGCTTTGATGTATTATGCAGATGAATACAATTGAGGTGGGGGAGGGATGCCATCCTTGGGCAAGTGCTTTTTAAAGTTTTGTATTGGTGGAATCATTATTCTGTATACGCCATTGTGAGACACTTTGAAGTGGCATACCGGAGAATGCTTAATACAATGCTAGATTTCCAAAATCTGCTCAGAAGGGATATTTTTCCCATTGACCAGTTCTATGCATCCGACAGACAACAAACTTGCACTATGGACGCAAATTTTGGAAGTGAGTCACCATGCCCCCCCCCCACCCCCCTGGTGGAGAGCACCCCCAGGGACAGACCAATTTGATCCCAAAGGCCATGAAAATGGTGACCAATGTTTTACAATCACTGGGCAGATTACTTTACATGTATTACAATGGATCTATACATAAATCAGTGACTCAGCTGTCAAATAATTAAAGTCAAATTCTTTAATGCCTTTCACACTTGTTTTGGCGGATATCTTTAAAATTTGAGTGAGCACTCAACATGCAGCAGGAACCAGAGACCTAATCAATTCAATCAAAGTTTCTTTAATGTGGCAATCTATTCTTCCTATCCTATCCAAAGTCACCTTGCACATTATGGAGCTCCATTGACCACAAACGTCAGCCATAGCAATTGTTGCCATTTGATGCAATTGAGACAATGAAGACAGTAGATGTCATAACAGGCACAAGCTAATACTGTTAGCTTTTCTTTTAGGCTGACATTTGTTACTTCATTGTACCTGTTACATTTACTAAATACATTTAAAGTGCTAGTCTTGTTAAATGTGAATCATTATTTTTCATTGCATCATATCTAATGCAGATTTATTTCTTAAATTGGCGGGAAATATCTGCAACTTTATAAAGCTTCCTGTTATTGTTTTTTATATAGTCAAGGCCCCAGTTTTGTGGTAGATCTATTCCAGTTTCCATGGTATTACAAATTTTACAAAGTTTTATAGTAAATGTTACTTCTTTTGACAATAGAAAATAATACTGAGATGAGATTTTGACAGTTGCTCTTTTCATTCCAGACAATGGAAAACTGAGAATTAACTCTCTATGACCAGTTTGAGGCAAAACATAAAGATGAACTACAAAAAGTGGGCCCCCCCCATCCTGCTTTTGAATAGAGTCAAAGCTTTGAATAGAGTCAGTCAAAAATGCTGTAGACTCACATTTCGGCCTATATATTCCGTGATTGTGCTGCGTTCACTCTAAAAATCACTGACATGAGAAAGCAACACTAGACCATTTTAATGATACCAAACTTACATTTGTACTGCTATGTTATCCTTTTTTATGACACAAAGAATATTTCTCCATGCTGACACTCCATTGGCAGCAGACACACTTTTGCAAATAGACTAAATCACAGACAATGAAAGGCTCTGTAGTTGCCTTGGCATCCTCGTGGCTGGTATAAATATAGAGCAAGTATTGTTCAAAGCATGTTTCGGCACCATAGCAACCATTATTTTTTGAAGCATGTTTTAGTATTTTGGATATAGAGCATTTTCTGCCAATGAAGTGTCAACATGAAGAAATATTCATTGTGTCATAAAAAAGGATAACATCGCAGTACAAATGTAAGTTTGGTATCATTAAAATAGGTCTAATGTTGCATTTATGACTTTTACTTTAGAGTAGGTCTAAGTACATAAGCTTGTATAGTTATATGGGGGGGGGGGGGGGGATAAGAAGTATTTCCATTCCTCATGAGTTAGGTTTTCATTTCACCGGCAAATAATTCTTTGTGAACTGGGAATGAGGCATTAGCCAACCATCGCGATCAAGGATTTTCATTAATAGTGAACTGGGAATCTTAATATTACATAACCTTTAATC
Source organism: Arenicola marina (assembly GCA_964019135.1). NCBI lineage: Eukaryota > Metazoa > Annelida > Polychaeta > Arenicolidae > Arenicola > Arenicola marina. The sequence goes on along the minus strand of OZ025251.1, from coordinate 21,998,886 downwards.
AGAAATTTGCTAATTTAAATCATATATCTACCCTTCCTATGTATGCTGGAAGTTATCCTTTTAAATTTATCATGACCTTGAAACACAAAAATGTATTCTTCGTGACCGGTGAACACCCCTTGTATTTGTGATAAACAACAGCATATTGCTTATTCAATTTTTTTTGGCCAAACTTCTGCATCTTGTAGCAAAATTATGAATTTCTTCTAGGTTCTACTACATCATCGCAAATGTGGGCTTTGCTTCAGATAATAGATTTTAATAATATGACATCTAAGCTTATTTCTAGACCTAACTTATATAGATCTAATATAGATTTTATTTGTGTCTGTATTTGTTACCACAAGCACCCATTATCATACATCTTAAACCTTAATCTGTTAATAAATTATCGAACCATCAAGGCATTCTATTCTGGGCACTAAATAAGAAAAGTAACATACTTTGAACGAATCTTTCGTTCATTATCTCATGTTCATTGTTCAAATGTCTTGTGCAATCACACAACAGCACAATGACGCATCTCAACATTGCTGCTCACTGAATCGACGGACAGATGAGCATGCAATGCGATATGAATCCTATATTATCGCTCATACACCCGGCAAACAATTTATAAAGGATTCAAACATATAAAAGCTTAAATTTTACGTTACCTTTTCAGTTATGAAGGTCACTAAACTGGCCACCTTGCTCACATGTGACAAACTGCGTAGCTACCTCTATTTAACACGATAAGGTAAGTTACACTTAAACTTACCATTTGAGCAGATCAGTGAGCACTGAGTTTTGAACCGCGCGGGAAGCTCAGCCGGCAGACAGGAACTACGACAAGCGGTCTAAGAACAAGTCATATTTATATGAGATTCTACATAAAAAATATCAAATTTCAAGAATTTACGCTTAAAAAAGTGTTGTTTCTAGTAAACAGTACAATATACTTATTAAATAAATTCGTATTTAATCATTTCAGCCCTTCAGTTGATGACCACGTGCAAGATTTAAGCAAATTTTGTTATGTTTATATGAATATGGCCATCCATAGCGATCCAACTAAAACACACAATCGTAGCATATACGAAACGGCATCAGAATATGAGTAGCTTTTGCGCACGACACCCTAGTGAGCGCTCACAAGGAACTTACCATGAGCGTGAACTTACCATCTGACTAACCGAGCTAAATATAACCCGCGCCACGAAGGCAGCGCATGTACTCAGGGGGAGCCACTCCATGCGTAATGCGCAGTCGTCCGGCACTAATACGAAAGGAGCGATACTTTGTTTAATTAATTACCAATGTCAAAGTATTGATTGTTTCTGAACAAAATATGTCATTCATGATATACGGTTGCTTGCTTTGCGACAATTGTGTTTTAAAGACATTGGATTAATTTTTCATGATATGAGCCGTATTTACCTACAATATCCATACAAATCAACTTCAGTGTCAATAAATGCCAAGGTTATAGACCTTGTTGTCGTACATAGCTTCCATTGACAATGTATCTATTGACAATGTATCCATTGATAGTGTATCCATTGACAGACAATGTATCCATTTACAATGTATTCATTGACAATGTATCCACTGCAATGTATCCATTGACAATCAGTTTCCATTGAAAATGTATCCATTGAAAATGTATCCATTGAAAATGTATCCATTGGTAATGTATCCATTGGTAATGTATCCATTGGTTATGTGTGGACATTGGTAATATATTCATTTACAGTGCTTTCATTGGTAATGTGTCCGTTGACAATGTGTATTTTGGTAATATATCTATTGACATTAATCCAATAGTGATGTATCTATTGACATTGTATCCATTAGTAATATGTCTTTTGACAATGTATTTATTGGCACTGTATCCATTGACAATGTAGCCACTGTTAATGTGTGCTTTGGTAACGTGTCCATTGACAATGTATCCAATGACAATGTATCCTTTGGTAATGTGTCCAATGGCAACGTATCCATCAGTTACTTGGTGTCATACTCTGCAATGTGTGACTCCATCTCCTTCATTGGTCATTGTGCCTGTCTAATGGTAGCGTGTCCATTGCTATAATGTCCATCAATTTGCAGTCTCTCGTAAACAAACGTTCTGTGTATGTTCATGGGAATCAATTAAAAACGATCGGGTTAAACCTCGGAAAAAGCAAAATACAGAGATTGTTGCTATTTGCATGCCAGGGGCGGATCTAGTTTGGCGGGGAGGGGGGGGGGGGAGACTTGAGCATACGCTGTGAAAGTCGGGCTTTTCAACGAAATATATTAGAAAGATTTTGTAGATGCAGCCCAGTGGCTGATCCAAGGAGGGGTTGTTAGAAGGCATGCTAAGGACGAGATCCCCCCCCCCCCGGTTGTAACAAATTGGTGGTCACCCGCGGTCATTTTCAGCCCCCTCCCCTCCCTCCCCCCTCCCAGTCGCAAGTTTTTTCTGGAGAGAAACCCGGTTGCAACAGCCAAAATCCTAGATCCGCCCCTGTTGCACCAAAGGCAAAACCGCGTCTTCGCAGGAAGTTTGGCTGTAAATACACTATTAGCTAATGATAAGCCTTTACATCACTGTCGAATGGACGGTTGGATGGAAGTGCCATATACTGTCTGTGTGGCATTTTTTTTTTCGGCCTTATTGTGTCAGCGGTAAAGGATATAAGGCTGATCGACAGTACCCTTTGGATAGAGAATTTTGTTATTCTACGTTGTCTCTTTCTTTAACATAAGTGGCACTGAGAGATTTTAATATTGTTTATTGTCAATTTTTTTTTTTTTTGCAGTATCTTTTATTTATTTTTTGGTTTTGGGAGTGGTGCCCCTGCTGGGAATGACGTCATATACAGGCGTCTGCTTTCGTGACGTACATTAGCAGGGAGCAGTGTCACCATCTAGCGGGAATTTGGGAACTATTAATGACGGCAAGCTATTTTCGTTTACTCCTACGATCGCTATTTTATGAGGAGCCAATATGGCAGCAGGAGAGGAGGAGGATTTTACGCTTCAGCAAGCCATATCTTTCGTAAATAACGAATTTGGTACTGACTTGAAGAAACTTAGTAAAGCTGAAACTCTTTACAAGGAAGTTAAATCGAAGAAAGAATTATTAGAACGCCAGGTTGGTGCCTTCTCCTGATATTGTTTTGTCTCGCCACGTATGCTCGCAGCGCTCATCGCAGGCTGACAGGCTCGCTCAGTTTCATTGGCTGGGCTAAGTTAGGGTGTCGAGTGTCGAGGATGAGGAACTGCTGAGCAGCTGAGATTGTGAACGTGCGCTCAGAATCAGTCAGCCGCGATCAAACCAGGGGGAGTGTCACTTTGCAAGCTAGCTGACCGAGGCGGGTGATATAACCCCGGGGATAACCTGATAACAGAACTCATAAGCGTCACACATGCACCAATCATGTTTACGCCTATTGCTTTACTCAGAACTAACTTATTCACTTGTCAAATTGATGTCGGGTAAAATGTAATTCTGCTTAAATAAATAACTGATCTAAGTTTCTGGTTGCAGGAAATGTTGACATAATTATTGGGATTGATAAAGCCCTAGGAGGGTGTGTACCGGAGGGTGTCACGGGGTGGGGGGGGGGGGGGTGAGGGTATTTAATGATTTGAAGGGGATTCATAATTAAGCCCCCACTTACTCACCAAAAAAACTGCTAAGAAGGACTTTTTTCTGAATGTTATTTCCGTTGCCCTACTCTGTTACAGTTTCATGCAGATCGACCTGCGTAGTTTATTCTTTTTTATCCTGGCGAACCTGTGCTATGCTTGCAGTTTATCAGACTAAGAGTCCCGGCCCACTGACCAGCTGACCCCCTCTCCCATCCCCAAATGTCTGCTTTTGCAGGTATCACAGGGTGTCACAGGGAACCCCCCCCCCGCCCACTTAATTTATATAATAGTGTCTCCACAGGCACATATATATAGCCAGCATTTTATAAGAGCTCCTTCTTCAGGTATCATTTCCATCATTGTATGATAACTCAGTTACACTATGTTGTCAGCTGAATAGATGTCATACCCTACATTCATGACAATCCCTCAGTAAATCTGCTGAATGGATGATATATATATATATGTTGTGGATCCAGCAAATCTGGATAGGTAGGGTCGGTTTCAGGGTCAGATTCAGATATGCTAGATAGGGGAGGCTTGTTTCATTTTTCATATGTTAAATGGTATAAATTTCAGCCCCAAAAGGGGGGCCTCACAGGGGGGCAGGTCAGCTACCCACTGGATCTACCCCTGCCCCCCCTCCCCTCCTCCACCTCTTTCCCCTCAAAATGTCTGCGCTCACAGGCAACTAGGGAACCCTATCTAGCTAAATAGATCTCATACCCTGCATTTATGACAATCCTTCAGTAGATCAGCTGAATAGATGATATTTGTATATATCTTTTATCATATGTATCTGTTTATAACAGCTTTTCTGTGTGATGAATTAATGCCATGCCCTGCATGATATGACTATCCTTCAGTAGAAGAGATGTTGTGGATACATCAGTTAATCAGTTCAATTGATGTATCTGCAATGTGTGACTTCATCTGCTTGATTGGTCATTAATTGGACTGTCCATTGGTTGCGTGTCCATTGCTACAATGTCCGTTGATAATATTCATTGCTAATGTGTCTATTGGTAAAGTGTCTAAGAGTAAGGTGTTCATTGGTAATGTGTCCATTAGTAATGTGTTCATTTGTAATGTGTCCATTAGTAATGTGTTCATTTGTAATGTGTCCATTAGTAGTGCATCCATTAGTAATGTGTCCATTAGTAATGCATCCATTAGTAATGTATCCATTAGTAATTGTCCATTAGTAATGTGTCCATTAGTAATTGTCCATTAGTAATGTGTCCATTAGTAATGTGTCCATTAGTAATGTATCCATTAGTAATGAGTCCATTGGTGATGTATACATTGGTAAAGTGCATTGATAAAGTGCATTGATAAAGTGCATTGGTAAAGTGCATTGGTAATATGTCTATTGCTATGATGTTAATTGGTAATAACTATGTTGGTAATATGCCCATTGATAATGTGTCATTTTGATAAAGTATCTATCAGACATGGGGTAATATTAATCAGTATTCGTAATCGATTGTAATTGCTTACATTTCCCAAGTACAGGTAATCATAATCATAATTGATTACATTGGTTTTTAAAATAATGTAATCGTAATTGACACTGTCTATTGGTAAAGCATCCATGGGTAATGTGTCCAAGTAATGTGTCCCTTGACAATGTATCCATTGACAATATATCTATTGACAATGTATCCATTGACAATGTATCCATTGATAGTGTATCCATTGACAATGTATCCATTGGTAATGTATCCACTGACAATGTATCCACTGACAATCAGTTTCCATTGAAAATGTATCCATTGGTAATGTATCCATTGGTAATGTATCCATTGGTTATGTGTGGACATTGGTAATATATTCATTTACAGTGCTTTCATTGGTAATGTGTCCATTGACAATGTGTATTTTGGTAATATATCTATTGACATTAATCCAATAGTGATGTATCTATTGACATTGTATCCATTAGTAATGTGTCTTTTGACAATGTATTTATTGGCACTGTATCCATTGACAATGTAGCCACTGGTAATGTGTGCTTTGGTAATGTGTCCAATGACAATGTATCCTTTGGTAATGTGTCCATTGGTAATGTGTCCAATGGCAAATTGTATCCATCAGTTACTTGGTGTCATACTCTGCAATGTGTGACTCCATCTCCTTCATTGGTCATTGTGCCTGTCTAATGGTAGCGTGTCCATTGCTATAATGTCCATTGGTAATGTCCATTGGTACAATATCCATTGATAATGTATATTATTACGAGTTGGTGGGCATGTTAACTAGTACAATAGCGTTACATCTGAAGGCCTCTAAAATGCCGTATTCTGACCCAAACCGCCCTGCTGCCCATGCAATCGACAATCGTTGCCATGGCGACGCTGCATAGAACAATGAAACATGACGTCACGCACAAAAGAATTGTAGTTATAGCTTTAAATAGCCCGCTTCCATGACTAGTTGCCTAGTTGCACATGCTATGTTTCTTGGCAACATATATATGGCATAAAAAGGCGACTGGCCAACTATATGTGGAAAGGCTTGCGATTTGCGGACAGTCAGTCCCAAAATGCTTTACTTTTGTCATTGCATGCGGAAATTAAACCAAAGAAGCAGAGACAAGTCAACGCCTTAAATTTAAATTCAACTCGTAATAATAGTAATAGCGCGAGTTTTGCTTGGCGTTAGGCATTTTATTGGCCCTTCATCAAGCTGTAGCAGAGCAAGCTACAGCTTGATGTCGGGCCAATAAAATTGCCTAATGCCCCGCAAACTCACGCTATTGTCATATTGCTACAATGTCCATTGATAATGTCCATTGGTAATGTCTCTATTAGTAAAGTGACCATTTACAATGCATGCATTGGTAATGTGTATATTGCTAATGTATCTATTAACATTGTATCCATTGATAATGTATCCATTGACAATGTATCCATTGACAATGTATCTATTGACAATGTATCCATTGATAGTGTATCCATTGACAATGTATCCATTGACAATGTATCCATTGACAATGTATCCATTGACAATGTATCCATTGACAATGTATCCATTGGTAATGTATCCGTTGACATTGTATCTATTAACAATGCTGGGACATGGCTCCACTCTCCCTCCCTTCTCCCATTGATGCGATATGACCAAAAGTGGTTAAAGCATCCTAAATATACAACCAACCAACCAATTTGACGATGTATCCATAGTTAATGTGTCTATTGTTTAATGTGTTCATTGGTAATGTGTTCATTGGTAATGTGTCCACTGGTAGTGTGTCCATTAACAATGTGGTCATTGAAAATGTATTCATTGACAGTCACAGTATCTATTGGTAATGCATCCATTGATAATGTTCATTGGTGATGTCCCTATTGGCAATCTGTCCATTGGTAATGTGTCCATTGGTAATGTATCCACATTGGTAATGTGTCCATTGACAATGTATCCATTAGTAATATGTCCATTTACAATGCTTTCATTGGTAATGTGTCCATTGTCAATGTGTATTGTGGTAATATATCTATTGAAATTGTATGCATTAGTAATGTAGCTATTGACATTGTATCCATTAGTAATGTATCCATTGACAATGTATCTATTGACAATATAGCCATTGGTAATGTGTGCTTTGGTTATGTGTCCATTGACAATGTATCCATTGACAATGTATCCTTTGGTAATGTGTCCTTTGGTAATGTATGTGTCCATTGACAACATATCCATCAGTTAATTGGTGTCATACTCTGCAATGTGTGACTCCATCTTCTCCATTGGTCATTGTGTCTGTCCAATTGTAGCGTGGCCATGGCTATAATGTCCCTTGGTAATGTCCATTGGTACAATGTCCATTGTTACAATGTCCATTGATAATGTCCAATGGTAAAGTGTCCATTGGTAATATGCCCATTGGTAACATGTCCATTGCTACAATGTTCATTGATATTGGTAAAGTGTCCATTGGTAACGTGTACATTGGTAAAGTGTGCATTGGTAATGTGACATTTGCAGTGCATTCATTGGTAATGTGGACATTGACAATGTATCCATTGACAATGTATCCATTGAATATGTATCCATTGGTAATATATCCACTGGTAATGCATCCATTGACAATGTATCCATTGACAATGTATCCGTTGACAATGTATCTATTGGTAATGTATCCATTGACAATGTATCCATTGACAATGTATCCACTGACAATGCTGGGACTTGACTCCGCTCTCCCTTCTTTCTCCCATTGATGTGATATGACCAAAAGTGGTTAAAGTGTCCTGAATATACAACCAACCAACCATTGACAATGTATCTATTGGTAATGTGTCTATTGGTTAATGTGTTCATTGGTAATGTGTTCATTGGTAATGTGTTCATTGGTAATGTGTCCATTGGTAGTGTGTCCATTAACAATGTGGTCATTGACAATGTATTCATTGACAATCACAGTATCCATTGGTAATGCATCCATTGGTAATATGTTCATTGGTGATGTGTCCATTGGCAATCTATCCATTGGTAATGTGTCCATTGGCAATCTATCCATTGGTAATGTGTCCATTGGTATTGGGTGACATGGTAATTGTGTCCATTGGTAATATGTCCAATGGTAATGGGTGCATTGGTAATGACTGTCCATTGACAATGTATCCATTGGTAATGTATCCACTGACATTATATCTATTGGTAATGTATCCACTGACATTGTACCCACTGGTAAGGCACCATTAGTAAGGCACCCATTGGTAATGTGTTCATTGTTAATGTGTCCATTAGTAATCTGTCCATTGAATGATTCCGGCCCATATAGGGATCCTCCCAAGCTCAGATGGTATGCCATCTAAGTTCCAGTCAGACCAAGACTGGTACGTGCACATCCCATGCATGTTTTATCCAGACCCATGTAATCGCCACGGGAGGTTTCTAAACTTCCCTGGCCCAGTCTTTATGTACATAAAACAAAATGGCTTAAAACACCACCATTTCTGTTCACATATAATATTTTCCTTCGAAGTTACCGGGGTAATCTGATACTACCATATCTGTCTATGAAACCAAACTATCGACCACACTAACCCTGATGTTTTTCTCACTAGCACAATTTGTCCTGATTCTGCGGGGTACCATCTGTGAGATCTTCGAAACGGTAACACTGGAATGATGTAGTCAAAAAAAGGGCAATTGTTGTATGCATATAACCTGCGTCTCTTCTTCCATCCACTGTACTCTGCGGGGCAGGCTGATTGCTTAAGCAACTCACAGAGACCCTTTATCAAAAAATGACAAGGGTCAATGTAGAGACAGGGGCTTGTTGTCCCTGTTTCATTAGATCTAGGAAATGACGGACACGGTAACCTCGTTAGCGGAATTTCCATTTGTGCATGTGATTTTTTGGGGGGAATGATTAAAAAAAAACCACATAGTCCCTTTCCTATATATATCATTTTTGAAAGCGCAGTTAGATATGTGTTCAACTCGTATCAAATTCGTTGGTTTTTGGCCCGGGATCTGCCTATCAAACCGTCAGGTCGATGGTCTGTGCAAGAATACCCGACCGGGTTAAGCGGTGTGCTCTACTGGTGTGCAAAGGTCACACTGCAGTTTGGTGTGCAAACTTAGAAGCATAATTAATATTTATTGTTCATTTTAACCGGTATGTTTCTTTGTTCCAGCTATCATTGGCAAGTTCAGAAGCGCCTAGTAAAGTTGAAAATGCAGTTAAACAAGCGGAAGACGCAGCGAGCAAAATCGAAGAATTTTCGGTGGAGCATGAGCATTTCTGTGGAGATATTTCGAACTACATGGCTGACGTGACGCCTCTAGTGAAGAAGCTGTCGGCCTTGACTGATCAAATCAAGATGCTTGAGCGTTATTCAAGTTACCTGCAAGTCGTAGCAAGAATAGAAGATTTAAGGCAAGCGGTTATAACGATAATGTTTCAGACTAAAAATAAATTTATTTGTGATACTTGGTTGAAAGGCATCTCGAAAGTACAGTGTTTGTTATTTACAGATGTAGGTGTCAGAACTGTACAATATGCCACCAGTAGAATGGCATTGGTATTTAGTGATCATGAATGAATTAATCTGCCCAAATCCGCAATCCATTGTTCTGTCCGTGGTTCATACCTTGACCGATACTCACCTCTTGTTGTTTGTCCATTCCCACAGTTTAGGGCGGGAATATCCTGATCAGTGGACCATTAAAACATCGTATAGCTCTGGAAGTGCAGTAATATGCGCCTTGAAAAACCAATGAAGCGAGACTGAACCACAACAGTAATAGAAACTTATTTTACTGTTCATTATGTATATTTGTAGCTCGGATATTCAGTCAGCCATGTTGGTCAACTCTACGGAACGGTCTGTGGTGCAGTTTGCTGAAATGGCTGAGCTCGTGAAGACTTTGCAAGGATCAGAGTGCAAACATCTCGTTGTATTTGCCAATGACACTGTTGTTTTTTGGTACAAGATCTTGAGGGATAAACTTGCACGGTGAGTAATTAAACACGATGAAATTTCTACATTTCCACGATATGTTTCTTCGCGTGACTACGATCTGTTTGCATGTCGATGAGAAATGTCTCAACTGTCTGAACCTTCTGTATTTTGAGGAGCAATGAAAACGATTCCGTGAGATATTTCTGAATCTCGAATCGAAGTTTCTCTGCATTTCCATCTTCTATACTTAATCAATGATGATTATTGTGTCGCCTTGACTGGTCGTTGATAGGGAGTTCGAGGAGGTTCTAGAAGCTTGGCGCTGGCCCTTCATTGTGTCCACTACTAAACTGAAGGACATCCAGAACGTGGCAGAGATCAAGGACCAACTCGGACCACTCTTCATCAACCTACTGCACCTCCAGCTTCCGTATCCTTTGATAACCATACTCACATTTGAACAGAACAATCGGCCTTTGTTTGTACTATAGGGTCTGTAAATAACATCACAGACAGCGCCCGCTCACCTCCAGCGAATCCGGTTTTGGGTACATGACACTTCACTGTCCCATATACAAAACATGGAGAGCTCTTTGTAATGGCGCGAAACGCACAGAAAACCAGCGTCTTTCAATTCAAAACTAGTAGGAGTATGAAGGTATACTCACAAATATTAACGTCACATGGTCTTCAACTCTAACAATTGATTCATGTCCAAAACATCTAGTTTGAGGCTCATAGTAAAGTATAGGGACCCGCTAACGCTAACGCCGCCTCGACAGCTCAGTGGGTTAGAGCGCTCGCATTAAGCGCTCTGGCCACCTAAAAGCCTAACGGCAGGTGGATCGGAGGTTCGAGTCCTTCTGTGGTCATGTCTGTGTGGGCACAGGGTAATACGATTCCTGGTCTTTCTTCGCAAAGAGTAAGGGGTTACCCCCGGGCACATGGCTCCGCTCTTCCCTTCTTTCTGCCATTGACGCGATATGACCACAAGGAGTGAAAGCGTCCTGAATATAAAACCAACCGGTCTGGGGAAGGGATGTAATGCTGCCGATGAAAACGAACGTGACCAATAAGTATGCGCTATGGACAAAGCCGAAAAGACTTTCCCATCCAGTACAACAAAACAATATTGCCTGGTATATGCACAAAGTTTAGTTCAGTCTTGACAGTAGCGTCAGAGACGGTTTGTCGTCGGAGGGGCAGCCTAGCCACCCATTTCTGCTCAACCTACCCGACTGGCGACCCATTCTCCTGCCCCTGCAGTTCATGCTCACGCCATTGAGAAAGCGATTTCGCTTTCATTTCTATGGCAACAAGCAGACAAACAACCCGGAGAAGGTAAGGGTGTTTTCCTTACTTTTCAAGCATTACTACCGTAATGCGCGTGCCAGTCTTGGAATCACCTCTGTGCCCCCCTTCTCCCAGGCCTGAACAGAGATGTATGTTTGAGGGCTCCCCTCCCCTACCCTCCAACCGTCGACCCATTCATCTGCATGCAAAAAAATGATCTAATGCCGACAGTTCTAAACCCATTACGAAATCCAGATATGTTGGCGTGCAGTTAAACTGACCTTAAAGATGGATTCATGAATCTCTAGCGGTGTCTAATCTAATTCAACATTGAAATGAGTCACGTATGTAACTTCCACTGTCTCCGTTGACGTCGCTGTGGTCGCTGTAGACAGTCTCGCGCTCAAAGACACCTACAGGCTGGTCCGCATTTCAAGCATGCTAGACGCGAACAGCTTGGCTTGCCCAGTACTGAATGGTTCGCGCCATATGCCTCTGTTGATATTCGGTGCGGTCTGGACTGGATTGTTGTTACATATGAATATATGTACATGTACAGATGTAAAATATATCGGGGGAAGGCATTCGCAGATTGTGGACACGCGAGAACATGTGTTGATTTGAATCAAATGAGGCGTTTAGCCATTTAGAGATCGAACCGTATGTCGCGATATCTCCTCATAAACGCGCGACGTGACCGTCTAAACGATTATCCATAACGCATACGAAATGGCAGCAACCAACAATTATTGTAACTTTATGTTGAAATCCTTTGCGGAAGGCGCTCTCGATATCTTTATATGAGTTCTTTCTATTTGCAGCCCGAGTGGTACTTGACCCAAATTTTGACGTGGATTAAAGATCACAGGGAGTTTCTGAGATCGCGTATTCAACCTCTCTTGGAGCAAGCTGACCTAGGATACATAGATATAGTTGTGAGTATTTTACTGGAAGAGTAACTTCGGGCAAGGAATGTATCGTATTCTAATTTGCCGACTGGTCGTTGATTTTCTAGGTGACCTTGTAAAAGGCTGAAACAGATCGTTTTCGGTTGGTGAAGGACGCGTGTATTCCAGATGTCAGTGAATTAGCAGAGGTTGAACGTTAGTTGAACCTGCCATACTTCACCGCTGTATGATTCGTATGCTAGTGCCAGTGTATATTGTTGTAGTCAAGATGAATCGCTCCCTATGGTCCCCGTAGTGTTGCCCCGAGTTGCTCTGTGTCCTTGCCGTAATCGTTCCATAGACGTGCGAAAAGCTTATTGCCAAACCGACTTCATCGCTCACCAAGGGATCTGAGCGATGGAGTCATCCCTTACAAGAGAGTCTTGGTTAGTGTCATTCTTTCATCTCAAGGTCCCGGGGGTTCTTTGACCCACGTTAGTCATGCTATATGCAAAACCTTGCATCGCACACTAATTTATAGTGACTTTTCTCGTCGTCACATTCTTACGTCGCACACTATTTCATAGCGACACCTAACGTCATCTCGTCCTTACATCGCACACTATTTCCTAGCGACACCTCTCGTCGTCTCCTCCTTACATCGCACACTATTTCTTAGCGACACTTCTCGTCATCTCGTCCTTACATCGCACACTATTTCATAGCCACACTTTTCGTCGTCACACTCTTACTTCGCGCACTATTTCATAGCGACACTTCTCGTCGTCTCGTCCTTACATCGCACACTAATTCATAGCGACACTTCTCGTCGTCACGTTCTTACATCACACACTATTTCCTAGAGACACTTCTCGTCGTCTCGTCCTTACATCGCACACTAATTCCCAGCGACACTTCTCGTCGTCACGTTCTTACATCACACACTATTTCCTAGCGACACCTCTCGTCGTCTCGTCCTTACATTGCACACTAATTCATAGCGACACTTCTCGTCGTCACGTTGTTACATCGCACACTACTTCACATCGACACCTCTCGTCGTCTCATCCTGACATCGCACACTATTTCAGAGCGACACCTCGTCGTTGCCTCGTCCTTACGTCGCACACTAATTCATAGCGACACTTCTTGTCGTCTCGTTCTTACGTCGCACACTAATTCATAGCGACACTTCTCGTCGTCTCGTTCTTACGTCGCACACTAATTCATAGCGACACCTCTCGTCGTCTCGCTCTTCCATCGCACACTATTTCACATCGACACCTCTCGTCATTACGTTTTTACATCGCGCACTATTTCATAGCGACACCTCTCGTCGTCATGCTCCTACATCGCACACTAATTCATAGCGACACCTCTTGTCGTCTCGTCCTTACATCGTACACTAAGTCATAGCGACACCTCTGGTCGTCACGCTCTTAAATCGCGCACTATTTTATAGCGACACCTTTCGTCATTACGTTCTTACATCGCGCACTATTTCATAGCGACACCTCTCGTCGTCATCCTCCTACATCGCGCACTAATTCATAGCGACACCTCTCGTCATCTCGTCTTTACATCGCACACTATTTCATAGCGACACCTTTCGTCGTCACGTTCTTACATCGCACACTTTTTCGCGACACCTCTCGTCATCTCATCTTTACATCGCGCATTATTTCATAGCGACACCTCTCGTCGTCACGCACTTTCATCGCAATATTTCATAGCGACACCTCTCGTCGTCACGCTCTTAAATCGCACACTATTTCATAGCGACACCTCTCGTCATCTCGTCCTTACATCGCGCACTATTTTATAGCCACACTTCTCGTCGTCACGCTCTTACATTGCGCACTATTTCACAGCGACACCTCTCGTCATCTCGCCCCCACACGCCGGTTTCAGGCTGAGTTCTCGCGCGGCCTCGTGGTGTTAGTGATGGAGAAGTTGCTGGCCGACATCCCTGAGCTGATGTACGACGACGGCCTGTTCTCCCACCTGGTGGCCGAGGTGCTGGCCTTTGACCGCGAGCTGCGCCTGCTCACCGGCAGCGTGTCCAGCTTGCCCTGCTGTCTGCACGTCCTCACGCAGGACCAGCCATTCAGCAAGTGGCTGGCGCTGGAGAAAAAATGTAACTACCATATCGAGCATCCTAGAATTTCGGTAGTTCTTGTTGATAAGCGAGTTGATAAACGAGCTGCAGACCCACACGTCATGGATGCGAATCCTGGTATCTGCAGCTGGCGAATACGAAAGTGCACAAAAATGGCCTAAAACACCAACATTACTATTATGTCTTAATGCTTGGGGAAGGCTCAATCCATTGCCATGTAAGTGGCGCCTCTTGACTCGATCTTTTATCGTGTGGTATTATCGCCCAGAGAGATCTATGCCGCCGCCATGTTTTCATGTATGTACTGACACGTTGTCTAGACATCCTGGAGAAGATGGACGCCATGCTGACGTCACCATCCGCCTGGGTCTCTCTCTACAAAGATATGGCGGACGTGGATGAGCTCAAGGTGCCCGAGTGTGGCGAGAAGTTCATGACCCTAATGCAGACCATGACAGGTACGGTGGTGTTACAACCCAAGGGAACGTTACCCTACAGGAAACTGATATTATATGATGTCCTATAATAACAAGATGGTTATTTTGTACTGCTGGCCTTCGTCCCATAGTACAACATATATACAGATTATGATATTAACACCATTAACTTAATTATGAAGACAGCCTTGTGAAAACCCATCCCGAACTTTGGTTGTAATTAGATCATAGCATACTATACCATATGAAAACTAAATAGACAATGAGATACATACATGATAATTCTGCGGCTTTTGCGATATAGTTCTGTAAGGTATGGTTGACGGCTGTTGGGTTAAGGTGACTTGGCGAGTTGGTGTATATATTTGACGTAAGTGTGTTCGTTCCAGAGCGGTACAAGCCCCTGCCTTACCCCCAGCACCGACTCCAGTTCCTCGATGCCCAGCTGTACCTCATGGACGACTATCGGATACGCTTGCTGCAGGTCAGAGGTCAAGTGGCAACTGACCCCTTGAGCCGCGGCTACACCGCCATCTTGAATACGGCGAGTAGTATAGCCGGCGTCCTGAAGGAGTGGAACGAACTATTGGTGAGAAATGAGCAAAACTTCTGACGAGGATCAGTGGTGTATTAACTGCAGCCAATTGCAATTGTGGATCACTTCTATGTTCTTACTAAGTTCTTCGGTTACCATGCTTTTATTAGGTATTTGGTGACATTACTTGGATAACATGGCTTGGGCCTCAAGTAACTGATGAGTCCGTCCAGCCACAAATCACTCCATGGGGAGGTATCTTTACTTCGGATTAATGTGGCTTATGCTAACGTCACTAGCATGTATACAACATGATTCTTGTCGTATAAATTACTTTCTGTTGAGTGTTAGTAACTACCCGTCAGCTACCTTTCTGTCCATCGCGAAAGTTATGTTGTTCATTTCAATGTTGTTTCAGTTCTTCGTGCAGCTGCAGTACTACAAACAACAAGCCATGGACGCCCATTACGCGTCTCAGACAGAAGCTCAACGTCACACAGAGTCGCATGACGAATGCGGAACCTCTGGTGACGTCACAGAAGGCGATGGCGGCAGGCATCGGTCGGCAGGCGCTATCTACTCCCAAAGCAGTGTAAGTGGTCCGTTATTGTTAACAATGTTGGGGGAAAATTCGACCGCCATTTTAACTTAAGACGGTTTTTTCAATATGAACTATTATCAACGTCACGATTAACGTCTTTATTTCAACTTTGATTTTGAGTATCTTCTCTAGATAAGAAATGGTGCACTCGGTTATACATAGTGGTACATTCGGTTATACATAATGGTAAACTCGGTTATACGTAGTGGTAAAGCAAAGATAACGGGATAGAATACATAGATACCCGAAGTGCAATTAATATTTTGGAATGTAATACATATGAACTGAATGCATCAGGTACAACTATGATGCCATTAGAATAAATTATTTTCCTATATGCGTAGCCTTCTTAATGAACGTGAATTTCCCTTATATTAATGTAATGTTAAAGACACTTTTTGACCTCCATTGTCCTCTTCCTATAGATGTTGGGCATCGAAGACCTGGATGAGAGCAAGCTCCAGTTTGAAGGGGGTGTCTTTGACGAGACCGTGGAACTCTTCGAACGCATGAAGAACGAGATGCTTTACAACATCGTCTCTTACGTCACCGATGACGTCAAAGCTCGCTCGCGGCCCTACAGGCGGGAAAAGTGAGTCCTGGACCGCGTGGTGTGAAGATCGATGTAATTATACCGTATGATAAACGCCCATATTGCCTTTGTCCTTTTTTGTATTAACGATTGATATCACGCAGAAGAAGATTAAAATTGGTTTCAAAAAATGTTCCTGGGCTTCTCTGTCATAAACGGTGATTCTTATATATGCACTTGATCGGTTTCTCATGTCTCATATGTTTCAAGAGGGGCTCACCCCGTGGCCTAATAGGTAGCCCGTCGTCTGTCGAGTGCGCTCTGCTAGGCCAGCTCAAGCGGCCGGTGCGTGGTTCGAGTCGCACCTGTGCAAATGTTTACATGTGTGCAAGATGATTCCATGTCTTTCGTCGCTAAAAGTACAAAAAGTTTCTCTCGGAGACATAACCTTGACCCTTTGCCTTATTATATGACCCACAACGGTCAAAGTGTTCTACCTCTTACCCAACCGATGACTCGAAGTAACATAATGTTGTGTTGTGTCTGGGTGTGTCGCTGAAGGTGGCTGACCCTGCCCTCCCAGAAGGACTTCGTCTCTTTGGGACTGTCCAACTCTGCCTGCGAGATGCTGCTGGTGCTGAAGGAACTCTTACACCAGGTGGAGCAGCTACTGAGCAAGGCGCTCTTCGACTCCTTCTGGAGGATGGTGGCCGAGAACCTCAACATCTTCATCTTCAAAGAGGTGTGTGTATGATATGACGAGCACTCAAGGCTATGGACGGTGGAAACCGCACAATAAGAGGTTGTGTTTTGACAAGCATTCAAGGCTGAGTGGACGGTGGGGACCGCGCAATAAGAGGTTATGATGTGACGAGCATTCAAGGCTAGAGTGGACGGCGGGGACCGCGCAATAAGTGGTTATGATATGACAAGCATTCCAGAACACAGTGGGCGGCGGGGACCGCGCAATAAGAGGTTATGATATGACGAGGATTCAAGGCTGGAGTGGACGGTGGGGACCGCGCAATAAGAGGTTATGATATGACGAGCATTCAAGGCTAGAATGGGCGGTGAGGACCGCGCAATAAGAGGTTATGATATGACAAGCATTCAAGGCTAGAATGGACGGTGGGGACCGCGCAATAAGAGGTTATGATATGACGAGGATTCAAGGCTGGAGTGGACGGTGGGGACCGCGCAATAAGAGGTTATGATATGACGAGCATTCAAGGCTAGAGTGGACGGTGGGGACCGCGCAATATTAGGTTGTGTTATGACAAGCATTCAAGGCTAGAGTGGACGGTGGAAACCGCGCAATAAGAGGTTATGATATGACGAACATTCAAGGCTGGAGTGGACGGTAGGGACCGCGCAATGTGAGGTTATGATATGACGAGCATTCGAGGCTGAGTGAACGGTGGGGACCGCACAATAAGAGTTTGTGTTATGACAAGCATTCAAGGCTGAGTGGACGGTGGGGACCGCGCAATAAGAAGTTATGATGTGAAGAGCATTCAAGGCTAGAGTAGACGGCGGGGATCGCGCAATAAGTGGTTATGATATGACAAGCATTCCAGAATACAGTGGGCGGCGGGGACCGCGCAATAAGAGGTTATGATATGACGGGGATTCTAGGCTAGAGTGGACGGTGGGGACCACGCAATAAGAGGTTATGATATGACGAGCATTCTAGGCTAGAGTGAACGGCGGTGACCGCGCAATAAGAGGTTATGATATGACAAGCATTCCAGAATAAACTGGACGGTGGGGACAGCGCAATAAGAGGATATGATATGACGAGCATTCTAGGCTAGAGTGGACCGCGGTGACCGCGCAATAAGAGGTTATGATATGACAAGCATTCCTGACTCACAGTGGACGGCGGTGACCGCGCAATAAGAGGTTATGATATGACAAGCATTCCAGACTTAGAGTGGGCGGTGGGGACCGCGCAATAAGATGTTATGATATGACGAGCATTCAAGGCTGGAGTGGACGGTGAGGACCGCGCAATAAGAGGTTATGATATGACAAGCATTCCAGACTTAGAGTGGGCGGTGGGGACCGCGCAATGTGAGGTTATGATATGACGAACATTCAAGGCTGGAGTGGACGGCGGGGACCGCGCAATGTGAGGTTATGATATGACGAACATTCCAGGCTGAAGTGGACGGTGGGGACCGCGCAATGTGAGGTTATGATATGGCGAGCATTCAAGGCTAGAGTGGACGGTGTGGACCGCGCAATAAGAGGTTATGATATGACGAGCATTCAAGGCTAGAGTGGGCGGTGAGGACCGCGCGATAAGAGGTTATGATATGACGAGCATTCAAGGCTAGAGTGGGCGGTGAGGACCGCGCAATAAGAGGTTATGATATGACGAGCATTCAAGGCTAGAATTGGCGGTGAGGACCGCGCAATAAGAGGTTATGATATGACGAGGATTCAAGACTAGAGTGGAAGGTGGGGACCGCGCAATAAGAGGTTATGATATGACAAGCATTCAAGGCTGGAGTGGACGGTGGGGAGCGCGCAATAAGAGGTTATGATATGACAAGCATTCAAGGTTAGAGTGGGCGGTGAGGACCGCGCAATGGGAGGTTATGATATGACGAGGATTCTAGGCTAGATTGGACGGCGGGGACCGCGCAATGTGAGGTTATGATATGACGAGCATTCAAGGCTAGAATGGACGGTGGGGACCGCGCAATACGAGGTTATGATATGACGGGGATTCAAGGCTAGAGTGGACGGTGGGGACCGCGCAATATTAGGTTGTGTTATGACAAGCATTCAAGGCTAGAGTGGACGGTGGAAACCGCGCAATAAGAGGTTATGATATGACGAACATTCAAGGCTGGAGTGGACGGTAGGGACCGCGCAATGTGAGGTTATGATATGACGAGCATTCGAGGCTGAGTGAACGGTGGGGACCGCACAATAAGAGTTTGTGTTATGACAAGCATTCAAGGCTGAGTGGACGGTGGGGACCGCGCAATAAGAAGTTATGATGTGAAGAGCATTCAAGGCTAGAGTAGACGGCGGGGATCGCGCAATAAGTGGTTATGATATGACAAGCATTCCAGAATACAGTGGGCGGCGGGGACCGCGCAATAAGAGGTTATGATATGACGGGGATTCTAGGCTAGAGTGGACGGTGGGGACCACGCAATAAGAGGTTATGATATGACGAGCATTCTAGGCTAGAGTGAACGGCGGTGACCGCGCAATAAGAGGTTATGATATGACAAGCATTCCAGAATAAACTGGACGGTGGGGACAGCGCAATAAGAGGATATGATATGACGAGCATTCTAGGCTAGAGTGGACGGCGGTGACCGCGCAATAAGAGGTTATGATATGACAAGCATTCCTGACTCACAGTGGACGGCGGTGACCGCGCAATAAGAGGTTATGATATGACAAGCATTCCAGACTTAGAGTGGGCGGTGGGGACCGCGCAATAAGATGTTATGATATGACGAGCATTCAAGGCTGGAGTGGACGGTGAGGACCGCGCAATAAGAGGTTATGATATGACAAGCATTCCAGACTTAGAGTGGGCGGTGGGGACCGCGCAGTAAGTGGTTATGATATGACGAGCATTCAAGGCTAGAGTGGACGGCGGGGACCGCGCAGTAAGTGGTTATGATATGACGAGCATTCAAGGCTGGAGTGGACGGCGGGGACCGCGCAATGTGAGGTTATGATATGACGAACATTCAAGGCTGGAGTGGACGGTGGGGACCGCGCAATGTGAGGTTATGATATGACGAACATTCCAGGCTGAAGTGGACGGTGGGGACCGCGCAATGTGAGGTTATGATATGGCGAGCATTCAAGGCTAGAGTGGACGGTGTGGACCGCGCAATAAGAGGTTATGATATGACGAGCATTCAAGGCTAGAGTGGGCGGTGAGGACCGCGCGATAAGCGGTTATGATATGACGAGCATTCAAGGCTAGAGTGGGCGGTGAGGACCGCGCAATAAGAGGTTATGATATGACGAGCATTCAAGGCTAGAATTGGCGGTGAGGACCGCGCAATAAGAGGTTATGATATGACGAGGATTCAAGACTAGAGTGGAAGGTGGGGACCGCGCAATAAGAGGTTATGATATGACAAGCATTCAAGGCTGGAGTGGACGGTGGGGAGCGCGCAATAAGAGGTTATGATATGACAAGCATTCAAGGTTAGAGTGGGCGGTGAGGACCGCGCAATGGGAGGTTATGATATGACGAGGATTCTAGGCTAGATTGGACGGCGGGGACCGCGCAATGTGAGGTTATGATATGACGAGCATTCAAGGCTAGAATGGACGGTGGGGACCGCGCAATACGAGGTTATGATACGACGAGCATTCAAGGCTGGAGTGGACGGTGGGGACCGCGCAATAAGAGGTTATGATATGACGGGGATTCAAGGCTAGAGTGGACGGTGGGGACCGCGCAATAAGAGTCTATGATATGACAAGCATTCAAGGCTGGAGTGGACGGTGGGGACCGCGCAATACGAGGTTATGATATGACGAGCATTCAAGGCTGGAGTGGACGGTGGGGACCGCGCAATAAGAGTCTATGATATGACGAGGATTCAAGGCTAGAGTGGACGGTGGGGACCGCGCAATAAGAGTCTATGATATGACAAGCATTCAAGGCTGGAGTGGACGGTGGGGACCGCGCAATACGAGGTTATGATATGACGAGCATTCAAGGCTGGAGTGGACGGTGGGGACCGCGCAATGTGTGGTTATGATATGACGAACATTCAAGGCTGAAGTGGACGGTGGGGACCGCGCAATGTGAGGTTATGATATGGCGAGCATTCAAGGCCAGAGTGGACGGTGCGGACCGCGCAATAAGAGGTTATGATATGACGAGCATTCAAGGCTGGAGTGGACGGTGGGGACCGCGCATTAAGAGGTTATGATATGACGGGGATTCTAGGCTAGATTGGGCGGTGGGGACCGCGCAATAATATCTTATGATATGACGAGCATTCAAGGCTAGAGTGGACGGCGGGGACCTCGTAACAATATGACGACGCGTAAGGTTATGACGACGGTGTATCTGGTAGTCAAATAAGGTTATAAGCAAACTGTGTACAAAAGTAAATTTTCTCTGACAGACTACTTTCCCAATTCGATCGACGATAAGCCTTACTCTTCCGCATATTGATAAATTGTTCTGGTCCCCCGAACTCAGCTTTCGTTGCTGGTTGAACTTACTGATTGTTGTCCATTGATATCACTTCTATCTATTGTGTGCGATTTCTAAAGAAATAACTACATTTTGAATGTTTTTCTTACAGGTGATTCTGCAGAACAACTTTAATGACGGAGGGGCCACCCAGCTACAGTTTGACATGACCCGCAACCTCTTCCCTCTCTTTGGCCAGTATACCCCGAAGCCGGAGAATTATTTCAAAGAGTAGGTGTTTCGCGTAACTTGTACGTACGTCTGTTCCGGCAAACGGTCAAGCGTATTGGAGTAATACGAATAACATTTCACCTGTGACGCAACAAAGTTCTGAAAGTGTAATATATATATTCGTTTCCTACTAAACGCCATTTCCTTTTTCCCCGGGAACTTTCCTGGTCCAGCTTCTGTGTACTAAATTGGCCTAAAGCGCCAACCAACATTTCATTTCTACTTAAATTAAATTTGAGATTTACAAGTGAATGACGAAGCGAAATGCTTGAGATTACGTTATCATGGCAATACGATACGAAAGGTCTTGACATTGTAATTCAGTAAGTAGCGGTTTGCATATATCTTTTTTGTTTAAAGTTTACCGGGCGAAGTGCGACGACAAAGAATGTTCTGTAATTATGTATGTTATTGTGGATGGGTTCTCCCGAAGCGTTATTTACGTATGTAGTCTTGGGAGTTCTATATGTCGTGTATGGGTATTTCCAGCGTGAAGGAGGCCTGCCACATCCTGACGCTCAACACGGGGTCTGCCCTCTTGCTGAAGGACGTCCTCTACAAGGCCCTGCACGAGCCGGACGCGGACCCCCGGAACCACGTGGTCGACCCCGTGCTGGCCCTCCAGGAGCAGGGAATCTTCAAACTGTCCCTGGAGCAGGCCGAGCTGGTCCTGAGTCTCCGGACCAACCTCTCCACCACGTGATGGAGATTCCGCGTCGGGAATGGGCGTCGGACGAGCCGTGCAATATATATAGTGTCCAGGATTTGAGAATTTGCCGAGCGAGGATATCGGGAATCGAGTTTCTTTTGTCGATATCAAGTGTTTTACGGTGATGAGGAGGGACTATATTACACCCGGTTAATTAATGGAGACAATTACCATGATGATGCTATCTATAGGCGCATGAAACAGCCAGCAAGTCAGTAGATATTGCCAGGGAGTGAGGTTCGTTGCCATGGTCCCATAGGGTCAAGAAAGGAGTGCGGTTTGTTGCCATGGTCCCATAGGGTCAGGAGAGTAGTGAGGGGTAATTGCCAGGATCCCATAGAGTCAGAAAACGAGTGAGTGGTGGTTGCCATGGTCCCACAACTTGAGGGGCATTTATCGACCTAAAGACCAGTCACTCTACACATCGATCAGACCACCGTGCCATAAATGCCCGTATCTAGGTCAATGTCATCTTGGTTATGTTTTAATGTATTATAAAGTTAAGGTGATAAAAAAAATTCTTATCATTCGACACTTCACTGTTGCACAAGTACGCATCGCAGTTAATGTGAAAACTTGTTGATTGAAGAATAAATGTTGCGCTCTCGATCATGGGTGTTTTTGTGGTTCCAACGATAAACGATATCATTGAACGGATTAAAAGAACTTCTCAACACGTGGTCAACAGACTGGTTATTTGTTTAAGAGAAACACAGAAATACATTAACAATGCCCAGAAACAGTGGAACCGACAGTAGTAATAGGTGTACACCCGGCAATCATAACAATGATGGGTGTATGGTATGTGATTGTCTACATCCTACCATACACATACGCATCTAACATGGCCATATATTTTTTTGTAAATGGGGGTTGGGAGGGGAAAGGCAGCCGTTCATTACTTCTACTTGAAATCTTCTGGATATCTGAAGCTACATCTAAAGCTTGGGGCTGAACATTTCTGGAATCTGGAAAAATAGATACCTGACTGTCTTTTGCAGGAAGTGACTAGTCTCCGTCACAAGTTCTGCTAAATAATGAGGTTCATTTCTAAGTAGAAACGAAATGCGAATACCGTATAGTGCAATGCTGCCCTCTACTGGAAGTCCTGAAGTCCCCATGCGTGGAGAACCTTCCTCCCTTCACCAGATGGCGCCACTGTTCCGCGTGGTTCGAAACCGCAATTAAATTCCTCATAACCTTAGAATAATAGCTAGTCCAGCATTGCTGACGCCTCCCTCCCTCTTTCCTCCCTCCAGCCTCCCCCTCCCCCCCACCCGCCTGAGGCCTACAGAATGACTTCCTCCGGCTGTCCCTCCATGACGTCATCCCCCGTATCGATCCCGATAATAGATCCGGTCTCGGGATCCGTGGTCAGGACCTCTACCGTCTGGCCGTCGTCAGCCATGAGCTCCAGATGCTCCACCGTCTGCTGCTGCACCTGCTGCAGCTGCCGCCCGCCGGACTCCGCGCCCTGATCCACCATCCGGATCACGTCCTGGTCGGATATGACGGCGAACTGCTCCTGACCGTCCCCGGTCGTGCCGATCAGCTCCAGATGTTGCCCCGTGCTCTCGTCGAACACGAGGATCCGGCTGTCGGACAGACTCCCGATGATAACCTCCACGGGGGCCGCCTGCAGCCCGTCCTGCAGGATCGACATGGCCTGGTCCTCCCCCAGATGGTGCTGCCCCGCTGCGGGCTTCGCCACAAACATGACGTCACAGCCAGGCTGGGCGGAAACGGGAGGGAGGGAGAAAGCGATATGAGACGAGCATCTAGTGGTATCAACATGGATTAAAGATAAAAATATAATTTATAAATATTATTAACGTTTTTAATAGCATATTCATATTCCTTATAACATGGATGATAACCTCAACAAGTTCTTAAAATGGTTGTACATATGTACTGATTATTGATAATTTCATCTCATAAGTACGAAGCAATTCATTATTTATGTAACTATGCTATTTTACTCAACCCCCATTACATGCTAATTATGATAAACAAACGCAACGCTTCACCTTTTCCGCCCCTCCTTTTTCGACATAGCGCTGAAATATACACAAGTTTGTTTTTTAGCAGGCACCAGTACAATGAGCTGCGCCCCACCTCGCCTTCCTCTGGGATGTACTGCTGCGTGTCTGCCACCATGGAGAACTCCGCCAGCACGGTCGGCTGCTGGGTCTCCGCGCCCGTGGCCTCTCTCCGCAGCTCCATCTGTCGGGACGCTGGCTGGCCCTGGAGAGTGACACCGCCTTGGAGCAGGACGCCGTGTGGCGCCACCGTGCGGTGTGTTTGTTCGCATAACCTGGCTTTTTGGAGCTCTTGGGTGCAAGGTACTGTCAGAAAGAACAAAACGAACAGTTTTTAAGTCCTCTTGTGCGGAAAAATAAATATTGGTATAATAAAATGTAATAAATCAAGGCCCTGAGAAATCTAGCTAAACCTAATTCAGACGCGTCAACAGGAGGGTCAATATCCGAGTTCTAGGTTTAAGTGGGACGCTTAACCATTGTAGGTCATATCGCGACAATGGAAAGAGTCAAGGTAGCCATGATCCAATGACCCATCGAAAACATTAATAATACAGGGGCAATCTGACCTTTGGCCTTGAGATGCCTGTTGAGCGTTCCGTGCTCGGCAAACCGGCGTCCGCAGTGTGCGCAGATGTAGGGTTTTTCGCCTGTGTGCGTGCGCACGTGTCGCTCCAGCGAGCCCTTCTCCCGGAAGGACTTCAAGCAGTGGAAACACGAAAACGGAAGAACATCTATGTGCGTGCGCATGTGTACCTTGCATGCGTTCTGGAAATGAACAACGAAGCTCAATCGACAACATAAACTAACGTAAGTATAACGTGTCTCAGTACTTTCAGAACAACAATATATATATATAACATTGAAAGCAAGACGGAGCATAGGATAAGTCTACCGTAAGCACGGGCGAACATGAAAGCTGAAATCACAGGGTGGGGGTCAGAGGTCAGCTGCTGGCGGAAGCCCGCCGGACCAGATGGGGTGGGGGGAGAGCCGGGCAACGAGCGGGGGGGGGGTGGAGCGATAAAGACGACTTAGTCCTATAGCGGGGGTCCTATATATATAGGTGGCATTAGCAAAAAGTTAAAACGGAAACGTTGTCTAGTTTTTTTCCTGGAATTCTTTTAGAGAGCATATATGTATTTTGTGAAGTTTCGTCTCGTTCAAGTTTTCTGTAGTTTAACGCACCACGGATTTGAAAGCCTTGCCGCACATCCGGCAGTTGAAGGGTCGGTCGTTGCTATGGACTTTCAGGTGCTCGCGCACGTGCGAGATGCGTTTGAAGAGCTTGCCGCACTCGCCACACTTGTAGTTACGTTCCTCAGAGTGTGACGTCAGGTGTTTTGTCAGCGCGTCCTTCGTCATGAACGACTTGAAGCAATGGTGGCACTTGTGCGGACGCTCGCCTGCAAACAACCGCCCAAATGGGGGATTGTTAATCAAATAATTTACCATTGTTTTATCATGTAAAGTCTAATCACGATGTAAGTTTGAAAGAAACTTGTCGAACAAACTTAACGCCAAAAATCTTCGTATATATATATAGAAGCAGTCAGAATCAAGATGTGACTCCATACCTGTGTGCGCACGCATATGAAGCCGGAGGTAGGTTTGACCGCGGAAGCAGCGTTGGCAGACGGGACACTTCTTGACACTGGACCAAAATCCCGCCCCCTGGTGGCCATTGGACGAACCGCGGGACTGCGCCCCGCTCAACTCCAGAAGCTGTCGCATAGCGACTGTCGCATCTCTGGGAAGGAAAATATGGAAAACATACTCAATCGCTACATCGCCTCCATCTTGTTTTTAAGTATAATCAGAAACGTCGCATAATCAATGGGATTTCACACATTTAAATCGACTACGATAACTGTACACATTGAAAAAAGGTGCCAGGTTGCCGCCATAGATGTCGTGACGTCAGCACGTGAACTTAAGAAATGTGATGCACCAGGAACCAGCCTGGCCACCTGGTGGGATTGCTTAGCCAGGCGCCGCGATTTGCCGGAACACAATCGCCTTGCAGAGGGCACAACAGTTTGTCATAGTCGCCGTCACCAGCCTGATCTACGTGCTGCATTCATTGACCAGGAACCAGGCAGTACCATGAAAACTTAGCTGTAATTGAGCCTTTAAGTTGCAAATCTGTCTTTCCACATTGATCGACGGGCAGATATCGGGAGTATGGATTCACGCAGGTCAAATACACAGACTCGCTGATCATTAGTCGTTACTCACTTGGTTTTCTTGCCGTCCTCAGCCTGTTGTGGGGCGTTCGGTTCTGCATCTTGTGAAGACTCGTCTGGGTCTTTTTTGATGATTTCCATGGCAACGCCTCCCTCCCCGTCATGCTCGTCCTCGCTGCCCGTCCTTACGCCATCCTTGAGATAGAAACCAGTCACATATATAATGTAGCGATATATTCAAGTGTAATGGTTCTGAAATATTCAAATCAAATGGTTCTGAAAGATTCAAATCAAATGGTTTTGAAAGATTCAAATCAAATGGTTTTGAAAAGTTCAATATCAAATAGTTCTGAAAGATTCAAATCAAATGCCTCTATTTTCAAAAATTATAGTTCAAATTTTTCTGACAGGACACATGGCATGGTGGGCTAAATAAATGCAATCTACAAGTGCTGTTATCATAATTATACAAAGGTTTATGAGATTAAAACCAAGTATTTCTGAACATTTTAATTAGGTTTGTCTTTTATGCCTTGAACTTGGAGGACGCACGCATTTCTTGAACTTTTCATTCACACGTCCTAAGGTCAAGCAATGCGGCAATAAAAATAAAATAAAAAAAATGCCAAATTAATTATTTGGGTTGCAGAGAGGTGAATGAGCAGCATTGAGGACACAAGAGGAGCCCAAGCCACTGACCGGCAGCGCGCTGTTCTCCATATGGTGGGCTAGCTCGAGGTGTTGCGCCAGCTTCCTTCGGCTGTTGGTCGCGTAGGCACACTGCGTACAGCGGTGGGGGATGTGTCTCAGGTGGGACTTGAGATGCGTGGCCAGCGCAGCCTCGCTGGGGAACACGTGGCCGTCAACCTGCGGCAAGATAGGAAACAGATATTACAGGTCTTAGGCACTGAGTTGCTGCTTCTGTCACATGTGGATAGTTATTTTACACGTTTCAAGGTCAGAAGATGTTTCATGTCGCAGCTAAAACCATTAAAACAGGCAGAAGGAATAACGCCTGTTTAGTTATAGTTCATTTTGCATGGAATTAATGTGCGTGAATACGTAAAAAAACTAGTGTTAAAACTGTAATATAATGGACCACAAAAATTGTAGTGGATACATAACTATACAACATGAATACTAGACGACACGGACCTTGCACGTGGATACATAACTATACAACATGAATACTAGACGACACGGACCTTGCACGTGGATACATAACTATACAACATGAATACTAGACGACACGGACCTTGCACGTGGATACAGTACTATACAACATGAATACTAGACGACACGGACCTTGCACGTGGATACATAACTATACAACATGAATACTAGACGTCACGGACCTTACACGTGGATACAGTACTATACAACATGAATACTAGACGACACGGACCTTGCACGTGGATACATAACTATACAACATGAATACTAGACGTCACGGACCTTACACGTGGATACAGTACTATACAACATGAATACTAGACGACACGGACCTTGCACGTGGATACATAACTATACAACATGAATACTAGACGTCACGGACCTTACACGTGGATACAGTACTATACAACATGAATATTAGACGACACGAACCTTGCACGTGGATACATAACTATACAACATGAATACTAGACGTCACGGACCTTACACGTGGATACAGCACTATACAACATGAATACTAGACGACACGAACCTTGCACACGTGCAGGTGGTCGTCTACGTGACTAGAGTCACGTGGTTCATCAGCCATGTCTTCGTCCTCGGAGAAGTGAGCGTCTCCGTCGACGGTCACCATGGCCTCGTTAACGACCTCGTTAACCTCGTCCGTCCCTTCAGTCACCTCCTCGCTTAGGCTGGTCGCTTCCACCTCACATATCACCCCCTGTGTATCAACGGATCCACAACAAGTACATATCAACTAAATCGGTTTCGCACCGAATGTTTTTTACAAAAAGGTATCTTATTGTGTCTTTGTTCCATATAGTATCACGCGGAAATTACTACATGGACAAATAAAACAAGTAAAACAGACGGTTGTATCTTCATCATTTTTGTACTTTTTATTTTTTTGGTTATTCATCTATTTAATAATACCGGTAATATATATATATGACAATAACTCTTAAAAATAAGCTGCTTGATCCTGTAATGTCACATCTTCACGATGAACTCAAAGGAATTGGTGTTTTAGGCCGCTCCTTGTGGGTAAGAGTACATAAAGGGTAAACTGAGCCAAGGTAAGTTCCAGGGACGATGTAAGATGAATGGATAAAACATGTCCCAGCTTCGAATCCAAGACTGATCCGCAGTCTAGTGTTGAGATCCATGCTGAACTTACCTCCTCCGAGATGAGGACTGCCGTCTCGTGGGAAGACGAGGGCTGCGACAGCTTCAGATCGTCCACAGCGACGGCGTCCTGGGACAACTGTTGCATCAGCACAGCGCCCTCGGGGTCCGGTACGGGCTGCTGAATAACAAGTTGTCATTGTGCCCAAAACACGCACATTTAACCGCACAACATTGTTGTGGTGGTGGGCCCGTGTTGGATTATTATTTGCAAGTTTATATGCTGCATACCGACTTTTTTCTATTTAATATTTGAGTGGCTCCAACGCCAGCAACCCAGCTAGGGTTTTAGTTGGAGTCTCCCAAACCAAGCGCTCCTTACTATAGTGCTACAGGAACACAACATTGAGAGATCTATCCAGACAACGCAATGGAGTAAAATGTCACAATCAGTGTGTGTGTGTGGGGGGGTGGGGGGGGGCAATGATCTAGCTAAGCCTTTGTATTGGGCATACTATCTAACATCAATTTCCTTCGCGTAGTAGCAAAACATTTCGGCCAAATATCTGCATAGCCTACCATATGTCAACCTCTTTTACGTCATGTTACGCCGTCTACCTTCCAAGTAAGCTGGATATAGCAACCACGGATCTATTAACAAGTTAAACACTTGGCCCCTCTACCATCACTGATGAACGTTCTAGTCATGTTCGACTGCATAAAGCTATTTACGGAGTCATTCCCCTTACCTCGGTATCCAGGACTACATGCATCACGGACGCCGGATCGGGCTGGTCGTCAGGATCAGGGGGGACGGACTCAGCGTCTCCAAGAGACAAACCCCGAGTCTTCAGTTGTAGATTCTTCCTGTATCTCGGCAGCTCGGCGTCCGTCTTCTGCGTGCAGAGAGTCCTGGGACAACCAAATGAAATTTCGTTACTGACGAGCACAGGTTCAAAGGAAGGGAGTGACTCCAGTCAACGGCCTCCATTGTCAGCACACCGTCATCGGTGCTACCGCTAAATATGCCCAAGGGGATGGGGCACGTATGGTTAGCCTAAATTGTTCAAGTGGTGTGAATGACGTCGGGGCCCGGTTAATCTCCCTTATATATATGTATACATAAATAATAATAAATGGTACATATATTGTATAGCGCACGTTAATCTAATAATACCCGGCGATATGGTAATATTGTATACATTTCTCGGTAAGACTGGCATTTAATATATGCATTTAATTGAAATTAAGTTTGGTATTCGCTTCAAACATATTACCGTATATATTACCGTAAACTGCCTATTAGAAGCCGCGGCTTATATTAGGAAGTTGGAGGGTCAAATTCCCGGGTTTTAGTCGAAAGTCAGGGTGCGGCTTTAAATAGGGCCTTTTGCCGATTTCAAGTGAGCGTGGCAGAACAAGCGAGGGGGGGGGGGGTGTAATGCGAAAATTACCGATGTTGCTAAAATAATTTATTGCATCATAATGGCCAATACTTGTGCTTGTGCGAGTAGATAGCGAATGACGTCGCTTGAAAGAACGTAGCCAGCCATCCGATGCACTGAAGTCATGATCTTCAGCTTTACGTTTCGCCTGAACGCGCAGCATTGTTCCAGGGAGCTATACCATCAGTCCTCTGCTTTTTAAACCATGCAATCATAGTGTTATCAAGGTTGGGCTCGATCAAAGGTCTACCACCGCCAGGGAGCCTCTTCGAGCTGCGGGGTCTAACAGCCATCTCAGATCGCTTTTTCTTCCACTCTTGGACTTGTTTCTCATTGAGACCAAAGTGCTCAGCAGTAGCTCTGTTACTCTGAGACTCAGTCGCATGTTGAATAATCTTCAACTTGAAAGCTGCGTCGTAAGATGTTCTTTTCCCAGGCATTGTGTTACCCTCTGACCTATGATCAGAGGCCAGGTTTCAGGTGGTGTAACTTGATACGGCTGCCGGATTCATAAAGAGGCAGTAGGAGCCAGCCACTGGTGTGACACTTGATAAGAGCAGCGATCGGAGAGGGAGAGGTGAATGTTGTTAATAGTCGCGACTGCTTGTATAAACAATTAATTGGTTTGGTAAGGTCCAGGAGAGCCAGCCACTGGTGTGACACTTGATAAGAGGTGCGATCGGAGAGGGAGAGGTGGGGGGGGGGGGGGGGAAGGGGGTGTCGGAAGGCCAAAGTCGGGGTGCGGCTTATAATATGTAGTTTTCCGGAAATGGTTCTGGGCGCCGGCCAACTCGGTTTTTAGGCCAAAGTTGGGGTGCGGCTTCTAATATGTATGCGGCTTCTAATAGGCAGTTTACGGTAATATATATATATTAATATATTTGTTGCGTGGTTCGTATGCTTGGTCTTAATGGGGAGCATATTTAGGCTATCAGGTTGTTGCATTTGTATTTTTAGAGTTTGGGGTCCAATAAATGATGTTGGATTTGAATCCGAAACAAGGCCGCAGACTTACCATAAGGTTGTAGTAATATGCCTAACGTACACATCGCAGTACAACTATACAATTATACAACTACAACCACAGTGCCTTACCTAGCCCTCCGGTGCCTCGTCAAGGCTCCGGATTCTCGGAAACTGCGACCACACAGCGGGCACATAAAGGGTCTTTCATCTATAAATGGGAGATGAGAAAGAACGAACAACCACATGAAGGAACAACCACATGATATCCACGAATTTTTTCATCCTTTTTGCAGACGTACAATGTTTGCATGGAACATCAATGACACATATTTCAATAGTGTGGAGTATACATTGCAGACAGAAATTGAAAACCCTTCGAAAACTTGATTAACAGGTCTCAATAAATACACTTGTCGAGTTGAACAAGACTTCCGAGTGTTATAATATAGACTTTATATATTCATTAATTTGTATATGTCGTGTTCAGTGGGGCCACAATAAGAAATGCAACAAGTTTAGTAACGTATTCGGGGCTGGCGGGATAGCTCAGTGGGCTAGTAATGTATTCATGGTTCACATTTATAGATATTTCAGTTATGACCTGTATGTCTGCGCTCGTGTCTCTTGAGGGAACCCTTCGTCTTGAAAGAGAACTTGCATGCTTTGTAAGGACACACGAAGTCCCTGCGCTCCGAGTGAGTCAGCATATGTGTCTGGAGAACGTTCTCCTGTTGAAAACAACCCAACATTATGAGACAAATCATCTAAGCAACAAGCCCTATAATGGCATCTAATCTTTACCTGCAGCACATGACATCAAAGATATTGATAACATTGAAATTAAAATATTTTATTTAATGTTTCTTTATATTCTTACAAAAAAAAGAGATAAAGCATTGTCGTGAAGAGAAAGTGAAATACGTGTGACATACAAGTGCTTCTTGACTCTTGTGGATTGAAAATTTCGTCGTAGTGGTGGTCTCTTATAGTAATACAGTTGTTCCTGCTTTAATTGTCATAAAATCTCTTTTCGGTAACTACTTACAACTTTAAAGCCCTTGCCACACTGCCGGCAGTGGAACGGCCTGTCTTGGGCATCGTCGGCCTTGGCGACACCACCACTACCATCTGCAGCAGCCGCCGGGACCTTGGCTTTCCCCCTAGCGGCCGGCATCTGAACATACACCAATCGCTGGGTGCCATCCTGCGAGATCTGCAGCGCCAAGTGGGATCCGGGTGTGTCCTTCTCGCACTCGGTCACGTGTTGCGAGACGTCATCCGCCCAGTCCGCAGTCTCGGCCGCCTCCTCGGCGGCGCTGACGACATTGGTGGCGCTGGTGGTGGTGACAGCGGCGGGGCCGGTGGCGATGCCGACATTGTGGGTGGCGGCGCCTTCCGTCTCAGCCACTGCTGCCATGAAAACCTGGCCACTGGATTCAATCGGGTCGCCCTCCAGCGTGTAAATCTGTATTTGAGTCCCCCTCCCGTCGGCGTGCTCTGCGTCCACCGCGGTAAATCCGCCGTCCGGATCGTCCGTGGCGGACACCAGCTGGATGGCCGGGCCTATGTTGATCACTTCCCCGGATTCGGTGGTGATGACGTCACCAGCCTGCGGGCCTTCCGGCATGACGAGCGGGACCGTGGTGTAGACCGACTCCATGACAGCGTCGGTCCATTCCCTCTTGTCTCCGTGCTTCTCCTCGCAAATATAGAGCGCCTCGCCCTGTACCTCCCCCTCTTCCTGGTCATCGCTATCAACAGCTCTGTGGAGAATAATTATACCAGTGATGTCATTTAAAGGTGCTATTACATGTATTAGAAAAGTGAACATAATGTATATATATAAACTGAAGCCAATGATATACATTGTACTAGAGTCACGTAACAAACGAAGTATTTGCGGTGTAGAATACAGAGAGTTTACTCATCGCCATGTCTTGAATTGGCATCAATCATTATCATCAGCAGATGATAATATAATAAAAAATCAAATTTTTTGTTTATAAGAAATTTACCAACAAAAGGTTAGCACGGCATGATCTCTTCACACTTAATAGCTTCCAGTTATAGAACAGGTGGAAACCCATGCCGGTACACATAGTTTTTAGACTTCGCAGGGTCTCAACCATCTTTCTTCTCACCTGTGGTCATAATCCATGTGGCGTCTCAGAGCAGCTTCTCGCCGAAAGCTTCGAGAACACTGCTTACACTGGTAACCTTTATCACTTGCGATAACATCTTCTTGGTTATGATACAGTTTCAGACGGTTATATTTGCTTTCTGTAAAGAAATGAATTATGTGGATGCACATTCTTAAGAATATAATAAATTACTAAGGGAATAATAGTAAGGTCATAATATTCTTTACACTTTTTATTTCACACGCATGTTTTGAAGCAGTCGATGTATATTTGTATTAATTTGTATCTCAATACAACCAACAGAACTGTTTTAAAACAGGTCATACCCAACCGCGTTAACTTTCACTTGTATGACTTAAATCAATTTCCACCTGTAGTCATGGGAACCTAGTCGCGAGTGTATTTGTCTCTGACTCTGACACTGGAACCTGACTCCTCCACCGCCTCCCCGTAGAGGATTGGATAACCTGTTTATCCCTTCCACTCACTGGAACCTGACTCCTCCACCGCCTCCCTGTGGAGGATTGGATAACCTGTTTATCCCTTCCACTCACTGGAACCTGACTCCCCCACCGCCTCCCCGTGGAGGATTGGATAACCTGTTTATCCCTTCCACTCACTGGAACCTGACTCCCCCACCGCCTCCCCGTGGAGGATTGGATAACCTGTTTATCCCTTCCACTCACTGGAACCTGACTCCCCCACCGCCTCCCTGTGGAGGATTGGATAACCTGTTTATCCCTTCCACTCACTGGAACCTGACTCCCCCACCGCCTCCACGTGGAGGATTGGATAACCTGTTTATCCCTTCCACTCACTGGAACCTGACTCCCCCACCGCCTCCCCGTGGAGGATTGGATAACCTGTTTATCCCTTCCACTCACTGGAACCTGACTCCCCCACCGCCTCCCCGTGGAGGATTGGATAACCTGTTTATCCCTTCCACTCACTGGAACCTGACTCCCCCACCGCTTCCCCGTGGAGGATTGGATAACCTGTTTATCCCTTCCACTCACTGGAACCTGACTCCCCCACCGCCTCCCCGTGGAGGATTGGATAACCTGTTTATCCCTTCCACTCACTGGAACCTGACTCCCCCACCGCCTCCCCGTGGAGGATTGGATAACCTGTTTATCCCTTCCACTCACTGGAACCTGACTCCCCCACCGCCTCCCCGTGGAGGATTGGATAACCTGTTTATCCCTTCCACTCACTGGAACCTGACTCCCCCACCGCCTCCCCGTGGAGGATTGGATAACCTGTTTAACCCTTCCACTCACTGGAACCTGACTCCTCCACCGCCTCCCTGTGGAGGATTGGATAACCTGTTTATCCCTTCCACTCACTGGAACCTGACTCCCCCACCGCCTCCCCGTGGAGGATTGGATAACCTGTTTATCCCTTCCACTCACTGGAACCTGACTCCCCCACCGCCTCCCCGTGGAGGATTGGATAACATGTTTATCCCTTCCACTCACTGGAACCTGACTCCCCCACCGCCTCCCCGTGGAGGATTGGATAACCTGTTTATCCCTTCCACTCACTGGAACCTGACTCCCCCACCGCCTCCACGTGGAGGATTGGATAACCTGTTTATCCCTTCCACTCACTGGAACCTGACTCCCCCACCGCCTCCACGTGGAGGATTGGATAACCTGTTTATCCCTTCCACTCACTGGAACCTGACTCCCCCACCGCCTCCCCGTGGAGGATTGGATAACCTGTTTATCCCTTCCACTCACTGGAACCTGACTCCCCCACCGCCTCCCCGTGGAGGATTGGATAACCTGTTTATCCCTTCCACTCACTGGAACCTGACTCCCCCACCGCCTCCCCGTGGAGGATTGGATAACCTGTTTATCCCTTCCACTCACTGGAACCTGACTCCCCCACCGCCTCCCCGTGGAGGATTGGATAACCTGTTTATCCCTTCCACTCACTGGAACCTGACTCCCCCACCGCCTCCCCGTGGAGGATTGGATAACCTGTTTATCCCTTCCACTCACTGGAACCTGACTCCCCCACCGCCTCCCCGTGGAGGATTGGATAACCGGTTTATCCCTTCCACTCACTAGAACCTGACTCCCCCACCGCCTCCCCGTGGAGGATTGGATAACCTGTTTATCCCTTCCACTCACTGGAACCTGACTCTCCCACCGCCTCCCCGTGGAGGATTGGATAACCTGTTTATCCCTTCCACTCACTGGAACCTGACTCCCCCACCGCCTCCCCGTGGAGGATTGGATAACCTGTTTATCCCTTCCACTCACTGGAACCTGACTCCCCCACCGCCTCCCCGTGGAGGATTGGATAACCTGTTTATCCCTTCCACTCACTGGAACCTGACTCTCCCACCGCCTCCCCGTGGAGGATTGGATAACCTGTTTATCCCTTCCACTCACTGGAACCTGACTCCCCCACCGCCTCCCCGTGGAGGATTGGATAACCTGTTTATCCCTTCCACTCACTGGAACCTGACTCCCCCACCGCCTCCCCGTGGAGGATTGGATCACCTGTTTATCCCTTCCACTCAATGGAACCTGACTCCCCCACCGCCTCCCCGTGGAGGATTGGATAACCTGTTTATCCCTTCCACTCACAGGAACCTGACTCCCCCACCGCCTCCCCGTGGAGGATTGGATAACCTGTTTATCCCTTCCACTCACTGGAACCTGACTCCCCCACCGCCTCCCCGTGGAGGATTGGATAACCTGTTTATCCCTTCCACTCACTGGAACCTGACTCCCCCACCGCCTCCCCGTGGAGGATAGGATAACCTGTTTATCCCTTCCACTCACTGGAACCTGACTCCCCCACCGCCTCCCCGTGGAGGATAGGATAACCTGTTTATCCCTTCCACTCACTGGAACCTGACTCCCCTACCGCCTCCCCGTGGAGGATTAGATAACCTGTTTATCCCGTCCACTCACTGGAACCTGACTCTCCCACCGCCTCCCCGTGGAGGATTGGATAACCTGTTTATCCCTTCCACTCACTGGAACCTGACTCCCCCACCGCCTCCCCGTGGAGGATTGGATAACCTGTTTATCCCTTCCACTCACTGGAACCTGACTCCCCCACCGCCTCCCCGTGAAGGATTGGATAACCTGTTTATCCCTTCCACTCAATGGAACCTGACTCCCCCACCGCCTCCCCGTGGAGGATTGGATAACCTGTTTATCCCTTCCACTCACTGGAACCTGACTCCCCCACCGCCTCCCCGTGGAGGATTGGATAACCTGTTTATCCCTTCCACTCACTGGAACCTGACTCCCCCACCGCCTCCCCGTGGAGGATTGGATAATCTGTTTATCCCTTCCACTCACTGGAACCTGACTCCCCCACCGCCTCCCCGTGGAGGATTGGATAACCTGTTTATCCCTTCCACTCACTGGAACCTGACTCCCCCACCGCCTCCCCGTGGAGGATTGGATAACCTGTTTATCCCTTCCACTCACTGGAACCTGACTCCCCCACCGCCTCCCCGTGAAGGATTGGATAACCTGTTTATCCCTTCCACTCACTGGAACCTGACTCTCCCACCGCCTCCCCGTGGAGGATTGGATAACCTGTTTATCCCTTCCACTCACTGGAACCTGACTCTCCCACCGCCTCCCCGTGGAGGATTGGATAACCTGTTTATCCCTTCCACTCACTGGAACCTGACTCCCCCACCGCCTCCCCGTGAAGGATTGGATAACCTGTTTATCCCTTCCACTCACTGGAACCTGACTCCCCCACCGCCTCCCCGTGGAGGATTGGATAATTTGTTTATCCCTTCCACTCACTGGAACCTGACTCTCCCACCGCCTCCCCGTGGAGGATTGGATAACCTGTTTATCCCTTCCACTCACTGGAACCTGACTCCCCCACCGCCTCCCCGTGGAGGATTGGATAATTTGTTTATCCCTTCCACTCACTGGAACCTGACTCTCCCACCGCCTCCCCGTGGAGGATTGGATAACCTGTTTAACCCTTCCACTCACTGGAACCTGACTCCCCCACCGCCTCCCCGTGGAGGATTGGATAACCTGTTTATCCCTTCCACTCACTGGAACCTGACTCTCCCACCGCCTCCTTCCTGCCCCGCTTAAATTAAAACCTATGACTTATATGAAATTCCTGTTGCTTTAAAAATATTTGTATTGACACAAAAAGATTTATATCTGCAATTAAATTATTCCTTCACCATGTTTAGGCTGCTTGACCGGTGTTGCAGCATCAGCTTCCGTTTCGGAGAGAAGACGCTTCCGTGGCCGACCTCGTTTCCGTGGCGTTGGCCCCGGCGCAGTCTCAAGAGTCTTCAGCAGCAGCATCTGACTCTTACTCAGCTGTATGGTCGAGTCCTTGTGAGTCAGTCTGTGCTCAATGTACTTGTTCAAGCTGGTAAAGGCCAACTTGCATCGAGCGCATGAATGGATGTCCTCTTCCTCGACGACGGATGCTGTAGAGGAGGAAGGTGGTGGCGGTGGTGTTACATTCGAGGCGGTCTCGGCGGCTATCTGGGTGGCATCATCAAGGGGGGCGCCTGTCTCTGGTGCACATGACTGGCCTTGGTCCTCATCCCTTTGGCCTTGCTCCATTGACGGTAGAGCCATCTGCACGTCAGCCCGCCCATGCTGTTCAATCTCTTGTGTCGCCAAGGATTCTCCTCCCTGAGAGTGAGATCCATCTGTTGTTGGATGCACTCCTCTATCTTCTTGTGGAATCTCAACTACAAGTTAGAAGTCGATGATGCAAGTATGAGATAGACACTGTTGTTTAAACAAATCAAGAGCAGTGTAATGATAGAATGGAATAATACTATTTGTGTCATGGTTTATTAGGTAAGATGTGTTCTAGCTGTGATCTGCCATTGAACAATTTCCAAAGTACTGGTAGCCTTGCCTGAATAAAATTGCTATTCAAGGTCTTTTCATCAGATGCCATTTGCACAGAAGACAGTGAGGTCTATACCAAAACATATATGCAGGTTGCCATATAAGAAATTTCCATGCCAACCTGCTTACCAACTGAGTTTGGAGGCTCCTCTCTATATACAGTTATGGACTATTGCATGCCAAATGAGAATCAAATAAAAACAGCAAAAAAAGACTGGATTGGGAGATTAATTAAAACCCAAGTACTGATGCTAGCACAAGAGCCACTGTTAATATCAAGGGACTTGCTGGATAAATATTGTTCACTGCAAGGTTCTTGATGAAATCAAAGAATTTATAGAACATACAAGTTCTTTGATGAAATGAGACCAGAGATATGAGCATTTATTGGGTGATACTGGTATCGAGTACATTACTCACTAGATAAGCTAGCAGCTAGTCTGGAAAACCTTACCTCTTTCTGCCCCCCCCCCCCCCTTTTTTTAAGGTATCAGCAATACACGACAACTGATACACAATAATCAAGATGCAGACAGACAACCTCACATTAAATCATATGCCACTCTGGCCCCAGGATAGAGTAATACTAGTAGGGGAGGGAGGAATACTGGTGGGAGAGGCAGTATTGGATTTTGGAGGTGGTGCTGGATGCTCCATAAATGCTCTGGCCTCTTAAATAACTGGTATATACTGTCTTTGGTGGAGAAAGGGAGAGGGGGAGGAGAGATAGTAGAGGGTAGCCAGTTAATACCAGTATGGTTATCAACTTAATATTATAATAAAACTATTTGGCAATTATATACCTACCAAACCCCTATCCCAGTAGTGGTATTTTATTTGTGGTAACATTTATTGCATAAAAATGT
Source organism: Arenicola marina (assembly GCA_964019135.1). Lineage (NCBI taxonomy): Eukaryota > Metazoa > Annelida > Polychaeta > Arenicolidae > Arenicola > Arenicola marina. Next base: position 21,959,487 of record OZ025251.1, on the reverse strand, counting down.
TGCAAATGCATTCAGATATAACATATAGATTTATATATTTCTATATACACATAACATAGAAAATATATAGTATTTGTACCATTACCATCTGTTATATTGATTGAATCAAGATTCAAAACTATTCTATATATCTTCTATATTTTTATACATGTATTTGGTATAAAATAATACAAAGTCTATACAAATTTGCTCTGCCATTGCATAAATCTTGTAACGAAAGATAAACTAACATGGCGGAGCAAGTATCAAGAATAATGGGTATTGGTCAATGCAGATGGTATTTTTTTTAAACGAATAGGCCTATAATGCAACCAAAGAAAAGTTCTACACTTGTGAAATTACTTTTCCTCACTTTTGATGTTAGGTGATTTATTAATAAGGGCAAAACACCGCAAAATGGTACACAAGGCAGACACCAGCCTCTACTAATTCCTATATTTTCATATGGGTTACAGCTTGTCAGGCAGTAACAGATCACAGGCAGTAGCAAATCACTTCGCTGTTCATGTTGAATCGTTTCTATTACAAGCCACCAAATGTAATAAATTAGAACTTATTTCATTATTTATATTAATTATTATTACATTCATTTTTACCTCAAATGCACTTCCGGTAGCGAGCTCTTTGCTCCGTGAGTTCTCGTGCTAAATAGCAACTTCTATTTCAACAGGCCATTCTTGCAGGCCATACCATAAACCTTCATAAAAATAATCAGATCCCTCCATAAAGCAGAATTGCTGTTGTCATCCAAATTGCATTAGCTGCTTTCTCGGCAGTAGCGGATCAGTGACGCATATCTTTGCCGCCAAGCTTTACCGGCAAGCTTGACTGCCAGGTGGCATGGCATGAATGATTGGTCCCATATCAGTAGTGGTACGGCTCAGAAAATATCAAAATAAGCTATGAATTATTTTACCAAACTATAAACTATGTGCCATATTAAATCGTTGACAACCTGATTTCATATTTTTGAGATAGTCAATACATTAGGATACCTGTTTACTGTCAAAACAGGCTGCAAGATGGCGTGATCCGCTACTGACTAAAGTGATCCATTACTGCCCGTTACAGTGCTTTACAACATGGACCATTTTTAGTTTTTTTTTAAGTTGTTGCCGGAGAATGATCAAGGTCGCTACATATGAAAAGAACCTGCATTTCTGAAAAGAATGAGCCTAAGATGATGCACCAGCTCTTTAGCAAACATTCTCAATCAATCCTTAGACAAAAGTGATCTGCTACTGCCTGACAACCTGTATACTCCAATCTGCCTGGCTATCTCGCCCAGGTACATGTACATATGATCAGCCATGTATCAGGGCTATTAGGCCTGAGGATGACATGCATCGTCATCCCTTCTGTGCCTAGGCCTATGTCTTTGACATGTTTAACTTTGCTTTGGCGGCTTTGCCTTTGGCCTGTCATCCTGGCCTGTACCTGTGCCAGGGCTGCCAGGCTGTGTGACTGTGTCTGTAGTCTCCGACCAAGGTTACGCCTAGGCTACAGGCACTGTTACTGAGTGACAGCGACTGTGACTGCGAAAATGGTACATTACATTACATTGGATGCATTTCTTTTGGCCAGGTTCGGTATCTCGACAGGGATAATCTATGCCTATTACAATGAAATGCATACACCATTCACATCAGGTGCACGTAGGGGGCACCGGAACCAACCTACTCTCAGTCTCATCACCTTTCAATCAGCCGCCATTTTCTCCCGAATGTCCCGTGCTGTTTTAAACTGGGCACATCGGCATACCGAATGGATGCGCGCGCACCCATGCCCGGGTGAAAGAAGTGTCGGACGGTGGACCGATGCATAATGTGCGTATTCGGTCCACCGCAGGGGCTGGCAGGGATATAGTTATAGACCCGGGTTACCAAAGAAATGCGCCCATTAGTATTTACGGCCGAAACATCCAGCGGCCCAAGTAGGCATACACCAATTACAGCATTTACGGACCTTCCAGAAAGTAAATGCGGTTGAGGTAGGCGCCAGAGAAGCCTAAACGGGAATGAAATAGAATATTTTTGGACTTGTTTATATTGAAACTCCCACCTTTTTCAGTGGTGCTGTCGGACGTAGGTCTTTCCACAGCAGACATCTTTGCGACATTACCGAGTTCGTAAAGTAGGCCACAGTCCACATGCACGACAATCGTTCATATACAACGAAACAACGAAACTACACTTTCAGTGGCACGTTGGGCATTATTTTCCTAGATGTTTTCTGATAGAATACTAAGTTGATGGGTGAAGCGTGTCTGAAGATTACGAGTGAAATCCAAAATGCGATTTCGTGTCGTAAGCGTAAGCGGCAGCATTTGTGCCCATGCGGCCATGCACTTCGGAGGCGGATCGCATTCTGCCACCCCAACCAAGCATTTTCTTTGAATCTGATGGTGAATGGGGGCATTATGATGATAGAACAGTTCCTCTGCGAACTTCCAGTTTCCATGACATAGAAACCATCCCCATGATAAGTAATGGCAAAACCCAAATCGGTCTTCGTGGCGCTATGCCATTTACCTATATACATAGGCATACATATATCATAATTGAAACGGTGTTATTACCTCTTAACCTGTGCCCCATTAAACCCACCGCAAAAAATTTACCCAGTCATGCATTAGTTTAATGTTCCTAAAGTTTCGATCGTTATAGCAGTCAGTCGACACTCTAAAACTCGCTACTCAGTGTGGTCGATTACGAAGGCACTAAACATGTTAAACTGTTCACCGGCGACTGCAAAATACATTACTTGCAATTGATCAGCGACGTCCCCCTTGTCTTTTCCAGAGTTTGCTTACAAAACTACATATTCACGTTCCACAGGTGAATTCATCATAGAACGAGGAAATTCTTCATATCTGCCGGCTCACCGAAAGTACACTTATAGGCGACTATAATTTTTTTTCTTTTAGGAAACGTATCTTTAGACTATATTCTCTCATTGGCACCTTTTTTTTCTCTCAATCCCCGAAGCAGAAATCTACAATTTCTGTCGAAGTGCCCATCTGAGACTGATTTTTTTTCTTCAAAATTGCAGTTCTTGACTATGTAGACCAGTTAATATCGAAAGTGTTCAAATAATTAAGTAACCTCCAGACACTTTGTCAAGAATGTCATTGTCTATTTAAGATGCTTTTTTAACCAACAAATTCTCTCTCAATGCGGCCCACAAAATCGGGCACTTTTCTCTCGCTCTCCAAATGGTCTCTATAGCATGGGCTGCACACCCCCACCACTCTGGTAATGTAGTGCCCCCCCCCCACCCCCCGGGGGGATCGTATGGGGCGCCAAGTGTAGCCAAGTGTAGCCCCTACATTGCGTCGAGGAAATCAGCGTTTCGTCAACGAAAAAGGTATTTCGCCAACGAAAAAGGCATTTCACCAAGTGAACGAAAAAGGCATTTCACCAAGTAAACGAAAAGGCATTTCACAAAGTAAACGAAAAAGGTATTTCGTCTATGTTATACATGAACGAAATACATATTTCGTGAAAGAAATACACAGCTCGATCCTCGACGAAATGAATTTCGCAAAACCCAAATCGGTCTTCGTGGCGTTATGCCATTTACCTATATACATAGGCATACATATATCATAATTGAAACGGTGTTATTACCTCTTAACCTGTGCCCCATTAAACCCACCGCAAAAAATTTACCCAGTCATGCATTAGTTTAATGTTCCTAAAGTTTCGATCGTTATAGCAGTCAGTCGACACTCTAAAACTCGCTACTCAGTGTGGTCGATTACGAAGGCACTAAACATGTTAAACTGTTCACCGGCGACTGCAAAATACATTACTTGCAATTGATCAGCGACGTCCCCCTTGTCTTTTCCAGAGTTTGCTTACAAAACTACATATTCACGTTCCACAGGTGAATTCATCATAGAACGAGGAAATTCTTCATATCTGCCGGCTCACCGAAAGTACACTTATAGGCGACTATATTTTTTTTTTCTTTTAGGAAACGTATCTTTAGACTATATTCTCTCATTGGCACCTTTTTTTTCTCTCAATCCCCGAAGCAGAAATCTACAATTTCTGTCGAAGTGCCCATCTGAAACTGATTTTTTTTCTTCAAAATTGCAGTTCTTGACTATGTAGACCAGTTCATATCGAAAGTGTTCAAATAATTAAGTAACCTCCAGACACTTTGTCAAGAATGTCATTGTCTATTTAAGATGCTTTTTTAACAACAAATTTCTGTCAGTGTCTATTTTTTATGCCTTTTTTAACCAACAAATTCTCTCTCAATGCGGCCCACAAAATCGGGCACTTTTCTCTCGCTCTCCAAATGGTCTCTATAGCATGGGCTGCACACCCCCACCACTCTGGTAATGTAGTGCCCCCCCCCACCCCCCGGGGGGATCGTATGGGGCGCCAAGTGTAGCCAAGTGTATCCCCTACATTGCGTCGAGGAAATCAGCGTTTCGTCAACGAAAAAGGTATTTCGCCAACGAAAAAGGCATTTCACCAAGTGAACGAAAAAGGCATTTCACCAAGTAAACGAAAAGGCATTTCACAAAGTAAACGAAAAAGGTATTTCGTCCATGTTATACATGAACGAAATACATATTTCGTGAAAGAAATACACAGCTCGATCCTCGACGAAATGAATTTCGAAGGGGGTTACATATTTTGCGTCTCATAGGATCGTGCGGCGTGCTTTTACTGAACGATCTAGTGTGTATTCTTCCGGCTCTGTGATATAATTAACGTCTTTACCACCTAGGTGACTAGCACAACATAAATAAGAAAAAAAAATCGATTTTTAATGTCTGGGTGATATGCCCGGGAGGATATGCGGGTTGAATACTTTAATTGTACTGCTTGCTGCGGACGCATGCGGGCACTGACTGATTCGACTCCACATCCATGTTTGAACCAACCCGAGGCTGTCGCTGGCAGAGTAGCGGAGGTCCCGGATGAGAAGAGAAACTGGAAACTTGTGCGCAAAGCAGCAAAGCAAGCAACCGCAAAGATGGAGCATCCTCCAGTACCAAGTAAAATGTGGGAACTCAGCCTCTACGAATTGCACAGAACACCACAAGAGGCGATTACCGATAACACTGAGATTGCCGTGTCGCCTCGTAGCTTGCATAGTGAACTGATGTGTCCTATCTGTCTTGACATGTTGAAAAACACGATGACGACGAAAGAGTGCTTGCACCGTTTCTGTCAGGACTGCATCATCACAGCGTTACGTAGTGGAAATAAAGAGTGTCCGACGTGCAGAAAAAAGCTAGTGTCCAAGAGATCTTTGCGACCAGATCCTAATTTTGATGCCCTCATCTCAAAGATATATCCCAGTAGAGAAGAATATGAGGCACATCAAGAAAGAGTTCTATTGAAGCTGAAACAGTCTATCAACCCAAATGCATTGTCACAAAGTATCGAAGAGGGTCTTCGCATGCAAGCAATGTACAGGGGTCAGCGAGTCAAGAAACATGCGCTGGATTCTGATGTACGCAGTGAAGATGGAGGTGGTTCTGAAGATGTTACGCCATTGAAAAGGTCTAGGGCTGGCTCAGAAGATTCTATTGGAGAGCAATCTGTTGGCGATGCAGTTAATACTGAATCTGCCGAACCAGCAGTAGAACTCAGCACCATTCCAGTGGTGAAAGAAATTGAATTGGTCTTCAAACCCCATCCTCAAGAAAAGCATAATATCTCATCTGTGAGATTTATAAAAACAACAGCAAATGCCTCTGGTAAGTTATGGATCTAATATCTTTACTATGAAAAGGCATAATAATTAGGCAGTGGATATTTGACCAAGACTGGCTACCAATTGTGTGAGGCTATTATGCCGGCAATCGCAGCTGATGGGCTATTTTTTATGGCACCGCTATATTGTTGGTCATGAACTTTTCGGCGTTATTTTATTGACAGGCTTCAATTTTAAATATATTGCACTGAGACACAGCCTGTAAAGTTACAAGACCTGTCTCTTAACTTATCATAGGGTGCTGTTAGAACCAGGCAGTATTTGCTGTCTGTGCAGTGTTGCAGCGCGTATTGGCGCAGCTGGCACTGATCGAATAAATTTAGCCAGAAAAAGCCCTGACATTGCAAGTGAAGATAATAAATCAAAGTATTTTCTTTCCGCCAGGTCAGTAAATTGCATAAGGATTCTGGAAAGATACATATTTTATCGAATAGTTAAAAACTGTAAGTCCTATACGTGAAAATCTGCACTGGAAAAACTGCATACACAGTAAATACAAGACCTGTATTTCCCATCCAAAGTAAATATTGAAACACCCTATTTTGCCAGCTGTGTCTCCTGTCTGCATTGGAACCTGCAAGTAAAAATAGTGAAACACCTCATTTTGCTGACCAGGTGTTAGTGCAATGCTCTGGCATTGTAACCTGCCGTTACGGTATTGCACCATGCCAATAAAATAGGAAAATACCCTTTTTTGCCGGCAATACCCCGGTAAAATAGCATCTGCTATGTAGTGATGTCATAAACAACAACTCATCAGCAGCGATTGGCGCAAGTGCCCCCAGACAAGCCTGCTTCTCTAGGGGCACAATGGTAACAATGTTAAAATTCTTCGACGTTAGTAGGGAATCGACTGTAGCTTTTATTATAATGCGGGCGCGTACAATAATAGTGCTCACGTATTCTATATACCTTGTTTTATCTTCTGACATCAAGAAAGTGTGTCAACACTAGATTGTTCCAGTCATATTTTCGCGAACAAATGTTGGAGCATGCGACTTTTCCCTACCAACCGCCATGTGTATGCAGCGCCACCTGGCGAATCCCGCCACCATTTGAACCATATGTAGCCTGGGTCCCAAACTTTGTAACAGTCAATGACCTGTGAAAGAGGGCGCTGCTGTTGTCCTTAAGTTCAAAGTGAGCGACTGACAAGGCCCTCTAGCGGAGAGTCATATGCTAACGGAGAGGAGGAACCAACTCGCATTCACAGGTACCGACATCCGCCAAAAACAAATATGGCGGATGGCTGGTCGGGAACAGTTGTGTGCTCCAACATTTCTTCGCGAAAATATAATCAAAACAACCTAGTGTCGACACACTTTTTTGATCTCAGATGATAGAACAAGGTATATAGAATACGTAAGCACTATTATTGTACGCGCCCGCATTATAATAAAAGCTACAGTCGATTCCCTACTAACGTCGAAGGATTTTAACATTGTTACCGTTGTGCCCCTAGAGAAGCGGGCTTGCCTGGGGGCACTTGCGCCAACAGCAGCGAGTGCCTGCAAAAAATCCATTGCCTAATAATTAATGTCAAATATTTCTTTTGATAAGTTGTCAAAAAAAGGGAGGAGATAAGTTACCATTTTGTTGCTGCATTATATGGATATAGCACTAAAGATTAATAATGACTTAAATACCTGATATAGTATTTGATATTATATAATTTAAAGTTAAAACATTTAAAACGTTTTGTTAAGGAAAGTACCGTCATTTACGTATGTTTTGGAACACTAAAAATGTCCCTATGTTTTGGAACACCCCCAATTTTGGAAAACATTATTATTTTTTGTGGCTGTATGTTTTGGAACACCACAGATGGTGGGTAATTTTTTTGTATCAATGTTTTAGAACACCCTAATTTTCCGAAAATAGATCTATTTATTTAAGTCGCGGCCGTGAAGATATAAGACATATAACATTGAATTGTAACATTGTAACGTTGTCTGTTACCTGACTGCATCTACTTTAATGAATAAGGGAGTATCAACCTCCGATCCAGCACCCTCCCAACTTTTAGGCATCAGTTCCCACGCTTACCGCCCATCCAATATCACTCAAGCTATTCAAATGGGTAATATTGTAAATGAGTTGTGTTCTTTTCGGGGTATATCAAATGTCAGTCAAAACTTGCGGTGGCCACGGTACCCGCGCGTTCAGTGTATATATGTCTGGGCTGCCTGACTGACTGCCTCTCCCTCCCCCCCCACCTATGACTCGTGTACATTGTTTATGTCTGGGCTGCCTGACTGCACCAACCTCCACCCATTGCCTCTCCCTGCACCCCCTTCCGCCCCCTCCCCCCAACTCCCATACATTGTTTTATTTCTGCGCTGCCTGACTGCTCTGTCTGCACCACCCTCCACCCCTGCCTAGCCATGTGACGCATATTTCTCCGCTTCTCTTCTCTCCATCAGAGCTGGTTGACCGACACTAATTTAAGTTTGTGACACCCCCCACCCCTCCCCCTCCTTCTCGACCGGTCCCCTTACCCTTGTGCCAGGCTTTGTTTGACAGGAAGCAAGGAAGCCAAATACTAGGGCCCCAGAGGGGCTTTTTCGACACGGCGACACGGGCGATTTTTAAAATCGACAACGCGACATTGGGCCTGTCTTAGAATCGACATGCGACATAAGACTTAGCGACATAAGACTTAGCGACACGCGGCATGGAACTTTTCTTAAAATCGACACACGACATGAACCTTTTCTTAAAATAGACACGCGACATGGACCTTTTCTTAAAATCGACACGCGACATGGCTACCCCCCCGATGACCTTACCCCACCCTGCCCCTTACACGCACCTGTGGTGGCTACGGCTACGAAAGCTTTTGGGCTGACTGACCGTACAAGCCCCCTACCCCCCCCCCCGCCCCATCCCCTAAAAAAGTACCAAAGTTTTGGAACAGCTGCAAAATTAATAAAAAATTTGACTATGTTTTGGAACTCCCAGGTTTGTAATTATTTTTCGGGTGTTCCAAAACATACGTAAATGACGGTAATTTTAAATTATAATTTTTTTTTTTTATATACCATGCAAATTGGTTAATATATTATTACGGTTGTTAAAAGTGATATTAATATATTCCTTCTCTTCCAGTTGAGCATTTAGCTAAGTATTTGGCTATGAGATTAGCCTTGGAACACCAGAAAAATGATGATGCCAGTAAGTATGCAGTAAATTTATATATACAAAGTAATAAATTATTGATGGCGTATATTTGATCTGTATCAGTTATAAATAAATGTAAGATATATGATTGTATTGAAAAGCAAAAAGTTTAACTTTAAGTTAGCTGTTTCAGAGGTGTCTGAATACTAGTACATTGCTATTTCTATTAATGGTAGTCTTTACACTTGCGTAAAGAAAATAGGTTTAGATAATTATTACAAAGGACCATTATTAACTGGTTAGAAACTACTGTCTTACTTATGGTTTTGACCTTGTTGAGCAATTTCAAGTATGATAACATGCAAACATGGAACTATAAGACCTAAGACTGTCTTACTGATTGTTTTATCTGGTTGTTTTGACCTTGTTAAGCAATTTTAAGTATGATAACATGCCAAAATTGAAATATAAGAGACATGCTTAGCCAGTCAAACATCCAGATGTCTGGCTCCCTTCTCCCACTTATTCATGACAACTTCAACATGTGAAGCATTGCCTGAATGTATGTTTTAACCCACTCAAATGATGCTGCGATGTTGATAACCAGGTCTCCAGCCATGCTGTTCAAATTGCATTGACATGCTTGGCTTGCACCCTCTAGGCATTGTTTTTTAATTTAATTACTTGGGCAGTTCTACTTGTATTAGACTTACACAAAAGGTGTGAATAACAATGACACTGTTAAACCAGCATCGGGCAGAACAGAAGTTCTCTAACGCAGGGACCACTGTATGTTTGACGCATATGTTATATATACTGCCGGCATGTATGGTTTGTTTAAAGCTGATAGTTGACATTTTATTCCAACATGGTGTGTAGAATTTTTGGAAGTTATCTGTTTAAGTTACATTTAATTTATACATGGTCACTTTCTGCCTTTGTAGATTGCAATGGATCCACAGTTACTGATGACCAGGCATACACCATATCGGCTGCCACATCCCCAGGCCACTTTGTGGTTATAAATGGCACCACTTTGCTGGAAGAAGTGTGCGAGAAATACGGCAAAGCTAGCAAACCGTTGGAGTTATTTTACACACCATTGAAGAAGGAATCTGACTGAATCATGTTCTGCGAAGTGTGTCGTCATTTTAGAAGTGGATATTGGACCTACTAGGAGGCAAATGATGCACATGATAAACTGAAAGTCTGGCCTGTGCTGGCTTGTGGCATCGTGCGTTTGTCGAGTGCTGAGTGTATGTTTGTGAATTGTATCAATACTGGATGTTGATGAAATATACTCTAAAAAAGCGAGGCGTTTCCAGTACCGTACACGCGCACACATCTATTTTGTTGCTTGGTGGTGTATGTGTGACTGGAACATGAACATGTGTTGGGGCGGGGGTTTAGTCTATCCTAAAGCTTTCTTGTCTCAAATCTTGGAAGTTGGTCGGGCCGATGGGGAAAGTAGAGTGACTTCGCTTCACTATGCGCAATAAGGTAATATTTGCCTTTTGCTAGCAACAATCTTATATACTGATGTATTATACCAGGATTAAGTTTCTCGACTGAAAATCTATCGTTAGATTTTGTGATGATGGACTATATCTGTGCTTATTGAAGTGTAAACATCCATAATTATAAAGACGAATAGTTCGATTAAAAATAATATGGCGGTTTTAGTTAGTTAAAAGTTTTGATCTAAATGCAGCCTGCCATATTTTAAGACCCAGAAAGATTGTTTGTGAGCCTTTAATAGACCTGTATAGCTGTACTGAAGCCCAAGACTACCACACAAACTGATGGGCTTTCACCGTTGGCTTGTATTCTGATCCCACCTGTCTCCCAATGCCACCACGGCCTCCTTCGTTTTGAGTGTAAACATGTATTAGCCTGGAAGTGATTTCGACACTACTTAAAGTAACTTAAAGTGTGGCACACGTAGAATATAACAGCTTTTTCCTCTTCCCCCTTCTCCTCCCTTGCCATCCCTCATTGCATCCTGCCGCCTCTAGCAAAGTGGGTGGCCTGGGTTTATTCTCTTGCTGTCCGCCTGTCGTGTCCTGTGGGTCATGTACCTGTATCAATTTGTTTTAAAGATGTTTACTGGTAATCTGGTGAACATTTGGTTTGATCAGAAGAATGCTTTTAGGAAAGAGCAAAATAAAGTTTGTCGCAAATTGTGTATGCCTAACTATTAATCAGATATTCTTTACAATCACAGTATTCAGGATTACCTTAAGCACTATTTTTATTGCGTTTCTGTTTAGTTATTGCAAATATCCTCCAGCACCGGCTTTGCCGACAACAACCCCGCCTCTCCGTAACAAAGAACGATGCTGGTAGTCGACCGTATCTCTGTAGTTATAAAAGGTCGTAGTATTGGAATATATATAATCCTAATCTGTAGTGATTATTGTTAAAATACCCCAAGCTGTGTGCGACCTCACAGGGGACAAAAAGTACTTGATATTGGGTGATGACAGTTTTGTGTAAGAATAAACATTGTTTCAGTCCTGTCACTGTCTTGTTTTTTTTATAAACCTTTGTGTTTGCTGCCGGTCTGCCATATGAGCGGGACTAACACCCCGTTGTCATGTCGAGGGTGGCCGGTCTGCCATATGAGCGGGACTGACACCCTGTTGTCATGGTGAGGGTGAGGGGACTAACACCCTGTTCTGGTGAGGATGGCGGATCTGCCATACGAGCGGGACTAACACCCCGTTGTCATGGTGAGAGTGGCCGGTCTGCCATATGAGCGGGACTAACACCCTGTTGTCATGGTGAGGGTGGCCGGTCTGCCATACGAGCGGGACTAACACCCCGTTGTCATGGTGAGGGTGGCCGGTCTGCCATATGAGCGGGGCTAACACCCCGTTGTCATGGTGAGGGTGGCGGGTCTGCCATACGAGCGGGACTAACACCCTGTTGTCATGGTAAGGGTGGGGGGACTAACACTCTGTTGTCATGGTGAGGGTGGCCGGTCTGCCATACGAGCGGCACTAACACCGCGTTGTCATGGTGAGGGTGGCGGATCTGCCATACGAGCGGGACTAACACCCTGTTGTCATGGTAAAGGTGGGGGGACTAACACCCTGTTGTCATGGTAAAGGTGGGGGGACTAACACCCTGTTGTCATGGTGAGGGTGGCCGGTCTGCCATACGGGCGGCACTAACACCCTGTTGTCATGGTGTGGGTTGCCGGTCTGCCATACGAGCGGCACTAACACCGCGTTGTCATGGTGAGAATGGCGGATCTGCCATACGAGCGGGACTAACACCCTGTTGTCATGGTGAGGGTGGCCGGTCTGCCATACGAGCGGCACTAACACCGCGTTGTCATGGTGAGGATGGCGGATCTGCCATACGAGCGGGACTAACACCCTGTTGTCATGGTGAGGGTGGCCGGTCTGCCATATAAGCGGGACTAACACCCCGTTGTCATGGTGGGGGTGGCGGGTCTGCCATACGAACGGGGCTAACACCCCGTTGTCATGGTGAGGGTGGGGGGACTAACGCCCTGTGGTCATGGTGAGGGTGGCCGGTCTGCCATATGAGCGGGACTAACACCCTGTTGTCATGGTGCGGGTGGCCGGTCTGCCATATGAGCGGGACTAACACCCTGTTGTCATGGTGAGGGTGGCCGGTCTGCCATACGAGCGGCACTAACACCGCGTTGTTATGGTGGGGGTGGCGGATCTGCCATACGAGCGGGACTAACACTCTGTTGTCATGGGTAAAGGTGGGGGGACTAACACCCTGTTGTCATGGTGAGGGTGGCCGGTCTGCCATACGAGCGGCACTAACACCGCGTTGTCATGGTGGGGGTGGCGGATCTGCCATACGAGCGGGACTAACACTCTGTTGTCATGGTAAAGGTGGGGGGACTAACACCCTGTTGTCATGGTGAGGGTGGCCGGTCTGCCATACGAGCGGCACTAACACCGCGTTGTCATGGTGAGGGTGGCTGGTCTGCCATATGAGCGGGACTAACACCCTGTTGTCATGGTGAGGGTGGCCGGTCTGCCATACGAGCGGCACTAACACCGCGTTGTCATGGTGAGGATGGCGGATCGGTCATATGAGCGGGACTAACACCCTGTTGTCATGGTGAGGGTGGCCGGTCTGCCATATGAGCGGGACTAACACCGCGTTGTCATTGTGAGGGTGGCGGGTCTGCCATGTGGGCGGGACTAGCACCCCGTTGTCATGGTGAGCGTTGCCGTTCTGCCATGTGAGCAGGAACTAACCTCTTGTTGTTGACGCCCGCTAAATTTGAGGCGAATGAGCTTCTCTAAAATACTTATCGACGGGTTTCTATAATTGAAACAAAGCGTTAAACGCAACGCAAAGTCAATTTCAGTTTCTTGCATTTTTCACAGATTCACGACTCCACTTGATTAGCACTTAGTATTTTGAACACCTATTAAAACATGGTTCCCACGGTCCGGGAACATCTTTGCAAGAACTTCTTGAATTCTACCCTATTCTCTCGTTCTCACGACTCTCATATTGCCTATAGGATCCTACTGAGGCACATTCCTATATAAACGGTACAGTCAAGCCGAGCTATCGCAAACCTCTCGTGGCAATATTTACAATATAGTGTTTTGCCCATGCTTCCCTCATACTTTGCTAATGTGGAAAAGAACAGATTTATGTATTCTTTAATTAGGCTTCGAAACTTTAGCCACCGCCTCCGCATTGAAACTGGGAGATGGCACAAGCCAAAGCCACTGCCCGTGGAAGAGAGGTTGTGTAGCGAGTGCGGTTTGTTGGATGACGAAGTCCACTTTGTTCTTGTATGTCGCTTGCACGATAATCTCAGGGAGAGCCTAATCCCACCGTATTACCTACTACCAAATAAAGATAAATGTTTAGCACTAGTTATGTCACAGAGCACGAAATTACAGAACAGATTGTGTGAATATGTTTATCTGGCCAGCAAGATGAGAGAACCTGAATGATGTATCAGTGCATTAATGTATGAACCCGCCACATGTCATTATGTGTATTGCATTTTTTCAACACGAGGGCCTCGGGCTCATTGTGGCTTTGAAATAAACTTCTTCTTCTATATATGTTTCCTATATGTTGGGTATCACCAGTCTTATTGTTCGATAAATACTTAGGTTGTTTAGTATCTGTAGGATGTGTGCTGCAGACCCAAATAGATGGCCTCATCAAGAACTATGTTAAGTGCTGGATGGCTGTAAGTTGTTAAGCTTCATTGACCTTGAATGTCGTTGAGCTTTGTTTGCCCAATATCGTTAAGCTTCAATGTCGTTAAGCTAGTAAGGTTATGTCGTTAAGTTTTGTGTGAAATTCTGTCCCAAAGCTTCAATGATCTTATGTAGGTACTATTTCATCTTCAATGACCTTATGTTGTTAAACTTCAATCAACCCAGTCTAATCATCTTGATCAGCCTTGTAACAGTCTTACACATGTTTACGGCCACTAAACTTGTCAAAAAAGAGCCCAATCCTGTTTCATAACGACTTGTTCACCAGAATTGGCTTATAGAAGAACCATAAACTCCGTTGGCCCTAGAATACCATTTGCTGGCCCAAGAATCTTCAGACCCGGGGGCTTAAATCTCGCCTCATGTCGCGCTGGCTATAGGGGTTTGGGGACATGACCCAGTGGAAGAAACAAGCCAACACGTAAACACTCCCCGTATAACTAAACAGGCTGAGGGAAATTACGTTCGGCTCGTATCGTAACTAAAGCGAGCATCTGTGTGAAGCCAACACGTCAACACTCCCCATATATTAACTAAACCACAGGCTGAAGACAGTTCACAGCCTGTTCCCTGCCCGTTCCGTCCAAGCTCGTTAGTAAAGCGAGTACCTACAGCCAGGTGCGAACCTAGCACGTCAGCTCTTGCGTTGCCGCGCAGGATCGGTAAACCTACGACATTGAATCACGTGTTTCAAGCATCCATGGGTTCCAAATCCCACCATTGTGGGGTTAATCGGAGTACAACAGACGCACTGTTCTAACCGGAATATGTGGGATTCGATCGACGGTTGTTCATTCGTTGGGTCCAGCTTGGCCCAACATTAATTATCTTATTTAGACTAATATAGTCCGTGGGGTAGACAATCAACAGCTTCTATCTACATGTATGTTGAATTAATGTGGATTCCGTGATATTTTTTCCATCGATCCCCAAACGAAATCGGTTGAATGAAACATGCCCCAGATACAGGTGTGAGGGTGCGAACCCGCGACCTGTTGATCTGCAGCTCCACCTGCTTACCGACTGAGCTAAGGAGGTTATCGAAATAGCCTACGCTGCTAATCCATGATAAACGCCTTAACATGTGTTCCATAGACATGATAATGCGATTGTTGTGCAGGTTCCTTCTATCCACCAAGTTGGCTTTCTTGACTACTTTAGGCAAACCGTAATCCCAGAATTATTACGTAATTCCATTGTATAAGGGTCGGTTTATTTATTGGATGTAACACACAAAGACAAGCGTAGCTATAATATATGTAAGCCATAATTATTTATTGACAAATATCGTCAGCCAATGATGTTAACAACATACATAAACATTTCATATTCTCCAGATGCTGGACGAAGAAAACCAATAAGACATGCATCACAAATCAGTGCTTGATTACTATGGTAACTGCTTCTCAATATTAGTTAATGTTAGAAAATCTAGTGTACGACATCTTACTTTGTTACCATATTAGCTTCCAGTATAATATGCAGTGTGATTAGTGTGACCAAATATAATTTTAGTGAATTGCTGAAATGTTGGAATGAATGGTAGAACAGCCACAGCCTAATATTCTAGTTTACATCAACATAAAACAATATGAAAAACATAAAAATAATAATCACCGGCAGGACAATTACTAATCTAAAACATCAGTCAGATAATTGGTTAATACGATATTCTTGGAAATACACGTAGATGAACAAAACTCGTGAGAAATGTTCTGGACACATTGTTTGGCTGTGTGAACGTTAATATTTGATGACATATGTCATCATATGTTACAGCTATTTAAACAGTTTTTTCCCGCCAAAATCATGCCCGGATCTAAGGTTGGTATATTTTAATGCCTGGTTAGTGCAAGATTTATTTATTATTATCATTATCGCTAAAATGCATTGCCTAAAATACTATTCATAATTTTGTTAATTTGTAGGAAACAGCTGTTCACATAGCTTTAACACGGCAGGAATGTCCGCATTTTGATGACCAGAAAAAGTGCCTTACCAAGATGCCATGTTACTTGTTGCATGCCGTATGTGCATACTGATACATTAAGAACTAAAATGAATCATTTCCATTCAAACGTTTTTGCAAGTTTAATTCTCTGAGTAAATATTGCTGCATGAGTAACTTTAACATTTCTGCTTATTTATTGCATCAATACCCGCTTACCACCATAACAAGCTTTGCCAAATGTAATAAGCGGTAAATAGGATTGTTAGTAAAACGTTATGTGACGTCAACCCAACGTCGTAACATTGAAATAGTTATCACATATAATCTTATGTTGTACCATGGTGCGGACCGACCTCCTTCGGGTCGCTGCATATACACACAGGTGTCAGGACCCACATAAGTATGTCTCTCTCTCACTCTCGCTGTATCTATGAGAAATGTGTCTCCCCTAATACGCAACTCACTTGTAACATTTCGTTGGTTAGATGCAGCCAGGTGTATCTATTTTATACTGTTCTGTGACCATGCCAGCACCTCCAGACTGGACCGTTGGAGAAGTGGGTGGATGTGTGGGTGTCGGTAGGGGGGAGAGGGGAGGGGGGGGGGGGGGAGGGGAGGCTCCGTTTGTGTCTTAATAGACGTCGGAGTACGCCGGAGGAGCCACGTGTTGATAGTCCGAATTGTTATGCCAAGCCATCGCCTGGTTATGGTATCCTGGCGCTGTGGCGATGGTTGCCACCCCTCGAGTCGGGTAAGCACCTGTGGTGGACGTGGCAGCGTCGTGAGATGCCGTCACGCTAGCATTCTTCCGTTTGCAGCAACAGTATATTCCAACAATCACTATGACAACGCCGACAATCGCTAATGGTACGGCAATAGCCACAACGTTAACGCCGCCATCGGTTGTCTCACCCGTGAGACCTGGAGAGAAGAATGGGGTTATGAATGTTCGACTTCTTCATGTGATCATTATCGATTGTCAATTATTATTATTATGCTGAACATTATCATCATGATCCATATTATTATCATCGTTATTATTATCAATATTTATTATCATCGTTATTATTATCAATATTTATTATCATCGTTAATTATTAAGTTTATGACAATAATCATTTACATGCAGGAATAAAACATATCAAGATAGTCCATTTAATGCAACAAAATACTTCATTTTGTACCCCATTTGGAAATAGGATTACCGAGAGGAAACTCTTTGTGTCGTACACGTGACACCATGTGTAATTAAGCATTAACAGGGTTAGCGACATTCATCGGTACACGTGCGCGGCGGATTTAACCTATCGCTTTGAGCAGCGCCGTCCTGGCGGACGAGAGTGCGGAACCGACAACACACCCATATACTAGCCGGACACCAAACCCAAGGGCACCACAAACACATACGCACGGGCACCCCGCGCGTACCCTCACGTACCCTCCCCCCCCCCCCATACACACAGACACCACATACTCACACACATGGGTACCCGCCCCCCATACACACGACCACGACATACTCACACACACACGGGTACCCCCCCGCCCCCATACACACGGGTACCCCCCCCAAACCCACCCATACACACGGACACCACATACTCACACACACAGGTACCCCCCCCCCCCACACCCACCCATACACACGGACCCCATATACTCACACACACTAGCGATTCACGTGCTTTCAGATGGTCAGAGTGCTGAATGCCAGCGCTCTTGCCCACTGAGCTATCGGGCCGGCCCTGTATAGACATAAGAGGCGCAGCTGCAGTGTTTACGTGTTAGTTTGCTCGCCAACGCCCGAAGACTCACACGTATCTTTGGTGTCACATCTGTTGCCGCACCAGCCACACACAGCTATCGAAGTGCAGTTCCTGTAACACAGACAGATGGGAACCATGATGGAGCATTTGTGAAATGGAAAACAACATATAACCCATAAAATCATTCGTAAATGGAGATGAAAATCTTCATAAGGGGGTGGCAAGGAGGGGGGGGGGGGCGTGTTCCCAAGTCACGAAGAATGCACTTCTTTATTCCCATGGTCACAATGAATTAAAAGGAGAAGTCCCCATATACAATGGGGTCGGCTAATATCCCGAAACGAAAAATTATTTTCCTGATTCCCAGTTTACGGTGAAATGAAAAGCCAATTCCCGAGGAACGGAAAAAAAACTGGCGCCCCCCCCCCCCCCTTCATAGGCCAGAAGTCTAGATTATTGCACATAACTGAACGAAATTTTTTGATGTTTTTGATGTTCATTTATTTGAGATGTGAACCATTTGTGTTCTACATGTTCAAGATGAGAGTTATGCTGAGAGGGCTGTTTAAAAGGCTGTTTTGATTATTGATTATTGATTATTGCACATAACTGAACGAATTTTTTTGATGTTTTTGATGTTCATTTATTTGAGATGTGAACCATTTGTGTTCTACATGTTTAAGATGAGAGTTATGCTGAGAGGGCTGTTTAAAAGGCTGTTTTGCATATTTATGAGGCTGTTTTGTTATATTTCTAGACTTCGATCCGTATAAGCTAGCTTACCATGATTGCAAATGAGCGCTTATTTTAAATTTAGGATACATACATTTTGTTGTTTGGGCGGCCAATATTGGACAGTGACGGAGGTTGATCCCTCTGTCGCTTCGGTGTAACGGGAGTTTACTGTACTCACAGTTCTCCCTGTTCCCCGGGGCAGATGTCGGCGGCAGGGTAGCAGTCCGATAGGCCGGCCACCACGCTGGTCTCACTACTGGCCACAGAGACCAAATCGAGGGTGGGAGCCTCCGGAGTGCAGGGGGGGAGTTGACCTCTGTAAGGTCAAATAGGACATGTAAG
Source organism: Arenicola marina (assembly GCA_964019135.1). NCBI lineage: Eukaryota > Metazoa > Annelida > Polychaeta > Arenicolidae > Arenicola > Arenicola marina. Next base: position 21,940,588 of record OZ025251.1, on the reverse strand, counting down.
TTATCACGTACATGTATGTAAAATCTGGGCTATAGCGTGTTTCGCTCGCTAGCCTTTTCAAGTCAGATAAATGCGTATTAACATGTGTTGATTAAAAATAACATGAATATGAAGATTATCTGTCAAATTCAAGTTCATACTTAAAAAAAAAATATTCAAAAAGAAATGTTTATTGATATGACACATTGCATGGCAGGGGTACCCAAATGTAAACCGGATACGCACATTACGTAACGGTAGGCCTATCAGTATACCACCCGACATTTCTTGCACCCAGGTCGGGGTTCATAACACCCTCGCATGCATACATTCGGCCGATCCCATTAAAACAGCACGGCACATTCGGGAGAAGATGGCGGTTGGTTGAAAAGTGACTGTTTAAGCGGCTTCCATGTCCGGAAGAGGTTGAGTTTACAGGGCGACATACTTGTCCTGGCCTAAAGAAATGCACCCATTACGGGTCAACCCGTTAGACCGGTGTTTCCAACCCGTGACTTGTTTGGTCAACCCGCGTGACTGGTTTGTCCAACTCGTGACTGGTTTGTCCAACCCGTGACAGGTTTGTCCAACTCGTAACTGGTTTGTCCAACTCGTGACTGGTTTGTCCAACTCGTGACTGGTTTGTCCGACCCGTGACTGGTTTGTCCAATCCGTGACTGGTTTGTCCAACCCTTGACTGGCTTGGTCAACCCGCGACTGGCTTGGTCAACCCGTGACTGGTTTGGTCAACCCGTGACTGGTTTGTCCAACTCGTGACTGGTTTGTCCAACCCGTGACTGATTTGTCTAACCCGTGACTGGTTTGTCCAACTCGTGACTGGTTTGTCCAACTCGTGACTGGTTTGTCCAACTCGTGACTGGTTTGTCCAACCCGTGACTGGTTTGTCCAACCCGTGACTGGTTTGTCCAACCCGTGACTGGTTTGTCCAACTCGTGACTGGTTTGTCCAACTCGTGACTGGTTTGTCCAACCCGTGACTGGTTTGTCCAACCCGTGACTGGTTTGGTCAACCCGTGACTGGTTTGTCCAACTCGTGACTGGTTTGTCCAACCCGTGACTGGTTTGTGCAACTCGTGACTGGTTTGTCCAACCCGTGACTGGTTTGGTAAACATGTGACTGTTTGGTAAACCTGTGACGGATTTGATAAACCCGTGACTGGTTTGACAAACCCGTGACTGGTTTGTCCAACCCGTGACTGGTTTGACATACCCGTGACTGGTATGGTCAACCCGTGACTAGATCAGCCAACCCGTGACTGGCTTGGTCAACCCGTGACTGGTTTGGTCAACCCGTGACTGGCTTTATCAACCCGTGACTGGTTTGGCCAACACGTGACTGATTTGGTCAACCCTTACTGCGTAGTTTCAGAGGCACTTAATGCCACGCTAGAGTGAAACGGTGCGATTCGTAAACATGCATGAACCCTACCAGAAAAAAACACACTAACGTTTCCTGTTGGGTGAAGGTGAAACTTGTGTTGCAGTAGTTGTAGTTGATGGATAGCCTGCTGTAGCACGGACACTGACACTGCCTGCCTCCAGTATCACACGTCGGCAGGGTATCCTGGTACTGAAAAAAAACAACGAGGTACGGCATCATTGAGAACGAATGGTAAGCCTACCTTGATGAGGTGAATGACACGACTATGGGGTAATAAGGTCGAATTACTTCTCTTTACATATATATTCTAGATCAACGGCGCCTTACGTGACATATGGCCAATCGCTTTAATGATATGTTGAATTGATTTACTGATTTTTTAAATTGAATAAGTAATACATGTATGTCGAAATCATTATTATTAATAATAATTCTGCTTGCCTTACGTGTCAAAAACAGTTCAATATATCAGTGAATTACCCACATTAATTCTACCTGACGTAGGCCTATGTGTCAAAAACAGTTTAATATGTCAGTAAATTATCAACATCAATTCTAGCTGAAGCTATCAAATATGTGTATGTATTTAATTAGTTTTCATATGAATCGAAAAGATAAACTTATAGCATAACCAGGTGTATATGTACCCCAATCGCGGAACAGTAACAATTGTATGACATCCTCTGCTTGAGCACGACCACGAAGACGTTGGTGCCGTCGACGGTATGGATGTCGAAGTTGCTCGTAGAGAAGACGCCGTCCCCAGGTACGCGCAGCTGAAAGAGATCACCCGGCATGTTTCATTTGAATAAAAGCAGCGGGGACTTTAATACTCAAATATTATGTCTTTGTTGGCCTGCTACATTTTGTCCAATTGGAGGCCGATGATCAAAAAAAGGGGGGGTGGGGAATTCGCGATTAGTTGTTGGCAATTTTGGGAGATCGTTATCCGTACCATATATATACCGCGATCCGTTACAGCAGTCTGTGGATTGCACCATATTCGCGATATAACCTCTTTAAGGTAATTTTTGAGTGACCGCTTTTAAGTAGTTCTCAGTTTTGAGATTCGATATTACTCTTCCTAATTCTTGGGGATTTGCGATTCAGAGGATGCAATAGCAACTGTCTGACCACCCACTCCCCGGTCGCACGTGCGTGTCGGAGCCCTGGCTTCCCGGGTCGGTTAAAACAATTTGGAGCCTCCTGTGGGTCGATCAAGGAGTGTAATCTGGTAATATAACACTCTTTGGGTTGATGCCGACACCCGTGTCTTACCCTCCAGAACCTCTGTTCCCTGATTTCCTCCAGGTTAATGCAGGAGTAGACCTGCAGGATGTTCTGCTCGATGAGCCCCGCAGCAACGTGCGGCTCCTTCATGGTCACGTGCACATTGGCGAACACCGCCTTATCCGTCTCTGAGGCCCCCAAGAAATCCGGGTGGATAACGATATAGCCACTGGTATCCAGAACAAAACATCTGAAAAGTAAAGCAATTGTTGAAAAAGGGGATTCTAGACATCTAGACCTATAGTGGTAAATGTCTGGGTAATTTAATATCAGTCGATGAATGTCGGTACATGGGTCAGTTGGGTGGATTGATGAACGTCGCCATTTTTCACTAGGGTCTATTCCATTCACTTTGCGTAAGGATCGTAAGATGGCAGTCCCGCAGCAACATGCCTATACATTTTTAAAATTTTGTCATACATTTTCCACAGATATGGAGGTTGTACGCAATCCCTCCCCCCCCCAAAAAAAACAAAAAAACAAACAAAAAAAACGTGTGACTCACGTGACGTCATCGTTGCGGCACGCGTCGACTGTCTGACGTAAGAGGGCGTAAAAGAGAGGCATCGTGAAGTCCATGCCTATAACTCCAATGATCTCGTCGTCGTAGTTATGTTCTCCTCCAGATCTGATTGCGCGGCGATATAGGGGAAGTGATTATACTGATAGGCAAGAGCGACTTATTCAAATGATTGTTATTTACTCGAGCATGAACCATTTTCTTTATTAAGTAATTCATGTTCTGCTGCGAATGAGAGCACTAAGTAATTTAAATCAAATCTATAACAACATACGAAGCGTACGATCCAGAAAAAAAACAAAGGAAACAAGAGCAAAACACATCGTTAAAATCGAGCGCCTACGAGTATTAAATGTCTTATATCATTAAAGACTTACTTTCCCTCGTAGAGAGCATTGCTAAGGGTGATCACAATGCCAGCCCCAAATGCATCGACGTAAGGCTTGCTAAAGGCAATGCTCAGTCTGTTTCCAAGTGCCCTCTTGTACCTGACAAGTGAAGACAAGGCTAGAGGTTAACTTCTCGCAGGAAATCATCCATAATATCACCTGTTGGGCTGGATACAAGGTTAGTCCACCCCCCCACCACACACACACATACACACACCCCATGTGATGTTTTAGTTTAGTTATTGTCCCATTTGGTGGTAAAATCTAGATCACTAAAAGTTGTTCATAAATAAAGCATGCCGGGACCAAATTTGCCGACGACCCCGCTTCAAACCTACCTCCTTCCCGCCTCACCTCAGATCTGCCTTTAACACCCCCCCCCCCTCCTCACCCTACCCCAACCCGTATAGTAACGTTGATTGATTTTGCTTCATTTTATGCAGAGTAAAAGTTGCACGATAAAGTGAAGGAATTATAATAAAATTAGGTGTGCAAAATTATTAATAGTATCATGTAATATGACATTTAAGCATTTAAGACGAAGATGCTGAGCTGAGCTGAGCTGAGCTGACCATGGTCGTAGCGCGTGGGTGTAAGGCTTGACGAGCTTGGCCCCTGGGTAGAGTCTGAAGACCCCGCCAGCCATCCCCAAGTAACGCCACACCGCGTAGCGCCAGGCTTCCTGCTTGTCCAGGACATCGTCAAACTTGGCAGTCACGGCCACCTCGTTCCGGACATTCGACTATGTGAAGGAAGGAGGTTATCATTGTAAAGGCCCATTACGTTGTTAAACATATCATAGACGAGCTATCGTCTACGCCGATAAATCTATATACTGTTATTTTGGATGCTGTTTGGCATGCATGTCCGACAAGATAGACGTGTTATCGTCTATGCCGATAAATGCATATATTGTTATTTTGGGGGTTGTTTGGAATGCATGTCCGAGAAGAGCAAACTTTTAGAGCTATTTAAACAGATGTTGCTGCCAATTTGGTAAAAAATCTGCATAAAATCATGAAATGACAGGTCGTCATTCACATTTAGCACAACTGTAACAGTTGCTTAAAACTATCGCAGAAAACTTGCCGGAAATATGACACTTAATTTACCGTAAGTCGGAAGTTACGTGCACTACGTCACAGATTTGTGTGTAGTTCGCCGGGTTTTCACCCCATTTCAAGGATGTTGAGCAGACCCCATTGAGTCCATGCAATGAATTTCAGTGAAAGTTAAGTGATAAGAATAGATAGGACTTGTAGTGATCAGGCCATAATATGTAACACATTTAGACGTCACTAAGACAAAAAAGCTCAAGAACGCATTGTCTATACACACCGTATAATATAGATTATACTGAATCCTTAATTACCTCGAAGCCAGGGTTATCGGAGTTAAGCTGCGTCATGTATACTGCGTAGCGATCTACGTCCGTTGATCGCTCCTCCTGATCCAGGTAAAGGCCGGGATCCAGAAAGGCTCCCGGGGCAAACTTAACAACACTGTCATCTGGAGAAGAAACACACGTCCTCGAATAAAGCCACAACGGCGTTTAATCGTTTTCACACAATGTATAAACCGGGGACTTTACATGTCCGCCAAGTATAAAGCATGCTTATGGTCTTGTGTCTAATATATGCTAAATGCTCGTGGGAATGGGAAGGGGAGGTAAGGGGGATGGGGGTGGGGGTGGGTGAGTGGGGGGGGGGTGCTTCAATTTCTACTTCCTGTTGAATCAGTGATTCAATGCATGCATGAACATGACTTAACAGAGCAGGAATTAAATTACATCACTAATATTTAATTATATGCGCATTCCGGTGTTGCTATACCGCCCTCTGTACCAATACATAACGGTAGATAATGGACGAAAGTCAATAACACGGCGATGTGACCCCCCCCCCCTCCCCCCCCCGCAGCCCCAAGAAAAGGGCGACAGTCGGCAACTATTACACCATTATGCAAAGTAAAAGTGACTTACCTATGCGCGCAGCACGCCGGAAATGCTTGCATTTCGTGGTGGACGCGAGAAAGTCCGTTCTGTGGTACCGGAAGTCAGGCGGAAGAGCGGCTGACCACGTGACCGATGCCTGTCTGTCGCCCGTGCCGATCACAACGCAGAGCGTGAAGTTGGTCCCCGGAATCTATTGAGGTTAACCGTATCTAGGTTATTCGTTTGCACTTAGCCGGCCCAAACAAGGTATAGGGCTGGCATACTTAGCTCATACTGCCAAAGTGAAGGTTGCAAAGACCTTGGTGGCAGAGACAGAGACTTTCCGTGCTTCTTTCATGGACACGGTGTATTAGCACCAAACATTTCGATAATTATAGATTTCATATGTTTTAACACGATATCATAAATGCATCTGTCACAGCCATTGAATTAATATTTACCGAATCACGTGTTAACCTTGTTGTTTTAACCCATTAATTCACCTGCGAAGGAGACTCACATTTTGCCAGGTGTAGGTAGACGGCACTGTGTCAACGTCCACTCCCTCATGCTCAGTATCTCCGCGTGACGTCACCCGCTTGGAGTTAATTACCACCGTCCCGCTTTTGCCGCTGCAGGGAAATAAAGAGAAATATTGGGGCTTTAGACCGCTTCTGTGCCTATTAAAATTAATGTTTGCAATAGATTTATAATATTCCAAATGTGTTTCGCCAATTATGGTCCGATAGCACAAATACACAATTTTAAAGTAAACGTTTAATCCGTGGGGGGGGGGGGGGGGGGGGGAGGGCGGGTGGAGGTACTTTGCTCTGTAGGGGCATCTTGTTCATCACAAAAAAAATTACGGGCACCCTGGGAAGCTGCCCCCTCCCCCTCCTACTCTACCAGATTTGTGTAATAATGTCCCTCACACGTCACGCCCCCCCCCCCGGATTATTTAATCGCATCGCATGATATGTAAGGTCAAGGTTACTCACGCTTGCATCGCGGCCAATTCGTTCCGGATTTCGACAGATTGTTCCAGGTCGGGAACATGTAAGAAGATGGGGTCTTCGTCCACGGTATACGGCCTGGGCAACAGCGGGTGGATGACTAGGCGAGCTAAGCTGTCCATGATAAAGGAATACGACAGGCGACCTTCCTGGAAGTAGGTCACGTCCTTGAAGAGGTCGCTCAGCGTTATGTCGACGCACGTCACTCCGCGGAAGGTAGTGGAGTGAACAGGCAGGCAGGCTGACGTAATCATCCCTGAAAGACGCACAAACAAGAAACGCAATTTAATTTTTAATACCAAAACATATAGATGTATTATAATTATAAGGTTAACAGAAATGAGGGTAATATAAATACGCCTAAATCAAGTACGATACGGGTACAATGTTAACCAGATGATATACAAGTATGCGCGGTGATACAACACGCTTATAACAACAGCCAGGTGTGAATTAGTTTAGGAGCAGTAGGAAACAAAACAGGTAAAAGAAGACGGTGAATAGGAGAAAGACATTATAATGTTCTACGAGAAGAAGTTAGTTTACATACATAGGCGAAATATGTTACTAGTAGATGCACATCAATGAATATTAAAAATAATATGGATAAGTGCTACCTGAAAATGCGAGCGCATATTTATTAGTTCAGCTATTCCGAGCGGATACAACTAGATTAATATTCAAAATGAATCTCACTTCGGCATGCCATAAAGCATCTTAAAGTATCTTTGGCGGAATGACGTATACCATGCACGTGCTTGTGGCATATCAGTCGGTTGCTTAGGAACTCCCATTGTGTTTATAATATTTTGACGCCACAACTACTCACTATGACAGCAGCCGATTGGGGGTCACAAAGAGCGCTCTGCTTGGAGATTGGCAGCAGACATTTATCACGTAGGTCATAGATTAACTTTTCATTTTAAGTAGATCTATGTACATCTAGTGTTAACATTAAATAATGTACTCGTTAATTTTATGGGGCAGCTGATTTAATTATTAAAGACATAACATAATAGGTTTCAACCTCTCTTTGTTTGAATATATTTATGTACAGCTGATATTTACTCCGAACTAGAAATCTCATGGGGGCTGTTACGCGAAATGAAAGTCCTAAGCCTATGCTTGAAATGGACTTTGAATATGCATGCATGTTACCTTAAGAGCTCGCTTGCGCTCGCTAATATGGATAGGTGCTACCCAAAAAATGCGAGCGTATATTTGTTAATTTAGATATTCCGAGCGGATACATCTAGATTAATATTCAACATTAATCTCGCTTCGGCTTTCCATAAAGAATATCTTTGGCGGGATGACGTATGCCATGCACGTGCTTGTCATATCATTCGGTTGATTAGGAACTCTCATTGTGACGTCATGTTTATAACATTTTGACGTCACAACTACTCACTATGACAGCAGCTGATGGGCGGTCAGCAAGAGCGCTCTGCTTGGAAACAGACATTATTACGAGTTGGTGGGCATGTTAACTAGTACAATAGCATTACATCTGAAGGCCTCTAAAATGCTGTATTTTGACCTAAACCGCCCTGCTGCCCATGCAGTCGACAATCGTTGCCATAACGACGCTGCATAGAACAATGAAACATGACGTCACACACAAAAGAATTGTAGTTATAGCTTGAAATAGGGCTATAAAGTCTCGTTCGCCTAGACTTCCGGTTTACTCATTTTGGGGACAAACAAACGAAGCACGTGTTTGGAACGAGTTTAGAATCTCTGCGCACACTGGTATCCTGACTATCTGTGACGTAGGCGTGACGTGTATGTTACGCAAAGAGAGAGACTGGGAACCAGACTACATGCGTAAAGGCCAGGCGCCGAGGGGTGGGTCCATTGCGGAAGGCCTAGCGATATAATTAAGAATATTTAAGAAATATAGCTGCCCAAAACGGATAGACGACATATTTTTCATTCATTTGCGCCACCACAATGACTAATATCTGTTACGACGGGACAACACGGCTGAGAAACTAACGTTTTTTTGCATTTCCTACGAAAACGAGACATTATGACGTCACGCGGATTCTCCCTGAGTGACAACGTTGGCGCAACGCTTCAAACAGAAAACTTACAAAGAATGAAGAACTTTGTCTTTTCGTGATCCAAAAGTGATACGAAAACATCCTACTGGTCTTAATTTACCTTTACCATGTGGTTTAATGACGCGTCCGTGTGTTGCTACTCCATGCGCTGCACATTTTGACAGCGGAATGGTTTAGTCGATCACTTGCTCTCGCCATTTTTGTTACCGCGGAGGCACGTGAAACTCTGTGACGTCACTCGCACTTTGGCGAACTCGCGAAAGCCCGGGTGCAGGGCTAAATTTAGAACGCTATTTTTAGCTTTCGAGTGTTGTGAAGACGGGTTTTTCCTTGTATATTCCGAAAGTTCTGCGCTCCATCGCCTCCAAATATTTTAACGTCTATCTCCCATAGCCATGTTTAGTGAAATGGTACTCATTGTCTTTAGAATAAACCTGGAAAGAAATTGACTTATAGCTGCCTATAGTTCAACATGGAGCACGTGGGTTTGTTTGTCCCCAAAATTGAAATCTCGCGGCCCGATCGCGAGAACTGTATAGCCCTATGGCCCATGAGCCTAGCTTCCATGACTAGTTGCCTAGTTGCACGTGCTATGTTTTTTGGCAACATATATATGGTATAAAAAGGCGACTGGACAACTATACGGGGAAAGGCTTGCGATTTGCGGACAGTCAGTCCCAAAATGTTTTAATTTGGTCGTTGCATGCGGAAATTAAACCAAAGAAGCAAAGACAAGTCAACGCCTTAGATTTAAATTCAACTCGTAATAATAGTAATAGCGCGAGTTTTGCATGGCGTTAGGCATTTTATTGGCTCTTCATCGAGCTGTAGCAGCCCTTCATTTTAATTATCCGCCCTCGGCCTTGCGGCTTCGGGCCGATAATAAAAATTGATGTCGGGCCAATAAAATGGCCTAACGCCCCGCAAACTCGCGCTATTGTCATATTGTCATTAGGCGCGTCGCTTATAAATTAACTTGAAGTTGAAGTATACATCCAGTGTTAACCTTGAATAATTTATTCGTTAATTCTGTGGGGCAGCTGATTTAATTATTAATGACATGACATAATAGGTTTCGACCTCTCTTTGCTTGAATACATTTATGCACAGCTGATATTTACTCTGAATGCGAAAACGTCTCATGGGGGCGGTTACGTGAAATGAAAGTCCCAAGCCTATGCTTGAAATGGACTGAATGCCTCGCTTGCGCTCGCTAATAAAACAAAAACGTAAAAGTAAAAAAGTGTTTTTTTGTCAGACAGTGATCTTCATCCTATAGCGTCCATGTCCGGGTATATAGCCCGTAATTTAGAAGAGTATTAAAGCAGCCTACTTACAGGCGCCATCTTATATTTTTTACATTTTAGAATCAAGACTAAAAGTATCTCAAAATTAGGATGCATAGATGTTTCGTATCTCGTTCATATTGAGTCTGTAAAACAACTATTTTGACATAAAACTGCGAGGACTAGTTTATCACGCGGACGTGCCAGCGAGCCGCGGTCGACCTCACACAGAATACCGAACAGCGAACAGGCGCAGGGATATAAAGCCGGCCACCAACTTCTGCTCCGGTGAACACATTTGCTTCTCTCCGGATAGCCCACAGGCTTTCAGGATTTAAATTCCAGACAGAATATACTTATTTGACACTGAGAAGAGATTGGCAATATAAAAATTACAGAACATATTGCTTTATATCCTGGTATTAATTCCACTTGAATTCTGCCCAGTAACCCTTCTCAGTACGTCCCGCATGGCCCATAGGTGACAAACGCATCTCGAATATAAAAGTGGAATATAAAATCACGGAATGGTTATTCAGAAGACTACATCCCGGGTCAGAGGAAAGAGTCGATGCAAACACACGATACTTCTATCTATAGATAATAGGGAGGATGGAATTGTTAGTCGTGATGTTTTAAGCATTGCTAGTGCTAGATCATATATAGAAGGGCATGGATTAGTGAGTATATACGATACCTGAACCAAAGCGATCGAAGTAAGGCACTGTGAATGTAACGGTATCCAGCCGGTATGCCCCGCTGAAGAAGCTATAATACTTGCCATCTCAAAGCGTAGGTTAGACGGGTCAACGATTCGTACGAGATTGCCGGTCTGCAATAAAGATATGTTCCAAGGTTTGACTTCCGGCAGCATGTGACTAGCAATAGACACCTATACCTCGAACCCAGTGAACAGGTGGGACCGCTGCCCTGTATCACACGTCCATGCTCATATATAGGGGGGGGGGGGGGCAAGGGAGGGTCGTGATCTCCCAAATCACATTCCCAGGTCACGATAATGAAATAGAGAACTCCCCGCATACATTGGAAGTGGCGGATACATGATATCCATAGGCGCTTTCCCAATTCATGGTTATTTAATATGGAAATTTTCGAAGTTCATGATTACTGAAAATACTTGATCACGACGGTTGGCTATTGCTCCATTACCAGTTCACGAAGAATTATTTTCTTCATTCCCATCAGTGAAATTAAAAACCCATTCCCGAGGAACGGAGATACCCCTTGCCCCCACCCCCCATATATAGGTGAACGGAAATGGTGACACTAGTGGGAAACCTTCTAGTAATCTCCCGGTTACAGTTCCGAATAAAGAAGGATGAAAACATAGCAAAAAATCATGTAACATAGTAAAAAGGGCCATGCCATCTCGATAATTTGTTCAATGAGATCATAGTAGGCCTATGCAGACAAAAAAAATCAGCCTCAAAAACCAGTCAAAGAACCGTGCATTCCAAAGCCACGTTTGCATGTCAACAAACTATTCAATTACAATCATTAAGTTACAATCATATCGTGTCTTCAAGGGTTTTTTTCTTGCAGGAGTGTATGGGCAAAGGCCGCCTTGTGCGAAGGACGATTAATTCATCCGTAATATTATATCGCCAACATGAGATCCGTAGGCCCGAGCGATATCTTCGACGACGACCGCTTGGGTCCTTTGTGTGGATGTTGTGGGGCTTATGGTTACTTTAAGTGCACCCTACAATGAAACGCTATTTTCCCGAGATAATTCACTGACATGCAAAGCGTTTATACCAAATACCTTGGACCTTATAAAGTAGTTGATCCATTGAATCTTAGGTAGGCCTACCTTCATTCAAGGATTAATGTTAGTGCGTCAGAGTGGGACAAAACATGAACGGTAAACAAGCAAAGCTCGAACTCTTATCACAGAACCATCGAATAAAGACCAACAAGCAGTGTGACACATACATCATCTGTCTTGGATAATGGAAAGGCGTTTTCCCTTCTTCCACAGAGTATGCTAGGCTTCCAACATCTGGTGCGTGGGTATTCATGCATGGCTGTCCATGAAATAATGCGCTCGGATATTCAACATGTTCAAACATAGATCTCAATCAAGTTAGGTGCGTCGTGCCAACGAGTATTGCCAATTACGTGGGGGGCAGGGGGTGAGGGAGGGGGGGTGGGGGCAGGTTTCAGCACGGTTGGGAGTTCAATGTCACTGTCATTGATGCATACCGACTTAATTCCAGGAACAAACAAACCAGGATTTAGAAAAGCGATGGATCTAAAAACCAGAGCGGACGATAGTAAGCAGGGGCGGGGTGGGGGTGGGGGGGGGGGGGGTGGAGTGAAAGGCCCACCCTTGAAATGTAGTGCATTATTACCAAACGCGAGGTTCCCCGCTAAACCGGCGACGGGCACCTAGCTTGCAAATAGGACAGGCCTCTCTCGTATGACAAGTCTTACCCAGACCAGACGCATCAAAATACGGTATGGAGAAGAGCACTTCTTGATCGGCGGTGACGCGTTTGTCACTGAAGAAAGCGTAATAGCTGGAGAGTTCATATCGAAGTTGTCGTGGATCCCGGATTCTGTCAACCGAGCCCACCTGAATTCACAACACACGCTTCACGTTGAACAGTGCAAGTCAAACCGTCACAATTCCCCATATGTGTGACTATTCGCGGTTTATGGTGTTATTCACTAAAATAATAACGGACTGGATCGGACTAGAGAGCGAGTTTTTAAAGTTGTTTAAACACGCTATCAACGCCAATGGTCTGTCCCAAATCTGACCGCACATACCAAGGGCCGTAAGTTCGAAAGGTCGGTGCTGAATGAGACAGCTATCTAGTATTATATGGCATTAGTAGGGAGCGGTGCGAAATATGCGGCCGAGAGGTTTGGAAGTTATGGTCCCTGGTCAGAGAAATCCGGTAACCTAGTTTATTAGCCGCAAGAGGAAATTTCGCGGCCGAAAAGTTGTTTCTAATAATGATACTAATGGCTTGCCATAGGATAAAAGAGCATTTCCCTCAAAGTGCAGTGGTTATTATTAGATGTTCCCGTTCCACTAACACAGTTACTAAAGAACGTATAGTATGGCCATGTGGAACCGGAGGTTATTTGGGTTTAAGATTCGCGTGATGCGTCCTACCTGTAATAAGAAAATACCGACTTTGTTCACATGTCGAATACATATGTTGGCTTCAAATATTCCATTCATTACAGAGAGATTGCATACCCACCGCAAGAACTTATGATGGAATACACCCTACCGTGACAGCACCAAACGCGGGGTTGTGCGAGGTTTGCTCAGCAATGTTGCTCAGAATGGTGTACGCTGTCTCAGACAGACCTGTAAAAGAAGAAATCGGTAAAGAACGAATAAACGATTTTAGCTCAGATGCTAATATAGTATCTGCAACGTTTTGTCTCTCAACAGTGTAGCATATTGTCTGTACTTGACGTGGTACTGAGATCATTACATGGGTTCGGCAGGTATTGGCCGGTATTATCCGCCGGTGGAGGCGTGCCTGCATAATTTACGTAATTACTCGTACCGAATTTCCAAACACCACTCGCTGACTAATTGGTGACATAAGTACCTTGACCTAAACCAAAGGTGAGAATGATAACTGAGTTGTGTTGCTTGGCGTTCTCATCTCTGATAACATCCATGTAGTCCGCGCTAGAGGCCGAGGGCTCTCCATCAGTAAGGAAGAGGATAACCTTGTCTGTTGGGACAAAAAGCAACGGAAGTATTTACACATTTCCTCACTTAACAACCGAATGAAGATAATCAGCTAATGCGTGTGGGGAATAGCTATGTTTTCGGTGGCTTCTGGTGCGACAATCACATACGTAGGCGTGAATACAAAATATATATATATAAATAAAGTTAATATTGTTCTCACCAGGAAATCGATCTGATTTATCAGGGACGGATCCAGGGGGAGAGGGGGGGGGGGAGCAACCCGGCCCGGCACCCCCTTTTATAGCAGAAATTTATATCATTTAACATATGAAAACCGAAACCGGACCCCCAATCCAGCATATCTGGATCCGACCCTGAATCCAGCCACCCCTAGTCAGATTTTCTGGATCCGCCCCTGTTTATATATATATATATATACGATATCTCTCCAGCCCCAATATCTAATGCAGGGGCGGATCTAGGAATTTGCCAAGGGGGGGGGGGGGGGGGTTGCTCTCTGAAAACTTCCGACCAGGGGGTGGGCTCTGTGAAAAACTTACGACCGGGGGGGGGGGCTTCAAGAACCTGACTTTAACAGTGTATGTTCAGTTTACCAAGGGAGGGGGTTGCTCTCTGAAGACTTCGGACTTTAACATGTATAGAAACATGTATGTTGTATGTTCTGGTTCCCAAGGGGGGGGGGGGGTGCAACCCCCTAACACCCCCCCCCCTAGATCCACCCCTGCTAAAGGCGAAAAAATCCCTGAGTCAACCAAGGAGCCAATGCGTACCTCGTTTCCTCTTGTCGTACTCCGGAAGTTTGGTGGAGGAATCGAAGAAACGGAAGGCTGCGGTGAAGGCCCGATCATAGTGGGTGGCTCCATCTTCCCGGAGAGTGTTGATGTAGGAAGTCAGGTAGTCCTTGTTCTGTGGTGTGGCTTGAGCCAGCTGGTACTGGAAGCAGGTACTGGTGGAGACGGAGCCCGGGGGGGTCTCGGCATTGGTGGAGAATGACACAACGCCCACCTGCAGCACGAAGGAAACACAACATAATCGATCAATCGTTGCAGATGTAAGCCAAGCATGCAACCATTAATAGTGTATACGCACTAAATATTTGTTTTTATTTCGCGGTGGGTCTTCGGGTGGGTTTCAGCATCGTATCGTGTTACTAATTTGGTACAAGGTATGGAGACTAAGCGTTGCGAACTTTATTGTCCATTGTTGGGGAATTGAGAGTTCTGACAATTGGTGCTGCTCACAATGTCGTTGTGGTTTGAGGGTACTGACCACTGGCGTTACACACCCTGTCCATAGAGTTTGAGGGTTCCGACCACTGGTGTTACTCACCCGGTCGTGGGGTTTGAGGGTTCTGACCACTAGTGTTACTCACCCGGTCGTGGGGTTTGAGGGTTCTGACCACTGGTGTTACTCACCCGGTCGTGGGGTTTGAGAGTTCTGACCACTGGTGTTACTCACCCGGTCGTGGGGTTTGAGAGTTCTGACCACTGGTGTTACCCAACCTTGTCGTTAGGGTTTTAGGTTCTGACCACTGGCGTTACTCACCCTGTCGTTAGGGTTTGAGGGTTCTGACCACTAGTGTTACTCACCCTGTCGTTGGGCTTTGAGGGTTCTGACTACTGGTGCTACTCACCCTGTCGTTGGGGTTTGAGGGTTCTGACCACTGGTGTTACTGACCCTGTCGTTGGGGTTTGAGGGTTCTGACCACTAGTGGTACTCACCCTGTCGTTGGGGTTTGAGGGTTCTGACCACTGGTGTTACCCTGTCGTTGGGGTTTGACGGTTCTGACCACTGATGTTACCCACCCTGTCGTTGGGGTTTGGGGGTTCATACCACTAGTGGTACTCACCCTGTCGTTGGGGTATGAGGGTTCTGACCACTGGTGTTACTCACCCTGTCGTTGGGGTTTGAGGGTTCTGACCACTGGTGGTACTCACCCTGTCGTTGGGGTTTGAGGGTTCTGACCACTGGTGTTACCCTGTCGTTGGGGTTTGACGGTTCTGATCACTGATGTTACCCACCCTGTCGTTGGGGTTTTGCTGTTCGTACCACTGGTGGTACTCACCCTGTCGTTGGGGTTTCAGGGTTCTGACCACTGGTGGTACTCACCCTGTCGTTGGGGTTTGAGGGTTCTGACCACTGGTGTTACCCTGTCGTTGGGGTTTGACGGTTCTGACCACTGATGTTACCCACCCTGTCGTTGGGGTTTGAGGGTTCTGACCACTGGTGTCACCCACCCTTTCGTTGGGGTTTGAGAGCTCTGACCACTGGTGTTACTCACCCTGTCGTTAGGGTTTGAGGGTTCTGACCACTGGTGTTACCCACCCTGTCGTTGGGGTTTGAGGGTTCTGACCACTGGTGTTACTCACCCTGTCGTTAGGGTTTGAGGGTTCTGACCACTGGTGTTATTCACCCTGTCGTTGGGGTTTAAGAGTTCTGACCACTGGTGTTACTCACCCTGTCGTTGGGGTTTGAGAGTTCTGACCACTGGTGGTACTCAACCTGTCGTTGGTGTTTGGGAGTTCTGCCCACTGGTGTTACTCACCCTGTCGCTGAGGTTTAAGGGTTCTGACCACTGGTGTTACTCACCCTGTCGTGGGGGTTTATGGGGTTCTGACCACTGGCGGTACATACCTTGTCGTTTGGGTTGGAGGGTTCTGACCACTGGTGTTACTCACCCTGTCATTGGGGTTTGAGGGTTCTGACCACTGGGGTTACCCACCCTGTCGTTGGGGTTCAGTGTGCTGACCACAGTTGACGCAGCCTCACTGGCGATGTCCATCAGTGTCCGGCCCTGATGGGTAGTCCTCATTGATCCAGACTTGTCCACCACCACCACCACGTCCTTCGGGGTCGGGGTCGCTGTCTCCACGTACCACGGCCTATAAATGTATGACGTCATTACACCACGTGACGCATTGGCGTGCAAAACATTATCAGTCGTTCTTAGAAAATACCTGATGATTGAATCACTTAAATATTGGAACTTAAATTAACTCCATTAAGTTATAGCTGCATTGCAATTAAGGCACACAATGTTCACATCAAATTAAGATGATATTGCGATGGTTGTATAACGCCAACTGGCATTGATCGTGCGGATTAGAAGCCACGAATGAAATGAACATGCAGAAAATATGATAATTGCCAGGACGGGTCCGTAACGTTTGAATGAAGCGCTCACTACTCCCCTAGCCCGCAAAGGTTTAGACACATTTCACTTATGTATGGGTAAGGGGCATGGGGAAGGGCGGAGGGGGCAGATCATGATAATTAAGAGTTAACTATGTCAAGGACATGTGGCATTCAAGGGGATGAATAGTTGACTTTGTGGTAGAATGATGTCTCACAAACACTGTGACGGAGGGCGGGGTGGCGGGGGGGGGGGATCAGCGCTCCCAAAAGGGGCCTCTAAGTTCGCTGGAGGGGGTGAGGGGGAGTGGGGGGGGGGAGACCCCGGCCCTGGAGACCGCCAGGGTCCGTACGTAACTCACCTGAAGCGAGGGTCGTAAGTGTTGCTGCATATTTTATTGGATGGATAGACGGCCACCATGCCTTGTTCGCTACCGTAATACTGCCACTTGAGGCCGGGGACGCGCAACAAGTTGTCCTTCATCTCCGCTAGGATCGACGAATCCACGTGTGTGATGTCACTTCCGCTCCGATAGCCTTCGCCCCACACACACAGTTTATCTAAGTCAACCTGAAATTACAAGTATATGTAATAAAGTATCATGCAGCAGTCAACTTATATAACTAAATATATATATATATAATATCAATTAGTCACATAAGGGTTGTCTGATTGGCTCGATCGCGAAGGTCGCATTAACCCATGGTGGTGGTATTCCGTCCATGGGAATGATCAAGGACATGCAATCGAGACGATACCTCTCCCCCACGGGAGCTCCACCCCCACCCCACACCCTCACACACTAATCGGGCATGTAAAAATGAGTTTGTGGGATTTGTGGGATTTTATCAACAATTTATCCTGCACACCCATAGACATGTGCACCGTGGGGGTGCGAACCCCCAAACTCCAGTACGATAAATAAAGAACCGTAGCACGTGAGCATTATGTCCTTGCCTCTGTTTGAAAGCGGGGGTCGTTTTCCTTGAGCCTGGCGTAGCAGCAGTCCTCGTAGGGTGTGGTGGTAGGGAAGTAGTCATAGCGTGCGACCAGGGCATCTCTAATCGCCGTTACTGCCTCTATCCTCTCCTGGAATCTGGTCGCCAAAGAGCTCGATAGCTGAAGATATAAATATCGATGTTTAATAATAGATAATAATAATAATATGAACATAAACAGTCCCGAGGGATCTATAATCACTGTTTTAATAGGGAAGTATATTCCTGTATATAAAGTGGCATATAAGTAAAAGTAACATTAAAAAAAGTAACTTAACACATACAATACTGCTATTTGTGTAAGTTAATTATACTGCTAATATGGACAATTGACTTGAAGCTAAGGAAAGAATAAAATGCAATCCGACCTGTTGGAGAATATTATTTCCATCCAGAGCTGAGTTTGTAAATGTGACTTCACCGTCGAGATAATCCTGAAATGAAATATGATATAATGAGATATAGTAATCTCGGTTTCCATCATGTGGTTGATATATTCAAAACCAAAGTACCCTCTGACATCAATTTTATTTCATACAAGCTGTTAAAGCAGCTTCTTTGATAAAACTATTGTCGGTAATATGTTATTTCTTGAAAAATGCAATAATATTATGTCCTTGTTTTCTTGTTTGGATTTGGTTTATCATCCTAAAACCTGTGCAATAAAATTACCCGAATACCAACAAGAGTGTGAAAAAGAACATGTCCAAGTGTCCAACTTTCCATCAGCTGCCGCGCAACAGTTTTACTCAATATTCTGTTAAATTACTTTAAGCTAGACAACTTGTCCTTTGTGATAAAGTAATCTGGAAGACACCGTAAAAAGTATCTTATAGAGGTGTGTTACTGACTCGAACCCATCATCTTATGATTAATACTAATATCGACTCGCTATCACAATTGGTGTTGCGCTGCGTCTTGCAACCGCAGCACCCCCATATATCACTTGCATATATTATTATATATATCACATAAGATAATTTCACTATCAACATATTATTCACTATCAACATATTATAAACCATCAACATATTATACACTATCAACATATTATAAAGCAATTCCATACATAAATAAACTGGTCAGCATTTAGGTAAGGCATAAAAACGCAATGACTGCACAATACAGGACCGCACCTGAAAGGCCTCCACGCCAAGTCCCTCGTTGGCCAGCTTTTGTAGCTCTCGTTGAAATCTCGTGACGTCAATCTCTAGAGCTGCCATTTGTCCAACCAACAGGATAAGAGTGAGCGAGATGGCGAACATAACTCTTGACGCCCGCTCATCCAACAGGGACACCATCTTGCGCCTCTTCGACTTCGATTAAGAATCTATATGTGCAAAAAGAAACACAAATCAACAGATTATTTAGAGACCCCTTGGGAAGAAAAATAAAAGTATATATAAAAGCAAATATGACCTCCTATTGGTCTAAGCTGTTCGTAATAATTACTGATAAAAATGAAATATGCGTGACAGGCTGGTTAAGACGATAATTTGATAATTCTAAAACTCGACGTGGGGCCCTTGGCCCCAGGTATGACGTCATGTACTGAATAAAAGGAAAATAGCTACACCAGAGGGGGGGGGGGGGGGGGGGGGGCGGGGGCTACTTTTTCCGGTCTCCGTGATTGGTATCCAGGAATTTTTGGTCGGTTGCTTGTATAGTCAGAACGCTTTAACCAATTCTGGCCATATCACGTCAATGGGAGAAGGAAGAGAAGGGCGGAGCCATGTCCCCGGGGTAACCCCATATTCTTTGCCAAGAAGGACAGGAGATCTTTATCCTGCGACCCCACAGGCATGGCCACAACGGGGCTCGAACCACCGATCCACGTGCCGTTTGGCCAGGAATTCTTAGAGATTCGCGATTAGCTGTTGGCAATTTCTGGGTATCGTTATCCGTACAATTCCTGGTTCAACGCGAAGACCCTTTCCCTATTTACCGCCATCCGTTACAGCACTCTTCGAATTCCTCGATATTCGCGATATCACCCTTTAGGTGTTTTTTTTCCGCGCCCAGTCTTGAGCAGTCCTCATCTTGGAGATTCGATATTAATCTCCCCAATTCTTTGGGATTTAGCGATTTAGAGGGGGTATCCCCCCCTGGGGTGAACGGGAGATTATGTCCAGCGGTTCTTGTTTAAACACCAAGGGAACGGGTCAGGAAATAGGTACACAGAAGCAGACTCTGCACCTGACCCATAGTTCGTGATAGCTGGTTACAATTTGGAACACTTACCTGGGGTCATACCTAGGGCCAAGGGCCTCAAGCGAGAAATTGTGGCACAAATATTTTTCTATTTATTGTCAAAACGTTGCAGTTGTGTAGTTTGGGTTAGATTGTGTTTACAAGCTCATACTATATAATATATGTAAAATGTTCGACACCTGTTTTTTACTGCTTCTACTCTTTAGTTTGTTGATTTACCTAGTACCCACCCATTCTGTATGAGATGAGCCAATGGAAAATACAAAAAAACAATACAAAAAATGCTCCAAATGAACCGATGATCGAGTTAAGGGGCCACGACGATTCATCTAGTTTTTGTGTTACGGCATCGATTGTGCGACTAACAAGAGTCTTTAAAATCAGTGAAATAATGTCTACATTTGTTGAATCGGCAAAGATAGCAGATAACAAACATGACCATAACTTATCCATAGAAACGGGGAAGAGGAATAATACTCCACGAGAAGATAGGTTATGTATTACAAGGATCTGCGCTTTAGTCATAACCCCTTTTATATGAGAAAGGTGTCATAAAATAGTCTGTTTCGTCGAAGTTGTTTGTGTTATCTATGTACAATGAGCCTGAGGCCAAGAAGCACAATAAGAAGTTTTGGTGTAAACAGTATATATTTACAGAAGGTAGGCGAGCAGGTAAAGAATTTGGTACCAAGAAGCCCTATATATCTGGCCTGTCAGCTGAACGATGGCGCTGCACAAGAGGTATGGGTCGAGCCAGTATCGACTTAAAAGCATCTTTTATAATAAAAACATATTACTGCAGATAATAAACGGTCGATTGTAAGTGTGAGGGTTGCTTCATAAACGCTTTTTGACAATTGACGGATCAAGGCTCCGAAACTAAACCCCACCCACGCCTGAGTCCTTTTTCCTTACTCGTGAGTATGAAATTGACAATCATAGCTGATGGTAGATATTGTGAAAAGTACTCATCTCTCAAACTGACAACAAAGCGACATGCTGCTTTGTTTGACCGACTTGTTTGTCCGACATAACGCCCATGGAAGACCGTTTTTCACCGCTTGATTGGATAAAAGCAACAGTGACGTCAGTCAATGATGGACAGCCTGGATCGGTCTGTTGGATAGCGAAGGACGAGTGCCCTCTCGGATGGGTGGAAGTACCATCGGCCTGTCCACTTCCTGGTGTAGGACTTAAAGTGTTCGCGCAACGATTTTGTTTCTCAGAGTTAGGTTTGTTTAGGGAAGACAAATAAAAAAGAATTTGTTTTAGAGGGTGTTTACAGTTTTTATTCCACGATATCTCTATAAACGCGTTCGTCAAAGTAGCAGAAGTGAGACATGGCGAGTTTAATTCTGGGAGCATTGCATCTGAGCTTTATTTAGAAACTCCCCAATGATGTCACAAGATTGACAGGTGAGTTTTGATGCAGTGCGTAGGCATCTGTTGTCGAGGGTGTGTATTGTTCTCATGGTTGAGTGCTTTTCGTTGAGTTCAAGCCAATGAGCAGAGAAAAGAGTCTCAATGTAAAAGCACATGGGTTTGTATTCCCCTTTGACGTCACTTTCCTCGCTCCCAGAATTTAAATCGACATATGTGAAAACAAGTGGATAATAACATTCACTTCTTACATGTGGGACGCTATAGCTCGATACTATAAGCGTGGAAACACAAATGATTAATATGAGCTAAAGTTGTTTGGTGTGGCACTAACTGTTTACTGCGCCGCAGGACGTGAGCGTTGAAGCGTGGTTTACGAGTGCGGCCCCTGGGGCCATATTCATAAACTCCTCGTAAGTTACGCACGAAAAGTACCTTTTCATCTTAGCCTCACCAGGTCGTTGTGGTGGTGTTCATGATCCAGAAATCGTCTTCAATACAATTTTAATACTTTCTCAATTCAGACGATCCACATCTAGGGTGACTACTTATATGTATTTTGAACCCGATAATCGATCGACAAATCTTCCACTTAGCGCTAAGTCTAGTGGCGTAGCCTAAGTGGCGATTATGAATACGGCCCGAGGTCTGTTAGCGTCAGTGCTGGTCGTTAGCACTCCCGGTTATGGGGAAAGTCCCATCTACCTGTTTACTTCCTGGTGTATGTTTAATGCGCCCCAGGACGGGTGAGCGTGGAGGGGGGTAAATGACAAATGCGTATTAGGAAAAGCGGAACGGAGGGGCCGGTAACGGCCGACAAATTATTGTCCAAACTGGCAAATGGCCCTGATTTCATCACGCAAAGTACGGTCACGTAATGCTTGCGCCTAGTTGTCATTTGTATATTCAAATTACAAATCAAATATACATGACATCTACATAAAATTCAAAGCCTGTGAAAATATGGCTTACTATTTTAAGGTTTACCTAAAATCATGTACATTGAACCGATGCATCTTTGGTTTACGTCATTGAAGTCATTGATCGTGTCGGTGAGACAAAGAGAAGTAAACACATGCAAAGCAATGCGTATTTTGTTGGTCATCGCTACTGTGTTCCTGAGGAATGCAGACCCTAAACTGAGCGAGCTAAAGATAGCCAAAGTAAATGTAGACATGCAAAAACCAACTTGTTATTCTATGATTAGTCATTGTTCTCATTGATATTCGTCTAACGTACGTGGCCCAATAGGTAGCGCGTTCGACTGGAGCCCAATGCGCTCTGTGGGCTTGGCCAGCCCAAGCGGCCGGTGCGTGGTTCTACCCGCATTGTTTGTACCAACTAGATTAATGGGTTAAAACGACAGATTGCAGCCGAATTTCTGTGAACTTACGGTATCAAAGTAGCATCTTAATGTAATATGGTAAACAAAGATAGAGAAAATGTCAAGTCTGCAAAGGAATTCAAAACAATGGTCAAACGTCCGATGTCTTCTCGTGTCAGTGTAATTCTTGCGCACCGTGCAGCATATAACTAATGGGTAAGGATTGAAGAAATTATGGAATGAGTGTTAGATTTTTGATCATATGTAAATGTATAGGCTACCTCATCAGCCCATGCAAACTTATCACTGTCGGTCAGTATCACTTTTGCCAAGGTTTATTTTCGCCTTTTGATAATGAACTGTATCTCATCTTATTCTCAGAGACATATAATAATTGTGTATTGATAAGTAAAGGATAAATATTGCGCATCGATACTGACGGGTTATCCCTACGTATTTCAGAAAAATTGTCTTCCACCAGAGTTTAAAGTTGCATGTCGAGTTCTTTCCCGCCAAAACTAAGCCTAGGCGAAATTTATATCAAAATTTGCAGAAAACTCGATTGTTGTATTCTATAAGTAGTAGAGAGGGGCCCAAACGAATGTAACTTTCCTTGGGGGTAACGCTTCTTGGGGGTAACGCTTTTGTCGGCGCGCATACGCACCGGTCTCCTATGACCACCTGGCGCGTAAAGGTTTGTACCGCCCCCCCCCATTCCCCACATGTATCTCCTATACCCCCCACCCCTCCCGAAAACTACCCCTCCCCAAGCAAAACTCCTCACCCCCATGACCCCCACCCCTGTTCACGCCCCCCTTCCCTCCCACTCAACTAGCTAGACCCTTTACTACACCCTCCCAACCATGATAGTGAACGGTATTTCACAATCACGCAGTGACGTCATGGATGTGTCATCGCGGGTTAACTGCAAGGACACTAGTTCATAATTATCTTGTCAAATCAGTCGCCCTCTCACAGCCTCGATACCCCTTTCTCCCCCTCCCTCCTAGTCCGACCGATATCCCTACACCTATAGCTGCCACGAGAGGAGCGGTTAGAGAAGACAATTAATACTTGACAGCTGGTTTCTTATGTTGTAGAGGTCAACCCATTCACCTTTCCGTTCGACGTATTAATTGCTTGTAGATGAAAAACTACCGGAGGAGGAGAGCATACAGAGGCTTATTAGTATTGAAATAACAGACTGACTCATCAAACAACTGTCATTACTCTTTTCTCTCACAATAAGAGGGCGCCAACCCCATGTTCCTCATCCACCGACCAACTCCTGATAATACTGCCCCCGCCCCTCCCTCCGCGAAAGCCGATCCCCTCCTACCCTCACCCAACCATGACGGTGAACGGCATTCACAATCATGTAGTGACGTTAAGATGTGTCATCGGCAGATAACTGCAAGGAGAGCAGTTATCTTGTAAAATTAGTCGCCCTCCCCTCCCTATTTAGCATGTCGCCCCTCCGTTACTACCACCTATGAGTGAGGGACGTACTCTAACCGCCCACCCGCCTCCCCCACGCCCGCACCCCAAGGACACCAATACATCAATTTGAGAGGCTACCCAGACCAGTGGAGTCACCGAAGCGTGTCGCCACGGAAAGCCAGTACTAGTCACCACTGAGCGTGTTGAGCCTTGTCTCTTTTTTTGCGGGCTTGAAGGTGAGGGGAGGCTGATGGATATAATGGGGGTGTGCGAAGTTCACCCCAGCTGGCTGTTCATCGGATTTCGAGATGGGGGTGAGCGGACGATAATGTAAAAAACAATATTGAATTCAGTTCCCCGTTTTTGATTGAGAACATAAGGTCTGGCGTTTATAAGTTCTTCTCTGTGTAGTTGATACTTTTAAATGTATGTCTTTAATAGGAAGTGATAGGCTCGGTTTACTTATAACTAATAGGTTTGTCGGGCATCACGTACGTTGGATGATATATGGAGTTAGTCTGAAGATTACGATGAAGGGGCGTTTCGAAGGGATTGAGTGTTTAATCAGACTACTTTGAGGGTTTGTCGGAGATTTATGTACCCATCAGTTTATACTCGATCCTCTTTTACAAAGCACGCGGGCCGTTCTTAGACCACCATAATGCGAATGACGGGGTAACTGAAGTTTTTGCACACAGTGAGGGTGCTGTGTAATCAGTATCAGTCAGTATCATTTACTGACGGAACATTTCTACCAAAGACAGCTAAAATGAGTCAGATCCCCACCACTGGTTTGTTCCGCTCTCTACATTGAGTTGGCTAGAGAGAATTAAGTTTCCATGCCTACCTTTCCATATCGTGTTGTCGTAAATGGCTAGGGGAACAGATGGTGAGAGACGCTTGGGGGAGGGTGGAGTGGTTATGCACGCATGCTCTATTTTTAGTGTTGAGGCGATGAGGAGAGGGTGGTTGATTGAGGGGGTTGGGCCGCGTATGCACTATTTTTAGAAACGACATAAATATTAAGAAATGAGGCAGGTGTGTGGAGGGGGGTTCCCCTTTCGGAGTTTAGATGCATTCTCTATTGTTATAAATGATATCAGGGTAGGGAGGAATGAGGTGTTGTTACCTCTGTGAGTGGTAGTGCTATGATGGTTCAGGTTTATTGGTAACGTTTTATTTAATATGAAACAGTTATGTGTAACATACGGCAATGATAATAGGATTTTTTAAAATGTTTCATTGAATTATGAATTAAATTTTGGGCAGCATTCGCATAACTAGAACAACACAATGGTAAAAATATAGCATTATTATATAAGTTTGTGTATTAGATGCTTCACAGGCAATCAAGTTTATGTTCTATGTAGCATTCGGGGCAATACTTAGACAATAGTGAAACGACTATGAAGTATTATGTAAGTTTTATGTTTCAAATGGCGTAAAGTATAAGTTATGTGCAACATGTATGTAGCTCATTAGAAAATTGTGAAACATATAGGTAACATTTTGCATGTTTAGCCTTTCATATAGCATCAAGTTTCTATTTTATGCCACATTCGGGGACTTAATAGACAACCGTCAAAGAATACTTATGTATACTATAAATTTCGATATTTAATGCAAGGCAGCTTAGCTTTATGTGGCAATAATAAAGCGAATTGTTTCCAGGATGTTGAAGTTATGTATCAACTTACAATGAGTTTACCAACGATTAAGAGAATAACGGGTTATAGCTGGCCTTGTTATAACTGTGTGGAGACAAATGTGAAAAGAAATGGTATGATCACAGGAATTAGGTCTGAATAATCAGTGACGTTGCAATCTCAGAGAAGATGCAGCGGACATACATGCGTTTTGTATTTTTGGACAATACCTTATGTTGAGAGGTGAGGAGTAGAGAGTTGGGTGGTTAGAGAATAGGTACTATGATAGAGAGAATAGGGGCGTGTGTGCACTATTTCTAGCAATGTCAATGTTAGGATATGAGGCGTGTGGGTGAGGGGATTCACCTTTCGGAGTGGAGATGCTTGCATGCTATATTTTTATAAATGATATCAAGTTAGGAAAGAATGAGGTGTTGTTACCTATATGCGTGGTACTGCTATGGTTGAAGATGTTAAGATATACTTATAAAGTTTTATTTAATTTGAAAGATTTATGTGTAATACACGGCAATGATTTTAGGAATAAATAAGTTTATCTTTCATTGAATTATGAATTAAATGTTATGCAGCATTCGCATAAGTAGGATCAAACAATGGTAAAAATATGTAATTATTATATAAGTTTGTGTATTAGATGATTCATATGCAATCAAGTTCATGTTTTATGTACCAGTTAGGTCAATACTTAGACAATGGTGTAACAAATATGTAAGTATTCTGCAAGTTTTATGTTTCATATATCATAAAGTCTAAGTTATGTGCAACATTTATGTATCTCATTAGACAATTATGAAACATAGGTAGCATTTTACGTTTTGCCTTTCATATATCATCAAGCTTACATTTTATTCGGGTACTCAATAGACAACCGTGAAAAAATACATATGTATACTATAAATTTCGGTATTCAATGCAAGGGAGCTCAGGTTTATGTAGAGTCTAGTAATAATAATGGAAAATGTTTCCGTGATATTGACTTTGTGTATCATCCAACGGTGATATTGATTTGTGTATCATCCAACGGTGATATTGATTTGTGTATCATCCAACGGTGAACTATGAAATAAAGTAATACTTTTGTATGTATTGCAGGTGAACATTAAATTTAAACCATGTTACACTAAAATGTTTAGTGGAACATAGACATTTTGCAAAGCAAGGGATGTACATTTGGATTGCGCAGCAGTTTGCCAACGAACAAGACAATAACAGGCTATAGGTGTCACTGTTATCATCTGGGATGAGACAAATATGGAAAACGGTATGATCAGTGTAGTTAGGTTTGAATGATGAGTGAAGTTATTTATCAGAATACAGTGAACGAAAGTAATGGCTTTTATGTATAGCTGTTGCACCGGCAGAGTCTCTAGCAGTAATGTAATGTGTAATTTTTTAAAGATCAAATGGGAAATACTTAGGCAAAAAGATATAATTAACAAATCGAATACGTAAGTATTTTTCAAGTTTTATTTTTCATGTCATCAAATAAATAGTTATGTGTTACATACGTGCAGCTCATTTGACAATTATGAAATTTATGAATAGCATTCTACATGTTTTATCTTTTATATGTCATCAAGTTTACGTCACATTCGGGAAAGACAACCGTGAAAGAAAAATATAAGTTTATGTATTCAGTGTTTCATATGTCATGTTTGCGTATTTATGTAACACTCGTGAAACTGGTAATGATAATAGCAATGATAAAACGGATTCATGGGTATATTGTACATTTCGGGACTCAATACCAGTAAGCTTGGGTTTATGTAGTGATGATGTAAAAGATTGTTTCAATTATGTTAAAGCTATGTATCAGAGTACAATGAACTATGGAATAAAGTAACAACTTTTATGTATGACATTCAAGTAGATATTTTATGTGAACCATTCTGCACGTGTGTCACGATTGATGTATGACGTGTTTGGCGGAACATAGATCTTTTGCAAAGCAAGTGGTTTAAATTTGGATTGCACTGCAGTTACCAATTGTAAGAGAATAACCCGCTGTATAGGTGTCGTGGTTATAATATATGTTGGGACAAATGTGAAAAGAAACGGTATGATCAGTGTACGTAGGACGGAAAAATGAGTGACATGTTTAATGTAACATGTAGTCTTATGTTGTTTTTTTTCGATCGTACATGGCAAGTAAGCGGTGCTTAATGTAACAATGATAGGTTTAGTAAAATAAAAATTCCATTAAGTTCAAGTTTTTGATCAACCTACAACGAACAACGGAAGAAATGGAAAACTTTCGTGTATGAATATTGTATACTGCCTGAGAAACTAGGTGGAAATGTAATGCGTAATTTGTTTAAGATCCAATGCGACATAACTTGCGTAGTGCAAGTTGAGAAGCTACACAATAAGTTACATGAAGGAGTTTCTGTTAAATTAAGATATAGTCAGAGTAGTTAGGTATGAATAGCGAGTGATATGTTTAATGAACTCTGTTATATGATTTTGTTTTCAGTTAGCAAAATATTTGTAAGAATAAGCTCTGCTTCCTTTAGTGATGATAGGTTTAGTATAATAACTGTTCAATTATTTCGAAGCTATACATCAACATACAGCGAACGACGGAAGAATGTAATAATTTTGATGTAAAACTTTTGAAGTGAACATTAAATGTGAATCATTTTGTACGTGTTTGATGATTGATGTACGGAATGTTTGGTCCCATATAGCTCTTGTGGAGCAAGGGATGCAACGCGGATTTACACTATCGTTAACCAAACAAAAACGATTGAGTAAATACTTGTCACAGCTGTCGCTTTTATGAGATGTGTTTAAACAAGTATTGAGAGAAGCATTACACGTATACATTTTGTATCGTTAGAGGGCCTAAGTGCATATATAATGTCATTGGTTAAAGAACTAATATGAAATAATATGCGTGACATAAGTTAGGGAATAATATAAAAAATTACGTGATGGGAACATTGCTCAATTGTCATATGATCAGAAGAGTTAGGCGTCGATAACAAGTGATGTGTGAAATGTAACATGTACTGTGACTTTGCTTTCAGTAAGTCAAATGTTGCGCAATGTAAGCATAAGCCCCGCTTTATGTTGTGATGATAGGTTTAGTACAATAATTGTTTCAAACATGGTGGAGTTCTATATCAATATACGTTGAACTACAAAAGAAAGTAATAACTTGTAAGTAAGGCATTTCAAGTGCGCATTAAATGTGCACGTTACACGTATATCCTCAAATTATGCGAATGAGTCTCAGGTTGGTTAACATAGAAGACCAATATGCAGGTGTGCATGACGAGTGATTTGTTTAATACAACATGCACTATGACTTTGTTTCAGTGAATGAACTATTGCGCAAGGTAAGTATAAACCGCGCCTTCGATAGGTTGTACAATAAATGCTTCAATCATGGTGGAATTCTAATACCCAACTACAGCGAACGACAGAAGAATGTAATAACTTATATATATATATATTATATTTCAAGTGAATACTAAATGTAAACCATACATTTACACGTATGTCGTGATTGATGTGTAAAATACTTCGTCGGGCATAGATCTTTTACAAAGCAAATACTATAAACTGGGTTTGCATTACAATTACACAATCGTAAAGTGTTTAATTAAATAACTCACGATATGTGTCGTTAACATAATCTATGTGTTTAGTCACGGGTGAAAAGAAACGACACGCATATAACTATTGAACAAGTGAACATATGAAATGAGTTATTTGTGAACGAACTAATGGGAAATAACAAATGCAACACAAGTTGATGAATCAAATTATAAATTACGTAGAGGAGTTTCAGTTCAGATAGCATATGATCAGACCAGTAAGATGTAAATAACCGGTTCTATTGTTGTAATATAACATGTGGTGTGTCCACGCTAAGAGAAGACCGGTTCATGTAGTGATGATCGATTTATTACAGAAAATGTTTCACTTAGGTTGATGGTATCTTTTAACCAACATTGAATGACAAACGAACGCAGACAACATATATGTGATAGATTCTAAGTGAAGTATAAATTGCGAACCTTATCTTTACGCTTGGCACGATATATGTGTGAAGTGTTCGGGGGGCCCATAGCCCTTTTGCAAAGCAGGTGATGTACATCGGCTCTGCACTCCAGTTAACGAAAATTAAACTGATTAAGTAACTGACACGCTATACGTCTCCCTATAATGCGTCATTTGCTAAAGCACTAATGTGAAACAGTACGACTAACACAATTTAGTGAATCGAATGAGAAGTTACGTCTTGGAGTTTCTGTTTAGATAACGAGCAAATGCTCAGAGAAGGTAAGTGTGAATAATGAGCGATATTGTTAAGGTAACAAGCAATGTTCTTCTTTTTCGAATATGCAATGTAAGTAAGCTCTGTTTTATCTATTCATGATGACTTTATTAAAAGAAATCTTTGAATAACCACTGAACTTGTGCTGGATGTATCTACGTCCGTAATCAACAAGGGAATGCGTGGTGCAGATCCGACTTTCATGACAGCAATCCTTCTTATGAAGTGACGTTTTGGATCTTTCGACGTAACGATCTATGGGGTAGACATAATTCACGCCACGACTCTATACAACGAGTTTATATAGAGTCGAGCAATAACCGAATTGTCTCATCATCAACTATCTGTCTGGTGCGAGGTCCTTTGTCATCGAATTTGTCACGATGTATATATAAGATGTACATCCCGCAGCTTCCGCGGTATGGCAGTCTCTGTAGTTTGCCGTTACACCACCAAACAGACATACGCGCGGTCTCTGAAAACCAACGAATCGTGTCATCATCTCATTAGTCTCAATGATGGCGGCCCCTCTTCAATATCTGGCCTTCTTTCTAACCGAGTACGTTTTCTTTCATTGCACCTTGTGACTGAAGTCTTTATAAACCCGCTGCGTACCAGAGAAATTACAAATTTCATAACGTGAAAACATAAAATGTGAGTGTAAACTTTGACCACAATTTTAAGATATGGCAACGAAACAAACGAGTGAGGGATAATTTAACACTTGGCAATTATTTGTCACAAGTTGACTCATATTGAATGAAGTGATGTGATTCCCTAACGAAAATATTTATGAAAGACCTTTTAAGTGAAACATTATGTTAAATACTGAACATCGTTTGATAACGTAATACTTTCGGAAAAGTACAATAATTTGTCTAAGTGACGAAAAAAATTGGTTTGAACCATGCATACCATCATTACCTAAAAATGGAGTCAGTCTGTAGAGGTTTACTGAAGCAGCAGAAGCAGAAATACGACTCTACGAACAACTGTAACTATAAGTATTGTAAAAATAAGTATATTTCATTTGTAAACCATTTATTATTGATGAAGGCAATTTTATGTGACGCGTGATTCCTTGTGCGTAAGTCAGTCACAGTAGTGATGCATTACATGGTTCATATGTAACGCATGTCACTTATGTACGCGTTATCAACGAATGCTCATTTCAAAGGTATCTATTGTATAACTTAGGCACGCGTTTCGAATCCTTTTGTATAAATATACTTGATGCATTGCATGCATCAAGTATAAAAGAACTCGAAACGCGTGCCTAAGTTATACAATAGATACCTTTGAAATGAACATTCGTTGATAACGCGTACATAAGTGACATGCGTTACATATGAACCATGTAATGCATCACTACTGTGACTGACTTACGCACAAGGAATCACGCGTCACATAAAATTGCCTTCATCAATAATAAATGGTTTACAAATAAAATATAAGTGATTGCACAAACTTATTTTTACAATACTTATAGTTACAGTTGTTCGTAGAGTCGTATTTCTGCTTCTGCTGCTTCAGTAAACCTCTACAGACTGACTCCATTTTTAGATAATGATGGTATGCATGGTTCAAACCAATTTTTTTCGTCACTTAGACAAATTATTGTACTTTTCCGAAAGTCTTACGTTATCAAACGATGTTCAGTATTTAACATAATGTTTCACTTAAAAGGTCTTTCATAAATATTTTCGTTAGGGAATCACATCACTTCATTCAATATGAGTCAACTTGTGACAAATAATTGCCAAGTGTTAAATTATCCCTCACTCGTTTGTTTCGTTGCCATATCTTAAAATTGTGGTCAATGTTTACACTCACATTTTATGTTTTCACGTTATGAACTTTGTAATTTCTCTGGTACGCAGCGGGTTTATAGACTTCAGTCACAAGGTGCAATGAAAGAAAACGTACTCGGTTAGAAAGAAGGCCAGATTTTGAAGAGGGGCCGCCATCATTGAGACTAATGAGATGATGACACGATTCGTTGGTTTTCAGAGACCGCGCGTGTGTCTGTTTGGTGGTGTAACGGCAAACTACAGAGACTGCCATACCGCAGAAGCTGCGGGATGTAATCTTATATATACATCGTGACAAATTCGATGACAAAGGACCTCGCACCAGACAGATAGTTGATGATGAGACAATTCGGTTATTGCTCGACTCTATATAAACTCGTTGTATAGAGTCGTGGCGTGAATTATGTCTACCCCATAGATCGTTACGTCGAAAGATCCAAAACGTCACTTCATAAGAAGGATTGGTGTCATGAAAGTCGGATCTGCACCACGCATTCCCTTGTTGATTACGGACGTAGATACATCCAGCACAAGTTCAGTGGTTATTCAAAGATTTCTTTTAATAAAGTCATCATGAATATATAAAACAGAGCTTACTTACATTGCATATTCGAAAAAGAAGAACATTGCTTGTTACCTTAACAATATCACTCATTATTCACACTTACCTTCTCTGAGCATTTGCTCGTTATCTAAACAGAAATTCCAAGACGTAACTTCTCATTCGATTCACTAAATTGTGTTAGTCGTACTGTTTCACATTAGTGATTTAGCAAATGACGCATTATAGGGAGACGTATAGCGTGTCAGTTACTTAATCAGTTTAATTTTCGTTAACTGGAGTGCAGAGCCGATGTACATCACCTGCTTTGCAAAAGGGCTATGGGCCCCCCGAACACTTCACACATATATCGTGCCAAGCGTAAAGATAAGGTTCGCAATTTATACTTCACTTAGAATCTATCACATATATGTTGTCTGCGTTCGTTTGTCATTCAATGTTGGTTAAAAGATACCATCAACCTAAGTGAAACATTTTCTGTAATAAATCGATCATCACTACATGAACCGGTTTTCTCTTAGCGTGGACACACCACATGTTATATTACAACAATAGAACCGGTTATTTACATCTTACTGGTCTGATCATATGCTATCTGAACTAAAACTCCTCTACGTAATTTATAATTTGATTCATCAACTTGTGTTGCATTTGTTATTTCCCATTAGTTCGTTCACAAATAACTCATTTCATATGTTCACTTGTTCAATAGTTATATGCGTGTCGTTCCTTTTCACCCGTGACTAAACACATAGATTATGTTAACGACACATATCGTGAGTTATTTAATTAAACACTTTACGATTGTGTAATTGTAATGCAAACCCAGTTTATAGTATTTGCTTTGTAAAAGATCTATGCCCGACGAAGCATTTTACACATCAATCACGACATACGTGTAAATGTATGGTTTACATTTAGTATTCACTTGAAATATATTATATATATATATAAGTTATTACATTCTTCTGTCGTTCGCTGTAGTTGGGTATTAGAATTCCACCATGATTGAAACATTTATTGTACAACCTATCGAAGGCGCGGTTTATACTTACCTTGCGCAATAGTTCATTCACTGAAACAAAGTCATAGTGCATGTTGTATTAAACAAATCACTCGTCATGCACACCTGCATATTGGTCTTCTATGTTAACCAACCTGAGACTCATTCGCATAATTTGAGGATATACGTGTAACGTGCACATTTAATGCGCACTTGAAATGCCTTACTTACAAGTTATTACTTTCTTTTGTAGTTCAACGTATATTGATATAGAACTCCACCATGTTTGAAACAATTATTGTACTAAACCTATCATCACAACATAAAGCGGGGCTTATGCTTACATTGCGCAACATTTGACTTACTGAAAGCAAAGTCACAGTACATGTTACATTTCACACATCACTTGTTATCGACGCCTAACTCTTCTGATCATATGACAATTGAGCAATGTTCCCATCACGTAATTTTTTATATTATTCCCTAACTTATGTCACGCATATTATTTCATATTAGTTCTTTAACCAATGACATTATATATGCACTTAGGCCCTCTAACGATACAAAATGTATACGTGTAATGCTTCTCTCAATACTTGTTTAAACACATCTCATAAAAGCGACAGCTGTGACAAGTATTTACTCAATCGTTTTTGTTTGGTTAACGATAGTGTAAATCCGCGTTGCATCCCTTGCTCCACAAGAGATATATGGGACCAAACATTCCGCACATCAATCATCAAACACGTACAAAATGATTCACATTTAATGTTCACTTCAAAAGTTTTACATCAAAATTATTACATTCTTCCGTCGTTCGCTGTATGTTGATGTATAGCTTCGAAATAATTGAACAGTTATTATACTAAACCTATCATCACTAAAGGAAGCAGAGCTTATTCTTACAAATATTTTGCTAACTGAAAACAAAATCATATAACAGAGTTCATTAAACATATCACTCGCTATTCATACCTAACTACCCTGACTATATCTTAATTTAACAGAAACTCCTTCATGTAACTTATTGTGTAGCTTCTCAACTTGCACTACGCAAGTTATGTCGCATTGGATCTTAAACAAATTACGCATTACATTTCCACCTAGTTTCTCAGGCAGTATACAATATTCATACACGAAAGTTTTCCATTTCTTCCGTTGTTCGTTGTAGGTTGATCAAAAACTTGAACTTAATGGAATTTTTATTTTACTAAACCTATCATTGTTACATTAAGCACCGCTTACTTGCCATGTACGATCGAAAAAAAACAACATAAGACTACATGTTACATTAAACATGTCACTCATTTTTCCGTCCTACGTACACTGATCATACCGTTTCTTTTCACATTTGTCCCAACATATATTATAACCACGACACCTATACAGCGGGTTATTCTCTTACAGTTGGTAACTGCAGTGCAATCCAAATTTAAACCACTTGCTTTGCAAAAGATCTATGTTCCGCCAAACACGTCATACATCAATCGTGACAC
Organism: Arenicola marina; assembly: GCA_964019135.1. Taxonomy (NCBI): domain Eukaryota; kingdom Metazoa; phylum Annelida; class Polychaeta; family Arenicolidae; genus Arenicola; species Arenicola marina. The sequence goes on along the minus strand of OZ025251.1, from coordinate 21,905,692 downwards.
ACGTGCAGAATGGTTCACATAAAATATCTACTTGAATGTCATACATAAAAGTTGTTACTTTATTCCAAAGTTCATTGTACTCTGATACATAGCTTTAACATAATTGAAACAATCTTTTACATCATCACTACATAAACCCAAGCTTACTGGTATTGAGTCCCGAAATGTACAATATACCCATGAATCCGTTTTATCATTGCTATTATCATTACCAGTTCCACGAGTGTTACATAAATACGCAAACATGACATATGAAACACTGAATACATAAACTTATATTTTTCTTTCACGGTTGTCTTTCCCGAATGTGACGTAAACTTGATGACATATAAAAGATAAAACATGTAGAATGCTATTCATAAATTTCATAATTGTCAAATGAGCTGCACGTATGTAACACATAACTATTTATTTGATGACATGAAAAATAAAACTTGAAAAATACTTTCGTATTCGATTTGTTAATTATATCTTATTGCCTAAGTATTTCCCATTTGATCTTTAAAAAATTACACATTACATTACTGCTAGAGACTCTGCCGGTGCAACAGCTATACATAAAAGCCATTACTTTCGTTCACTGTATTCTGATAAATAACTTCACTCATCATTCAAACCTAACTACACTGATCATACCGTTTTCCATATTTGTCTCATCCCAGATGATAACAGTGACACCTATAGCCTGTTATTGTCTTGTTCGTTGGCAAACTGCTGCGCAATCCAAATGTACATCCCTTGCTTTGCAAAATGTCTATGTTCCACTAAACACTTTAGTGTAACATGGTTTAAATTTAATGTTCACGTGCAATACATACAAAAGTATTACTTTATTTCATAGTTCACCGTTGGATGATACACAAATCAATATCACCGTTGGATGATACACAAAGTCAATATCACGGAAACATTTTCCATTATTATTACTAGACTCTACATAAACCTGAGCTCCCTTGCATTGAATACCGAAATTTATAGTATACATATGTATTTTTTTACGGTTGTCTATTAAGTACCCGAATAAAATATAAGCTTGATGATATATGAAAGGCAAAACGTAAAATGCTACCTATGTTTCATAATTGTCTAATGAGATACATAAATGTTGCACATAACTTAGACTTTATGATATATGAAACATAAAACTTGCAGAATACTTACATATTTGTTACACAATTGTCTAAGTATTGACCTAACTGGTACATAAAACATGAACTTGATTGCATATGAATCATCTAATACACAAACTTATATAATAATTACATATTTTTACCATTGTTTGATCCTACTTATGCGAATGCTGCATAACATTTAATTCATAATTCAATGAAAGATAAACTTATTTATTCCTAAAATCATTGCCGTGTATTACACATAAATCTTTCAAATTAAATAAAACTTTATAAGTATATCTTAACATCTTCAACCATAGCAGTACCACGCATATAGGTAACAACACCTCATTCCTTCCTAACTTGATATCATTTATAAAAATATAGCATGCAAGCATCTCCACTCCGAAAGGTGAATCCCCTCACCCACACGCCTCATATCCTAACATTGACATTGCTAGAAATAGTGCACACACGCCCCTATTCTCTCTATCATAGTACCTATTCTCTAACCACCCAACTCTCTACTCCTCACCTCTCAACATAAGGTATTGTCCAAAAATACAAAACGCATGTATGTCCGCTGCATCTTCTCTGAGATTGCAACGTCACTGATTATTCAGACCTAATTCCTGTGATCATACCATTTCTTTTCACATTTGTCTCCACACAGTTATAACAAGGCCAGCTATAACCCGTTATTCTCTTTATCGTTGGTAAACTCATTGTAAGTTGATACATAACTTCAACATCCTGGAAACAATTCGCTTTATTATTGCCACATAAACCTAAGCTGCCTTGCATTAAATATCGAAATTTATAGTATACATAAGTATTCTTTGACGGTTGTCTATTAAATCCCCGAATGTGGCATAAAATAGAAACTTGATGCTATATGAAAGGCTAAACATGCAAAATGTTACCTATATGTTTCACAATTTTCTAATGAGCTACATACATGTTGCACATAACTTATACTTTACGCCATTTGAAACATAAAACTTACATAATACTTCATAATCGTTTCACTATTGTCTAAGTATTGCCCCGAATGCTACATAGAACATAAACTTGATTGCCTGTGAAGCATCTAATACACAAACTTATATAATAATGCTATATTTTTACCATTGTGTTGTTCTAGTTATGCGAATGCTGCCCAAAATTTAATTCATAATTCAATGAAACATTAAAAAAAATCCTATTATCATTGCCGTATGTTACACATAACTGTTTCATATTAAATAAAACGTTACCAATAAACCTGAACCATCATAGCACTACCACTCACAGAGGTAACAACACCTCATTCCTCCCTACCCTGATATCATTTATAAAAATAGAGAATGCATCTAAACTCCGAAAGGGGAACCCCCCCCCCACACACCCGCCTCATTTCTTAATATTTATGTCGTTTCTAAAAATAGTGCATACGCGGCCCAACCCCCTCCATCAACCACCCTCTCCTCATCGCCTCAACACTAAAAATAGAGCATGCGTGCATAACCACTCCACCCTCCCCCAAGCGTCTCTCACCATCTGTTCCCCTAGCCATTTACGACAACACGATATGGAAAGGTAGGCATGGAAACTTAATTCTCTCTAGCCAACTCAATGTAGAGAGCGGAGCAAACCAGTGGTGGGGATCTGACTCATTTTAGCTGTCTTTGGTAGAAATGTTCCGTCAGTAAATGATACTGACTGATACTGATCACACAGCACCCTCACTGTGTGCAAAAACTTCAGTTACCCCGTCATTCGCATTATGGTGGTCTAAGAACGGCCCGCGTGCTTTGTAAAAGAGGATCGAGTATAAACTGATGGGTACATAAATCTCCGACAAACCCTCAAAGTAGTCTGATTAAACACTCAATCCCTTCGAAACGCCCCTTCATCGTAATCTTCAGACTAACTCCATATATCATCCAACGTACGTGATGCCCGACAAACCTATTAGTTATAAGTAAACCGAGCCTATCACTTCCTATTAAAGACATACATTTAAAAGTATCAACTACACAGAGAAGAACTTATAAACGCCAGACCTTATGTTCTCAATCAAAAACGGGGAACTGAATTCAATATTGTTTTTTACATTATCGTCTGCTCACCCCCATCTCGAAATCCGATGAACAGCCAGCTGGGGTGAACTTCGCACACCCCCATTATATCCATCAGCCTCCCCTCACCTTCAAGCCCGCAAAAAAAGAGACAAGGCTCAACACGCTCAGTGGTGACTAGTACTGGCTTTCCGTGGCGACACGCTTCGGTGACTCCACTGGTTTGGGTAGCCTCTCAAATTGATGTATTGGTGTCCTTGGGGTGCGGGCGTGGGGGAGGCGGGTGGGCGGTTAGAGTACGTCCCTCACTCATAGGTGGTAGTAACGGAGGGGCGACATGCTAAATAGGGAGGGGAGGGCGACTAATTTTACAAGATAACTGCTCTCCTTGCAGTTATCTGCCGATGACACATCTTAACGTCACTACATGATTGTGAATACCGTTCACCGTCATGGTTGGGTGAGGGTAGGAGGGGATCGGCTTTCGCGGAGGGAGGGGCGGGGGCAGTATTATCAGGAGTTGGTCGGTGGATGAGGAACATGGGGTTGGCGCCCTCTTATTGTGAGAGAAAAGAGTAATGACAGTTGTTTGATGAGTCAGTCTGTTATTTCAATACTAATAAGCCTCTGTATGCTCTCCTCCTCAGGTAGTTTTTCATCTACAAGCAATTAATACGTCGAACGGAAAGGTGAATGGGTTGACCTCTACAACATAAGCAACCAGCTGTCAAGTATTAATTGTCTTCTCTAACCGCTCCTCCCGTGGCAGCTATAGGTGTAGGGATATCGGTCGGACTAGGAGGGAGGGGGAGAAAGGGGTATCGAGGCTGTGAGAGGGCGACTGATTTGACAAGATAATTATGAACTAGTGTCCTTGCAGTTAACCCGCGATGACACATCCATGACGTCACTGCGTGATTGTGAAATACCGTTCACTATCAGGGTTGGGAGGGTGTAGTAAGGGGTCTAGCTAGTTGAGTGGGAGGGGGGGGGGGCGTGAACAGGGGTGGGGGTCATGGGGGTGAGGAGTTTTGCTTGGGGAGGGGTAGTTTACGGGAGGGGTGGGGGGTATAGGAGATACATGTGGGGAATGGGGGGGGGGGGTACAAACCTTTACGCGCCAGGTGGTCATAGGAGACCGGCGCGTATGCGCGCCGACAAAAGCGTTACCCCCAAGGAAAGTTACATTCGTTTGGGCCCCTCTCTACTACTTCTATAAATTCAAAAACCTGATAAACATCGCCGTTTCGGCTATGGTGTGGCAAACGTGTCTATCCCGGGACACCACAGAACTCGGTCGCGGCACTGCTACTGATAACAAAGCATCGCGAAGCACACAAACTGATGACGTTTACCACTAAAATGAAAACTTGTGGTAAATTGATATAACGGGCAAGGCTAGGAGACACTATTTGGCAGTCTGGCATGGGTGGAGTATAGACAAAAGAAGTCTTGAATGATTCAAGGACGGATTTATATTTGTATTTTGACCTCTTTAGTTTTGGCGGGAAAGAGCTCGACATGCAACTTTAATATTAAGATGCGGGACTGCTCTTGCTGGCGGCGAACTATACCCCACTTCCGGTTTTAAATTATTCGCGTCGTTGACCAATCCGGTCTGCGCCATCTCGCTCACTCTTATCCTGTTGGTTGGGCAAATGGCAGCTCTAGAGATTGACGTCACGAGATTTCAACAAGAGCTACAAAAGCTGGCCAACGAGGGACTTGGCGTGGAGGCCTTTCAGGTGCGGTCCTATATTGTGCATTCATTGCGTTTTTATGCCTTACCTAAATGCTGACCAGTTTATTTATGTATGGAATTGCTTTATAATATGTTGATCAGTACGAAAGTTTATCATTTATCTTTCGTGTTACGTTTGTGCACGATACCGGCTATTGTAGCAAATGATATGCGTGAGTAATATGCGAGATACGTTAAGACATGGTACTCGCTAATATGGAAGAGCCACCGGGTGTGGGGCGGGGGGCGGGGGGGGGGGCAGTCCTCAACATGTAAAAAATAATCGCCGTATGCTTACCTTAAATAATCCTCCGACTATTTGGTATTCTCAGCACAAATGGTCGCGCAGTCTACTGTTAGAACATCGACGACAGAAGCAGATGCCCAAAATATGCAGTGCAGTGGTTACGGGTTACGTGCCTATATACGTACGTACACCTGACCGGACTCGCTTGCCGCCTGCTTGCCACCCGCTCGGGTGATACGCCAGGGCGCACAGCTGAATCGGTCACGCGTGAAGAGTCGGTTCGCATGTACCGTTGGGCAGAAGAAAAAGGTCACACGCATTGGACGCATTTCTTTGGGCCAGGTTCGGTATCCCGCCCCGGGCCCGCAACACGTGACAGGGAACTTCCGAGTGTGCTGATAGGGATATGCCTATTCTAATGAAATGTACACACCGTTCCATCCGGTGCACGTTAGGGCACTTGAACCCACCTACTCTCATCACCTTTCAATCAGCCGCCATCTTCTCCCGAATGTCCCGTGCTGTTTTGAACCGGGCACATCGGCATACCGAATGGATGCGCGCGCACCCATACCAGGGTGAAGGAAGTGTCGGGCGGTGAACCGATGCGTAATGTGCGTATTCGGTCCACTGTAGGGATACACCCGGGTTACCAAAGAAATGCGCCCATTGTCGGCCTACATAGTGGAATATTTTGGTTGTTTTCCAGTCCAGTGTCCAATGCCCTCAAAAGGAGAAAAAAGGGTCAACCCGGGGTATATCAACCTTCCCAACTGAGCTGTGGGTTCGGCCATGTGGTGTCGTTGGGTCCAGCTCCTAGGTCCAAAGGGGCCGGCCCGGTAGCTCAGTGGGTGAGAGCGTTCGCCTTGAGTGCTCTAGTCACCTTAGAGCGTAGCGGCACGTGGATCGATGGTTCGAGCCCCGCTGTGGCCATGTCTGTGTGGTCGCAGGATAAAGATTGCATGTCTTTCTTCGTAAAGAGTAGGGGGTACCCCCGGAGACATGGCTCCACTCTGCCTTCCTTCTCCCATTGACGCGATATAACCAAAAGTGGTTAAAGCGTCCTGAATAACCAACCAACCAACCTGAATATACAACCAACCAATCTTATGTATGATAGGCATCAGGCCGTCTGGTGGCCGAAGGGCTTACATATATTGAGATTTGTAACCAATACGACGGGTAGGGTAAATGAATGATTAATCAAAAGTTTTAGTTATTCCGAATGAATCGAGAAATACAAACCTTTAAAGCAGCCTACAATTTAAACATAAAAACTGCACGGACTAGTTTATCGCGCGGACGTCCTAGCGAGCCGCGGTCGACATCCCAAAAAATACCCAACAGCGAACAGGCGCAAGGATATGAAGCCGGTCACCAACTTCTGCTCCGGTGAACAAATTTGCTTCTCTCCGGAAAGCCCACAGGATTTCAGGATTTAACTTCAAGACAGAGTTTACTTATTTGACATGGAGAAGAGATTGGTAATATAAAAATTACAGAACATATTGCTTTTAAACGGTTGTGGTCTTCTGCCGCTGTCCAGGCTGTCGTGGTTCCTGACCTACGCCGTGCTGCTGCTGCTGGTGACGATGGCCGTGACGGTGCTGGCCAAGCTCATCGGTCTGATCCAGACTTCAATCAGCCGCCATCTTCTCCCGAATGTCCCGTGCTGTTTTGAACGGGGCACATCGGCATACCGAATGGATGCGCGCGCACCCATACCAGGGTGAAAGAAGTGTCGGGCGGTGAACCGATGCGTAATGTGCGTATTCGGTCCACTGTAGGGATACACCCGGGTTACCAAAGAAATGCGCCCATTGTCGGCCTACATAGTGGAATATTTTGGTTGTTTTCCAGTTCAGTGTCCAATGCCCTCAAAAGGAGAAAAAAGGGTCAACCCGGGGTATATTAACCTTCCCAACTGAGCTGTGGGTTCGGCCATGTGGTGTCGTTAGGTCCAGCTCCTAGGTCCAAAGGGGCCGGCCCGGTAGCTCAGTGGGTGAGAGCGTTCGCCTTGAGTGCTCTAGTCACCTTAGAGCGTAACGGCACGTGGATTGATGGTTCGAGCCCCGCTGTGGCCATGTCTGTGTGGTCGCAGGATAAAGATTGCATGTCTTTCTTCGTAAAGAGTAGGGGGTACCCCCGGAGACATGGCTCCACTCTGCCTTCCTTCTCCCATTGACGCGATATAACCAAAAGTGGTTAAAGCGTCCCGAATAACCAACCAACCAACCTGAATAGACAACCAACCAATCTTATGTATGATAGGCATCAGGCCGCCTGGTGGCCGAAGGGCTTACATATATTGAGATTTGTAACCAATAAGATAAGATAAGATAAGATAAAGTTTTATTTAACGTCGGTATGTAAAAGTCAACAATAAACATTAGCACACGTGCTATTGACCGACAATGATAAAATGACATGAGCGGATGAGATATATATACATATGACAATGAAAATATAACAATCTTTGCATCTCATAAAACCTTACCCATTAGCTATGTTACATAATGTGCACGAATTACAGTGACACAAGAACACATCCGAGGTTGACAGCGTTGTTTTAAATTGCTTGGCAGATTTGGCTAACTTCGTTTCCTTGTTGAGCATGTTCCATAGCTTGCTACCTTGATACTTCAATGAATTATGGCCATAAGCTAATGTCTTAACGCGTGGCATACATAAATTTGGCCCATTTTTTAAAATGTAATTGTTTTCCTTCACGTTATACATGTCCTGAAGATAACTAGGCCCAATCTTGTTGATACTCTTGTAAACTTCTAATGATATGCAGCGCAATCGTTCAACATATAGCAATGGTCTACCCGCTCTCTTCCTCAACTCTGCGTATTCTGATCTAAAGTCATTAAACACATACCTCAATGCCCGCTCCTGTATCTTTTCAATCTTACGCATATTTTTCATATCACAAAAATGCCATACAACGGGACAATAATTAAAATGTGAAAGAATAAAAGCATGAAATAACGTAAGTTTGCTATCAACATCCATTAATTTAGAAACTCTAGCTAAGACATTGAGACTTTTTCCAGCCTTCTTGCATAAACTTGATATATGGTTGCCGAAAGTTAACCTAGCGTCCAGTTGAATACCTAGTAATGTTACTTCCTGTTGTGCTGCCAGTTCTGTTCCAGAAATCGAAAACGATCTGTGCTGACTTAATTCGTTTCTCTTTTCAAACACGATTGCCTGGTACTTACTTGGGTTCGCTTTCATGTAATTGTCGACGAACCACGTTGTTATCTCCGATAACGCCTTCTCTAGAGTTACTTTAACCTTGTTAAACTCTTTACCTTGAGCCGCCACAGTATTATCATCAGCATAATTATACTTATCGGTTCCCCGTGCGGTGGATACAAGCAGGTCATTCGTAAATACATTATACAGATGTGGACCAAAAACAGATCCCTGTGGTGCTCCTTTCTTGAGGGTAAGCCACTCGCTCCGATTATGTCCTAGTTTTACCCTCTGTTCGCGGTTCGTAAGATAGCTTGCAACTAGCCTACATGATTGTTTACTTATGCCATAAGCGTTCATCTTGGTAATCAATAATCTATGTGGGAGACAATCGAATGCTTTTGAGAGATCCATTAGTATAGCTCCCATAACTTGATTATTATCTAATGCATTTTTGGAGTCTTCAACTAAGCGCATCAGTAGACTTTGACAACTGTGTCCCTTTCTAAACCCAGATAGTCTGGGTGATAACCTGGGTTCCATAAAGGACATAAGCTGGTCACACAATATTTTTTCATATATCTTGGAGATACAGGGGAGAACACTTACTGGCCTGTAGTTTTCCTTATTTAAGTTGTCCTTCTTCTTGAAAATTGGTGTGACTTCAGCGTATTTTAGTTCTTTTGGAAACGTATTACAATTAATCGTCATATTTAACACATACCTTAATGGCTCACACAGGATGGCAGCTCCCAGCTTGATAAGCTTCGGAGGTATCTTGTCGTAGCCACTAGCCTTCGACACGTCAATGCCTTTAAGTGCATTGTATATTTCGTGGCTACTTACTGCCCGAAAGTTAAAAGTTTCCGTTATACCTTGGTTACCTTCCTTTATAGCCATAACGGATTTATGGTCTTTGTGATAAAGAAGGGTTTCGTCTATTGGTTGATCATCTGGTATGTCATCTTGTTGGCCTATGTCTTTGGCAACGTCTATGAAATATTGATTAAATATGTCACTTACCTTTGATGGATCTGATATTATTTCAATACGACGGGTAGGGTAAATGAATGATTAATCAAAAGTTTTAGTTATTCCGAATGAATCGAGAAATACAAACCTTTAAAGCAGCCTACAATTTAAACATAAAAACTGCACGGACTAGTTTATCGCGCGGACGTCCTAGCGAGCCGCGGTCGACATCCCAAAAAATACCCAACAGCGAACAGGCGCAAGGATATGAAGCCGGTCACCAACTTCTGCTCCGGTGAACAAATTTGCTTCTCTCCGGAAAGCCCACAGGATTTCAGGATTTAACTTCAAGACAGAGTTTACTTATTTGACATGGAGAAGAGATTGGTAATATAAAAATTACAGAACATATTGCTTTTAAACGGTTGTGGTCTTCCGCCGCTGTCCAGGCTGTCGTGGTTCCTGACCTACGCCGTGCTGCTGCTGCTGGTGACGATGGCCGTGACGGTGCTGGCCAAGCTCATCGGTCTGATCCAGACTGGCAGCATCCCGCTCTTCTTCCTCCTCCTCTGCCTCTACGGCCTCAGCATCATCAACCTGGCCTTCCTGCTGACCCCCTTCTTCACCAAGGCCGAGGTGGCGGGCACCTTCGCCAGCATGGCCACCATGGTGCTCAGCCTGCTCTATCTGGCCGTCAGCCTGACCAGGGACGAGGTGCAGACGGCCGAGGGACCCGTCTCATCCATCCCCGTCTGGGGGCAGTGGCTGCTGGCCCTCTTCTCCCCCGTCGCCCTGGCGCTTGGCATTGATCAGGTGTGTCGGTCGCTATGGTACCAGGCATTGGTACAAAGTACAGTGCCTTTGTACGACAGTGATTCATAAACAAGCAGTAAGAGCCAGCCACTGGTGGGACACTTGATAAGAGCTGCGATCGGAGAGGGAGAGGTGAATGTTTTTAGTAGTCGCAACTGCTTGTATAAACAATTAGTTGGCTTGGTAGGGGCTAGGAGAGCCGGCCACTGGTATAACACTTGATAAGAGCTGCGATCGGAGAACGAGATGTGAATGTTGTTAGTGGTTGCGACTGCTTGTCGCGATTGTTTTTTTATTTAATTACTTTGACAGTTCTACTTGTATCAGACTTACACAAAAGGTGTGAATAACAATGACACTGTTAAACCAGCATCTGGCAGAACAGAAGTTGTATAACGCAGGGACCACAGTATGCAGATGCCTATGTTATATATACTGCCGGCATGTATGGTTTGTTTAAAGCTTATAGTTGACATTTCATTCCAACATGGTATGTAGAATTTTTGGAAGTTATCTGTTTAAGTTTTAACCAATACATGGTCACTTTCTGCCTTGTAGATTGCAATGGATCCACAGTTACTGATGACCAGGCATACACCATATCGGCTGCCACATCCCCAGGCCACTTTGTCGTTATAAATGGCACCACTTTGCTGGAAGAAGTCTGCGAAAAATACGGCAAAGCTAGCAAACCGTTGGAGTTGTTTTACACACCATTGAAGAAGGACTCTGACTGAATCATGTTCTGCGAAGTGTGTCGTCATTTTAGAAGTGGATATTGGACCTACTAGGAGGCAAATGATGCACATGATAAACTGAAAGTTGGCCTGCGCTGGCTTGTGGCATCGTGCGTTTGTCGAGTGCTGAGTGTATGTTTGCGAATTGTATCAATACTGGATGTTGATGAAATACACTCTAAAAAAGCGAGGCGTTTCCAGTACCGTACACGCGCACACATATATTTTGTTACTTGGTTGGGTATGTATGACTGGAACATGACTTGAAGTGTTGGGAGTGGGGGTTTAGTCTATCCTAAAGCTTTCTTGTCTCAAATCCTAGAAGTTGGTCGTGCCGATGGGGAAAGTAAAGTGACTTCGCTTCACTATGCGCAGTAAGGTAACATTTGCCTTTTGCTAGCAACCTCTTTGAATCTTACATACCTATATATTATACCAGGATTAAGTTTCTCAGCTAAAAGTCTATCATTGGATTTTGTAATGATGGACTATATCTGTGCTTATTGAAGTGTAAACAGCCATAATTATAAAGACGAATAGTTCGATTAAAGCTGACCGTTGCAACGGCTGTACCAAAATAAACATAAACCGGAAATGTTACCTTTGACCACAAGCAGTGTCAACGGCCACCGCGAAAGAAAAAGTGGCGCTCCGGACGTTTCTATTGTCTCATATAATTTAGCGCTTGGGCCCCCTGTCGGTGGCACCGGTAAACGACTTGTGTACACACGATTATGACGTTTCAGATCAGCACAAGTTTTCATTTTTGTGGCGGACAATTCATGAATTTGAAATGTTTTGCTCATTGCCAGATAATTGGTGAGCGATATGGTAGGTGTTTATTGTCTGTTATGAACCTTAAGGCCTTAGGTTTGTGTTCTTATACGCAAATTTGGCATTCAAAAACAGCGAAACAACTCCACATGCAACTTTAAAAATAATATGGCGGTTTTAGTTCGTTAAATGTTTTGATTTAAATGCAGCCTGCAATATTTCAAGACCCCAGCTATTGGTACCCAAAAAGATTGTTTGTGAGCCTTTAATAGACATGTATAGCTGCACTGAAGCCCAAGATTACCACACAAACTGATGGTCTTTTACCGTTGGCTTGGATTCTGATCCCACCCGTCTCCAATGCCACCACGGCCTCCTACGTTATGAGTGTAAACATGTACTAGCCTGGAAGTGATTTCGACACTACTTAAAGTAATTTAAAGCAATATATTCCGTAATTTTTTGTATTACCAACCTCTTCTCCATGTCAAATAAGTACACTCTATCTTGAGTTAAAATCCTGAAAGCCTGCGGGCTATCCGGAGAGAAGCATTTTGGTCAACGAAGCAGAATTTGGTGGCCGGCTTTATATCCTTACGCGCCTGTTCGCAGTTCGCTATTTTGTGTGTGATGTCGACCGCGACTCGCTATCACGCCCGCGCGCGATAAAAATAAACCGCTCAGTTTTATGTTGAAATGTTTGTTTTACAGACTCAAAGAGACGTAAAAACATGTGCATCATAAATTTTGAGATACTTTAGTCTTGATTCTAAAATGTAAAAAATCTAAGATGGCGCATGTAAGCATATTGCTTTAAAGTGTGGCAGTCGTAGAATATAATACGTTTCTCCTCTTTCCCCTTCTCCTCTCTTTGCCATCCCTCATTGCATCCTGCCGCCTCTAGCCAAGTGGGTGGCCTGAGTTTATTCTCTTGCTGTCCGCTTGTCGTGTCCTGTGGGTAATGTACCTGTATTACTTTGTTTTAAAGATGTTTACCGGTAATCTGGTGAATGTTTTCTTTGATCAGTAGTATGCTTTTAGGAAAGAGCAAGATAATGCAAGTTTGTCGCAAATATTGCAAGTTTGTCGCAAATATTGCAAGTTTGTCGCAAATAACGCAAAAAGTGTTTGCCTAACTATTAATCAGATAGTCTTTACAATCACAGTATTCAGGATGTGTCCGGATTAACCTAGGCACTATTTTTACTGCGTTTCTTTTTAGTTATTACAAATATCCTAGCCCGCCACCAGCGCCGGCTTTGCCGACAACAACCCCGCCTTTTCTGCTGAAGTTATAACAGGGTGTAGTATTGGAATAAATATGTTAAAATACCCACAAGCTGTGTGCGACCTCACAGGGGACAAAAAGTACTTGATATTGGGTGATGACAGTTTTGTGTAAGAATAAACATTGTGTCGGTCATGTCCCTGTCTTTTGTTTTAAACACTTTGTGTTTACTGCCGGTGTGCCATGTGGAAGGGACTAGCACCCTGTTGTCATGGTGAGGGTACGGGACTAACACCCCGTTGTCATGGTGAGGGTGGCCGGTCTGCCATGTGGAAGGGACTAGCACCCTGTTGTCATGGTGAGGGTGGCCGGTCTGCCATATGAGCGGGACTAACACCCCGTTGTCATGGTGAGGGTGGCCGGTCTGCCATGTGGAAAGGACTAGCACCCTGTTGTCATGGTGAGGGTGGCCGGTCTGTGATGTGGAAGGGACTAGCACCCCGTTGTCATGGTGAGGGTGGCCGGTCTGCCATGTGGAAAGGACTAGCACCCTGTTGTCATGGTGAGGGTGGCCGGTCTGTGATGTGGAAGGGACTAGCACCCCGTTGTCATGGTGAGGGTGGCCGGTCTGCCATGTGGAAGGGACTAGCACCCCGTTGTCATGGTGAATGCGCTACGGTTCTGCCATATGAGCGGAGTAACACTCCGTTGTCATGGCGAGGGTTGCCGTTCTGCCATGTGAACAGGCACTAACATCCTGTTGTTGACGCCCGCTAAATTTGAGCCGAATTAACTTCTCCAAAATACTTATCTGCTGGTTAATTTCTATAGTTGAAACAAGACTAAAACAAAGCGTTAAACGCAACGCCAAGTCAATTTTATTTTCTTGCATCGTTCACGAGTCCACTTGATTAACGCTTAGTATTTTTAACACCTATTAAAACATGGGACCCACTGTCGCGGAACATCTTTGCAAGAAAACCTCTCCTGGAAAGTGTATTAGGGAGGAAACAGTTCTGCCCTATTCTACCCTATTCTCTCACAGCTAACAATATAACGTTCGCGGAACGTTAGGCGAACGTTAGCCGAGAGTTAGGAAAACGTTATTAAATAACGGTCCAAGAACGTTATCTGGGAAAGTTTTCCTGACGTTCTGCGAAGGTTAGCAGATAACGTTATGGGTAACGTTCCCCGAACGTTCTGATAACGTTCCCCGAACGGCCTGCTAATGTTCCCCGGACGGTCTGCAAACGTTCCCCGGACGATCTGCTAACGTCCCCCGAATGTTCTGATAACGTTCCCCGGACGGTCTGCTAATGTTCCCCGGACGGTCTGCAAACGTCCCCCGAATGTTCTGATAACGTTCCCCGGACGATCTGCTAACGTCCCCCGAATGTTCTGATAACGTTCCCCGGACGATCTGCTAACGTCCCCCGAATGTTCTGATAACGTTCCCCGGACGGTCTGCTAACGTTCCCCAAACGGTCTGCTAACGTTCCCCGAGTGGACTGCTAATGTTTCTCGAACGGTCTGACAACGTTCCCCGAGCGATCTGCTAACGTTCCCCGAACGTTCTGCTATCGATCCCCGTATGATAACGTCCCCGGGACGATTTGTTAACGTTCGTATAAAAGACAAAAACACATCATTTCGTTTGCACATCGCTGCTGCCTAGTCGAGGACAGTCACGCTGGTGTGCGTAGCTGCTTTCTGCAAAATATGTTACCCCACGTTTAAGCGTACATTATATTATTGAACTAAGGCAGCGTCTGCGCGTCACAACATCAACACAAATGATTTAAATATATTTATACTCTGGGGCCTGGCGTTAAACACCACCCCCCCACCCGTACTTAACCACAGCTGGCTTTACGTTCTCAACTAGTAACACGATATAACATGCAAATTCTGTATAGGTAAGCCTATACACTTTCTAACACCGCGCACAGTAATACACCACAACATTACGGTTATTTGACCCGTTGGTGACCCCGTTCGCCAGGCCGGTCCAGCCCGCTGTACACACAGGGACCGCCCGCCCAGAACCAGTGATAAACCACAACGATAAGAGTATTAGGACTGCCCGATCTCTAACCGCGTTAAACACGTAAATAATCGGTCTAAAATCTGTTGACACCGTCAGACTTCACATACAATATCATGATCATAGCTAGGGTACATTTAAACCCGTAAAAAAAAACCACAGTGGACTAAATGCCAGCACACGATATAGGCAGACATTAAATTCGGTTTTACACGTTAAACACATGTGACAAAGCTGGCTGGATTAGACCGAATCGTACACACTTGATAATATAACATAATCGGGATCTTGTACACAAAATACATACCTCTACGTAACGTCGGCTGTCCCTTCTCTGTGTTGGAATTGGTGTGCAGGTCTGTCGGTCGCGGATGTTCCGGAAATTCGCAGATATCTAATGGCTAACCTGATCCGGACGCCATCCCATTTTCAAACCATCATCCAAACAATCCAGTTTCTGGCGAGAATCACAGCCGTTCGCTAGAGGGCGCTACGCTGCCGTCACCCTAACGCCTCCTTCTTGGAGACTTCTTCGCACTCGAGACAAATTGCGAAGTTGTCCGGTCGCTATTATAACGTTACTCAGGGGGGGTGGGGCTTTAAATTTGGAAAGGGGCGGAGGGGGGGGGGGGGGTGCGACCGGTTGGAGTGGGTGAAAATGACCGAGGGTATCCACCAATTTCTATTATATACCCTAAAATTATTCAACGCTCCCATAGCGCTTTTAGAAGGTTACATCATAACCTACAATTATTCAACGTTCCCAGAACGTTTTTGGAAGGGCCCATTATAAGCCTAACATAATTCGCCGTTCCCAGAACGCTTTTAGAAGGTTACAACATAACCTTCAATTATTCAACGTTCCCAAAACGTTTTTGGAAAGTTGCATTATAACCTAACATTATTCAACGTTCCCATAACGTTTTTGGAAGGTTACATGATAACCTAAAATTATTCAACGGTCTAAAAACGTTTCTAGAAGGATCCATTATAACCCTAAAATAATTCACCGTTCCCAGAACGTTTTTCGAAGGTTACATTATAACCTAAAATTATTCAACATCCTAAAAACGTTTCTAGAAGGATCCGTTATAACACTAAAATAATTCACCGTTCCCAGAACGTTTTTCGAAGGATGTATTACAACACAAACTTTATTCATCGTTCGCAAAACGTTTTTGGAAGGCTACATTATAACCCGACACTGTTCAACGTTCCCAGAACGTTTTTGGAAGGTTACATAATAACCCTAACATTATTCAACGTTCCCATAACGTTTTTGGAAGATTACGTTATAGCGATAACGATACGATACCCTTCCGGTAACGTTAGCATAACGTTAGGGGTTTGCTGGGCTCGTTCTCACGACTCTCATATTTCCTATAGGATCCTACTGAGTAACATTCCTATATTTGATATGTGGTTCCTATATGTTGGGTATCACTAGTCTTATTGTTCGATAGATACTTAGGTTGTTGGTATCTGTTGGATGTGTGCTGCAGACCCAAATAGATGGCCTCACCAAGAACTATGTTCAGTGCTAGATGGCTGTAAGTTGTTAATCTTCATTGACCTTAAATGTCGTTGAGCTTTGTTGCCCAATGTCGTTAAGCTAGTAAGGTTGTGTCGTTTTGCAAGTTTTGTGTGAAATTCCTAAAGCTTCAGTGACCTTATGTAGGGCATATATCATCTTTAATGACCTTATGTTGTTTAACTTCCATCAATCCCGCCTAATCATCGAGATCGGTACTATAACAGTCTTGCACATGTTTACGCCGCTAAATTTGTAAAAAAAAAGCCCAATATTGTTGCATAACGACTAGTTTACCCGAACTGGCTTATAGAAGCACCATCAACTTCGTTGGCCCTAGAATACCATTTGCTGGCCCAAGAATCTTCAGAGCCGGGGGCTTAAATCTCGCGCATGTCGCGCTGGCTATAGGAGCTCTGGGGACATGACCCATTGGAAAAAACAAGCCAACACGTAATCACTCCCCGTATAACTACACAGTTATCGTAACTAAAGCGAGTATCTGTGTGAAGCCAGCACGTCAACACCCTTAACTAAACCACAGGCTGAAGACAGTTCACAGCCTGTTCCCTGCCCGTTCCGTCCAAGCTCGTTAGTAAAGCGAGTACCTACAGCCAGGTGCGAACCTAGCACGTCAGCTCTCGCGTTGCCGCGTAGGCAACCTACGACATTGAATCACGTGTTTCAAGCATCCATGGGTTCCAAATCCCACCATTGTGGGGTTAATCGGAGTACAACAGACGCACTGTTCTAACCGGAATATGTGGGATTCGATCGACGATTGTTCATTCGTTGGGTCCAGCTTGGCCCAACATTAATTATCTTATTTAGACTAATATAGTCCGCAGGGTAGACAATCAACAGCTTCTATCTACATGTATGTTGAATCAATGTGGATTCCGTGATATTTTTTCCATCGATCCCTTAACGAAATCGGTTGAATGAAACATGCCCCAGATACAGGTGTGAGGGTGCGAACCCACGACCTGTTGATCTGCAGCTCCACCTGCTTACCGACTGAGCTAAGGAGGTTATCTGATCCATGATAAACGCCTTAACATGTGTTAAGATAAGATAAGATAAAGTTTTATTTAACGTCGGTATGTAAAAGTCAACAATAAACATTAGCACACGTGCTATTGACCGACAATGATAAAATGACATGAGCGGATGAGATATATATACATATGACAATGAAAATATAACAACCTTTGCATCTCATAAAACCTTACCCATTAGCTATGTTACATAATGTGCACGAATTACAGTGACACAAGAACACATCCGAGGTTGACAGCGTTGTTTTAAATTCTTTGGCAGATTTGGCTACCTTCGTTTCCTTGTTGAGCATGTTCCATAGCCTGCTACCTTGATACTTCAATGAATTATGGCCATAAGCTGTTGTCTTAACGCGTAGCATACATATATTTGGCCCATTTTTTAAAATGTAATTGTTTTCCTTCACGTTATACATGTCATGAAGATAACTAGGCCCAATCTTGTTGATACTCTTGTAAACTTCTAATGATATGCAGCGCAATCGTTCAACATATAGCAATGGTCTACCCGCTCTCTTCCTCAACTCTGCGTATTCTGATCTAAAGTCATTAAACACATACCTCAATGCCCGCTCCTGTATCTTTTCAATCTTACGCATATTTTTCATATCACAAAAATGCCATACAACGGGACAATAATTAAAATGTGAAAGAATAAAACCATGAAATAACGTAAGTTTGCTGTCAACATCCATTAATTTAGAAACTCTAGCTAAAACATTGAGACTTTTTCCAGCCTTCTTGCACAAACTTGATATATGGTTGCCGAAAGTTAACCTAGCGTCCAGTTGAATACCTAGTAATGTTACTTCCTGTTGTGCTGCCAGTTCTGTTCCAGAAATCGAAAACGATCTGTGCTGACTTAATTCGTTTCTCTTTTCAAACACGATTGCCTGGTACTTACTTGGGTTCGCTTTCATGTAATTGTCGACGAACCACGTTGTTATCTCCGATAACGCCTTCTCTAGAGTTAGTTTAACCTCGTTAAACTCCTTACCTTGAGCCGCTACAGTATTATCATCAGCATAATTATATTTATCGGTTCCCCGTGCGGTGGATACAAGCAGGTCATTCGTAAATACATTATACAGATGTGCACCAAAAACAGATCCCTGTGGTGCTCCTTTCTTTAGGGTAAGCCACTCGCTCCGATTATGTCCTAGTTTTACCCTCTGTTCGCGGTTCGTAAGATAGCTTGCAACTAGCGTATATGATTGTTTACTTATGCCATAAGCGTTCATCTTGGTAATCAATAATCTGTGTGGAAGACAATCGAATGCTTTTGAGAGATCCATTAGTATAGCTCCCATAACTTGATTATTATCTAATGCATTTTTGGAGTCTTCAACTAAGCGCATCAGTAGGCTTTGACAACTGTGTCCCTTTCTAAACCCAGATAGTCTGGGTGATAACCTGGGTTCCATATATGACATAAGCTGGTCACACAATATTTTTTCATATATCTTGGAGATACAGGGGAGAACACTTACTGGCCTGTAGTTTTCCTTATTTAAGTTGTCCTTCTTCTTGAAAATTGGTGTGACTTCAGCGTATTTTAGTTCTTTTGGAAACGTATTACAAGTAATCGTCATATTTAACACATACCTTAATGGCTCACACAGGATGGCAGCTCCCAGCTTGATAAGCTTCGGAGGTATCTTGTCGTAGCCACTAGCCTTCGATACGTCTATGCCTTTAAGGGCATTGTATATTTTGTGGCTACTTACTGCCCGAAAGTTGAAAGTTTCCGTTATACCTTGGTTACCTTTCTTTATAGCCATAACGGATTTATGGTCTTTGTAATAAAGAAGGGTTTCGTCTATTGGTTGATCATCTGCTATGTCATCTTGTTGGCATATGTCTTTGGCAACGTCTATGAAATATTGATTAAATATGTCACTTACCTTTAATGGATCTGATATTATTTCGTCTCGCTTTTTCAGTAACACGTTTCCGCTGCTTGCGTTTTTTATTGATATCAGTGGTTTTACAACTTTCCAGAATTCCTTCCCGTTAGTCGTAGCTTTGCTACATTTCCCCTTTATGTACTTTTGCATGCTTACTTTCCGAAGACGTCCTATGAGATTCCTTTGCTTTCTGTATTTTTCCCAATTCTCTTGGCTACTCAATTGCTCGTACTTCCGTCTCAGCATATTTTTGACATTTATGGCTTTGCGAAGATGGCTATTCATATAGGGCACACAGTTATTCTTAACTACCCGTTGCTTGGTTGGTGCATGTCTATCAACGACCTCTTTGATCAATGTGCTACAAAACCAATATGAATCATCAACATCTTCAAAGACTTCACCTACATGAAAAGGTACCGATGCTAGATCGTCTTTGTATTTAATCTCATCAAAATGTTTAAAGCTTCGATAATAGACACGTTTCTGCTGCCTAATGGCAACTTCTATTTTCGTTGCTACGCAAACCATATGGTGAAAATCGCTGAGGCCCGTATCTATACATGATACATCTCGTAAGCGCTTCGACACATTTGTAATCACAACATCAATTAAGGTCGGTATTTTACCTTTGAAACAAGTTGGTGACTTAACGATATTTTTAGTACCATAGACCTCTAATACGTCATTCAGACAATTTTTATGGTTTAACATGTTTAAATTTAAATCTCCCAACAGTACAAGGTTTACCTGTTCAGCAGCGATTGCATTCAGAAGGCTATCGATCTTTGTCACAAGTGATGCGTTTTTCACCTTCGGCTGCTTGTATACACTGAGAAAGAGCCACTTTTCCGCATTCAGCGTCACTTCTATTGCCAGGGATTCGATACGCCCCTTCTCGTCTTCATTAATTTCTATATCCTTGCGCCGCCGGTGTGGTATATCGTCTCTTACCTGCACCATTATGCCTCCAGAGCTGTCTGTATTATCATTTCGGTGGACCTTGTACCCATTTAAAGTAAATTGGCCTGCCGGAAAGCTATCGTCTATCTTAGTCTCTTGAATGAACAAGA
Organism: Arenicola marina; assembly: GCA_964019135.1. Classification (NCBI taxonomy): domain Eukaryota; kingdom Metazoa; phylum Annelida; class Polychaeta; family Arenicolidae; genus Arenicola; species Arenicola marina. The sequence continues at coordinate 21,885,191 of OZ025251.1, read as the reverse complement.
CATCTAACGCGCCTTTTCCCAGTGCTTGGCTAAGCGGTCCAAACTTACGTCGTACGCTGTTTATGTTAATGTGGGCTATCTTGAGATTTTTTACATTTCTCTGATGAAATGGCGCGAGCCCAAATAACTCTTCATCTTCGTTGGCTTCGATCGCTGCCACTAAATTCTCCTGTCGTTCGCTTACCTTTTCATGATTGCGGCAGTCCTGGACAGATGTGTTCCGTTGTGTTCCATATAGACACGATAATGCGGTTGTTGTGCAGGTCCCTTCTATCCACCAAGTTGGCTTTCTTGACTACTTTAGGAAACCCGTAATCCCAGAATTATTACGTAATTCCGTTGCATAAGGGCCGGTTTAACTATTGGATGTAACACACAAAGACAAGAGTAACTATAATATATGTAAGCCATAATTATTTATTGACAAATATCGTCAGCCAATGATGTTAACAACATACATAAACATTTCATATTCTCCAGATGCTGGACGAAAAAACCCATTAAGACATGCATCACAAATCAGTGCTTGATTACTATGGTAACTGCTTCTCAATATTAGTTAATGTTAGAAAATCTAGTGTACGACATCTTACTCTGTTGTTAGCTTCCAGTATAATATGCACTGTGATTAGTGTAACCAAATATAATTTTAGTGAATTACTGAAATGTTGGCATGAATGGTAGAACAGCCACAGCCTAATATTCTAGTTTACCTCAACATAAAACAATTCAATTAATAAAAAAAAAAATATTAATCATATCATCGGCAGGACAATTACTAATCTATATCACAGTCAGATAATTGGTTAATACGATATTCTTGGAAATACACGTACAAGATACACCAGAAAAAGTGCCTTACCAAGATGCCATGTTACTTGTTGCATGCCGTATGTGCATACTGATACATTAAACACTAAAATAAATCATTTCCATTAAAACTTTTTTGCAAGTTTAATTCTCTGAGTAAATATTGCTGCATGAGTAACTTTAACATTTCTGCTTATTTATTGCATCAATACCCTCTTACCACCATAACAAGCTTTGTCAAATTTAATAAGCAGTAAATAGGATTGTTGGTAAAACTTTATGTGACGTCAACCCAACGTCGTAACATTGAAATAGTTATCACATATAATCTTATGTTGTACCATGGTGCGGACCGACCTCCTTCGGGTCGCTGCATATACACACAGGTTTCAGGACCCACATAATTATGTCGTTCCTCTCTCGCGGTATCCATGAGCAATGTGTCTCCCCTAATACGCAACTCACTTGTAACATTTCGTTGGTTCGATGCAGCCAGGTGTATCTATTTTATACTGTTCTGTGACCATGCCAGCACCTCCGGACTCGACCGTTGGAGAAGTGGGTGGATGTGTGGGTGTCGGTGGTGTGGGGCGGGGGGGGGGGCTCCGTTTGTGTCTTAATGAATCTCGATGTACTCCGGAGGAGCCAGGCGTTGATAGTTCGGATCTTCAGGCCAAACCTTCGCTGTGGGCATGGATGCCGCCCCTTGATTCGGGTTAGCACCTGCTGGGGCAATTCCGTATGCGGGAGAAGTAGGAACAGAGACGGGGGTGGGCATGGCAACGGCGTGAGATTCCGTCGCGCTAGCATTCTTCCGTTTGCAGCAAAAGTATATTCCAACAATCGCTATGATAACGCCGACAATCGCTAATGGTACCGTTATGGCAATAGTCATAACGTTAACGCCACCATCAGTTGTCTCACCCGTGGGACCTGGACAGAAAAATGGGGTTATGAATGTTCGACTTCTTCATGTGATTATTATTGATTGTCATTTATTATTATTATTATTATTATTATGCTGATCATTATTATCATGATCCATATTATTATCATCGTTATTATTATCAATATTTGTTATCATCGTTCATTATTAAGTTTATGAAAGTAATCATTTACAGGAATAAAACATATCAAGATAGTGCATTTAATGCAACAAAATGTAATAGTAATAGGATTACCGAGAGGAAACTCTTTGTGTCGTACACGTGACACCATGTGTAATTAAGCATGGACAGGGTTAGCGACATTCATCGGTACACGTGCGCGGCGGATTTAACCTATCGCTTTGAGCAGCGCCGTCCTGGCGGACGAGAGTGCGGAACCGACAACACACCCATATACTAGCCGGACACCAAACCCAAGGGCACCACAAACACACACGCACGGGCACCCCGCGCATGGCCCCCACGCACGGGCACCCCAGGCACGGGCACCCCACGCACACACATGCGAGTACCCCCACCCCCCCACACAATCACATGCCTATACACACGGGTACCGCCCCCCCCCATCCACACGGACACCACATACTCACACACACGGGTAACCCCCCACCCCCCATACACACGGACACCACATGCTCACACACATGGGTAACCACCCATCTCCCGATACACACGGACACCACATACTCACACACCCGGGTACCTCCCCCCCCCCATACACACGGACACCACATGCTCACACACACGGGTAACCACCCATCCCCCCATACACAGGGACACCACATGCTCACACACACGGGTAACCACCCATCCCCACATACACACGGACACCACATACTCACACACACGGGTACCCCCCCCCCATACACACGGACACCACATACTCACACACACGGGTACCCCCCCCCATACACACGGACACCACATACTCACACACACAGGTACCCCCCCCGATACACACGAACACCACATGCTCACACACACGGGTAACCCCCCACCCATACACACGGACACCACATGCTCACACACACGGGTACCCCCCCCCCCCATACACACGGACACCACATACTCACACACACGGGTACCCCCCCCCATACACACGGACACCACATACTCACACACACGGGTACCCCCCCCCCATACACACGGACACCACATACTCACACACACGGGTACCCCCCCCGATACACACGAACACCACATGCTCACACACACGGGTAACCCCCCACCCATACACACGGACACCACATGCTCACACACACGGGTACCCCCCCCCATACACACGGACACCACATACTCACACACACGGGTACCCCCCCCCCATACACACGGACACCACATACTCACACACACGGGTACCCCCCCCCCATACACACGGACACCACATACTCACACACACGGGTACCCCCCGCCCATACACACGGACACCACATGCTCACACACACGGGTAACCCCCCCCCATACACACGGACACCACATGCTCACACACACGGGTACCCCCCCCCCCATACACACGGACACCACATGCTCACACACACGGGTAACCACCCATCCCCACATACACAGGGACACCACATGCTCACACACACGGGTACCCCCCCCCCATACACACGGACACCACATGCTCACACACACGGGTAACCCCCCTCCCCCCCCATACACACGGACACCACATGCTCACACACACGGGTATCCCCCACCCCCCATACACACGGACACCACATGCTCACACACACGGGTAACCACCCATCCCCCCATACACACGGACACCACATGCTCAAACACACGGGTAACCCCCCCCCATACGCACGGACACCACATACTCACACACACGGGTAACCCCCCCCCCCATACACACGGACACCACATGCTCACACACACGGGTAACCCCCCACCCCCCATACACACGGACACCACATACTCACACACACGGGTAACCCCCCCCCCCCATACACACGGACACCACATACTCACACACACGCGTAACCCCCCCCCCCATACACACGGACACCACATGCTCACACACACGGGTAACCCCCCACCCCCCATACACACGGACACCACATGCTCACACACATGGGTAACCACTCATCTCCAGATACACACGGACACCACATACTCACACACCCGGGTACCTCCCCCCCCCCATACACACGGACACCACATGCTCACACACACGGGTAACCACCCATCCCCCCATACACAGGGACACCACATGCTCACACACACGGGTAACCACCCATCCCCACATACACACGGACACCACATACTCACACACACGGGTACCCCCCCGATACACACGGACACCACATACTCACACACACGGGTACCCCCCCCCCATACACACGGACACCACATACTCACACACACGGGTACCCCCCCCACCCCCCCATACACACGGACACCACATGCTCACACACACGGGTAACCCCCCCCCATACACACGGACAGCACATGCTCACACACACGGGTACCGCCCCCCCCACCCCATACACACGGACACCACATGCTCACACACACGGGTAACCACCCATCCCCCCATACACACGGACACCACATACTCACACACACGGGTACCCCCCCCCCCCCATACACACGGACACCACATACTCACACACACGGGTACCCCCCCCCCATACACACGGACACCACATACTCACACACACGGGTACCCCCCCCCCCCATACACACGGACACCACATGCTCACACACACGGGTACCCCCCCCCCCCCCCCCCCCCCCCCCTCATACACACGGACACCACATGCTCACACACACGGGTAACCACCCATCCCCACATACACAGGGACACCACATGCTCACACACACGGGTACCCCCCCCCCCCATACACACGGACACCACATGCTCACACAAACGGGTAAACCCCCCCCCCCATACACACGGACACCACATGCTCACACACACGGGTATCCCCCACCCCCCATACACACGGACACCACATGCTCACACACACGGGTAAACACCCATCCCCCCATACACACGGACACCACATGCTCACACACACGGTTAACCCCCCCCCCCATACACACGGACACCACATACTCACACACACGGGTAACCCCCCCCCCCCCATACACACGGACACCACATGCTCACACACACGGGTAACCCCCCACGCCCCATACACACGGACACCACATACTCACACACACGGGTAACCCCCTCCCCCATACACACGGACACCACATACTCACACACACGGGTAACCCCCCCCCCCATACACACGGACACCACATGCTCACACACACGGGTAACCCCCCACCCCCCATACACACGGACACCACATGCTCACACACCCGGGTACCTCCCCCCCCATACACACGGACACCACATGCTCACACACACGGGTAACCACCCATCCCCCCATACACAGGGACACCACATGCTCACACACACGGGTAACCACCCATCCCCACATACACACGGACACCACATACTCACACACACGGGTACCCCCCCCCCCTCATACACACGGACACCACATACTCACACACCCGGGTACCTCCCCCCCCCCATACACACGGACACCACATGCTCACACACACGGGTACCCCCTCCCCCCCCTATACACACGGACACCACATGCTCACACACACGGGTAACCCCCCCCCCATACACACGGACACCACATACTCACACACACGGGTAACCCCCCCCCATACACACGGACACCACATGCTCACACACACGGGTAACCCCCCACCCATACACACGGATACCACGTACTCACACACACGGGTACCCCCCCCACATACACACGGACACCACATACTCACACACACGGGTACCCCCCCCCCCCCCCATACACACGGACACCACATACTCACACACACGGGTAACCCCCCCCCCATACACGCGGACACCACATGCTCACACACACGGGTAACCCCCCACCCCCCATACACACGGACACCACATGCTCACACACATGGGTAACCACCCATCTCCAGATACACACGGACACCACATACTCACACACCCGGGTACCTCCGCCCCCCATACACACGGACACCACATGCTCACACACACGGGTAACCACCCATCCCCCCATACACAGGGACACCACATGCTCACACACACGGGTAACCACCCATCCCCACATACACACGGACACCACATACTCACACACACGGGTACCCCCCCGATACACACGGACACCACATACTCACACACACGGGTACCCCCCCCCCATACACACGGACACCACATACTCACACACACGGGTACCCCCCCCCCATACACACGGACACCACATGCTCACACACACGGGTAACCACCCATCTCCCCATACACACGGACACCACATACTCACACACACGGGTACCCCCCCCCCCCATACACACGGACACCACATACTCACACACACGGGTACCCCCCCCCCATACACACGGACACCACATACTCACACACACGGGTGCCCCCCCCCCCCCCCATACACACGGACACCACATGCTCACACACACGGGTACCCCCCCCCCCCTCATACACACGGACACCACATGCTCACACACACGGGTAACCACCCATCCCCACATACACAGGGACACCACATGCTCACACACACGGGTACCCCCCCCCCCATACACACGGACACCACATGCTCACACACACGGGTAAACACCCCCCCCATACACACGGACACCACATGCTCACACACACGGGTATCCCCCACCCCCCCATACACACGGACACCACATGCTCACACACACGGGTAACCACCCATCCACCCATACACACGGACACCACAGCTCACACACACGGGTAACCCCCCCCCCCCCCCCCATACACACGGACACCACATACTCACACACACGCGTAACCCCCCCCCCTCATACACACGGACACCACATGCTCAAACACACGGGTAACCCCCCCCCCCATACACACGGACACCACATACTCACACACACGGGTAACCCCCCCCCCCATACACACGGACACCACATGCTCACACACACGGGTAACCCCCCACCCCCCATACACACGGACACCACATGCTCACACACCCGGGTACCTGCCCCCCCCATACACACGGACACCACATGCTCACACACACGGGTAACCACCCATCCCCCCATACACAGGGACACCACATGCTCACACACACGGGTAACCACCCATCCCCACATACACACGGACACCACATACTCACACACACGGGTACCCCCCCCCCCCTCATACACACGGACACCACATACTCACACACCCGGGTACCTCCCCCCCCCCATACACACGGACACCACATGCTCACACACACGGGTACCCCCTCCCCACCCCATACACACGGACACCACATGCTCACACACACGGGTAACCCCCCCCCCCCATACACACGGACACCACATACTCACACACACGGGTAACCCCCCCCCCCCCCATACACACGGACACCACATGCTCACACACACGGGTAACCCCCCACCCATACACACGGACACCACGTACTCACACACACGGGTACCCCTCCCCGCCCCCCCCCCCCATACGCACGGACACCACATACTCACACACACGGGTACCCCCCCCCCCACATACAAACGGACACCACATACTCACACACAGGGGTACCCCCCCCCATACACACGGACACCACATACTCACACACACGGGTACCCCCCCCCCACATAGACACGGACACCACATATTCACACACACGGGTACCCCCCACCCCCATACACACGGACACCACATGCTCACACACAGGGGTAACCACCCATCCCCCCATACACACGGACACCACATACTCACACACACGGGTACCCCCCCCTCCACATACACACGGACACCACATACTCACACACACGGGTACCTCCCCCCCCCATACACACGGACACCACATGCTCACACACACGGGTACCCCCCCCCCCCCTCATACACACGGACACCACATGCTCACACACACGGGTAACCACCCATCCCCACATACACAGGGACACCACATGCTCACACACACGGGTACCCCCCCCCCATACACACGGACACCACATGCTCACACACACGGGTAAACCCCCCCCCATACACACGGACACCACATGCTCACACACACGGGTATCCCCCACCCCCCATACACACGGACACCACATGCTCACACACACGGGTAACCACCCATCCCCCCATACACACGGACACCACATGCTCACACACACGGGTAACCCCCCCCCATACACACGGACACCACATACTCACACACACGGGTAACCCCCCCCCCCATACACACGGACACCACATGCTCACACACACGGGTAACCCCCCACCCCCCATACACACGGACACCACATACTCACACACACGGGTAACCCCCCCCCCCCCATACACAGGGACACCACATACTCACACACACGGGTAACCCCCCCCCCCCATACACACGGACACCACATGCTCACACACACGGGTAACCCCCCACCCCCCATACACACGGACACCACATGCTCACACACCCGGGTACCTCCCCCCCCATACACACGGACACCACATGCTCACACACACGGGTAACCACCCATCCCCCCATACACAGGGACACCACATGCTCACACACACGGGTAACCACCCATCCCCACATACACACGGACACCACATACTCACACACACGGGTACCCCCCCCCCCTCATACACACGGACACCACATACTCACACACCCGGGTACCTCCCCCCCCCCATACACACGGACACCACATGCTCACACACACGGGTACCCCCTCCCCCCCCCCATACACACGGACACCACATGCTCACACACACGGGTAACCCCCCCCCCCCATACACACGGACACCACATGCTCACACACACGGGTAACCCCCCACCCATACACACGGACACCACGTACTCACACACACGGGTACCCCTCCCCGCCCCCCCCCCCCATACGCACGGACACCACATACTCACACACACGGGTACCCCCCCCACATACACACGGACACGACATACTGACACACAGGGGTACCCCCCCCCCATACACACGGACACCACATACTCACACACACGGGTACCCCCCCCCCCCCACATAGACACGGACACCACATATTCACACACACGGGTACCCCCCACCCCCATACACACGGACACCACATGCTCACACACAGGGGTAACCACCCATCCCCCCATACACACGGACACCACATACTCACACACACGGGTACCCCCCCCCTCCACATACACACGGACACCACATACTCACACACCCGGGTACCTCCCCCCCCCCCATACACACGGACACCACATGCTCACACACACGGGTAACCACCCATCCCCCATACACAGGGACACCACATGCTCACACACACGGGTATGGTCAGTGTGCTGAATGCCAGCGCTCTAGCCCACAGAGCTATCGGGCCGGCCCTGTATAGACATAAGAGTATGTGATGTACAGCTGCAGTGTTTACGTGTTAGTTTGCTCGCCAACGCCCGAAGACTCACACGTATCTTTGGTGTCACATCTGTTGCCGCACCAGCCACACACAGCTATCGAAGTGCAGTTCCTGTAACACAGACAGATGGGAACCATGATGGAGCATTTGTGAAATGGAAAACAACATATAGCCCATAAAATCATTCGTAAAGGGAGAATGAAAAAATCTTCATAAGGAGGTGGCAAGGAAGGGGGGGGGGGGGCGTGTTCCCAAGTCACGAAGAATGCACTTCTTTATTCCCAGGTCACAATGAATTAAAAGGAGAAGTCCCCATATACAATGGGAGAGGCGGATACATGATATAAATGGGCCATTTCCCAATTCACGTTAATTTAATATGAAAATTCCCAAGTTAACGATGAATGAAAATCCTCGATCACGGCAGTCAGATAATATCCCAATCTCAGTTCACAAAGAATTATTTTCCTCATTCCCAGTTCACGGTGAAATGAAAACACATTCCCGAGGAACGGAAATATCTCTTGAAGTGTGAAGTGTGAACCATTTGTGCTCTACATGTTCAAGATGAGAGTTATGCTGAGAGGGCTGTTTACAAGGCTGTTTTGCATATTTATGAGGCTGTGTTGTTATATTGCTGGACTTTGATCCGTATATGCTAGTTTACCATGATTGCAAATGAGCGCTTATTTTAAATTTAGGATACATAAATTTTGTTGTTTGAGCGGCCAATATTGGACCGTGACGGAGGTTGATCCCTCCATCGCTTCGGTGTAACGGGAGTTTACTGTACTCACAGTTCTCCCTGTTCCCCGGGGCAGATGTCGGCGGCAGGATAGCAGTCCGATAGGCCGGCCACCACGCTGGTCTCACTATTGGCCACAGAGGCCAAGTCTAGGGAGGGAGCCTCCGGAGTGCAGGGGGGGAGTTGACCTCTGTAAGGTCAAATAGGACATGTAAGTTATCACGTACATATGTGTAAATCTGGGCTATAGCGTTTTTCGCTCGCTAGCCTTTTCAAGTCAGATAAACGCGTATTAACATGTGTTGATTCAAAATAACATGAATATGGAGATTATCTATCAAATTCAAGTTCATACTTTAAAAAAAAACAATATTCAAAAAGAACTATTTATTGATATGATACATTCGCAGGGGTACCTAAAGATTATACGCACATTACGTAACGGTATCAGTATACCGATGGACACTTCTTTCACCCGGTCGAGGTACCACGCTCGCATTCATTCGGCATGCCAATTGTGTCCGTTCAAAACAGCACGGGACATTCGGGAGACGATTTCGGCGGCTGATTGGAAATCAATTGCCCCCAAAATGAACCGGACATGACCGGTATGAAGACATTCGGCGTAGCCCTATCTGCAAGCCCGGATGAGGTGGAGTATACCGGGCGGCATACCGGTCCTGGCCCAAAGACATACGCCCATTATAGGTCACCCCGTTAGACCGGTGTGTCCAACCGTGACTAGCTTGGTCAACCCATGACTGGCTTGGTCAACCCATGACTGGCTTGGTCAACCCGTGACTGATTTGGTCAACCCGTGACTGGCTTGGTCAACTCGTGACTGGCTTGGTCAACCCGTGACTGATTTGGTCAACCCGTGACTGGCTTAGTCAACCCGCGACTGGCTTGGTCAACCCATGACTGGCTTGGTCAATTAACCCGTGACTGATTTGGTCAACCCGTGACTGGCTTGGTCAACCCGTGACTGATTTGGTGAACCAGTAACTGGCTTGGGCAAGCCGTGACTGGCTTGGTCAACCCGTGACTGGCTTGGTCAACCCATGACTGGCTTGGTCAACCCGTGACTGATTTGGTCAACCCGTGACTGGCTTGGTCAACCCGTGACTGGCTTGGTCAACGCGTGACTGATTTGGTCAACCCGTGACTGGCTTAGTCAACCCGTGACTGGCTTGGTCAACCCGTGACTGATTTGGTCAACCTGTGACTAGCTTAGTCAACCCGTGACTGGCTTGGTCAACCCCTGACTGATTTGGTGAACCAGTAACTGGCTTGGTCAAGCCGTGACTGGCTTGGTCAACCCGTGACTGGCTTGGTCAACGCGTGACGGATTTGGTCAACCCGTGACTGGCTTAGTCAACCCGTGACTGGCTTGGTCAACCCGTGACTGATTTGGTCAACCCGTGACTGGTTTAGTCAACCCGTGACTGGCTTGGTCAACCCGTGACTGATTTGGTGAACCAGTAACTGGCTTGGTCAAGCCGTGACTGGCTTGGTCAACCCGTGACTGGCTTAGTCAACCCGTGACTGGCTTGGTCAACCCGTGACTGATTTGGTGAACCAGTAACTGGCTTGGGCAAGTCGTGACTGGCTTGGTCAACCCGTGACTGGCTTGGTCAACCCATGACTGGCTTGGTCAACCCGTGACTGATTTGGTCAACCCGTGACTGGCTTGGTCAAGCCGTGACTGGCTTGGTCAACCCGTGACTGGCTTGGTCAACCCGTGACTGGCTTAGTCAACCCGTGACTGATTTGATCAATCCGTGACTGGCTTGGTCAACCCGTGACTGGCTTGGTCAAGCCGTGACTGGCTTGGTCAACCCGTGACTGGCTTGGTCAACCCGTGACTGGCTTAGTCAACCCGTGACTGATTTGATCAACCCGTGACTGGCTTAGTCAAGCCGTGACTGGCTTGGTCAAGCCGTGACTGGCTTGGTCAACCCGTGACTGGCTTGGTCAACCCGTGACTGGCTTGGTCAAGCCGTGACTGGCTTGGTCAACGCGTGACTGGCTTGGTCAAGCCGTGACTGGCTTGGTCAAGCCGTGACTGGCTTGGTCAACCCGTGACTGGCTTGGTCAACCCGTGACTGGTTTGGCCAACACGTGACTGGTTTGATCAACCATTACTGCGTAGTTTCAGAGGCACTTAGTGCCACCCTAGAGTGAAACGGGGCGACCCGTCAGCATGCATGAACCCCACCAGAAAAAAAACACTAACGTTTCTTGCTGGGTGAACTTGAAGCTTGTGTTGCAGTAGTTGTAGCCTATTGATAGCCTGCTGTAGCACGGACATTGACACTGCGTGTCATCAGTGTCACACGTCGGCAGAGCATCCTGGTACTGAAAAACCACAACGAGGTACGGCATCATTGAGAACGAACGGTCAGCCTATACCTTGATGAGGTGATTGACACGACTATGGGGTAATAAGGTCGAATTTACTACTATTTACATGTATATTCCAGATCAACGGCGCCTTACGTGACTTATGGCCAATCGCTTTAATGATACGTTGAATTGATTTACTGATTTTTGAAATTGAATAAGTAAAACATGTATGTCGAAATAATTATTATTAATAATAATTCTACCTTACGTGCGTGTCCAAAACGATTCAATATGTCAGTGAATTACCGACATCAATTCTACCTGACGTACGTATCACAAAACATTACAATATATATTAAATATGATCAAATATGTGTATGAATTTGATTAGTTTTCATATTAATCGAAAAGATATACTTAAGAAAAACCATGTGTAAATTTACCCCAATCGCGGAACAGTAACAGGTGTATGACATCCTCTGCTTGAGCACGACCACGAAGACGTTGGTGCCGTCGACGGTGTGGATGTCGAAGTTGCTCGTCGAAAAGACGCCGTCCCCAGGAACGCGCAGCTGAAAGAGATCCCCCGGCATGTTTCACTTGAATAAAAGCAGCGGGGACTTTAATACCTAAATATGATGTCTTTGTTGACCTGCTACATTTTGTCCAATTGGAGGCCGATGATAAAAACAAGTGGGGGGGGGGGGGGTACCTACTCTATAAGGTGATTTTTGCGTGACCGGTTTGGAGCAGTCCTCAGCTTTGATATTCGATATTACTCTTCCTTATTCTTGGGGATTTGCGACTCAGAGGATGTCCGCCCCCCCCACCCTCAAAAACCTGTAGCTGTAATTACGTCGGACATTTCAGCGTATATTACGGGACCATAGACAATTACCGGTGTTCTCTAATACAAGTCTAATACATATAGCATTTCGTTCCAGTTGTGCTTGACAGTTTAAAGGAAGACGCGCCTCACAACCATGAGCATAGGCTTGAGCATGTTTTTGCGTGCCTCTATAGCAACTGACCACCCACTCCCCAGTCGCACGTGCGTGTCGGAGCCCTGGCTCCCCCCGGTCGGTTAAAACAATTTGGAGCCTCCTGTGGGTCGATCAAGGAGTGTAATATAACACTCTTTGGGTTGATGCCGACACCCGTGTCTTACCCTCCAGAACCTCTGTTCCCTGATCTCCTCCAGGTTAATGCAGGAGTAGACCTGCAGGATGTTCTGCTCGATGAGCCCCGCAGCAACGTGCGGCTCCTTCACGGTCACGTGCACATTGGCGAACACCGCCTTATCCGTCTCTGAGGCCCCCAAGAAATCCGGGTGGATAACGATATAGCCACTGGTATCCAGAACAAAGCATCTGGAAAGTAAAGCAATTGTTGAAAAAGGGGACTCTAAACATCTAGACCTATAGTGGGAAATGTCTGGGTATTTTAATATCAGTCGATGAATGTCGGTACATGGGTCAGTTGGGTGGATTGATGAACGTCGCCATTTTCCACTAGGGTCTACTGCTTTGGCTTTGCGTAAGGATTGTGAGATGGCAGTCCCGCAGCAACATGCCTATACATTTTTAATACTTTGTCATACACTTTCCACAGTAATGGAGTTTGTGCGTAATTCCCCCCCCCCCTTCCCCCCACCCAAAACAACGTGTGACTCACGTGACATCATCGTTGCGGCACGCGTCGACTGTCTGACGTAAGAGGGCGTAAAAGAGAGGCATCGTGAAGTCCATGCCTATAACTCCAATGATCTCGTCGTCGTAGTTATGGCCTCCTCCAGATCTAATTGCGCGGCGACATATGGGAAGTGATTATAGTGATAGGCAAGAGCGACTTATTCAAATGATTGTTATTTACTCGAGCATGAACCATTTTCTTTATTAAGAAATTCATGTTCTGCTGCAAATGAGAGCACTAAGTAGTTTAAATCAAATCTATAAAAACATACGAAGTGTACGATCCAGAAATAAGAAAACGAAGGAAACAAGAGCAAAATACACCGTTAAATACGAGCGCCTACGAGTATTAAATGTCTTATATCATTCAAGACTTACTTTCCCTCGTAGAGAGCATTGCTAAGGGTGATCACAATGCCAGCCCCAAATGCATCGACGTAAGGCTTGCTGAAGGCAATGCTCAGTCTGTTTCCAAGTGCCCTCTTGTACCTGACAAGTGAAGACAAGGCTAGAGGTTAACTTCTCGCAGGAAATCATCCATAATATCACCTTTTCTTGGTTAGTCTACAAGGCTACAAGGTTAGTCCACACATACCACAGATATCGATTTTCCCGAGAGCATAAGTTGCATGATAAAGTGAAGGAATTATAATAATAAAATTTGGTGTGCAAAATTATTAATAGTATCATGTAACATGAAACTTAAGCATTTAGGACGAAGATGCTGAGCTGAGCTGAGATGAGCTGACCATGGCCGTAGCGCGTGGTCGTAAGGCTTGATGAGCTTGGCCCCTGGGTAGAGTCTGAAGACCCCGCCAGCCATCCCCACGTAACGCCACACCGCGTAGCGCCAGGCTTCCTGCTTGTCCAGGACATCGTCAAACTTGGCAGTCACGGCCACCTCGTTCCGGACATTGGACTGTGGGAAGGAAGGGGGTTACCATTGTAAAGGCCCATTACGTTGTTAAACATATCATAGACGAGTTATCATCTATGCCGATAAATCTATATACTGTTATTATGACGAAAATTCGCCATATGTCAGTTGGTCGTGTTTGTTTGTTATGACGAAAATTTTCAATTTTCGTCATATGTCGGTCGGTCGTTAAGACGAAATATCGTAGATATGTCGTCTTATGTCGGAAGTACGATTTTTTTGAACAACAATGTTTGCTTGTTTGCATTTTTTCCTACCCTCTACTGCCCTAACGACAACAGCTATCGTTCACCAATATTTATGGAAATGTGGCGTGTCCGAATCTCTACAATTGTCATGTCATACACTTTCCAATGTCAAAGGTCAAAGGTCAAGGCCGTCCGGTTAAAGGAAAAACGTAAAAGTGCTAAGGCTTTCTTAATATTTGTCCTAAAGAGATGCGACTAGCGTCAAAATGTTCCACTGATTAGGGGAAACAACTTTAATATAGATCAATTTTTTGCGCGCAGGAAGAAGTTTCGCGCAAAATGACGTCATAGTTTACCTTGTCCTTATGTTCAAACTAGATGCACGTTGTTTTCCCACTTAAACTTTCTCAATCGTCGCCAACCTCCAATGATGTATTCAGAAAGTCGGTATGACCCATTTCCCAAAGAAAAATTCGCCGTCAATGACGTCACATGACGTCAAAAAAAAAGAAATATTTAAATACGCATTAAATTCACTGTATAATTAATATTGGGAATAGAGAGATCGGATTCGGGTCACAGAACGTCTAATTTTACCGCCTAGTTGTTTCTTAGTTAAAAAAAGATACTTTCTATTTTACTTTTCCCGCTAGAGGGCCAAACATTCCTTATGGGGATTGCCATGTTAAAGTGCGAGCGGACAGTGAGCGATTGGAGTGAGTGAGCGGTTCGCGATAAAGCACCGTGTTGTTTATATATTGTGGTGTGATTTATCGGGAGAGGCGACCAGGCACAGTCGTGGAGAGGGATTGAGTGGAGCAGGTAGCACACATGTACAGCACATTGATATTGTGTACAAAGAGTTCCGAACGAATCGCCCCCGCAGCCGCCCACCACCCTCACGGACTCCTGCCCCTCCGCCCCCCCCCCTCTCCCACCCACACCAACCAGTGTTACAGCACTCCTCTCTGCTCATCCCCCACACCCATCCACCTAACGACAACATCTATCGTTCACAAACTTTTATGGAAATGTGGCATGTGCCAGCCTCTACGATGTTCAAGTTACGGTCTTCCCAATGTCAAAGGTCAAAGGACAAGGCCATCCGATTAAAGGAAAAACGTAAAAGTACTAAGGCTTGCTTAATATATGTTCTAAAGAGATACGACTAGCATTAAAATGTTCCACTGATCAGGGGACACAACGTTAATATGGATCATTTTTTACGCGTAGGAAGGAGTTTCGCGCAAAATGACGTCATAGTTCTCCGTGTCCTCATGTTCAAAGTAGATAGACATTGTTTTCCCACCGTATTGTTTACGTATTGTGATGTGATATATTGGGAGAGCCGTCGGCCTCAGTCATGGGAAGGCTGCAGGTTGAACACCTCTAAATAGACCGTCCGCCCCACTCCCTTTCACCAGGCTCATGCACTAATCCCTTCCACAGCCTACACCCTCACTCGTCAGAAAGAATCATTCACTCCTGCCCCCCCCCCACTCCACCTCGTCCACTCGCACCCGCCGTGCATGGGCGTGTCCAGGGAGCACGCACGCACCGCGGTCGCCTATATACTGTGGCCCATAGACATGAGGGGGGACGGGCGTGGAGCTGACCGAGGGAGTATTGTCTGGGTTTTCCCAAAAGACATATTGTTGTGTGGTTATGCCACACCCCACGCCCCCTCCCCCCTCATGCCAATACTCCCTCGTTCAGCCCCATGGTATCTGGTATGTTACATATGGATGTCATGGTATTCCATTGATAACGAATAATTGCGTGAAACTGCGATCTGCCGATCTGCAATCTGCCGATCTGCAATGATCTTCAATCTGCCGATCTGTATTTTAAAGACGCCCATACGCGCATACTAATGTATTGAGATTATAAGGCAATGCGTCTCGAAACAGCTGGTCGATTTATCGCGTGGTTACGGCCCCACACGACAGCGTGGCTTATCAACACGGCATAAACACGCTCTGCTGTCTTATCTGCTAATGAGGAAAACAGCAACAAGACGGCGAGGCGGTGGAAGGTCGCCAGCGTTGATAGGGCTCGCGGTGTGTGTGTATGGGGCGGGTGGGTTCAAGCTGAGGTAGTCGCCTTGTCCTTATGTTCAAGCACGATGTACCTTGTTTTCCCACTTTAACTTTGCTCCCGCCTCCACCCACACATCCCCGGACAACTGCGCCCCCCCCCACCCCGGGCAAATCCCCACAATTCCCTCACAGACCGTGCCCCTCCCCACACACACACAATTCTTTCTACCGCCACTCCCCTCCCCCTTTGACAATCACCCTGTCCCCTTCATGACAATAATCCCTCGATCAGCCCCATGCCTCATTCCCCCCCCCCCCGCCCCCCAAAGCTAGGCTCCCTCAATCAGCCCCACGCCCCTCCTCCCTCATGGCAATACTCCCTCAGTCAGCCCTATGCCCCCTTCCCCCATGACAATACTCCTGACAATCAGCCCCATGCCTCATCCCACCCCACACACCCTAAGGCTATACTCCCTGGGTCAGCCCCATGACCCCCGCCCCCATGACAATACTCCCTCGGTCTGCCTTATGCCCCCCATCTCCACGACAATAAACTCTCGGGCAGCCCCGCCCCACCCCCCACGGCTATACGCCCTCGGTCAGCCCCATGCCCCCTCCCTCCACATGACAATACTTCCTCGGTCAGCCCCATGCCCCCTCCCTCCACATGACAATACTTCCTCGGTCAGCCCCATGCCCCCTCCCCACATGACAATACTCCCTCGATCAGCCCCATGCTTCATCCCGCCCCACCCCCCAAGAATATACTCCCTGGGTCAGCCCATGCCCTCTTTCTCCATGACAATACTCCCTCGGCCAGCCCGACGCCTCCTCCCTCCTCATGACAATACTTCCTCGGTCAGCCCCATGCCCCCTCCCCCCATGACAATACTCCCTCGGTCTGCCCCATCCCCAAGACAATACACCCTCGGGCAGCCTCCCCCCCCCCTCACCTCGAGACAATACTCCTTCGGTCAGCCCCATTCCCACCCCCCCCCCCCGCCCCCCGAGACAACTCCCTCGGTCAGCCCATTCCTCCTCCTCAATCATGGCAATACTCCCTCGATCAGCCCCATTCCCCCTCACTCCACATGAAAATACTTCCTCGGTCAGCCCCATATGCCCCCTCCCCCCATGACAATACTCCCTCGGTCTGCCCCATCCCCAAGACAATACACCCTCGGGCAACCCCCCCCCCTCGAGACAATACTCCTTCGGTCAGCCCCATTCCCACTCCCCCCCCCCCCGAGACAACTCCCTCGGTCAGCCCATTCCCCCTCCTCAATCATGGCAATACTCCCTCGATCAGCCCCATGCCCCCCCCCCATGACCATACTCCCTCGGTCAGCCCCATCCTCAAGACAATACACCCTCGGGCAGCCCCCCCCCCCTCCCTCGAGACAATACTCCCTCGGTCAGCCCATTCCTCCTCCTCAATCATGGCAATACTCCCTCGATCAACCTCATGCCCCCTCCCTCCACATGACAATATTCCCTCGGTCAGCCCCATGCCCCCTCCCTCCACATCAAAATACTTCCTCGGTTAGCCCCATGTCCCCTGCCCCCCATGACAATACTCCCTCGATCAGCCCCATGCCCCCTTTCCCCCGAGACAATACTCCCTCGGTCAGCCCAATGCCCCCTTCCCCCATGACAATACTCCCTCGGTCAGCCCCATGCCCCCTGCCCCCCAAGACAATACTCCCTTGGTCAACCTGGGCTAGGAGCTTGGGCTAACGGTTTAAGCTAGCGGCCTGGCTTAGCAGCCTGAGCAAAGCTGCCTGGGCCAGGGGCCTGGGCTAGCGGCCTGAGGTAGCGGCCTTGGCAAGGCCTAGATTGATGCCCTGGCTAGCCGCCTGGGTTGGCGCCCTGGCTAGCGTCCTGGGTTAGCATACTGGGCTAAACCTGGGTTAGCATACTCGGGTAAACCTGCGCTAGCGGCCTAGGCTAGCAACCTAGGGTAGCTTACGGGGGTAACGCCCAGAGCAAGCAGCCTGGACTAGCGGCCAGGGCTAGGCCTGGTTTAGGGGCCTCGGCTGGTGCCCTGGGCCAGCGGCATGGGCTAGTACCCTGGGCCTGAGCTAGCCTCCTGAGCTAGCTCAGGCCCCTGAACGAAAAAAAAGGACAAATTTCTCGTGGATCTAGGAGCAATGCCTCCGCCATTTTCCAATATGACGAACCAGGCCAGCAAAATACTGAATATCTTGAAAACAACAGGGATAGAACTATTATTTTGATACCTGTACATATTTTTTCGGGGTCACTGAATTCGAAAGAAAATAATTATTTAATATCCTGTTGCAACGTGTTTTTTTTCAAAATGGCGGACAAGACCACGAAAATACTCAATATTTTGAAAATTAACACTGATGATATTTATGTTTATGTATACTTTTTGGGGAATAAAGAAGTGCTATTGTCTTAATTGGGGCAACGCATCTGCCATTTTTCCAAGATGGCGGATACGGTCTGTAATAGTACATAACATCTCCAAAACGAAGTCGGATCACTCTATGTAACTCTATGTATTGGTTTTCGTGGTCAAAGAATTCAACAACTTGTCTTCAAGAGCAAGGCGTCTTCAGTTTGCCATAATGACGGCTATTTCAACAATAATACACAATATCTGGAAATCTAAAAGGTGCAGGGGCGTCATTGTGAGGATAACCATATGTACCGTGGTCACAGATCTACAAACAATAGGTTACAGATTTCGAGATCTAGGTTTATTTCGCTCGTATCTCGTAGCTTTGCTCGCAAAAATGCGTGTCAAGTTCGCAATGGAAACCTGAAAGACTTACCCTCTCATTGAGAATCATCCGCGCCCGCCATCACTACGAGTAAATGTTATGGGGTAACTACAAGTAGAACGCCATCCCAGCCAATTGGAGAAACTCTCTGGTGACAAGGCAGAACCTTCTGAGTGAGGATGTTTAGGATGTAGTTACAGGGTTTAGGCTACAGAGAAAGAAGTCATCCATAATGGTTCATGTGGCATACTTCCAAACTGCAAAACTATGGATAGACATCAGAATAACAGTTTTATCCTTGTCCTTGTCAGTTTCCAAGATACTATGGAAATTGCCAGTTTTGCGGAAAACGCACTAAATAACCTTTGTCAGTTTTCTCGCTTTTGGGCACATTTGCCATCAAGCTATCGCTATGATGTTCTAATATGCCGTAGAAATATGAATTGAGATGAGTTGTGTCGAATCTTAGAGTTCTCTGATGCGTCACGTGACGTCACAATGACGTCACTGTTGGTACTTAAAAAAAATCGTCAAAAATTTGAAAAAAATCCCAAAAATTAGTAAGTAGCATCATATTGTAGGAAAAGTAGTTCCTCGTATAGTTGCAAACTAAAAACCATATGTTCCTATCTTACTTCCGGTTTCAGGGCCGACGGCATTTCTCTATGGGACTTCCCATGTTAAAGCGCTGTATCTTTAGGCGGGGAAAAATGTTTTGTCGTGTATTTCGCAAGTGCCTCCATCAAGCGACACCGGGATTTTTTTCTTAGTTAAACATGATACATAGTAGCCTTAGTGCTTATCGCATACGATTGGAGCAAATAGTGACGTCACAGGATTTTTTTGAAATTTGGCCAATGGTGACAGATACGGCTTTTTGGTGTTAGCAGAGGCTCCCTCGGACGTCCTATTCAAGCCATCCCCAAATGCTTGCATCTGTAGATGGATAATACTAAGCTAGTCAACATGGTTCCATAGCCCTATTACTTTTCGGTATATAGTCGAAATCGTTTAACATGGGATCCTATGAGGAAAAATGAACTTGATCGAATATGACCTACTTCCGCTCAAGCTATTTCAGTCTCCTTCGCCACACAGTGAGGTAATATCACCTTAAAGCAAGTTATAAGAAAAACACGGCGATTTCTATATTACTTTTCGTTTCCATGGCAACGAAGCCACTGGCCTAATGATAAACATACAGATTCTTGCCATTGAAAGAAAAATCGTCAAAAATCAGATAAAAATGCTAAAATTGCAATTTTTTCGCCAACTAGTTGCCAATAAGCATCTACAGATCCTACAGAGCCTTCAATCAGGCGGATGTTGCTCAGTTATGGCGCTAGAGCGCTTCGAAGTGGGACGACACCTTTGCGGGGCCGCCAATGATGAGTGAATGGAGATTGTGTCCATCTTTAAAACAACGTCAAAATTAAGAAAAACATGCCAGAGCTGTGATCTTTACGCCAAATGGTAGGGACCATTGATCTTTAGAGAACTAGTAAAAGAAACAAATGAGTTGCTATATCACTTCGCCTGCAGTGTTCTTTGTTCTTGTCCTAGGTCTCCGTGTCTCCGCAATGATGAACTAATGCAACTTTTGGCCATTTCGTCAAGCCATAGCTGAAGGACTATCCTTTCTCTCGCCTAGCTCTTCAATCGAATAAGTTGGGGCAGTAAACCTTGGCGTATTGCCACTTGGACGTTGTCGTGCGTCACGTCTAAACGTCACTATGACGTCATGACGTCACACATCCTACGCAAGCTATTACTCAGGTATTATAAGGTATGGCGACCTTTGGGTCACTTGACGTTGCAGGTCGTGTTCAGGGACAGTTTGTGTCGTGTGTAACTTTTTTGGCGCAGGGGATAAGTATGCGTCAAAAATGACGTCATAGCTAACGTGCTCCTACGAAATGTTGGGTTTGCTTTATTTTCAGCCACTTTGGCAATAGCTGTCATTAACCAAGTTGATAAGTAGGTATATTAAAGAAATAGAAGCCATCTTGAGCATTATCGCGAACGTCAAATGACGTCATGTCACGTCAAGATGACGTATAATTAGATAAAAAGTAAAACTCGTAGTGCCATTCATAATGAGTCAAGCAATCGCTCTTGAGAACAACATTTCATGTTCACTTAAACACGTCGTCTTCAGAGACACCTTATGGCGAGGGGGCTAAGTGTGCGTCAACGTCATAGCTTACGTGCTCCTACGAAAGTTTGGGCCTGCTTGATGTTCAGCTAATTTGGCAATAGCTACCATCCCCCATAAGTTCATGAGTTCACCCATGATTTCGTAAGTAGGTATATTTAACAAAATAGAAGCCATCGCGAATATTGTCGTGATCGTCAAATGAAGTTCGTGAAGTTACGAAGACATAATAAATAATAGGTACGAAAGTAACGTTAATATTGCTTCAAGAGAAGCGCTCTTGACTTCAAACTGGATGTCCATTTAAGACACACTGTCTGTCGAAGGCAGCATTTAGCCCAAATTGCCCCTATACGGCCCTTTAGCCGAAATTGGCCCTGACGACTCGTAACGTCGCCATTATTACAGCTTCCAAATGTACTTATGGATTTTGGTTCATTGGTTCTTTGTCGGTCTTTCCGTCCAAAACACCTGTATGTCTGTTTCACTCGAGAATTGGAAGTCGCCTGGCGTCCGAAAGACTGTATACGACGGTTCGCAGCCTTTTCATAGCTACACGGAAGTGCTACATCATATTCGTCACCCAGGTCAATAGGTCAAAGGTCAAGGTCACAGCGATTTTTTTAAAACAAATCTAGGAAAAACGCATATATCTCTCTTAATCTTGAAGCTAGAGATCTCGGACTAGTTTCAAAATGTGCTGCCCATTAAGTCGCAGTTTTCGGTCATTATTCACTTTTTGATGCGTAATACTCATTTTCGAGTAAAATGAGGTCATAAGTTTTGCGGAAAACGCACTAAATGACCTCTTTCAGTTTTTTCGCTTTTTGACCCATTTACCATCAAGCTATCGCTATGACGTTCTGACATGTCATAGTCATATGAATTGAAATGTGTTCTGATGCGTCACGTGACGTCACGATGACGTCACTTTTGGTACTTCGGCAAAAATCGGAAACAAATCATAAAAATACGACAGTAGCGTCATTTTGTAGGGAATGTGGTTCCTCGTATAGCTGCAAATGAAAAACGATACGTTCCTATCTTACTTCCGGTTCCAGGGGCGACGGCATTTCTCTGTGGGACTTCCCATGTTAAAGCCGTTTATCCTGCTCGCTCTCACACTGGGACAAATGTTTTGCCCCTTTGTCAAATAGTACCAGGATTTGTTTTTTGGCTAAAGCGGGTGTCCAACCTAATTTAATCGCGATCTGCACCTAAAGTTTACATCTTGAAATTAAATTGGCGAGTGTTGACGCTTCGTTTCAGCCGACTGGTAAGGAGAAAAAAAATAAGGCAACCGGCCCCCAGCAATGTCAAGCAGAGCGCGATTTTGCCTAGAACAGTGAGGCATATTGTGACTATTGATGTGGCGCCGCCTTACGTTATAACTCGCGAAGAGAGAGATTAGGGCCGCTATTTACAGATGAACAGCGGCAGTTTCAAGCCGCGCAGTAGACCATGATCTTAATGTATCATGGAAAAGTACCATCCACACAAATTAATATACGTCTTACGACGATTGACTCCGCAATAATGCCATGATTGGAGTTCGAATCGCAGCTATTTTTATTACCGATGATTCCCGGTTTGAATAAATTAGATTATCGCCTCCTGATTGGCCAATCGCGGACACTCCTCCAAAAAGGGCTGCCGCCTACGTAGGCGGCGAAATCGTGCCTGGTGGTCACTTCTAAATTTTATTGTAAGCTATGACGAAAAATTCTGTAATTTGGAGGATAGACAATTGGGTAATATATGAATCGGTAAAGCAGCGTTAGAGGCCAGGCTGGTGGTTCCCTTTAAACATGGTAAACTATAGCCACAGTACTTCATTCTGTTGATATCAATTTTGATCAGAAAGAAAGAAAAATATGGCAAGCACCCAGGCGGGATCGAACGCGCGACTTTTGGATCCAAAGTCCCATGCTAAACCCACTGAGCCAGCCGGACAGCGTTATAGTTGGCGTGTCGCATGTGATTGATGTCCAATGGCCGGGTTGTTCAGTTTCGGACGGTGACAATATTCGTAAAATTATAGCTTTCAAAATGTAGTTTTCCACACAATATCCTGATATCGGCCTTCCATAAGGTCCACCGTAGCACCACGCTTCCGCCTCAATCCTGACATGGACTCAAACCCCAACGAAACATGTTCACGACGATACTTCAAAGTGTGATAGCAAGTGTTAATGCTTCAAACCCCGCCGTAAACGAACCCGTCTGGTAATTAGGCAATAAAAACGGAACTATTGGCGGGTTTATAGCATTACTGCGCAGTAAATAGGCTCGATGAAAAGCCATATGCACCATAGCATATCAAAAATTCAAAATCACCAGCCCGTCATACAGTATACAGATTATGGCCATAACTCGGTTAATATTTGAGATAGGAAACCCAGATTTGGCACGAAGCGAGAGAGAAATATATGGTTGACTATGGTAAATCGCCACAGAATTGCCCTAGGATGCTTAGTTTGGCCGCTGGAATGCTCGCAAGGGGGGCACCCCACCTTGCTGAGGCTCCCATTATGAGTCAACGGCGATATCGACCGGCACCCCTTCGGGTTGCGATGGCCGCCTTAGAATGCTTATAGGCGTCTGTACTATTATTACTTTAAAGTAACAAAAAGTACAGCTTCTACAAATGAGATTATCTGTTTTATGCATACATAATCAGTGACTTAACAATCAGATCCAGGAGTGTTGCCTGTGATCCGAATCTGATTTCACAGGAAATGTCTAATCTTTACTTGGCCTCTCTGTACCACTTTTCTCTCTCTCCTACTGCGGTAATGACGCGGGTTTCCAGTCAGATCGGGTCACATAGAACGCTTGATACTGGTGCGTCGTCGCGTCGGGTCAAACGAAACTTGACTTCTGATTTATCTTGGCCACGAAGATGTCTACCGCAGCCCCTCAACTTAATGCCTGGCGACCCTTGTGTGTGACTGTTATCCTAATCGCTTAGAACTAGAGCTACGCCCACCCGATCCACACGTTTTTCATGCAAGTATATTAGCGGTTAACAGTTAACGAACGACCGCCGGATGCAGTTCGCGTTCCTGATAAAGAGATTTACTGACCTAAGTTGGA
This sequence comes from Arenicola marina, assembly GCA_964019135.1. Taxonomy (NCBI): domain Eukaryota; kingdom Metazoa; phylum Annelida; class Polychaeta; family Arenicolidae; genus Arenicola; species Arenicola marina. The sequence continues at coordinate 21,860,094 of OZ025251.1, read as the reverse complement.
TACTTTAAATACGTCATAATAAGTCAATAATAAGACAATGTTAAGTGGGAGTAATGGTCCGACGCGCTCTACCTCATCAGTTTGCTCTCGAATCTCCCACCTAATGTTGATGCCGGTCACGTACCACCCACTTCGGACCGGGCAGCTGTGCTCCTGTCACAAGCGGCAATGTCCTGGGCCTATCCTAACCTTCCTGGATGCTTGTCTGCCGGCACCTTGCACCCACCCCACCGACACACCTACGTTATCATGCACAAGTGTTAGCAAACAGTCGCCGAGTAGCAGGAGACCTGCTTCAAGGGACATTAAACTACTGTCATGCTGTAATGTAATCGGTACAATAATGTCAATAATGCACTGTTACGGCGAGCTGAGAAATTGAGACTCAGTGAGTGCAGTGAAACAAAATTACTTCTCTTGGTAGTCACGAAATCGACAATCACAGTAAATGCCCCCGGGAAGGGCGGGGGCGGGGGGAGACGGGGGTGGGGGTAGGAACCCAAAAAATCAATTGCACTGCACTAATGGACGCGAGCCTTATTTGAAACAACGATTCCCTTTAAACTTACTCATAGAGCAATATCTTCCCTTAAACTTAATCTTCCCGAAACTTAAACAATATTTGAAATAAGGTGTATATGTTCTTAGTAATAAGGATACACATATTTGTATACAATAATATGCATGTTCTAAAGCCACTTTTTATGCCAAACTCTTGCATCTCCCGTGGGAAAGTCATCAAAATAATGCCATCACTGCCGGTTGTTTGCCTCCTTTCGCATGATGACAAATCTATTTCGTACGGACTTGACACTCACATAGTCAGATAATGTCATATGTGCCAACGAAATGGATTATTCTAGGAAATGGCAGGCGTGAGTCATATGTAAACTTTGTTTTTATATATGTTCAAACTACTGAAAAATATTGTTCACATGTTAAGCACTGTGTGTCAGATAAATTACTGATGCCACATAAATTTCCAATGCCAAATAAATTATTTATACCTAGCCATCAAAAGGCATAACACAAATTTCCCTTGCCCGTGAACTGACCCGCTTATGTATGGAAGCACAAAGTGAAACTACGGAGACACGCTTAGGGTGATCCATATTGGCAGAATGAGTGGGAAGGCGGTTGTTACACATTTACAAATTGATAATTTTGTAAGCGGGTTAGAGTCAGGAAAAGCGTGAGAATGTCTGTTACTTCGTGGAGGACGTGTTGCTGGCGAAAATACAAGGTCTGCCAAAAGTATGGCCGGCGTCATGTTCAGATCAAAGCTCAAGTGACTGGCCCCCCTACCCCCCTACATCTTTAATGTTAAAAGAAGAAACCAGCAGCATATCTAAATATGCAGAAGAGGGTCGTAGGGTGAGGGTTTATCTGGGGTATGATCTCACCCCCTGCCGCCTGTTCAAATAAAAGTGACCAAAATCAAGGGAACCGCTTTATATTAGACAATTTGCGTTTACTGTTCATAAAACCACCATCCTGTTCGCACCAGACAACATCCTGGGCAATAACTTGCTTTATCTGTTGTACGTGGACAGCATGCAAGCGCAAGTCATGTCACTTCCTCCCGTTTGTGTGTCTGTAATCATTTCGCCGTTTCTTGTCTCTGCCCACGATTGATAACTCTCCAAGGCTTGCAGCTATCATTGTCAAACTTCGCCGAAAGATCCCAAATAATAAAACTGGGGGATATTTCACTACGATCTCGTAACTTTCGGTTGCAGATAAAAAGAAAGTAACTGCCGGACCGAAGAAAAATGCAAAATGTTTAATTTATCATAAATATATGGCAAACATGTTTATGAATGATTTTGGCAGAAAATAAATTACACCTAGATGGCCGCACCACCATAATCGCCGTGTAACGCTCATTTAAGTTAATCGCAACATTACGATGTGTCGTTAAATTAGCATGTAAAAGATACGGTTACGAGCTCGTAACTCTAAGGGCGTGTTCGATTTACCTCAAACCGAGGGGAAACCGAAACCGTTTTTGAAACCGGTTTCCACAGTTTGCCCACCTAAAGGCGAACGCAGAGTTTCATTTGTTGACAGTTCCAGCATGTATGTTGGCAATGGCCATGTGCTTATGAATTTATGCCAGCAAAAATATGCTATTGGACTCTCATACTTTCCTCCATAAGTCTCTATTCATTAGATTAATGGTTAACTATGGTGTATGTGTTGATTGAGCTGGCAGTTCCGAGGAACCGAAACCGTCAAACCAGCGTTCTCAATAGTTTCACTGTTTCGAGCAAACCGGCTTTGGTTTCATGCAAATCGCACACCCCCTTAGCATGCTTAGTGAAACGATCTCCAGAGGTCTAGTTCGTAAAATACCGGGCGTCTGCATCGTGATATAATAGTTAAACTCTGTTGGTATAAAATCTATTTGCCAATCAATCGTTTTGCTCAAAAAGAAACCATCATCGAGAAAATCGCACATCACCAATATAAAACACTGATTTTCGCCCGTCAGGCGGGTGCCGACATGTTCTGAACGCGTGACCAGATTTAGCCAATCACACGCAAGGCGTTAGCGTCACCCGACGACGACCCTCTGCTGAACCACAAATGTGTTCACATGCGAGCAGCGGTGCGTCTTTGGAACAAGGTGTCAGCTTAAGACCTCTCATGAATAGTGACAAGCGACTTTGACTTACAAATTTGAACCATTGATGCATTTAGAACACAATTGATGTACCGTTCATCTGTTGGCTGTAACAATTCAATCGCAAAAAAAGAAGAGCAAACATTGGATATCTTTCCACCGCTATCTACTAAGCGACCAGCAGCCTTTTGGGGCAAGATTGCCCGTGTGAGTGTTAAACCCACCAAACATGAACATGAAGCCTGTTCCAACCATATTTTGCCAGCGCCATCCCCTGCCTCCACCCCCTGCTGCACAGTATGCACATGGCCCGCCAATCGACCCGGCTGCTAGCTTCACGCACCTCTCCTTCCTCCACACCTCCCCACCAACCCTATAGAACGCAACCCAACCCACCCGGCTGCTAGCTTCACGCACTTCTCCTCTATCCTCTACCAGCTATTACTCAGCTATTATAAGGTATGGCGACTTTCGGGTCGCTTGACGTTGCAGGTCGTGTTCAGGGACAGTTTGTGCCGTGTGTAACTTTTTTGGCGCAGGGGATAAGTACGCGTCAAAAATGACGTCATAGCTAATGTGCTCCTACGAAATGTTGGGTTTGCTTTATTTTCAGCCACTTTGGCAATAGCTGTCATAACCCAAGTTGATAAGTAGGTATATTAAAGAAATAGAAGCCATCTTGAGCATTTTCGCGAACGTCAAATGACGTCATGTCACGTCACGATGACGTATAATTAGATAAAAAGTAAAACTCGTAGCGCCATTCATAATGAGTCAAGCAATCTCTCTTGAGAACAAAATTTCATGTTCACTTAAACACGTCGTCTTCAGAGACACCTTATGGCGAGGGGGCTAAGTGTGCGTCAACGTCATAGCTTACGTGCTCTTACGAAAGTTTAGGCCTGCTTGATGTTCAGCTAATTTGGCAATAGCTACCATCACCCATAAGTTCATGAGTTCACCCATGATTTCGTAAGTAGGTATATTTAACAAAATAGAAGCCATCGCGAATATTGTCGTGATCGTAAAATGGAGTTCGTGAAGTCACGAAGACATAATAAATAAAAGGTACGAAAGTACCGTTTATATTGCTTCAAGAGAAGCGCTCTTGGCTTCAAACTGGATGTCCATTTAAGCTCCGCCTACAGTGCCACACTGCCTGTCGAAGGCAGCATTTAGCCCAAATTGCCCCTATAAGGCCCTTTAGCCGAAATTGGCCCTGACGACTCGTAACGTCGCCATTATTACAGCTTCCAAATGTACTTATGGATTTTCGTCCTCGACCTATGGTCGAATATCTCTTGTTATTTTGGGGGTTGTTTGGCATGCATGTCTGACAAGATAGACGTTTTATCGTCTATGCCGATAAATCTATATATTGTTATTTTGAGGGTTGTTTGGCATGCGTGTCCGACAAGATAGACATGTTATCGTCAATGCCGATAAATCATATATACTCTTGTTTGGCATGCATGTCCCACAAGAACAAACTTTAAAGCTATTCTAACATCTAACAGATGTTGCTGCAAAAAAAATCTGCATAAAATCATGAAATGACAGGTCGTCATTCACCTTTAGCACAACTGTAACAGTTGCCTAAAACTATCGCAGCAAACTTGCCGGAAATATGACACTTAATTTACCGTAAGTTGGAAGCTACGTGCACTACGTCACAGATTTGCGTGTAGTTCGCCGGTTTTTCGCACCATTTCAGGGATGTTGAGCAGACCCCATTGAGTCCATGCAATGAATTTCAGTGAAAGTTAAGTGATAAGGATAGATAGTTCTTGCACTTATCAGGCCATAACATATAGCAAATTTAGATCCTAACATGGTTTTGACGGGAAACAAATATTTGGATAGATTTTAGTTTGTAGCTCCTCCAATTCTTGTCGCCAGTATGTGTCGATTAGATGAGCGGCAATCGACACGTGACGAAAATGGAGGACATTCTCGCAACAGGTAGGGGCGCTCTTTTCGGTGCGGAAGTTACGTCTTAATCGATATCTAGCGGATTGGCTTGTATATGAGGCAAATCAGCAGCTCTCTAAAGCTACTCATTCCAACGTCAAATGTCCTAATACCGTCATTCAGACAAGAAAGCGCAAGAACGCATTGTCTATACACATAGTATAATACAGATTATACTGAATGCTTAATTACCACGAAGCCAGGGTTGTCGGAGTCAAACTGCGTCATGTACACTGCGTAGCGATCGACGTCCGTTGATCGCTCCTCCTGATCCAGGTAAAGACCGGGATCCCGAAAGGCCCCCGGCGCAAACTTAACAACACTGTCATCTGGAAAATAAACACACGTCCCCAAATAAAGCCACAACGGCGTAAAATCATTTTCACACTATGTATAAACCGGGGACAGTGCCTATCCGCTAAGTATAAACCATGCTGATGTTCTTGTGTCTTAATTAACAGAGCAGGAATTAAATTACATCACTAATATTTAAATATATGCGCATTCGCGTCTTGCTATGCCACCCGTTGTACCAATACATATATTATAACAGTAGATAATGGACGAAAGTCAATAACACGGCGATGTGACCCCCCTCCCCCCCCCCCCCCCCCGCAGCCCCAAGAAAAGGGCGACAGTCGGCAACCATTGCACCATTATGATCATAATGCAAATTAAAAGTGACTTACCTATGCGCGCAGCACGGCGGAAGTGCTTGCATTTCGTCTTGGACGAGAGAAAGTCCGTCCTGTGGTACCGGAAGTCAGGCGGGAGAGCGCCTGACCACGTGACCGATGCCTGTCTGTCGCCCGTGCCAATCACAATGCAGAGCGTGAAGTTGGTCCCCGGAATCTGTTGAGGTTAACCGTGTCTAGGTTATTCGTTTGCACTTAGACGGCCTAAACAAGGCATACATAATTCTTACTGCCAAATTGAAGATTGCTAACCACGATGGCCAAGTGCTAGCTAGTTGAACGCAATTCACTGACAATTAGTGGTAGAGACTGAGACTTTCGTGCTTCTTTCACGGACACGTTGTATTAGCACCAAACATTTCCATAATTATAAGATATTTCATATGTTTTAACATGAAAAATGAATACCTCACAGTCATTGAATCAATATGACTGAATCACGTGTTAATCTTGTTATGACGTCTAGGGAATGCGAGACTATGTTTAGACCTATTAATTCACCTGCGAAGGAGACTCACATTTTGCCAGGTGTAGGTAGACGGCACTGTGTCAACGTCCACTCCCTCATGCTCAGCATCTCCGCGTGACGTCACCCGCTTGGAGCTAATTACCACTGTCCCGCTTCCTCCGCTGCAGGGAAGTGAAGAGAAATATTGTGGAGTTAGGCCACTGCATATTCACGAAGGCTTATTCAAATTAATGCTTGCAATATATTTATAATTTTCTAAATTGCCATTCGCCAATTATAGTCCGATAGTCAAAATAAAACTTTTTTTTTTTGCTTTGGGGCATCTTTTTCACCACAAAAAATTTCTGTTCTCTCAGGCATCACCGGCATCCTGAGAACCCCATCCCCCCGCCAGATTTGTATATTGGTCCCCCCCCCACAATCGAATTGAAGGAACGCATTTGTCATGGTCAAGGTTACTCACGCTTGCATCGCGGCCAGTTCGTTCCGGATTTCAACGGATTGTTCCAGGTCGGGAACATGCAAGAAGATGGGGTCTTCGTCCACGGTATACGGCCTGGGCAACAGCGGGTGGATAACCAGGCGAGCTAAGCTGTCCATGATAAAGGAATACGACAGGCGACCTTCCTGGAAGTAGGTCACGTCCTTGAAGAGGTCGCTCAGCGTCATGTCGACGCACGTCACTCCGCGGAAGGTAGTGGAGTTAACAGGCAGGCAAGCTGACGTAATCATTCCTGAAGGAGGCACAAACAAGAAACGCAATTTAATTTAACAATTTCGACCAGTGTGTTTAGCTTACGATTATATTTCACATTGCCTTTGAATATGTATTTTCATTGTATCGCCTTATGATGATCATAAACTCGATTTCGACTAATTAAATATTTTATTAATACCAAAATATATATTATAATTATCAGGCGAACAGAAAAGGGGGTAATATAAATGCGAATAAAGAAAGTACGATATGGGTACAATGTTAACCAGATGATATACAAGTATTGCGGTGATACAACGGGCATAGCAACAGCCAGGTGAAAATTAGTCTGGTCTTAGTAAAACAAAGGAAACAAAACATGTAAAAGGAGGCGGCGGTGAGATCAGAAAAAGACATAATGTTCTACGAGAAGAAGTTTTTTAGTTCACATACATAGGCGAAATATGTTAGTAGTAGATACACATTAATGAATATTAAAAATATTAAAATAAGAAAACAAAAAGGAAAGTAATACAGGTCTTCATCCTATAGCAACCACGTACGTATATATAGCCCGTAATTTAGAAGAGTATTAACACAGCCTACTTACATGCACCATCTTATAGTTTTTACATTTTAGAATCTCAAAAAATAAAAGTATCTCAAAATTAGGATGCATATATGTTTCATATCTCGTTCATATTGAGTCTGTAAAACAACAATTTTAACATAAAACTGCGAGGACTAGTTTATCGCACGCGGACGTCCTAGCAAGCCGCCGTCGATCGACCCCACACAGAGGTTTACAGTGAACTCGCCACAAGTGAACTCGCCACACACCGACCGGTGAACTCGCCACATTTTCTGGTGAACTCGCCACATCTCGCCACATCTCGTGGTGAACTCGCCACACCTCCTGTTTAATCGTCACAGGATTAGTATATTACTATTGAGGCCTTTATGGTACTATAGTTATTTCGCTTAATATACTGGTTACTATCTCATTAAATTTGGCGGGGGTTCCGCCAGATCGGAGGGAGGCACTTTTCCTGTTGGAACACCTATGCACACCGCACGGGGGAGGCTTAACAGTCGTCGCCATATTGATTGATTCAGTCAGGCGTGTTTGCTACATAGGGCGAAGTCGCTGTAGTTATATATCATGTCGGTCAATATATAATGGCGGTAAATTTAAAGATTAATTAGCTTTGCGGATTCGGGCGGATCATGTTAATGCAAAATGCAATGAACAATGTTAATTATATATTTGTATATGGCAAATGTAACGCTATTGCATTGGTTGGTGCGTGCAATTTTTAGCGAAGAATTTTATCATTAATTAATGATTACTCAGAAGTGGGTTGCAGTTTAATACATGTTTTAGTTTCCAAAGAATCCAAACTTATCAGTTACTGTCATTGTTATGCGAAAATCTAATTTTTTAAATTTCTTTTCCTAACGTAACCCAGGTCGGTCCGTTCAGCTCTTCGTTACGTTAACATAAATCAACACCTCATTTCGGACGTACAATGAAAAATATTATGAAAGGGAATGATGACCATGGGAACTGCTACCACCATTAGATACAATGTAGAGGTAATTTTCGTCAGTTGTTCTTAGTTACGTTGGTTGGCATCCGTCCGTCTGCGAAAGACGATGGATTTTGCTTTGTTCGATTTCAAGTGATGCGATTTGCGTCGCGGCATTTGCGTTTATGACGTAATTGCTCTGCTCACGTAACGTATGCTTATGACTCGTTACGAATATTCGGTTACGTTTGCATTGACATTTACAACGTCCACTCTATGACGTTAGCTCTGAGTTCTGTTTGCAACGGACATTCGTACGTGTTGGCTAGGATAACATGCGGGATTTACTTTTCACTGGCTAGGCTAAGGGCTATGTAAGACTTTTGTGAGTTTGCCGTATAAGGTGTGGTCAATACGGAGTCATCGGACATAATGAAAAGTGTATTTGAAATTTCAAATTTCAAGTTGGTAAACTTTTAATAAAATCGATTTATAGAAAGTTACAACAATAAAATTATCAAAAAAAAATCATTTAACACGACGCATGACACCTTGCGCTAATAGGTTACGTTTTTGTTAAGTGATACTTTGAATACCTTAAAATGTCTAAAAATGTCAATGATAAACGATAAACTTAGTTTCTCAACGGTAAACTTATTTTTTTAACGATAAACTTAGTTTTTTAACGATAAACTTAGTTTCTCAACGGTAGACTTAGTTTTTTAACGGTAGACTTAGTTTCTCAACGGTAAACTTATTTTTTAACGATAAACTTAGTTTCTCAACGGTTAACTTAGTTTTTCAACGATAAACTTAGTTTTTCAACGATAAACTTAGTTTTTCAACGATAAACTTAGTTTTTCAACGATAAACTTAGTTTCTCAACGGTAGACTTAGTTTTTTAACGGTAGACTTAGTTTCTCAACGGTAAACTTATTTTTTAACGATAAACTTAGTTTCTCAACGGTTAACTTAGTTTTTCAACGATAAACTTAGTTTTTCAACGATAAACTTAGTTTTTCAACGATAAACTTAGTTTTTCAACGATAAACTCATTGTTTCAAAGATAGCGGTGACTACCGGTCTCATACAGTTTCGTCACAAAACGTTGAATATTATTTAGCGTTGTGGGTTGGGGCGAATCGTGTAGTTAATGCAGAACGCAATCAACAATGCTCTGTTGCTATCATTTATAAACTTCCTTTGGAAGCTGAACCAAATTTACATCCGTACATACTACAACATGAATCCTGATCAAGTTCCACATTTCCAAGCGAGTCACTGATGCACACCATATATGCCAGCTACAGATCTCAGCAGCTTCATGGCCGTCAGATCCCCAGCTCGGTATTGGTCCCACAGAAGCGCCAGCTTCCACTAGAAGGTAGAATGGCATACTCGCCTTCCCTCCCAATTAATATCGGTCAGTAGGCACTTTGAGCTAAAAAGCACAAAAAGTACTATTGTGGCGAGTTCACTTGCCGAGTGTGGCGAGTTCACCCAAAAGTATGGCGAGTTCACCCAAAAGTATGGCGAGTTCACCCGCCCTGTGGCGAGTTCACCTGTGGCGAGTTCGTCTTGTGGGGAGTTCACTGCACACCCACACAGAATACCTAACAGCGAACAGCCGCGCAGGTATATAAAGCCGGCCACCAACTTGTGCTCCGGTGAACAATTTTGCTTTTCCAGACAGAATATACTTATTTGACATGGAGAAGAGACTGTTAATATAAAAATTACCGAACATATTGCCTTAATCTGGTATTCCGTTTGAATTCTGCCAAGTAACCCTTCTCAGTGCGTCCCGCGTGGCGCATGTCACAAACGCATCCCAAATATAATAGTGGATGATCACGGAATGGTTTTCGGAGGACTACATCCCGGGCCAGAGGAAAAAGTCGATGAAAACACACGATACTTCTAACCATAGGTAATAGGGAGGATGGAATTGTTAGACGTGATGTTTTAAGCATTGCTAGTGCCAGATCATAAATAGAAGCGCAAGAATTAGCGAGTATACGATACCTAAACCGAAGCAATCCAAGTAAGGCACTGTGAATGTAACGGTATCCAGCCGGTATGCCCCACTGAATAAGCTATAATACTTTGTTATCTTAAAGCTCAGGTTAGACGGGTCAACGATTCGTACGAGATTGCCGGTCTGCAATTAAGATATATGTTCCAAGGTTTGACTTCCGGCAGCATGTGACTAGCAATGGGCACGCAGACCTCGAACAAGTCCATGCCCAAATAGGTGAATGGAAATGTTGACACCACCGGGAAACTTTCCAGTAACCTCCCGGTTACAGTTCCGAATTATGAATGATGAAAACATAGAAGGAATCATGTAAAATCGTAAAAAAAAAAGCCCATGCCATTTTAATAATTCGTTCAATCAGATCATAGTATACAAACAAAAAATCAGCCTCAAAGATCAATCAAAGAACCGTGCCGCGTTTGCATGTCAACAAACTGTTCAATTACAATCATTAAGTTACAATCATATCGTGTCTTCAAGGTTTTGTTTCTTGCAGGTTCTTTATGGGCCATGGCCGCCTTGTTCAAAAGACGATTAATTTCACTCGTCAGATTATATCTCCAACATGAGATCCGTAGGCCCGAGCGATATCTTCGGGGTTAACTAGTTTAATCAGAACGGCAATATACTTCCTGCACAAACATGGGAATTTTTTACACGTGTGGCGCTTAAAGACACGCGACGACCGCTTGGGTCCTTTGTGTGGATGTTGTGGGGCTTATGGTAACTTTAAGTGCACCCTACAATGAAACGCCTTTCTCCCGAGATAATTCACTGACATGCAAAGCGTTTATACCAAATACCTTGGACCTTATAAAGTAGTTGATCCATTGAACCTTAGGTAGGCCTACCTTCATTCAAGGATTAATGTTAGTGCGTCAGAGTGGGACAAAACATGAACGGTAAACAAGCAAAGCTCGAACTCTTATCACAGAACCATCGAATAAATACCAGCAAGCAGTGTGACACATACATCATCTGTCTTGGAATTTATAGTTAGATTTCTTGGATAATGAAAAGGCATTTTGCCTTATTCCACAGAGTATGCTAGGCTACCAACGTCTGGTGCGTGGGTATTCATGCATGAACACGGTGAACGTCAATGAAATAATGCACTTGGATATTCAACATGTTCAAACATAGATCTCAATCAAGTTAGGTGCTCCGTGCCAACGAGTATCGTCAATTTACGTGGGGGGGGGGGGGGGGGGGGTGAGGGAGGGGATGGGGGTCAGGGCGCAGCATGAATTCAATGGGATTTAATTCTTAAGGCTTGTCGACATAGTTTGACGCTGCCATCGGTGCATGGTTTCAGGTCCAATACAATTGCTGTGATTAGGAGGTCACTGTCATTGATGTGTATCGTATTCCAGGAACAAACACTCCAGCATTTAAAGTGATAGTAAAAGAATTACTAGTGTCGAAAACAAACGAAAGAAAATGGGCAGAAAACTTAAATCTTAATTTAGCAGAAACCCCATGGAAAACCCTGTACTGTCTACCATTGAAGTGTACGGTTGACGAGAAACTGCAAAGCTTCCAATATCAATTTTTATGCAGAACTATAATCACCAATAAATTTTTGTTTCTATGTAAACTGGTAGACAGTGAATATTGTTGCTTTTGTCATAAGGTTAATGAAACTATAGAACATCTGTTCTGGGAATGTGATGTTGCACAGCGACTTTAATTGGACCAGCTTATCTACAGCGCTAGACGGTAGAAATGTGCATGTAATAAGTGATAATGTGAATTTTAAATCAGCTATGCTAGGGGTAGAAAACGGACAAAACAAGATACTGATCAATCAGATATTTATTATTGTTAAGAATTACATCTATAGATCTACTTATAAATGGAAAACTTCATTCTAAATGTGATACATTTGTTAAAACTTATCAAATACTACCACTTGCTAGAAGAAACAGTTGTACAAGATAAGTCAGAAAGATGTAAGCAATGTTTGATTGATAAGTGGAATCCCATCATAGACAAATTGCAATTGACTTGAATGTTATTGATTAGTGTTATGGTTACTACATTTGGTACAGTTTCAGGTTGATTTCGCTTTGTTTTTTTGTGTGTTTTTTCGTGCATACAAGTACTTTTACCTCAATATTTTTATGTAATGTGTATAAAATATGAATTATGTGCCGTGCCTTGCCTGTTTCGGAAATAAATAAAAAATAAATAAAAAAAAGTCCAGCATTAAGAAAAGCGATGGATCTAAAAACCAGAACGGACGATAGTAAGCAGGGGCGGGGGGGGGGGGGGTGGAGTGGAAGGCCCACCCTTGAAATGTAGTGCATTATTACCCAAACGCGAGGTTCCCCAGTAAACCGGCGACGGACACCTAGCTTGCAAATAGGACAGGCCTCTCTCGTATGAAAAGTCTTACCCAGACCAAACGCATCAAAATACGGTATGGAGAAGAGCACTTCTTGATGGTCGGTGATGCTTTTGAAGAAGGCGTAATAGCTGGAGAGTTCATATCGAAGTTGTTGTGGATCCCGGATTCTGTCAACCGAGCCCACCTGAATTCACAACACACGCTTCACGTTGAACAGTGCAAGTCCAACCGTCACAATGCCCCATATGTGTGACTATTCGCGGTTTATGGTGTTATAGTTACTCAGAATATAATAGCGACCACAAGCGAGCTCTTAAGGTAACATGCATGCATAATCAAAATCTATTTCAAGCATAGGCTTAGGACTTTCATTTCGCGTAACAGCCCCTAAAGTCAAAGTCATAAATGCCGTAGACACACGTTTCGGCCCATATTTTCCGCGAATTTGCCTCGATCACTCTCAAAATCCCTGACGTGAGAAAGCAACACTAGACCATTTTAGTGATACCAAACTTACGTTTGTAATGCGATGTGATCCTCTTTTATGACAAAAAGAACATTTCTCCATGCTGACACGCCATCATAGGAGCATACTCAGTATTTCATCACTTAACTGTCACTTCAATCTGTGTTGTTATTTGCATTAAAGATATACAGGCCTACATTTTCATTTGCTTTGACATGCAGTTTATGTATATCCAACTCATTACAAATTTAAACACCCATCCTTTCCTCGTAGCTATGCATTAGTTATGCATTATGAATCCACTTATATTAGCAATCATTATAGACTAGATGACATGCACTAGAAATCAGCAACACTCCCCATATTCTTTCTAGATATATCCAGGTAATCAGTAGGCCTACTTTAGCCTAGAAATAGTAGAACTTTTTCGATCAAGAAATAGTTGCGCTCGCCCTTTTAGGCTTTACCTATATGACATATTATGGATCTGACATGAGGGCGAGCCTTTTGTGTTTGTTGCTCGTGCCAAAAACACGCTATCAACGCTAATGGTCTGTCCCAAATCTGACCTTACATACCAGGGGCCGTAAGTTCGAAAGTTCGGTGCTGAATAAGACATTAACTAGTATTATATGGCATTAGTATGCGAAATATGCGGCCGAGAGGTTTGGAAGTTACGGTCCCTGGTCAGAGAAATCCGGTAACCTAGTTTATCAGCCGCAAGAGGAAATTTCGCGGCCGAAAAGTTGTTTCTAATAATGATACTAATGGCTTGCCATAGGATAAAAGAGCATTCCCTCAAAGTGCAGTGGTTATTATAGTTAAGCGCCGGAGCATGCAAATGAGATTCGACGTCATGTTTACCAAAAGTCCAAAAATGTCAAGGTATGGGACAGAAAATACGACAGATGTCCCCGTTCCACTACTAAAGAACTTAGTATGTGGCCATGTCAAACCGGAGATTGTGGGGGTATAAGATTGCGTGATGCGTCCTGCCTGTAATAACAAAAATACCGACTTTGTTCACATGTCGAATACATATGTTGGCTTCAAATATTCCATTCAAGAGATTGCATACCCACCGCAAGAACTTATGATGGAATACACCCTACCGTGACAGGACCAAATTTGGGGTTGTGCGAGATTTGCTCAGCAATGTCGTTCAGAATGGTGTACGCTGTCTCAGACAGACCTGTAAAAGTAGAAATCGGTAAAGTAACGAAGAAACGATTTTAGCTGAGATGCTAATATAGTCTCTACAACGTTTTGTCTCTCAACAGTGTAGCATATTGTCTGTACCTGACGTGGTACTGAGATCATTACATGGGTTCGGCAGGTATTGGCCGGTATTATCTGCCGGTGCAGGCGTGCCTGCATAATTTACGTAATTACTCATACCGAATTTTCCAACAGCACTCGGTGACTAATTGGTGACATAAGTACCTTGACCTAAACCAAAGGTGAGAATGATAACGGAGTTGTTTTGCTTGGCGTTCTCATCTCTGATCACATCCAAGTAGTTCACGCTAGATTGCGTGGGTTCGCCATCAGTGAGGAAGAGGATAACTTTGTCTGTTGGGACAAAAAGCAACGGAATTATTTAAACATTTCATCACTTAACAACCGAATGAAGATGATCAGATAATGCGTGTGGGGAATAGCTATGTTTTCGGTGGCTTCTGGTGCGACAATCACGTACGTAGGCGTGAATACAAAATATATATATATAAATAAAGTTAATATTGTTCTCACCAAGAAATCGATCTGATTTATCAGGGATGGATCCAGGGGGAGGGGGGGGAAGGGGGGCAACCCGGCCCCGGCACCCCCTTTTATAGCAGAAATTTATATCATTTAATATAAGAAAACCGAAACCGGACCAGCATATCTGGATCCGACCACCCCTAATCAGATTTTCTGGATCCGCCCCTGTTTATATATATATATATATACGATATCTCTCCAGCTCCAATATCTAATGGCAAACAAATCCTGAGTCAACCAAGGAGCCAATGCGTACCTCGTTTCCTCTTGTCGTACTCCGGAAGTTTGGTGGAGGAATCGAAGAAACGGAAGGCTGCGGTGAAGGCCCGATCATAGTAGGTGGCTCCATCTTCCCGGAGAGTGTTGATGTAGGAAGTCAGGTAGTCCTTGTTCTGTGGTGTGGCTTGAGCCAGCTGGTACTGGAAGCAGGTACTGGTGGAGACGGAGCCCGGGGGGGTCTCGGCATTGGTGGAGAACGAGACAACGCCCACCTGCAGCACGAAGGGGACACAACATAATCAACCAATCGTTGCAGATGTAATCCAAGCATGCAACCAATAATAGTGTACACGCACTAAATATTTGTGCGCGGTGGGTCTTCGGGCGGGTTTCAGCATCGTATCGTGTTACTGATTTGCTACAAGTTATGTAGACTAAGCGTGGCGAACTTTATTGGCCATCGTTGGGGATTCGAGAGTTCTGACCATTGGTGCTGCTCACCCTGTCGATGGGGTTTGAGAGTTCTGGCCACGGGTGTTACTCACCCTGTCGTTGGAGTTTGAGGGTTCTGACCATTGGTGTTACTCACCCTGTTGTTGGGGTTTGAGGGTTCTGACCACTGGTGTTACTCACCCTGTTGTTGGGGTTTGAGGGTTCTGACCACTGGTGTTACTCACCCTGTCGTTGGGGTTTAAGAGTTCTGACCACTGGTGTTACTCACCCTGTTGTTGGGGTTTGAGGGTTCTGACCACTGGTGTTACGCACCCTGTCGTTGGGATTTGAGGGTTCTGACCATTGGTGGTACGCACCCTGTCGATGGGGTTTGGGGGTTCTGACCACTGGCGGTACTCACCCTGTTGTTAGGGTTTGAGGATTTTGATCACTGATGTTACTCACCCTGTCGTTGAAGCTTAAGGGTTCTGTCCACTGGTGTTACCCACCCTGTCGTTGGGCTTTGAGTGTTCTGACCACTGGTGTTACTCACCCTGTCTTTGCGGTTTGAGGGTCTTGACCACTGGCGGTACTCACCCTGTTGTTAGGGTTTGAGGATTTTGATCACTGATGTTACACACCCCGTCGTTGGGGTTTGAGGGTTCTGACCACTGGTGGCACTCACCCTGTCGTTGGGGTTTGAGGGTTTTGACCACTGGTGTTACTCACCCTGTCGTTGGGGTTTGAGGGTTCTGACCACTGGTGTTACTCACCCTTTCGTTGGTTTTTTTAGGGTTCTGACCTCTGGTGTTACTCACCTTGTCGTTGGGGTTTGAGGGTTCTGACCACTAGTGTTACCCACCCTGTCGCTGGGGTTTAAGGGTTCTGACCACTGGTGTTACTCACCCTGCCGTTGGGGTATGAGGGTTCTGACCACTGGTATTACACTGTCGTTGGGGTTTGAGAGTTCTGGCCACTGGTGTTACACACCCTGTCGTTAGGGTTTGAGAGTTCTGTCTGACGACTGTTGTTACTCACGCTGTCGTTGGGGTTTGAGGGTTCTGTCTGACGACTGTTGTTACTCACGCTGTCGTTGGGGTTTGAGGGTTCTGACCACTGGTGTTACTCACCTTGTCGTTGGGGTTTGCGGGTGCTGAACACTGGTGGCACTCACCCTGCCGTTGGGGTTTGAGAGTTCTGACCACTGGCGTTACACACCCCGTCGTTGGGGTTTGAGTGTTCTGACCGCTGGTGGCACTCACCCTGTCGCTAGGGTTTGAGGATTCTGACCACTGGTGTTACTCACCCTGTCATTGGGGTTTGAGGGTTCTGACCACTGGTGTTACACACCCTGCGCGTTAGGGTTTGAGAGTTCTGTCTGACGACTGTTGTTACTCACGCTGTCGTTGAGGTTTGAGGGTTCTGACTACTGGTGTTACTCATCCTGTCGCTGCGGTTTGAGAGTTCTGACCAATGGTGTTACTCACCTGGTCGTTGGGGTTTGCGGGTGCTGACCACTGGTGGCACTCACCCTGCCGTTGGGGTTTGAGAGTTCTGACCACTGGCGATACACACCCCGTCGTTGGGGTTTGAGGGTTCTGACCACTGGTGGCACTCACCCTGTCGTTAGGGTTTGAGGATTCTGACCACTGGTGTTACTCACCCTGTCGTTGGGGTTTGAGGGTTCTGACCACTGGTGTTACTCGCCCTGTCGTTGGGGTTTGAGGGATCTGACCACTGGTGGCACTCACCCTGTCGTTGGGGTTTAAGGGTTCTGACCACTGGTGGCACTCATCCTGTCGTTAGGGTTTGAGGATTCTGACCACTGGTGTTACTCACCCTGTCGTTGGGGTTTGAGGGTTCTGACCACTGGTGTTACTCGCCCTGTCGTTGGGGTTTGAGGGATCTGACCACTGGTGGCACTCACCCTGTCGTTGGGGTTTAAGGGTTCTGACCACTGGCGGCACTCACCCTGTCGTTGGGGTTAGAGGGTTCTGACCACTGGTGTTACACACCCTGTCGTTGGGGTTTGAGGGTTCTGACCACTGGAGTTACTCACCCTCTCGTTTGGGTTTGAGGGTTCTGACCACTGGTGTTACTCACCCTGTCGTTGGGGTTTGAGGGTTTTGACCACTGGTGTTACTCACCCTGTCGTTGGGGTTTGAGGGTTCTGACCACTGGAGTTACCCACCCTGTCGTTGGGTTTTGCGGGTTCTGACCACTGGTGTTACTCACCCTGTCGTTGGGGTTTGAGGGTTCTGACCACTGGTGTTACTCACCCTGTCGTTGGGGTTTGAGGGTTCTGACCACTGGTGTTACTCACCCTGTCGTTGGGGTTTGAGGGTTCCGACCACTGGTTTTACTCACCCTGTCGTTGCGGTTTGAGAGTTCTGACCACTGGTGTTACTCACCCTGTCGTTGGGGTTTGAGGGTTCTGACCACTGGTATTACCCTGTCGTTGGGGTTTGAGAGTTCTGACCACTGGTGTTACCCACTCTGTCGTTGTGGTTTGAAGGTTCTGTCCACTGGTGTTACCCACCCTGTCGTTGGGCTTTGAGTGTTCTGACCACTGGTGTTACTCACCCTGTCGTTGGGGTTTGAGGGTTCTAACCACTGGTGTTACTCACCCTGTCGTTCGGGTTTGAGGGTTCTGCCCACTTGTGTTACTCACCCTGTCGCTGGGGTTTGAGAGTTCTGAACACTGGTGTTACTCACCCTGTCGTTGGGGTTTGAGAGTTCTGTCTGACGACTGTTGTTACTCACATTGTCGTTGGGGTTTGATGGTTCTGACCACTGGTGTTACTCACCTTGTCGTTGGGGTTTGCGGGTGCTGACCACTGGTGTTACTCATCCTGTCGCTGCGGTTTGAGAGTTCTGACCACTGGTGTTACTCACCCTTTCGTTGGGGTTTGAGAGTTCTGATCACTGGTTTTACTCACCCTGTCGTTAGGGTTTGAGACTTCTGACCACTGGTGTTACTCACACTGTCGTTAGGGTTTGAGGGTTCTGTCTGACGACTGTTGTTACTCACGCTGTCGTTTGGGTTTGAGGGTTTTGACCACTGGTGTTACTCACCGTGTCGTTGGGGTTTGAGGGTTTTGACCACTGGTGTTACTCACCGTGTCGTTGGGGTTTGAGGGTTCTGACCACTGGTGTTACTCACCCTTTCGTTGGGGTTTGAGGGTTCTGACCACTGTTGTAATCGCCCTGTCGTTGGGGTTTGAGGGTTCTGACCACTAGTGTTACCCACCCTGTCGTTGGGGTTTGAGAGTTCTGACCACTGGTGTTACTCACCCTGTCGTTGGGGTTTGAGGGTTCTAACCACTGGTGTTACTCACCCTGTCGTTGGGGTTTGAGGGTTCTGCCCACTTTTGTTACTCACCCTGTCGCTGGGGTTTGAGAGTTCTGACCACTGGTGTTACTCACCCTGTCGTTGGGGTTTGAGGGTTCTGACCACTGGTATTACCCTGTCGTTGGGGTTTGAGAGTTCTGACCGCTGGTGTTACTCACCCTGTCGTTGGGGTTTGAGAGTTCTGTCTGACGACTGTTGTTACTCACATTGTCGTTGGGGTTTGAGGGTTCTGACCACTGGTGTTACTCACCTTGTCGTTGGGGTTTGCGGGTGCTGACCACTGGTTTTACTCACCCTGTCGTTGAGGTTTGAGAGTTCTGACCACTGGTGTTACTCATCCTCTCGCTGCGGTTTGAGAGTTCTGACAACTGGTGTTACTCACCCTGTCGTTGGGGTTTGAGAGTGCTGATCACTGGTGTTACTCACCGTGTCGTTAGGGTTTGAGACTTCGGACCACTGGTGTTACTCACACTGTCGTTAGGGTTTGAGGGTTCTGTCTGACGACTGTTGTTACTCACGCTGTCGTTTGGGTTTGAGGGTTCTGACCACTGGTGTTACTCACCCTGTCGTTGGGGTTTGAGGGTTTTGACCACCAGTGTTACCCACCCTGTCGTTGGGGTTTGAGAGTTCTGACCACTGGTGTTACTCACCCTGTCGTTGGGGTTTGAGGGTTCTGACCACTGGTGTGACTGACCCTGTCGTTGGGGTTTGAGGGTTCTGACCACTAGTGTTACCCACCCTGTCGTTGGGGTTTGAGCGTTATGACCACTGGTGTTACTCACCCTGTCGTTGGGGTCTGCGGGTTCTGACCACTGGTGTTACTCACCCTGTCATTGGGGTTTGAGAGTTCTGACCACTGGTGTTACTCACCCTGTCGTTGGGGTTTGAGGGTTCTGACCACTGGTGTTACTCACCCTGTCGTTGGGGTTTGAGAGTTCTGACCACTGGTGTTACTCACCCTGTCGTTGGGGTTTGAGAGTTCTGACCACTGGTGTTACTCACCCCGTCGTTGGGGTTTGAGAGTTCTGACCACTGGTGTTACTCACCCAGTCGTTAGGGTTTGAGAGTTCTGTCTGACGACTGTTGTTACTCACGCTGTCGTTGGGGTTTGAGGGTTCTGACCACTGGTGTTACCCACCCTGTCGTTGGGGTTTGAGAGTTCTGACCACTGGTGTTACTCACCCTGTCGTTGGGGTTTGAGAGTTCTGACCACTGGTGTTACTCACCCCGTCGTTGGGGTTTGACAGTTCTGACCACTGGTGTTACTCACCCTGTCGTTAGGGTTTGAGAGTTCTGTCTGAAGGCTGTTGTTATTCACACTGTCGTTGGGGTTTGAGGGTTATGACAACTGGTGTTACTCACCCTGTCTTTGAGATTTGAGGGTTCTGACCACTGGTGGCACTCACCCTGTCGTTAGGGTTTGAGGATTCTGACCAGTGTTGTTACTCACGCTGTCGCTGGGGTTTGAGGGTTCTGACCACTGGTGTTACTCACTCTGTCGTTGGGGTTTGAGGGTTTTGACCACTGGTGTTACTCACTCTGTCGTTGGGGTTTGAGGGTTCAGACAACTGTTGTTACTCACCCTGTCGTTGGGGTTTGAGGGTTCTCACCACTAGTGCTACCCACTCTGTCGTTGGGGTTTGAGAGTTCCGACCACTGGTGTGACTCACCCTGTCTTTGGGGTTTGAGGGTTGTGACCACTAGTGTTACCCACCCTGTCGTTGGGGTTTGAGAGTTCTGACCACTGGTGTTACTCACCCTGTCGTTGGAGTTTGAGGGTTCTGACCACTAGTGTTACCCACCCTGTCGTTGGGGTTTGAGAGTTCTGACCACTGGTGTTACTCACCCTGTCGTTGGGGTTTGAGGGTTCTGACCACTGGTGTTACTCACCCTGTCGTTGGGGTTTGAGAGTTCTGACCATTGGTGTTACTCACCCTGTCGTTGGGGTTTGAGGGTTCTGACCACTGGTGTTACTCACCCTGTCGTTGGGGTTTGAGACTTCTGACCACTGGTGTTACTCACCCTGTCGTTGGGGTTTGAGAGTTCTGACCACTGGTGTTACTCACTACGTCGTTGGGGTTTGAGAGTTCTGACCACTGGTGTTACTCACCCGGTCGTTAGGGTTTGAGGGTTCTGTCTGACGACTGTTGTTACTCACGCTGTCGTTGGGGTTTGAGGGTTTTGACCACTGGTGTTACTCACTCTGTCGTTGGGGTTTGAGGGTTTTGACCACTGGTGTTACTCACTCTGTCGTTGGGGTTTGAGGGTTCAGACCACTGTTGTTACTCACCCTGTCGTTGGGGTTTGAGGGTTCTCACCACTAGTGCTACCCACTCTGTCGTTGGGGTTTGAGAGTTCTGACCACTGGTGTTACTCACCCTGTCTTTGGGGTTTGAGGGTTCTGACCACTAGTGTTACCCACCCTGTCGTTGGCGTTTGAGAGTTCTGACCACTGGTGTTACTCACCCTGTCGTTGGAGTTTGAGGGTTCTGACCACTAGTGTTACCCACCCTGTCGTTGGGGTTTGAGAGTTCTGACCACTGGTGTTACTCACCCTGTCGTTGGGGTTTGAGGGTTCTGACCACTGGTGTTACTCACCCTGTCGTTGGGGTTTGAGAGTTCTGACCACTGGTGTTACTCACCCTGTCGTTGGGGTTTGAGGGTTCTGACCACTGGTGTTACTCACCCTGTCGTTGGGGTTTGAGAGTTCTGACCACTGGTGTTACTCACCCTGTCGTTGGGGTTTGAGAGTTCTGACCACTGGTGTTACTCACCCCGTCGTTGGGGTTTGAGAGTTCTGACCACTGGTGATACTCACCCTGTCGTTAGGGTTTGAGAGTTCTGTCTGACGACTGTTGTTACTCACGCTGTCGTTGGGGTTTGAGGGTTCTGACCACTGGTGTTACTCACCCTGTCGTTGGGGTTTGAGAGTTCTGACCACTGGTGTTACTTTCCCTGTCGTTGGGGTTTGAGAGTTCTGGCCACTGGTGTTACTCACCCCGTCGTTGGGGTTTGAGGGTTCTGACCACTGGTGTTACTCACCCTGTCGTTAGGGTTTGAGAGTTCTGCCTGACGACTGTTGTTACTCACGCTGTCGTTAGGGTTTGAGGGTTCTGACCATTGGTGGCACTCACGCTGTCGTTGGGGTTTGAGGGTTCTGACCACTGATGTTACTCACCCTGTCGTTGGGGTTTGAGGGTTCTGACCACTGGTGGCACTCACACTGTCGTTAGGATTTGAGGATTCTGACCACTGTTGTTACTCACCCTGTCGTTGGGGTTTGAGGGTTCTGACCACTGGTGTTACTCACTCTGTCGTTGGGGTTTGAGGGTTCTGACCATTGGTGTTACTCACCCTGTCGTTGGGGTTTGAGGGTTCTCACCACTAGTGCTACCCACCCTGTGGTTGGGGTTTGAGGGTTCAGACCACTGTTGTTACTCACCCTGTCGTTGGGGTTTGAGGGTTCTCACCACTAGTGCTACCCACTCTGTCGTTGGGGTTTGAGAGTTCTGACCACTGGTGTTACTCACCCTGTCTTTGGGGTTTGAGAGTTCTGACCACTGGCGTTACACACCCCGTCGTTTGGGGTTTTGAAGGTTCTGACCGTCGGTGGCACTCAGCCTGTCGCTAGGGTTGAGGATTCTGACCACCAGTGGTCTGACTACTGGTGGTCCACCACTTCTGACTACTGGTGTTACTCATCCTGTCGCTGCGGTTTGAGAGTTCTGACCAGTGGTATTACTCACCTTGTCGTTGCGGTTTGCGGGTGCTGACCACTGGTGGCACTCACCCTGCCGTGGGGGTTTGAGAGTTCTGACCACTGGCGATACACACCCCGGCGTTGGGGTTTGAGGGTTCTGACCACTGGTGGCACTCACCCCGTCGTTGGGGTTTGAGAGTTCTGACCACTGGGGTTACTCACCCTGTCGTTAGGGTTTGAGAGTTCTGTCTGACGACTGTTGTTACTCACGCTGTCGTTGGGGTTTGAGGGTTCTGACCACTGATGTTACTCACCCTGTCGTTGGGGTTTGAGAGTTCTGACCACTGGTGTTACTCACCCTGTCGTTGGGGTTTGAGGGTTCTGACCAATGGTGTTACTCACCCTGTCGTTGGGGTTTGAGAGTTCTGACCACTGGTGTTACTCACCCCGTCGTTGGGGTTTGAGAGTTCTGACCACTGGTGTTACTCACCCGGTCGTTAGGGTTTGAGGGTTCTGTCTGACGACTGTTGTCACTCACGCTGTCGTTGGGGTTTGAGGGTTTTGACCACTGGTGTTACTCACTCTGTCGTTGGGGTTTGAGAGTTTTGACCACTGGTGTTTCTCACTCTGTCGTTGGGGTTTGAGGGTTCAGACCACTGTTGTTACTCACCCTGTCGTTGGGGTTTGAGGGTTCTCACCACTAGTGCTACCCACTCTGTCGTTGGGGTTTGAGGGTTCTGACCACTGGTGTTACTTTCCCTGTCGTTGGGGTTTGAGAGTTCTGCCTGACGACTGTTGTTACTCACGCTGTCGTTGGGGTTTGAGGGTTCTGACCACTGGTGTTACTCACCCTGTCGTTAGGGTTTGAGAGTTCTGCCTGACGACTGTTGTTACTCACGCTGTCGTTAGGGTTTGAGGGTTCTGACCATTGGTGGCACTCACACTGTTGTTAGGATTTGAGGATTCTGACCACTGGTGTTACTCACCCTGTCGTTGGGTTTGAGGGTTCTGACCACTGGTGTTACTCACCCTGTCGTTAGAGTTTGAGGGATCTGACCACTGATGGCACTCACCCTGTCGTTGGGGTTGAAGGGTTCTGACCACTGGTGGCACTCACCCTGTCGTTGGGGTTTGAGGGTTCTGACCACTGGTGTTACTCACCCTGTCGTTGGGGTTTGAGGGTTCTGACCACTGGAGTTACTCACCCTGTCGTTGGGGTTTGAGGGTTCTGACCACTGGTGTTACTCACCCTGTCGTTGGGGTTGGAGGGTTTTGACCACTGGTGTTACTCACCCTGTCGTTGGGGTTTGAGGGTTCTGACCACTGGAGTTACCCACCCTGTCGTTGGGGTTTGAGGGTTCTTAGAACTGGTGTTACTCACCCTGTCGTTGGGGTTTGAGGTTTCTGACCAATACTGTTACCCACCCTATCGTTGGGGTTTGAGGGTTCTGACCACTACTGTTACCCACCCTGTCGTTGGGGTTTGAGGGTTCTGACCACTGGTTTTACCCACCCTGTCGTTGCGGTTTGAGAGTTCTGACCAATGGTGATACCCACCCTGTCGTTGTGGTTTGAAGGTCCTGTCCACTGGTGTTACTCGCCCTGTCGTTGTGGTTTGAGTGTTCTGACCACTGGTGTTACTCACCCTGTCGTTGGGGTTTGAGGGTTCTGCCCACTTGTGTTACTCACCCTGCCGTTGGGGTTTGAGAGTTCTGACCACTGGCGTTACACACCCCGTCGTTTGGGGTTTTGAAGGTTCTGACCGCCGGTGGCACTCAGCCTGTCGTTGGGGTTTGAGAGTTCCGACCACTGGCGTTACACACCCCGTCGTTGGGGTTTGAGGGTTCTAACCACTGGTGGCACTCACCCTATCGTTTGGGTTTGAGGGTTCTGACCGCTGGTGTTACTCACCCTGTCGTTGGGGTTTGAGGGTTCTGTCCACTGGTGTTACCCACCCTGTCGTTGGGCTTTGAGTGTTCTGACCACTGGTGTTACTCACCCTGTCGTTTGGGTTTGAGGGTTCTGACCACTGGTGTTGCACACCCTGTCGTTGGGGTTTGAGGGTTCTGACCACCGGAGTTACCCAGTCGTTTGGGTTTGAGGGTTCTGACCGCTGGTGTTACTCACCCTGTCGTTGGGGTTTGAGGGTTCTGTCCACTGGTGTTACCCACCCTGTCGTTGGGCTTTGAGTGTTCTGACCACTGGTGTTACTCACCCTGTCGTTGGGGTTTGAGAGTTCTGACCACTGGCGTTACACACCCCGTCGTTGGGGTTTGAGGGTTCTGTCCACTGGTGTTACCCACCCTGTCGTTGGGCTTTGAGTGTTCTGACCACTGGTGTTACTCACCCTGTCGTTGGGGTTTGAGAGTTCTGACCACTGGCGTTACACACCCCGTCGGTGGGGTTTGAGGGTTCTGACCACTGGTGGCACTCACCCTGTCGCTAGGGTTTGAGGATTCTGACCACCAGTGGTCTGACTACTGGTGGTCCACCAGTTCTGACTACTGGTGTTACTCATCCTGTCGCTGCGGTTTGAGAGTTCTGACCAATGGTGTTACTCACCTTGTCGTTGGGGTTAGAGGGATCTGACCACTGGGGGCACTCACCCTGTCGTTGGGTTTTAATGGTTCTGACCACTGGTGGCACTCATCCTGTCGTTGGGGTTTGGGGGTTCTGATCACTGGTGTTACACACCCTGTCGTTGGGGTTTGAGGGTTCTGACCACCGGAGTTACTCACCCTGTCGTTTGGGTTTGAGGGTTCTGACCGCTGGTGTTACTCACCCTGTCGTTGGGGTTGGAGGGTTTTGACCACTGGTGTTACTCACCCTGTCGTTGGGGTTTGAGGGTTCTGACCACTGGAGTTACCCACCCTGTCGTTGGGGTTTGAGGGTTCTGACCACTGGTGTTACTCACCCTGTCGTTGGGGTTTGAGGGTTCTGGCCACTGGTGTTACTCACCCTGTCGTTGGGGTTTGAGGGTTCTGACCACTACTGTTACCCACCCTGTCGTTGGGGTTTGAGGGTTCTGACCACTGGTTTTACTCACCCTGTCGTTGTGGTTTGAAGGTTCTGTCCACTGGTGTTACCCACAGTGTCGTTGGGGTTTGAGGGTTCTGACCACTGGTGTTACTCACCCTGTCGTTTGGGTTTGAGGGTTCTGACCACTGGTGTTACTCACCCTGTCGTTGGAGTATGAGAGTTCTGACCACTGGCGTTACACACCCTGTCGTTGCTGTTTGTGGGTTCTGACCACTGGATTTACTCACCTTGTGGTTGGTGTTTGAGGGTTGTGACCACTGGTGTTACTCACCATGTCTTTGGGGTTTGAGGGTTCTGACCACTGGTGTTACCCACCTTGTCGTTGGGGTTTGAGGGTTCTGACCACTGGAGTTACTCACCCTGTCGTTTGGGTTTGAGGGTTCTGACCACTGGTGTTACTCACCCTGTCATTGGGGTTTGAGGGTTTTGACCACTGGCGTGACTCACCCTGTCGTTGGGGTTTGAGGGTTCTGACCACTGGTGTTACTCACCCTGTCGTTGGGGTTTGAGGGTTCTGACCACTGGTGTTACTCAACGTGTCGTTGGGGTTTGAGGGTTCTGACCACTAGTGTTACCCACCCAGTCGTTGGAGTATGAGAGTTCTGACCACTGGCGTTACACACCCTGTCGTTGCTGTTTGTGGGTTCTGACCACTGGATTTACTCACCTTGTGGTTGGTGTTTGAGGGTTGTGACCACTGGTGTTACTCACCATGTCTTTGGGGTTTGAGGGTTCTGACCACTGGTGTTACCCACCTTGTCGTTGGGGTTTGAGGGTTCTGACCACTGGAGTTACTCACCCTGTCGTTTGGGTTTGAGGGTTCTGACCACTGGTGTTACTCACCCTGTCATTGGGGTTTGAGGGTTTTGACCACTGACGTGACTCACCCTGTCGTTGGGGTTTGAGGGTTCTGACCACTGGTGTTACACACCCTGTCGTTGGGGTTTGAGGGTTCTGACCACTAGAGTTACTCACCCTGTCGTTTGGGTTTGAGGGTTCTGTCTGACGACCGTTGTTACTCACGCTGTCGTTGGGGTTTGAGGGTTTTGACCACTGGTGTTACTCACTCTGTCGTTAGGGTTTGAGGGATCTGACCACTGGTGGCACGCACCCTGTCGTTGGGGTTTCAGGGTTCTGGCCACTGGTGGCACTCACCCTGTCGTTGGGGTTTGAGGGTTCTGACCACTGGTGTTACACACCCTGTCGTTGGCGTTTGAGGGTTCTGACCACTAGAGTTACTCACCCTGTCGTTTGGGTTTGAGGGTTCTGACCACTGGTGTTACTCACCCTGTCGTTGGGGTTTGAGGATTTTGACCACTGGTTTGAGAGTTCTGACCACTGGTGTTACTCACCCTGTCGTTGGAGTTTGAGGGTTCTGACCACTGGGGTTACCCACCCTGTCGTTGGGGTTTGAGGGTTCTGACCGCTGGTGTTACTCACCCTGTCGTAAGGGTTTGAGGGTTCTGACCACTGGTGTTACTCACCTTGTCGTCGGGGTTTGAGGGTTCTGACCACTGGTGTTACTCACCCTGTCGTTGGAGTTTGAGGGTTCTGACCACCAGTGTGACTCACCCTGTCGTTGGGGCTTGAGTGTTCTGACCGCTGGTGTTACTCACCTTGTCGTTGGGGTTTGAGGGTTCTGGCCACTGGTGTTACTCACCCTGTTGTTGGGGTTCGAGGGTTCTGACCACTACTGTTACCCACCCTGTCGTTGGGGTTTGAGGGTTCTGACCACTGGTTTTACTCACCCTGTCGTTGTGGTTTGAAGGTTCTGTCCACTGGGGTTACCCACCCTGTCGTTGGGCTTTGAGGGTTCTAACCACTGGTGTTACTCACCCTGTCGTTGGGGTTTGAGAGTTCTGACCACTGGTGTTACTCACCCTGTCGTTAGGGTTTG
Source organism: Arenicola marina (assembly GCA_964019135.1). NCBI lineage: Eukaryota > Metazoa > Annelida > Polychaeta > Arenicolidae > Arenicola > Arenicola marina. Next base: position 21,832,850 of record OZ025251.1, on the reverse strand, counting down.
AGACTTCTGACCACTGGTGTTACTCACCCTGTCGTTGGGGTTTGAGGATTCTGACCACTGGTTTGAGAGTTCTGACCACTGGTGTTACTCACCCTGTCGTTGGAGTTTGAGGGTTCTGACCACTGGGGTTACCCACCCTGTCGTTGGGGTTTGAGGGTTCTGACCGCTGGTGTTACTCACCCTGTCGTTAGGGTTTGAGGGTTCTGACCACTGGTGTTACTCACCTTGTCGTCGGGGTTTGAGGGTTCTGACCACTGGTGTTACTCACCCTGTCGTTGGGGTTTGAGGGTTCTGACCACCAGTGTGACTCACCCTGTCGTTGGGGCTTGAGTGTTCTGACGAATAGTGGTACTCACCCTGTCGTTGGGGTATGAGAGTTCTGACTACTGGCGTTACACACCCTGTCGTTGGGGTTTGAGGGTTCTGACGAATAGTGTTACTCACCATGTCTTTGGGGTTTGAGGGTTCTGACCACTGGTGTTATTCACCCTGTCGTTGGGGTTTGAGAGTTCTGACCACTGGTGTTACTGACCCTGTCGTTGGGGTTTGAGAGTTCTGACCACTGGTGTGAGTCTCCCTGTCGTTAGGGTTTGGGTGTACGGACCACAGGTGATATTGAGCCTGTCGTTGGGGTTTGAGGGTTCTGACCACTGGTGTTACCCACCTTATCGTTGGGGTGTGAGGGTTCTGACCACTGGAGTTACTCACCCTGTCGTTGGGCTTTGAGGGTTCTGACCACTGGTGTTACTCACCCTGTCGTTTGGGTTTGAGGGTTCTGACCACTGGTGTTACTCACCCTGTCGTTGGAGTATGAGAGTTCTGACCACTGGCGTTACACACCCTGTCGTTGCTGTTTGTGGGTTCTGACCACTGGATTTACTCACCTTGTGGTTGGTGTTTGAGGGTTCTGACCACTGGTGTTACTTACCATGTCTTTGGGGTTTGAGGGTTCTGACCACTGGTGTTACCCACCTTGTCGTTGGGGTTTGAGGGTTCTGACCACTGGAGTTACTCACCCTGTCGTTTGGGTTTGAGGGTTCTGACCACTGGTGTTACTCACCCTGTCATTGGGGTTTGCGGGTTTTGACCACTGGCGTGACTCACCCTGTCGTTGGGGTTTGAGGGTTCTGACCACTGGTGTTACTCACCCTGTCGTTGGGGTTTGAGGGTTCTGACCACTGGTGTTACTCAACGTGTCGTTGGGGTTTGAGGGTTCTGACCACTAGTGTTACCCACCCAGTCGTTGGAGTATGAGAGTTCTGACCACTGGCGTTACACACCCTGTCGTTGCTGTTTGTGGGTTCTGACCACTGGATTTACTCACCTTGTGGTTGGTGTTTGAGGGTTGTGACCACTGGTGTTACTCACCATGTCTTTGGGGTTTGAGGGTTCTGACCACTGGTGTTACCCACCTTGTCGTTGGGGTTTGAGGGTTCTGACCACTGGAGTTACTCACCCTGTCGTTTAGGTTTGAGGGTTCTGACCACTGGTGTTACTCACCCTGTCATTGGGGTTTGAGGGTTTTGACCACTGGCGTGACTCACCCTGTCGTTGGGGTTTGAGGGTTCTGACCACTGGTGTTACACACCCTGTCGTTGGGGTTTGAGGGTTCTGACCACTAGAGTTACTCACCCTGTCGTTTGGGTTTGAGGGTTCTGTCTGACGACCGTTGTTACTCACGCTGTCGTTGGGGTTTGAGGGTTTTGACCACTGGTGTTACTCACTCTGTCGTTAGGGTTTGAGGGATCTGACCACTGGTGGCACGCACCCTGTCGTTGGGGTTTCAGGGTTCTGGCCACTGGTGGCACTCACCCTGTCGTTGGGGTTTGAGGGTTCTGACCACTGGTGTTACACACCCTGTCGTTGGGGTTTGAGGGTTCTGACCACTAGAGTTACTCACCCTGTCGTTTGGGTTTGAGGGTTCTGACCACTGGTGTTACTCACCCTGTCGTTGGGGTTTGAGGATTTTGACCACTGGTTTGAGAGTTCTGACCACTGGTGTTACTCACCCTGTCGTTGGAGTTTGAGGGTTCTGACCACTGGGGTTACCCACCCTGTCGTTGGGGTTTGAGGGTTCTGACCACTGGTGTTACTCACCCTGTCGTTGGAGTTTGAGGGTTCTGACCACCAGTGTGACTCACCCTGTCGTTGGGGCTTGAGTGTTCTGACGAATAGTGGTACTCACCCTGTCGTTGGGGTATGAGAGTTCTGACCACTGGTGTGAGTCTCCCTGTCGTTAGGGTTTGGGTGTACGGACCACAGGTGATATTGAGCCTGTCGTTGGGGTTTGAGGGTCCTGACCACTGGTGTTACCCACCTTATCGTTGGGGTGTGAGGGTTCTGACCACTGGAGTTACTCACCCTGTCGTTGGGGTTTGAGGGTTCTGACCACTGGTGTTACTCACCCTGTCGTTTGGGTTTGAGGGTTCTGACCACTGGTGTTACTCACCCTGTCGTTGGAGTATGAGAGTTCTGACCACTGGCGTTACACACCCTGTCGTTGCTGTTTGTGGGTTCTGACCACTGGATTTACTCACCTTGTGGTTGGCGTTTGAGGGTTCTGACCACTGGTGTTACTCACCATGTCTTTGGGGTTTGAGGGTTCTGACCACTGGTGTTACCCACCTTGTCGTTGGGGTTTGAGGGTTCTGACCACTGGAGTTACTCACCCTGTCGTTTGGGTTTGAGGGTTCTGACCACTGGTGTTACTCACCCTGTCATTGGGGTTTGAGGGTTTTGACCACTGGCGTGACTCACACTGTCGTTGGGGTTTGAGGGTTCTGACCACTGGTGTTACTCACCCTGTCGTTGGGGTTTGAGGGTTCTGACCACTGGTGTTACTCAACGCGTCGTTGGGGTTTGAGGGTTCTGACCACTAGTGTTACCCACCCAGTCGTTGGGGTTTGAGGGTTCTGACCACTGGTTTTAACCACCATGTCGTTGGGGTTTGAGGGGTCTGGCCACTGGTGTTACACACCTTGTCGTTGGGGTTTGAGAGTTCTGACCACCGGTGTTACTCACCCTGTCGTTGGAGTTTGAGGGTTCCGACCACTGGTGGTACTCACCCTGTCGTTGGGGCTTGAGTGTTCTGACCACTGGTGTTACTCACCCTGTCGTTGGGGTTTGGGAGTTTTTACTACTGGAGTTACTCACGCTGTCGTTGGGGTTTGAGGGTTCTGACCACTGCTGTTACTCACCCTGTCGTTGGGGTTTGAGGGTTCTGACCACTGGTGTTACTCAGCCTGTGGTTAGGGTTTGAGAGTTCTGACCACTGGTGTTACTCACCCTGTCGTTGGGGTTTGAGGGTTCTGACCACTGGAGTTACTCACCCTGTCGTTTGGGTTTGAGGGTTCTGACCACTGGTGTCACTCACCCTGTCATTGGGGTTTGAGGGTTTTGACTATTGGCGTGACTCACCCTGTCGTTGGGGTTTGAGGGTTCGGACCACTGGTGTTACTCACCCTGTCGTTGGGGTTTGAGGGTTCTGACCACTGGTGTTACTCAACGTGTCGTTGGGGTTTGAGGGTTCTGACCACTAGTGTTACCCACCCAGTCGTTGGGGTTTGAGGGTTCTGACCACTGGTTTTAACCACAATGTCGTTGGGGTTTGAGGGGTCTGGCCACTGGTGTTACACACCTTGTCGTTGGGGTTTGAAAGTTCTGACCACCGGTGTTACTCACCCTGTCGTTGGAGTTTGAGGGTTCCGACCACTGGTGGTACTCACCCTGTCGTTGGGGCTTGAGTGTTCTGACCACTGGTGTTACTCACCCTGTCGTTGGAGCTTGGGAGTTTTTACCACTGGAGTTACTCACCCTGTCGTTGGGGTTTGAGGGTTCTGACCACTGCTGTTACTCACCCTGTCGTTGGGGTTTGAGGGTTCTGACCACTGGTGTTACTCAGCCTGTGGTTAGGGTTTGAGAGTTCTGACCACTGGTGTTACTCACCCTGACGTTGGGGTTTGAGGGTTCTGACCACTGGTATTACTCACCACTGGTGTTACTCACCCTGTCGTTGGGGTTTGAGGGTTCTGATCACTGGTGTTACTCACCCTGTCGTTGGAGTTTGAGGGTTCTGACCACTGGTGTGACTCACCCTGTCGTTGGGGTTTGAGGGTTCTGACCACTGGTGTTACTCACCCTGTCGTAGGGGTTTGAGGGTTCTGACCACTGGTGTTACTCAAGGTGTCTTTGGGGTTTGAGGGTTTTGACCACTAGTGTTACCCACCCAGTCGTTGGGGTTTGAGGGTTCTGACCACTGGTTTTAACCACCATGTCGTTGGGGTTTGAGGGCTCTGACCACTGGTGTTACACACCTTGTCGTTGGGGTTTGAGAGTTCTGACCACCGGTGTTACTCACCCTGTCGTTGGAGTTTGAGGGTTCCGACCACTGGTGGTACTCACCCTGTCGTTGGGGCTTGAGTGTTCTGACCACTGGTGTTACTCACCCTGTCGTTGGGGTTTGGGAGTTTTTACCACTGGGGTTACTCACCCTGTCGTTGGGGTTTGAGGGTTCTGACCACTGCTGTTACTCACCCTGTCGTTGGGGTTTGAGGGTTCTGACCACTGGTGTTACTCACCCTGTCGTTAGGGTTTGAGAGTTCTGACCACTGGTGTTACTCACCCTGTCGTTGGGGTTTGAGGGTTCTGACCACTGGTGTTACTCACCACTGGTGTTACTCACCCTGTCGTTGGGGTTTGAGGGTTCTGATCACTGGTGTTACCCACCCTGTCGTTGGGGTTTGAGGGTTCTGATCACTGGTGTTACTCACCCTGTCGTTGGAGTTTGAGGGTTCTGACCACTGGAGTAACTCACCCTGTCGTAGGGCTTTGAGGGTTCTGACCACTGGTGTTACTCACCCTGTCGTTAAGGTTTGCGGGTTCGGACCACTGGTGTTACTCACCCTGTCGTTGGAGTTTGAGGGTTCTGGCCACTGGTGTTACTCACCCTGTCGTTGGGGTTTGAGAGTTCTGACCACTGGTGTTACTCACCCTGTTGTTGGAGTTTGAGGGTTCTGACCACTGGTGTTACTCACCCTGTCGTTGGGGTTTGAGGGTTCTGATCACTGGTGTTACTCACCCTGTCGTTGGAGTTTGAGGGTTCTGACCACTGGTGTGACTCACCCTGTCGTTGGGGTTTGAGGGTTCTGACCACTGGTGTTACTCACCCTGTCGTAGGGGTTTGAGGGTTCTGACCACTGGTGTTACTCAAGGTGTCTTTGGGGTTTGAGGGTTTTGACCACTAGTGTTACCCACCCAGTCGTTGGGGTTTGAGGGTTCTGACCACTGGTTTTAACCACCATGTCGTTGGGGTTTGAGGGCTCTGACCACTGGTGTTACACACCTTGTCGTTGGGGTTTGAGAGTTCTGACCACCGGTGTTACTCACCCTGTCGTTGGAGTTTGAGGGTTCCGACCACTGGTGGTACTCACCCTGTCGTTGGGGCTTGAGTGTTCTGACCACTGGTGTTACTCACCCTGTCGTTGGGGTTTGGGAGTTTTTACCACTGGGGTTACTCACCCTGTCGTTGGGGTTTGAGGGTTCTGACCACTGCTGTTACTCACCCTGTCGTTGGGGTTTGAGGGTTCTGACCACTGGTGTTACTCACCCTGTCGTTAGGGTTTGAGAGTTCTGACCACTGGTGTTACTCACCCTGTCGTTGGGGTTTGAGGGTTCTGACCACTGGTGTTACTCACCACTGGTGTTACTCACCCTGTCGTTGGGGTTTGAGGGTTCTGATCACTGGTGTTACCCACCCTGTCGTTGGGGTTTGAGGGTTCTGATCACTGGTGTTACTCACCCTGTCGTTGGAGTTTGAGGGTTCTGACCACTGGAGTAACTCACCCTGTCGTAGGGCTTTGAGGGTTCTGACCACTGGTGTTACTCACCCTGTCGTTAAGGTTTGCGGGTTCGGACCACTGGTGTTACTCACCCTGTCGTTGGAGTTTGAGGGTTCTGGCCACTGGTGTTACTCACCCTGTCGTTGGGGTTTGAGAGTTCTGACCACTGGTGTTACTCACCCTGTTGTTGGAGTTTGAGGGTTCTGACCACTGGTGTTACTCACCCTGCCGTTGGTGTCTGATGGTTCTGATCACTGGTGTTACTCACCCTGTCGTTGGAGTTTGAGGGTTCTGGCCACTGGGGTTATCCACCCTGTCGTTGGGGTTTGAGGGTTCTGACCGCTGATGTTACTCACCCTGTCTTTGGATTTTGAGGGTTCTGACCACTGGTGTTACCCACCTTGTCGTTGGGGTTTGAGGATTCTGACCACTGGAGTTACTCACCCTGTCGTTGGGGTTTGAGGGTTTTGACCACTGGTGTTACTCATCCTGTCGTTGGGCTTTGAGTGTTCTGACCACTGGTGTTACTCACCCTGTCGTTGGGGTTTGAGGGTTCTAACCACTGGTGTTACTCACCCTGTCGTAGGGGTTTGAGGGTTCTGACCACTGGTGTTACTCAACGTGTCTTTGGGGTTTGAGGGTTTTGACCACTAGTGTTACCCACCCAGTCGTTGGGGTTTGAGGGTTCTGACCACTGGTTTTAACCACCATGTCGTTGGGGTTTGAGGGCTCTGACCACTGGTGTTACACACCTTGTCGTTGGGGTTTGAGAGTTCTGACCACCGGTGTTACTCACCCTGTCGTTGGAGTTTGAGGGTTCCGACCACTGGTGGTACTCACCCTGTCGTTGGGGCTTGAGTCTTCTGACCACTGGTGTTACTCACCCTGTCGTTGGGGTTTGGGAGTTTTTACCACTGGGGTTACTCACCCTGTCGTTGGGGTTTGAGGGTTCTGACCACTGGTGTTACTCACCACTGGTGTTACTCACCCTGTCGTTGGGGTTTGAGGGTTCTGATCACTGGTGTTACTCACCCTGTCGTTGGAGTTTGAGGGTTCTGACCACTGGTGTTACCCACCCTGTCGTTGGGGTTTGAGGGTTCTGATCACTGGTGTTACTCACCCTGTCGTTGGAGTTTGAGGGTTCTGACCACTGGAGTAACTCACCCTGTCGTAGGGCGTTGAGGGTTCTGACCACTGGTGTTACTCACCCTGTCGTTAAGGTTTGCGGGTTCGGACCACTGGTGTTACTCACCCTGTCGTTGGGGTTTGAGGGTTCTGGCCACTGGTGTTACTCACCCTGTCGTTGGGGTTTGAGAGTTCTGACCACTGGTGTTACTCACCCTGTTGTTGGAGTTTGAGGGTTCTGACCACTGGTGTTACTCACCCTGTCGTTGGTGTTTGATGGTTCTGATCACTGGTGTTACTCACCCTGTCGTTGGAGTTTGAGGGTTCTGGCCACTGGGGTTATCCACACTGTCGTTGGGGTTTGAGGGTTCTGACCGCTGATGTTACTCACCCTGTCTTTGGATTTTGAGGGTTCTGACCACTGGTGTTACCCACCTTGTCGTTGGGGTTTGAGGATTCTGACCACTGGAGTTACTCACCCTGTCGTTGGGGTTTGAGGGTTTCGACCACTGCTGTTACTCACCCTGTCGTTGGGCTTTGAGTGTTCTGACCACTGGTGTTACTCACCCTGTCGTTGGGTTTGAGGGTTCTAACCACTGGTGTTACTCACCCTGTCGTTGGGGTTTGAGACTTCTGACCAGTGGTGTTACTCACCCTGTCGTTAGGGTTTGAGGGTTCTGTCTGACGACTGTTGTTACTCACGCTGTCGTTGGGGTTTGAGAGTTCTTACCACTGGTGTTACTCACCCTGTCGTTGGGGTTTGAGGGTTTTGGCCACTGGTGTTACTCACCCTGTCGTTGGGGTTTGAGGGTTTTGACCACTGGTTTGAGAGTTCTGACCACTGGTGTTACTCACCCTGTCGTTGGAGTTTGAGGGTTCTGACCACTGGGGTTACCCACCCTGTCGTTGGGGTTTGAGGGTTCTGACCGCTGGTGTTACTCACCCTGTCGTGAGGGTTTGAGGGTTCTGACCACTGGTGTTACTCACCTTGTCGTCGGGGTTTGAGGATTCTGACCACTGGTGTTACTCACCCTGTCGTTGGGGTTTGAGGGTTCTGACCACCAGTGTGACTCACCCTGTCGTTGGGGCTTGAGTGTTCTGACGAATAGTGGCACTCACCCTGTCGTTGGGGTATGAGAGTTCTGACTACTAGCGTTACACACCCTGTCGTTGCTGTTTGTGGGTTCTGACCACTGGATTTACTCACCTTGTGGTTGGTGTTTGAGGGTTCTGACGAATAGTGTTACTCACCATGTCTTTGGGGTTTGAGGGTTCTGACCACTGGAGTTACTCACCCTGTCGTTGGGGTTTGAGGGTTTTGACCACTGGTGTTACTCACCCTGTCGTTGGGCTTTGAGTGTTCTGACCACTGGTGTTACTCACCCTGTCGTTGGGGTTTGAGGGTTCTAACCACTGGTGTTACTCACCCTGTCGTAGGGGTTTGAGGGTTCTGACCACTGGTGTTACTCAACGTGTCTTTGGGGTTTGAGGGTTTTGACCACTAGTGTTACCCACCCAGTCGTTGGGGTTTGAGGGTTCTGACCACTGGTTTTAACCACCATGTCGTTGGGGTTTGAGGGCTCTGACCACTGGTGTTACACACCTTGTCGTTGGGGTTTGAGAGTTCTGACCACCGGTGTTACTCACCCTGTCGTTGGAGTTTGAGGGTTCCGACCACTGGTGGTACTCACCCTGTCGTTGGGGCTTGAGTGTTCTGACCACTGGTGTTACTCACCCTGTCGTTGGGGTTTGGGAGTTTTTACCACTGGGGTTACTCACCCTGTCGTTGGGGTTTGAGGGTTCTGACCACTGGTGTTACTCACCACTGGTGTTACTCACCCTGTCGTTGGGGTTTGAGGGTTCTGATCACTGGTGTTACTCACCCTGTCGTTGGAGTTTGAGGGTTCTGACCACTGGTGTTACCCACCCTGTCGTTGGGGTTTGAGGGTTCTGATCACTGGTGTTACTCACCCTGTCGTTGGAGTTTGAGGGTTCTGACCACTGGAGTAACTCACCCTGTCGTAGGGCGTTGAGGGTTCTGACCACTGGTGTTACTCACCCTGTCGTTAAGGTTTGCGGGTTCGGACCACTGGTGTTACTCACCCTGTCGTTGGGGTTTGAGGGTTCTGGCCACTGGTGTTACTCACGCTGTCGTTGGGGTTTGAGAGTTCTGACCACTGGTGTTACTCACCCTGTTGTTGGAGTTTGAGGGTTCTGACCACTGGTGTTACTCACCCTGTCGTTGGTGTTTGATGGTTCTGATCACTGGTGTTACTCACCCTGTCGTTGGAGTTTGAGGGTTCTGGCCACTGGGGTTATCCACACTGTCGTTGGGGTTTGAGGGTTCTGACCGCTGATGTTACTCACCCTGTCTTTGGATTTTGAGGGTTCTGACCACTGGTGTTACCCACCTTGTCGTTGGGGTTTGAGGATTCTGACCACTGGAGTTACTCACCCTGTCGTTGGGGTTTGAGGGTTTCGACCACTGCTGTTACTCACCCTGTCGTTGGGCTTTGAGTGTTCTGACCACTGGTGTTACTCACCCTGTCGTTGGGTTTGAGGGTTCTAACCACTGGTGTTACTCACCCTGTCGTTGGGGTTTGAGACTTCTGACCAGTGGTGTTACTCACCCTGTCGTTAGGGTTTGAGGGTTCTGTCTGACGACTGTTGTTACTCACGCTGTCGTTGGGGTTTGAGAGTTCTTACCACTGGTGTTACTCACCCTGTCGTTGGGGTTTGAGGGTTTTGGCCACTGGTGTTACTCACCCTGTCGTTGGGGTTTGAGGGTTTTGACCACTGGTTTGAGAGTTCTGACCACTGGTGTTACTCACCCTGTCGTTGGAGTTTGAGGGTTCTGACCACTGGGGTTACCCACCCTGTCGTTGGGGTTTGAGGGTTCTGACCGCTGGTGTTACTCGCCCTGTCGTGAGGGTTTGAGGGTTCTGACCACTGGTGTTACTCACCTTGTCGTCGGGGTTTGAGGATTCTGACCACTGGTGTTACTCACCCTGTCGTTGGGGTTTGAGGGTTCTGACCACCAGTGTGACTCACCCTGTCGTTGGGGCTTGAGTGTTCTGACGAATAGTGGCACTCACCCTGTCGTTGGGGTATGAGAGTTCTGACTACTAGCGTTACACACCCTGTCGTTGCTGTTTGTGGGTTCTGACCACTGGATTTACTCACCTTGTGGTTGGTGTTTGAGGGTTCTGACGAATAGTGTTACTCACCATGTCTTTGGGGTTTGAGGGTTCTGACCACTGGTGTTACTCACCGTGTCGTTGGGGTTTGAGAGTTCTGACCACTGGTGTGAGTCTCCCTGTCGTTAGGGTTTGGGTGTACGGACCACAGGTGATATTGAGCCTGTCGTTGGTGTTTGAGGGTTCTGACCACTGGTGTTACCCACCTTATCGTTGGGGTTTGAGGGTTTTGACCACTGGAGTTACTCACCCTGTCGTTGGGGTTTGAGGGTTCTAACCACTGGTGTTACTCACCCTGTCGTTTGGGGTTGAGGGTTCTGACCACTGGTGTTACTCACCCTGTCGTTGGAGTATGAGAGTTCTGACCACTGGCGTTACACACCCTGTCGTTGCTGTTTGTGGGTTCTGACCACTGGATTTACTCACCCTGTGGTTGGTGTTTGAGGGTTCTGACCACTGGTGTTACTCACCATGTCTTTGGGGTTTGAGGGTTCTGACCACTGGTGTTACCCACCTTGTCGTTGGGGTTTGAGGGTTCTGAACACTGGAGTTACCCACCCTGTCGTTTGGGTTTGAAGGTTCTGACCACTGGTGTTACTCACCCTGTCATTGGGGTTTGAGGGTTTTGACCACTGGTGTGACTCACCTTGTCGTTGGGGTTTGAGGGATCTGACCACTGGTGTTACCCACCACTGGTGTTACTCTCCCTGTCGTTGGGGTTTGAGGGTTCTGACCACTGGTGTTACTCACCCTGTCGTTATGGTTTGCGGGTTCTGACCACTAGTGTTACTCACCCTGTCGTTGGGGTTTGAGGGTTCTGACCACTGGTGTTACCCACCCTGTCGTTGGGGTTTGAGGGTTCTGATCACTGGTGTTACTCACCCTGTCGTTGGAATTTGAGGGTTCTGACCACTGGTGTTACCCACCCTGTCGTTGGGGTTTGAGGGTTCTGATCACTGGTGTTACTCACCCTGTCGTTGGAGTTTGAGGGTTCTGACCACTGGAGTAACTCACCCTGTCCTAGGGATTTGAGGGTTCTGACCACTGGTGTTACTCACCCTGTCGTTATGGTTTGCGGGTTCTGACCACTGGTGTTACTCACCCTGTCGTTGGAGTTTGAGGGTTCTGACCACTGGTGTTACTCACCCTGTCGTTGGGGTTTGAGGGTTCTGACCACTAGTGTTACCCACCCAGTCGTTCGGGTTTGAGGGTTCTGACCACTGGTTTTACTCACCCTGTCGTTGGGGTTTGAGAGTTCTGACCACTGGTGTTACTCACCCTGTCGTTGGGGTTTGAGGGTTCTGATCACTGGTGTTACTCACCCTGTCGTTGGAGTTTGAGGGTTCTGACCACTGGTGTCACTCACCCTGTCGTTGGGGTTTGAGGGTTCTGACCACTGGTGTTACTCAAACTGTCGTTGGGGTTTGAGGGTTCTGACCACTGGTGTTACTCACCCTGTCGTTTGGGTTTGAGGGTTCTGACCACTGGTGTTACACACCCTGTCGTTGGGGTTTGAGGGTTCTGACCACTGGAGTTACTCACCCTGTCGTTTGGGTTTGAGGGTTCTGACCACTGGTGTTACTCACCCTGTCGTTGGGGTTTGAGGGTTTTGACCACTGGTTTGAGAGTTCTGACCACTGGTGTTACTCACCCTGTCGTTGGAGTTTGAGGGTTCTGACCACTGGGGTTACCCACCCTGTCGTTGGGGTTTGAGGGTTCTGACCGCTGGTGTTACTCACCCTGTCGTGAGGGTTTGAGGGTTCTGACCACTGGTGTTACTCATCTTGTCGTCGGGGTTTGAGGGTTCTGACCACTGGTGTTACTCACCCTGTCGTTGGGGTTTGAGGGTTCTGACCACCAGTGTGACTCACCCTGTCGTTGGGGTATGAGAGTTCTGACTACTGGCGTTACACACCCTGTCGTTGCTGTTTGTGGGTTCTGACCACTGGATTTACTCACCTTGTGGTTGGTGTTTGAGGGTTCTGACGAATAGTGTTACTCACCATGTCTTTGGGGTTTGAGGGTTCTGACCACTGGTGTTACTCACCCTGTCGTTGGGGTTTGGGAGTTCTGACCACTGGTGTGAGTCTCCCTGTCGTTAGGGTTTGGGTGTACGGACCACAGGTGAGATGGAGCCTGTCGTTGGGGTTTGAGGGTTCTGACCACTGGTGTTACCCACCTTATCGTTGGGGTTTGAGGGTTTTGACCACTGGAGTTACTCACCCTGTCGTTGGGGTTTGAGGGTTCTGACCACTGGTGTTACTCACACTGTCGTTTGGGTTTGAGGGTTCTGACCACTGGTGTTACTCACCCTGTCGTTGGAGTATGAGAGTTCTGACCACTGGCGTTACACACCCTGTCGTTGCTGTTTGTGGGTTCTGACCACTGGACTTACTCACCTTGTGGTTGGTGTTTGAGGGTTCTGACCACTGGTGTTACTCACCATGTCTCTGGGGTTTGAGGGTTCTGACCACTGGTGTTACCCACCTTGTCGTTGCTGTTTGAGGGTTCTGACCACTGGAGTAACTCACCCTGTCGTTGGGGTTTGAGAGTTCTGACCACCGGTGTTACTCACCCTGTCGTTGGAGTTTGAGGGTTCCGACCACTGGTGGTACTCACCCTGTCCTTGGGGCTTGAGTGTTCTGACCACTGGAGTTACTCACCCTGTCGTTGGGGTTTGTTGGTTCTGACCACTGGTGTTACCCACCCTGTCGTTGGGGTTTGAGGGTTCTGATCACTGGTGTTACTCACCCTGTCGTTGGAGTTTGAGGGTTCTGACCACTGGAGTAACTCACCCTGTCCTAGGTGTTTGAGGGTTCTGACCACTGGTGTTACTCACACTGTCGTTATGGTTTGCGGGTTCTGACCACTGGTGTTACTCACCCTGTCGTTGGAGTTTGAGGGTTCTGACCACTGGTGTTACTCACCCCGTCGTTGGGGTTTGAGGGTTCTGACCACTAGTGTTACCCACCCAGTCGTTCGGGTTTGAGGGTTCTGACCACTGGCTTTACTCACCCTGTCGTTGGGGTTTGAGAGTTCTGACCACTGGTGTTACTCACCCTGTCGTTGGGGTTTGAGGGTTTTGATCACTGGTGTTACTCACCCTGTCGTTGGAGTTTGAGGGTTCTGACCACTGGTGTGACTCACCCTGTCGTTGGGGTTTGAGGGTTCTGACCACTGGTGTTACTCACCCTGTCGTTGGGGTTTGAGGGTTCTGACCACTGGTGTTACTCACCCTGTCGTTGGGGTTTGAGGGTTCTGACCACTGGTGTTACACACCCTGTCGTTGGGGTTTGAGGGTTCTGACCACTAGAGTTACTCACCCTGTCGTTTGGGTTTGAGGGTTCTGACCACTGGTGTTACTCACCCTGTCGTTGGGGTTTGAGGGTTTTGACCACTGGTTTGAGAGTTCTGACCACTGGGGTTACCCACCCTGTCGTTGGGGTTTGAGGGTTCTGACCGCTGGTGTTACTCACCCTGTCGTGAGGGTTTGAGGGTTCTGACCACTGGTGTTACTCATCTTGTCGTCGGGGTTTGAGGGTTCTGACCACTGGTGTTACTCACCCTGTCGTTGGGGTTTGAGGGTTCTGACCACCAGTGTGACTCACCCTGTCGTTGGGGTATGAGAGTTCTGACTAATGGCGTTACACACCCTGTCGTTGCTGTTTGTGGGTTCTGACCACTGGATTTACTCACCTTGTGGTTGGTGTTTGAGGGTTCTGACGAATAGTGTTACTCACCATGTCTTTGGGGTTTGAGGGTTCTGACCACTGGTGTTACTCACCGTGTCGTTGGGGTTTGAGAGTTCTGACCACTGGTGTGAGTCTCCCTGTCGTTAGGGTTTGGGTGTACGGACCACAGGTGATATTGAGCCTGTCGTTGGTGTTTGAGGGTTCTGACCACTGGTGTTACCCACCTTATCGTTGGGGTTTGAGGGTTTTGACCACTGGAGTTACTCACCCTGTCGTTGGGGTTTGAGGGTTCTAACCACTGGTGTTACTCACCCTGTCGTTTGGGGTTGAGGGTTCTGACCACTGGTGTTACTCACCCTGTCGTTGGAGTATGAGAGTTCTGACCACTGGCGTTACACACCCTGTCGTTGCTGTTTGTGGGTTCTGACCACTGGATTTACTCACCCTGTGGTTGGTGTTTGAGGGTTCTGACCACTGGTGTTACTCACCATGTCTTTGGGGTTTGAGGGTTCTGACCACTGGTGTTACCCACCTTGTCGTTGGGGTTTGAGGGTTCTGAACACTGGAGTTACCCACCCTGTCGTTTGGGTTTGAAGGTTCTGACCACTGGTGTTACTCACCCTGTCATTGGGGTTTGAGGGTTTTGACCACTGGTGTGACTCACCTTGTCGTTGGGGTTTGAGGGTTCTGACCACTGGTGTTACCCACCACTGGTGTTACTCTCCCTGTCGTTGGGGTTTGAGGGTTCTGACCACTGGTGTTACTCACCCTGTCGTTATGGTTTGCGGGTTCTGACCACTAGTGTTACTCACCCTGTCGTTGGGGTTTGAGGGTTCTGACCACTGGTGTTACCCACCCTGTCGTTGGGGTTTGAGGGTTCTGATCACTGGTGTTACTCACCCTGTCGTTGGAATTTGAGGGTTCTGACCACTGGTGTTTCCCACCCTGTCGTTGGGGTTTGAGGGTTCTGATCACTGGTGTTACTCACCCTGTCGTTGGAGTTTGAGGGTTCTGACCACTGGAGTAACTCACCCTGTCCTAGGGATTTGAGGGTTCTGACCACTGGTGTTACTCACCCTGTCGTTATGGTTTGCGGGTTCTGACCACTGGTGTTACTCACCCTGTCGTTGGAGTTTGAGGGTTCTGACCACTGGTGTTACTCACCCTGTCGTTGGGGTTTGAGGGTTCTGACCACTAGTGTTACCCACCCAGTCGTTCGGGTTTGAGGGTTCTGACCACTGGTTTTACTCACCCTGTCGTTGGGGTTTGAGAGTTCTGACCACTGGTGTTACTCACCCTGTCGTTGGGGTTTGAGGGTTCTGATCACTGGTGTTACTCACCCTGTCGTTGGAGTTTGAGGGTCCTGACCACTGGTGTCACTCACCCTGTCGTTGGGGTTTGAGGGTTCTGACCACTGGTGTTACTCAAACTGTCGTTGGGGTTTGAGGGTTCTGACCACTGGTGTTACTCACCCTGTCGTTTGGGTTTGAGGGTTCTGACCACTGGTGTTACACACCCTGTCGTTGGGGTTTGAGGGTTCTGACCACTGGAGTTACTCACCCTGTCGTTTGGGTTTGAGGGTTCTGACCACTGGTGTTACTCACCCTGTCGTTGGGGTTTGAGGGTTTTGACCACTGGTTTGAGAGTTCTGACCACTGGTGTTACTCACCCTGTCGTTGGAGTTTGAGGGTTCTGACCACTGGGGTTACCCACCCTGTCGTTGGGGTTTGAGGGTTCTGACCGCTGGTGTTACTCACCCTGTCGTGAGGGTTTGAGGGTTCTGACCACTGGTGTTACTCATCTTGTCGTCGGGGTTTGAGGGTTCTGACCACTGGTGTTACTCACCCTGTCGTTGGGGTTTGAGGGTTCTGACCACCAGTGTGACTCACCCTGTCGTTGGGGTATGAGAGTTCTGACTACTGGCGTTACACACCCTGTCGTTGCTGTTTGTGGGTTCTGACCACTGGATTTACTCACCTTGTGGTTGGTGTTTGAGGGTTCTGACGAATAGTGTTACTCACCATGTCTTTGGGGTTTGAGGGTTCTGACCACTGGTGTTACTCACCCTGTCGTTGGGGTTTGGGAGTTCTGACCACTGGTGTGAGTCTCCCTGTCGTTAGGGTTTGGGTGTACGGACCACAGGTGAGATGGAGCCTGTCGTTGGGGTTTGAGGGTTCTGACCACTGGTGTTACCCACCTTATCGTTGGGGTTTGAGGGTTTTGACCACTGGAGTTACTCACCCTGTCGTTGGGGTTTGAGGGTTCTGACCACTGGTGTTACTCACACTGTCGTTTGGGTTTGAGGGTTCTGACCACTGGTGTTACTCACCCTGTCGTTGGAGTATGAGAGTTCTGACCACTGGCGTTACACACCCTGTCGTTGCTGTTTGTGGGTTCTGACCACTGGACTTACTCACCTTGTGGTTGGTGTTTGAGGGTTCTGACCACTGGTGTTACTCACCATGTCTTTGGGGTTTGAGGGTTCTGACCACTGGTGTTACCCACCTTGTCGTTGCTGTTTGAGGGTTCTGACCACTGGAGTAACTCACCCTGTCGTTGGGGTTTGAGAGTTCTGACCACCGGTGTTACTCACCCTGTCGTTGGAGTTTGATGGTTCCGACCACTGGTGGTACTCACCCTGTCCTTGGGGCTTGAGTGTTCTGACCACTGGAGTTACTCACCCTGTCGTTGGGGTTTGTTGGTTCTGACCACTGGTGTTACCCACCCTGTCGTTGGGGTTTGAGGGTTCTGATCACTGGTGTTACTCACCCTGTCGTTGGAGTTTGAGGGTTCTGACCACCGGAGTAACTCACCCTGTCCTAGGTGTTTGAGGGTTCTGACCACTGGCGTTACTCACCCTGTCGTTATGGTTTGCGGGTTCTGACCACTGGTGTTACTCACCCTGTCGTTGGAGTTTGAGGGTTCTGACCACTGGTGTTACTCACCCCGTCGTTGGGGTTTGAGGGTTCTGACCACTAGTGTTACCCACCCAGTCGTTCGGGTTTGAGGGTTCTGACCACTGGCTTTACTCACCCTGTCGTTGGGGTTTGAGAGTTCTGACCACTGGTGTTACTCACCCTGTCGTTGGGGTTTGAGGGTTTTGATCACTGGTGTTACTCACCCTGTCGTTGGAGTTTGAGGGTTCTGACCACTGGTGTGACTCACCCTGTCGTTGGGGTTTGAGGGTTCTGACCACTGGTGTTACTCACCCTGTCGTTGGGGTTTGAGGGTTCTGACCACTGGTGTTACTCACCCTGTCGTTGGGGTTTGAGGGTTCTGACCACTGGTGTTACACACCCTGTCGTTGGGGTTTGAGGGTTCTGACCACTAGAGTTACTCACCCTGTCGTTTGGGTTTGAGGGTTCTGACCACTGGTGTTACTCACCCTGTCGTTGGGGTTTGAGGGTTTTGACCACTGGTTTGAGAGTTCTGACCACTGGTGTTACTCACCCTGTCGTTGGAGTTTGAGGGTTCTGACCACTGGGGTTACCCACCCTGTCGTTGGGGTTTGAGGGTTCTGACCGCTGGTGTTACTCACCCTGTCGTGAGGGTTTGAGGGTTCTGACCACTGGTGTTACTCATCTTGTCGTCGGGGTTTGAGGGTTCTGACCACTGGTGTTACTCACCCTGTCGTTGGGGTTTGAGGGTTCTGACCACCAGTGTGACTCACCCTGTCGTTGGGGTATGAGAGTTCTGACTAATGGCGTTACACACCCTGTCGTTGCTGTTTGTGGGTTCTGACCACTGGATTTACTCACCTTGTGGTTGGTGTTTGAGGGTTCTGACGAATAGTGTTACTCACCATGTCTTTGGGGTTTGAGGGTTCTGACCACTGGTGTTACTCACCCTATCGTTAGGGTTTGGGTGTACGGACCACAGGTGATATTGAGCCTGTCGTTGGGGTTTGAGGGTTCTGACCACTGGTGTTACCCACCTTATCGTTGGGGTTTGAGGGTTTTGACCACTGGAGTTACTCACCCTGTCGTTGGGGTTTGAGGGTTCTGACCACTGGTGTTACTCACACTGTCGTTTGGGTTTGAGGGTTCTGACCACTGGTGTTACTCACCCTGTCGTTGGAGTATGAGAGTTCTGACCACTGGTGTGACTCACCCTGTCGTTGCTGTTTGTGGGTTCTGACCACTGGACTTACTCACCTTGTGGTTGGTGTTTGAGGGTTCTGACCACTGGTGTTATTCACCATGTCTTTGGGGTTTGAGCTTTCTGACCACTGGTGTTACCCACCTTGTCGTTACTGTTTGAGGGTTCTGACCACTGGAGTTACTCACCCTGTCGTTGGGGTTTGAGAGTTCTGACCACCGGTGTTACTCACCCTGTCGTTGGAGTTTGAGGGTTCCGACCACTGGTGGTACTCACAATGTCCTTGGGGCTTGAGTGTTCTGACCACTGGTGTTACTCACTCTGTCGTTAGGGTTTGAGAGTTCTGACCACTGGTGTTACTCACCCTGTCGTTGGGGTTTGAGGGTTCTGACCGCTGGCGTTACTCACCACTGGTATTACTCACCCTGTCGTTGGGGTTTGAGGGTTCCGATCACTGGTGTTACTCACCCTGTCGTTGGAATTTGAGGGTTCTGACCACTGGTGTTACCCACCCTGTCGTTGGGGTTTGACGGTTCTGATCACTGGTGTTACTCACCCTGTCGTTGGAGTTTGAGGGTTCTGACCACTGGAGTAACTCACCCTGTCCTAGGGGTTTGAGGGTTCTGACCACTGGTGTTACTCACCCTGTCGTTATGGTTTGCGGGTTCTGACCACTGGTGTTACTCACCCTGTCGTTGGAGTTTGAGGGTTCTGACCACTGGTGTTACTCACCCTGTCGTTGGGGTTTGAGGGTTCTGACCACTAGTGTTACCCACCCAGTCGTTCGGGCTTGAGGATTCTGACCACTGGTTTTACTCACCCTGTCGTTGGGGTTTGAGAGTTCTGACCACTGGTGTTACTCACCCTGTCGTTGGGGTTTGAGGGTTCTGATCACTGGCGTTACTCACCCTGTCGTTGGAGTTTGAGGGTTCTGACCACTGGTGTGACTCACCCTGTCGTTGGGGTTTGAGGGTTCTGACCACTGGTGTTACTCACCCTGTCGTTGGGATTTGAGGGCTCTGACCACTGGTGTTACTCACCCTGTCGTTGGGGTTTGAGGGTTCTGACCACTGGTGTTACACACCCTGTCGTTGGGGTTTGAGGGTTCTGACCACTAGAGTTACTCACCCTGTCGTTTGGGTTTGAGGGTTCTGACCACTGGTGTTACTCACCCTGTCGTTGGGGTTTGAGGGTTTTGACCACTGGTTTGAGAGTTCTGACCACTGGTGTTACTCACCCTGTCGTTGGAGTTTGAGGGTTCTGACCACTGGGGTTACCCACCCTGTCGTTGGGGTTTGAGGGTTCTGACCGCTGGTGTTACTCACCCTGTCGTGAGGGTTTGAGGGTTCTGACCACTGGTGTTACTCATCTTGTCGTCGGGGTTTGAGGGTTCTGACCACTGGTGTTACTCACCCTGTCGTTGGGGTTTGAGGGTTCTGACCACCAGTGTGACTCCCCCTGTCGTTGGGGCTTGAGTGTTCTGACGCATAGTGGTACTCACCCTGTCGTTGGGGTATGAGAGTTCTGACTACTGGCGTTACACACCCTGTCGTTGCTGTTTGTGGGTTCTGACCACTGGATTTACTCACCTTGTGGTTGGTGTTTGAGGGTTCTGACGAATAGTGTTACTCACCATGTCTTTGGGGTTTGAGGGTTCTGACCACTGGTGTTACTCACCCTATCGTTAGGGTTTGGGTGTACGGACCACAGGTGATATTGAGCCTGTCGTTGGGGTTTGAGGGTTCTGACCACTGGTGTTACCCACCTTATCGTTGGGGTTTGAGGGTTTTGACCACTGGAGTTACTCACCCTGTCGTTGGGGTTTGAGGGTTCTGACC
Source organism: Arenicola marina (assembly GCA_964019135.1). Taxonomy (NCBI): domain Eukaryota; kingdom Metazoa; phylum Annelida; class Polychaeta; family Arenicolidae; genus Arenicola; species Arenicola marina. The sequence continues at coordinate 21,813,063 of OZ025251.1, read as the reverse complement.
ACTGGTGTTACTCACACTGTCGTTTGGGTTTGAGGGTTCTGACCACTGGTGTTACTCACCCTGTCGTTGGAGTATGAGAGTTCTGACCACTGGTGTGACTCACCCTGTCGTTGCTGTTTGTGGGTTCTGACCACTGGACTTACTCACCTTGTGGTTGGTGTTTGAGGGTTCTGACCACTGGTGTTACTCACCATGTCTTTGGGGTTTGAGCTTTCTGACCACTGGTGTTACCCACCTTGTCGTTACTGTTTGAGGGTTCTGACCACTGGAGTTACTCACCCTGTCGTTGGGGTTTGAGAGTTCTGACCACCGGTGTTACTCACCCTGTCGTTGGAGTTTGAGGGTTCCGACCACTGGTGGTACTCACAATGTCCTTGGGGCTTGAGTGTTCTGACCACTGGTGTTACTCACTCTGTCGTTAGGGTTTGAGAGTTCTGACCACTGGTGTTACTCACCCTGTCGTTGGGGTTTGAGGGTTCTGACCGCTGGCGTTACTCACCACTGGTATTACTCACCCTGTCGTTGGGGTTTGAGGGTTCCGATCACTGGTGTTACTCACCCTGTCGTTGGAATTTGAGGGTTCTGACCACTGGTGTTACCCACCCTGTCGTTGGGGTTTGACGGTTCTGATCACTGGTGTTACTCACCCTGTCGTTGGAGTTTGAGGGTTCTGACCACTGGAGTAACTCACCCTGTCCTAGGGGTTTGAGGGTTCTGACCACTGGTATTACTCACCCTGTCGTTGGGGTTTGAGGGTTCCGATCACTGGTGTTACTCACCCTGTCGTTGGAATTTGAGGGTTCTGACCACTGGTGTTACCCACCCTGTCGTTGGGGTTTGACGGTTCTGATCACTGGTGTTACTCACCCTGTCGTTGGAGTTTGAGGGTTCTGACCACTGGAGTAACTCACCCTGTCCTAGGGGTTTGAGGGTTCTGACCACTGGTGTTACTCACCCTGTCGTTATGGTTTGCGGGTTCTGACCACTGGTGTTACTCACCCTGTCGTTGGAGTTTGAGGGTTCTGACCACTGGTGTTACTCACCCTGTCGTTGGGGTTTGAGGGTTCTGACCACTAGTGTTACCCACCCAGTCGTTCGGGCTTGAGGATTCTGACCACTGGTTTTACTCACCCTGTCGTTGGGGTTTGAGAGTTCTGACCACTGGTGTTACTCACCCTGTCGTTGGGGTTTGAGGGTTCTGATCACTGGCGTTACTCACCCTGTCGTTGGAGTTTGAGGGTTCTGACCACTGGTGTGACTCACCCTGTCGTTGGGGTTTGAGGGTTCTGACCACTGGTGTTACTCACCCTGTCGTTGGGATTTGAGGGCTCTGACCACTGGTGTTACTCACCCTGTCGTTGGGGTTTGAGGGTTCTGACCACTGGTGTTACACACCCTGTCGTTGGGGTTTGAGGGTTCTGACCACTAGAGTTACTCACCCTGTCGTTTGGGTTTGAGGGTTCTGACCACTGGTGTTACTCACCCTGTCGTTGGGGTTTGAGGGTTTTGACCACTGGTTTGAGAGTTCTGACCACTGGTGTTACTCACCCTGTCGTTGGAGTTTGAGGGTTCTGACCACTGGGGTTACCCACCCTGTCGTTGGGGTTTGAGGGTTCTGACCGCTGGTGTTACTCACCCTGTCGTGAGGGTTTGAGGGTTCTGACCACTGGTGTTACTCATCTTGTCGTCGGGGTTTGAGGGTTCTGACCACTGGTGTTACTCACCCTGTCGTTGGGGTTTGAGGGTTCTGACCACCAGTGTGACTCCCCCTGTCGTTGGGGCTTGAGTGTTCTGACGCATAGTGGTACTCACCCTGTCGTTGGGGTATGAGAGTTCTGACTACTGGCGTTACACACCCTGTCGTTGCTGTTTGTGGGTTCTGACCACTGGATTTACTCACCTTGTGGTTGGTGTTTGAGGGTTCTGACGAATAGTGTTACTCACCATGTCTTTGGGGTTTGAGGGTTCTGACCACTGGTGTTACTCACCCTATCGTTAGGGTTTGGGTGTACGGACCACAGGTGATATTGAGCCTGTCGTTGGGGTTTGAGGGTTCTGACCACTGGTGTTACCCACCTTATCGTTGGGGTTTGAGGGTTTTGACCACTGGAGTTACTCACCCTGTCGTTGGGGTTTGAGGGTTCTGACCACTGGTGTTACTCACACTGTCGTTTGGGTTTGAGGGTTCTGACCACTGGTGTTACTCACCCTGTCGTTGGAGTATGAGAGTTCTGACCACTGGTGTGACTCACCCTGTCGTTGCTGTTTGTGGGTTCTGACCACTGGACTTACTCACCTTGTGGTTGGTGTTTGAGGGTTCTGACCACTGGTGTTACTCACCATGTCTTTGGGGTTTGAGCTTTCTGACCACTGGTGTTACCCACCTTGTCGTTACTGTTTGAGGGTTCTGACCACTGGAGTTACTCACCCTGTCGTTGGGGTTTGAGAGTTCTGACCACCGGTGTTACTCACCCTGTCGTTGGAGTTTGAGGGTTCCGACCACTGGTGGTACTCACAATGTCCTTGGGGCTTGAGTGTTCTGACCACTGGTGTTACTCACTCTGTCGTTAGGGTTTGAGAGTTCTGACCACTGGTGTTACTCACCCTGTCGTTGGGGTTTGAGGGTTCTGACCGCTGGCGTTACTCACCACTGGTATTACTCACCCTGTCGTTGGGGTTTGAGGGTTCCGATCACTGGTGTTACTCACCCTGTCGTTGGAATTTGAGGGTTCTGACCACTGGTGTTACCCACCCTGTCGTTGGGGTTTGACGGTTCTGATCACTGGTGTTACTCACCCTGTCGTTGGAGTTTGAGGGTTCTGACCACTGGAGTAACTCACCCTGTCCTAGGGGTTTGAGGGTTCTGACCACTGGTGTTACTCACCCTGTCGTTATGGTTTGCGGGTTCTGACCACTGGTGTTACTCACCCTGTCGTTGGAGTTTGAGGGTTCTGACCACTGGTGTTACTCACCCTGTCGTTGGGGTTTGAGGGTTCTGACCACTAGTGTTACCCACCCAGTCGTTCGGGCTTGAGGATTCTGACCACTGGTTTTACTCACCCTGTCGTTGGGGTTTGAGAGTTCTGACCACTGGTGTTACTCACCCTGTCGTTGGGGTTTGAGGGTTCTGATCACTGGCGTTACTCACCCTGTCGTTGGAGTTTGAGGGTTCTGACCACTGGTGTTACTCACCCTGTCGTTGGGGTTTGAGGGTTCTGACCGCTGGTGTTACTCACCCTGTCGTGAGGGTTTGAGGGTTCTGACCACTGGTGTTACTCATCTTGTCGTCGGGGTTTGAGGGTTCTGACCACTGGTGTTACTCACCCTGTCGTTGGGGTTTGAGGGTTCTGACCACCAGTGTGACTCCCCCTGTCGTTGGGGCTTGAGTGTTCTGACGCATAGTGGTACTCACCCTGTCGTTGGGGTATGAGAGTTCTGACTACTGGCGTTACACACCCTGTCGTTGCTGTTTGTGGGTTCTGACCACTGGATTTACTCACCTTGTGGTTGGTGTTTGAGGGTTCTGACGAATAGTGTTACTCACCATGTCTTTGGGGTTTGAGGGTTCTGACCACTGGTGTTACTCACCCTGTCGTTGGGGTTTGGGAGTTCTGACCACTGGTGTGAGTCTCCCTGTCGTTAGGGTTTGGGTGTACGGACCACAGGTGATATTGAGCCTGTCGGTGGGGTTTGAGGGTTCTGACCACTGGTGTTACCCACCTTATCGTTGGGGTTTGAGGGTTTTGACCACTGGAGTTACTCACCCTGTCGTTGGGGTTTGAGGGTTCTGACCACTGGTGTTACTCACACTGTCGTTTGGGTTTGAGGGTTCTGACCACTGGTGTTACTCACCCTGTCGTTGGAGTATGAGAGTTCTGACCACTGGCGTTACACACCCTGTCGTTGCTGTTTGTGGGTTCTGACCACTGGACTTACTCACCTTGTGGTTGGTGTTTGAGGGTTCTGACCACTGGTGTTACTCACCATGTCTTTGGGGTTTGAGGGTTCTGACCACTGGTGTTACCCACCTTGTCGTTGCTGTTTGAGGGTTCTGACCACTGGAGTTACTCACCCCGTCGTTTGGGTTTGAGGGTTCTGACCACTGGTGTTACTCACCCTGTCATTGGGGTTTGAGGGTTCTGACCACTGCTGTTACTCACCCTGTCGTTGGGGTTTGAGGGTTCTGACCACTGGTGTTACTCACTCTGTCGTTAGGGTTTGAGAGTTCTGACCACTGGTGTTACTCACCCTGTCGTTGGGGTTTGAGGGTTCTGACCGCTGGCGTTACTCACCACTGGTGTTACTCACCCTGTCGTTGGGGTTTGAGGGTTCCGATCACTGGTGTTACTCACCCTGTCGTTGGAATTTGAGGGTTCTGACCACTGGTGTTACCCACCCTGTCGTTGGGGTTTGAGGGTTCTGATCACTGGTGTTACTCACCCTGTCGTTGGAGTTTGAGGGTTCTGACCACTGGAGTAACTCACCCTGTCCTAGGGGTTTGAGGGTTCTGACCACTGGTGTTACTCACCCTGTCGTTATGGTTTGCGGGTTCTGACCACTGGTGTTACTCACCCTGTCGTTGGAGTTTGAGGGTTCTGACCACTGGTGTTACTCACCCTGTCGTTGGGGTTTGAGGGTTCTGACCACTAGTGTTACCCACCCAGTCGTTCGGGTTTGAGGGTTCTGACCACTGGTTTTACTCACCCTGTCGTTGGGGTTTGAGAGTTCTGACCACTGGTGTTACTCACCCTGTCGTTGGGGTTTGAGGGTTCTGATCACTGGTGTTACTCACCCTGTCGTTGGAGTTTGAGGGTTCTGACCACTGGTGTGACTCACCCTGTCGTTGGGGTTTGAGGGTTCTGACCACTGGTGTTACTCACCCTGTCGTTGGGGTTTGAGGGTTCTGACCACTGGTGTTACTCACCCTGTCGTTGGGGTTTGAGGGTTCTGACCACTGGTGTTACACACCCTGTCGTTGGGGTTTGAGGGTTCTGACCACTAGAGTTACTCACCCTGTCGTTTGGGTTTGAGGGTTCTGACCACTGGTGTTACTCACCCTGTCGTTGGGGTTTGAGGGTTTTGACCACTGGTTTGAGAGTTCTGACCACTGGTGTTACTCACCCTGTCGTTGGAGTTTGAGGGTTCTGACCACTGGGGTTACCCACCCTGTCGTTGGGGTTTGAGGGTTCTGACCGCTGGTGTTACTCACCCTGTCGTGAGGGTTTGAGGGTTCTGACCACTGGTGTTACTCATCTTGTCGTCGGGGTTTGAGGGTTCTGACCACTGGTGTTACTCACCCTGTCGTTGGGGTTTGAGGGTTCTGACCACCAGTGTGACTCACCCTGTCGTTGGGGTATGAGAGCTCTGACTACTGGCGTTACACACCCTGTCGTTGCTGTTTGTGGGTTCTGACCACTGGATTTACTCACCTTGTGGTTGGTGTTTGAGGGTTCTGACGAATAGTGTTACTCACCATGTCTTTGGGGTTTGATGGTTCTGACCACAGGTGTTACTCACCCTGTCGTTGGGGTATGAGAGTTCTGACCACTGGTGTGAGTCTCCCTGTCGTTAGGGTTTGGGTGTACGGACCACAGGTGATATTGAGCCTGTCGTTGGGGTTTGAGGGTTCTGACCACTGGTGTTACCCACCTTATCGCTGGGGTTTGAGGGTTTTGACCACTGGAGTTACTCACCCTGTCGTTGGGGTTTGAGGGTTCTGACCACTGGTGTTACTCACCCTGTCGTTGGGGTTTGAGGGTTCTGACCACCAGTGTGACTCACCCTGTCGTTGGGGTATGAGAGTTCTGACTACTGGCGTTACACACCCTGTCGTTGCTGTTTGTGGGTTCTGACCACTGGATTTACTCACCTTGTGGTTGGTGTTTGAGGGTTCTGACGAATAGCGTTACTCACCATGTCTTTGGGGTTTGAGGGTTCTGACCACAGGTGTTACTCACCCTGTCGTTGGGGTTTGGGAGTTCTGACCACTGGTGTGAGTCTCCCTGTCGTTAGGGTTTGGGTGTACGGACCACAGGTGATATTGAGCCTGTCGCTGGGGGTTGAGGGTTCTGACCACTGGTGTTACCCACCTTATCGTTGGGGTTTGAGGGTTTTGACCACTGGAGTTACTCACCCTGTCGTTGGGGTTTGAGGGTTCTGACCACTGGTGTTACTCACGCTGTCGTTTGGGTTTGAGGGTTCTGACCACTGGTGTTACTCACCCTGTCGTTGGAGTATGAGAGTTCTGACCACTGGCGTTACACACCCTGTCGTTGCTGTTTGTGGGTTCTGACCACTGGATTTACTCACCTTGTGGTTGGTGTTTGAGGGTTCTGACCACTGGTGTTACTCACCATGTCTTTGGGGTTTGAGGGTTCTGACCACTGGTGTTACCCACCTTGTCGTTGCTGTTTGAGGGTTCTGACCACTGGAGTTACGCACCCTGTCGTTTGGGTTTGAGGGTTTTGACCACTGGTGTGACTCACCCTGTCGTTGGGGTTTGAGGGTTCTGACCACTGGTGTTACCCACCACTGGTGTTACTCTCCCTGTCGTTGGGGTTTGAGGGTTCTGACCACTGGTGTTACTCACCCTGTCGTTGGGGTTTGAGGGTTCTGACCACTGGTGTTACTCAACGTGTCGTTGGGGTTTGAGGGTTCTGACCACTGGTGTTACTCACCCTGTCGTTGGGGTTTGAGGGTTCTGACCACCAGTGTGACTCACCCTGTCGTTGGGGTATGAGAGTTCTGACTACTGGCGTTACACACCCTGTCGTTGCTGTTTGTGGGTTCTGACCACTGGATTTACTCACCTTGTGGTTGGTGTTTGAGGGTTCTGACGAATAGCGTTACTCACCATGTCTTTGGGGTTTGAGGGTTCTGACCACAGGTGTTACTCACCCTGTCGTTGGGGTTTGGGAGTTCTGACCACTGGTGTGAGTCTCCCTGTCGTTAGGGTTTGGGTGTACGGACCACAGGTGATATTGAGCCTGTCGCTGGGGTTTGAGGGTTCTGACCACTGGTGTTACCCACCTTATCGTTGGGGTTTGAGGGTTTTGACCACTGGAGTTACTCACCCTGTCGTTGGGGTTTGAGGGTTCTGACCACTGGTGTTACTCACACTGTCGTTTGGGTTTGAGGGTTCTGACCACTGGTGTTACTCACCCTGTCGTTGGAGTATGAGAGTTCTGACCACTGGCGTTACACACCCTGTCGTTGCTGTTTGTGGGTTCTGACCACTGGATTTACTCACCTTGTGGTTGGTGTTTGAGGGTTCTGACCACTGGTGTTACTCACCATGTCTTTGGGGTTTGAGGGTTCTGACCACTGGTGTTACCCACCTTGTCGTTGCTGTTTGAGGGTTCTGACCACTAGTGTTACTCACCCAGTTGTTGGGGTTTGAGGGTTCTGACCACTGGTTTTACCCACCATGTCGTTGGGGTTTGAGGGGTCTGACCACTGGTGTTACACACCTTGTCGTTGGGGTTTGAGAGTTCTGACCACCGGTGTTACTCACCCTGTCGTTGGAGTTTGAGGGTTCCGACCACTGGTGGTACTCACCCTGTCGTTGGGGCTTGAGTGTTCTGACCACTGGTGTTACTCACTCTGTCGTTAGGGTTTGAGAGTTCTGACCACTGGTGTTACTCACCCTGTCGTTGGGGTTTGAGGGTTCTGATCGCTGGCGTTACTCACCACTGGTGTTACTCACCCTGTCGTTGGGGTTTGAGGGTTCTGATCACTGGTGTTACTCACCCTGTCGTTGGAATTTGAGGGTTCTGACCACTGGTGTTACCCACCCTGTCGTTGCGGTTTGAGGGTTCTGATCACTGGTGTTACTCACCCTGTCGTTGGAGTTTGAGGGTTCCGGCCACTGGGGTTATCCACCCTGTCGTTGGGGTTTGAGGGTTCTGACCGCTGATGTTACTCACTGTGTCTTTGGATTTTGAGGGTTCTGACCACTGGTGTTACCCACCTTGTCGTTGGGGTTTGAGGGTTCTGACCACTGGAGTTACACACCCTGTCGTTGGGGTTTGAGGGTTCTGACCACCGGAGTTACTCACCCTGTCGTTTGGGTTTGAGGGTTCTGACCGCTGGTGTTACTCACCCTGTCGTTGGGGTTTGAGGGTTCTAACCACTGGTGTTACTCACCCTGTCGTTGGGGTTTGAGGGTTCTGACCACTGGAGTTACCCACCCTGTCGTTGGGGTTTGCGGGTTCTGACCACTCGTGTTACTCACCGTGTCGTTGGGGTTTGAGGGTTCTGGCCACTGGTGTTACTCACCCTGTCGTTGGGGTTCGAGGGTTCTGACCACTACTGTTACCCACCCTGTCGTTGGAGTTTGAGGGTTCTGACCACTGGTTTTACTCACCCTGTCGTTGTGGTTTGAAGGTTCTGTCCACTGGTGTTACCCACCCTGTCGTTGGGCTTTGAGTGTTCTGACCACTGGTGTTACTCACCCTGTCGTTGGGGTTTGAGGGTTCTAACCACTGGTGTTTCTCACCCTGTCGTTGGGGTTTGAGAGTTCTGACCACTGGTGTTACTCACCCTGTCGTTAGGGTTTGAGACTTCTGACCACTGGTGTTACTCACCCTGTCGTTAGGGTTTGCGGGTTTTGTCTGACGACTGTTGTTACTCACGCTGTCGTTGGGGTTTGAGGGTTCTTACCACTGGTGTTACTCACCCTGTCGTTGGGGTTTGAGGGTTTTGACCACTGGTGTTACTCACCCTGTCGTTGGGGTTTGAGGGTTCTGACCACTGGTGTTACTCACCATGTCGTTGGGGTTTGAGGGTTCTGACCACTGTTGTTACGCCCCCTGTCGTATGGGTTTGAGGGTTCTGACCACTGGTGTTACCCACCCTGTCGTTGGGGTTTGAGAGTTCTGAGCACTGGCATGACTCACCCTGTCGTTAGGGTTTGAGGGTTCTGACCACTAGTGTTACCCACCCTGTCGTTGGGGTTTGAAAGTTCTGACCACTGGTGTTACTCACCTTGTCGTTATGGTTTGAGGGTTCTGACCACTGGTGTTACTCACCCTGTCGTTGGGGTTTGAGAGTTCTGACCACTGGTGTTACTCACCCTTTCGTTGGGGTTTGAGAGTTCTGACCACTGGTGTTACTCACCCTGTCGTTGGAGTTTTAGAGTTCTGACCACTGGTGTTACTCTCCCTGTCGTTGGGGTTTGAGGGTTCTGACCACTGGTGTTACTCACCCTGTCGTTGGGGTTTGAGGGTTCTGACCACTGGTGTTACTCAACGTGTCGTTGGGGTTTGAGGGTTCTGACCACTAGTGTTACTCACCCAGTTGTTGGGGTTTGAGGGTTCTGACCACTGGTTTTACCCACCATGTCGTTGGGGTTTGAGGGGTCTGACCACTGGTGTTACACACCTTGTCGTTGGGGTTTGAGAGTTCTGACCACCGGTGTTACTCACCCTGTCGTTGGAGTTTGAGGGTTCCGACCACTGGTGGTACTCACCCTGTCGTTGGGGCTTGAGTGTTCTGACCACTGGTGTTACTCACCCTGTCGTTATGGTTTGGGAGTTTTTACCACTGGAGTTACTCACCCTGTCGTTGGGGTTTGAGGGTTCTGACCACTGCTGTTACTCACCATGTCTTTGGGGTTTGAGGGTTCTGACCACTGGTGTTACCCACCTTGTCGTTGCTGTTTGAGGGTTCTGACCACTGGAGTTACGCACCCTGTCGTTTGGGTTTGAGGGTTTTGACCACTGGTGTGACTCACCCTGTCGTTGGGGTTTGAGGGTTCTGACCACTGGTGTTACCCACCACTGGTGTTACTCTCCCTGTCGTTGGGGTTTGAGGGTTCTGACCACTGGTGTTACTCACCCTGTCGTTGGGGTTTGAGGGTTCTGACCACTGGTGTTACTCAACGTGTCGTTGGGGTTTGAGGGTTCTGACCACTGGTGTTACTCACCCTGTCGTTGGGGTTTGAGGGTTCTGACCACCAGTGTGACTCACCCTGTCGTTGGGGTATGAGAGTTCTGACTACTGGCGTTACACACCCTGTCGTTGCTGTTTGTGGGTTCTGACCACTGGATTTACTCACCTTGTGGTTGGTGTTTGAGGGTTCTGACGAATAGCGTTACTCACCATGTCTTTGGGGTTTGAGGGTTCTGACCACTGGTGTTACTCACCCTGTCGTTGGGGTTTGGGAGTTCTGACCACTGGTGTGAGTCTCCCTGTCGTTAGGGTTTGGGTGTACGGACCACAGGTGATATTGAGCCTGTCGCTGGGGTTTGAGGGTTCTGACCACTGGTGTTACCCACCTTATCGTTGGGGTTTGAGGGTTTTGACCACTGGAGTTACTCACCCTGTCGTTGGGGTTTGAGGGTTCTGACCACTGGTGTTACTCACACTGTCGTTTGGGTTTGAGGGTTCTGACCACTGGTGTTACTCACCCTGTCGTTGGAGTATGAGAGTTCTGACCACTGGCGTTACACACCCTGTCGTTGCTGTTTGTGGGTTCTGACCACTGGATTTACTCACCTTGTGGTTGGTGTTTGAGGGTTCTGACCACTGGTGTTACTCACCATGTCTTTGGGGTTTGAGGGTTCTGACCACTGGTGTTACCCACCTTGTCGTTGCTGTTTGAGGGTTCTGACCACTGGAGTTACGCACCCTGTCGTTTGGGTTTGAGGGTTTTGACCACTGGTGTGACTCACCCTGTCGTTGGGGTTTGAGGGTTCTGACCACTGGTGTTACCCACCACTGGTGTTACTCTCCCTGTCGTTGGGGTTTGAGGGTTCTGACCACTGGTGTTACTCACCCTGTCGTTGGGGTTTGAGGGTTCTGACCACTGGTGTTACTCAACGTGTCGTTGGGGTTTGAGGGTTCTGACCACTAGTGTTACTCACCCAGTTGTTGGGGTTTGAGGGTTCTGACCACTGGTTTTACCCACCATGTCGTTGGGGTTTGAGGGGTCTGACCACTGGTGTTACACACCTTGTCGTTGGGGTTTGAGAGTTCTGACCACCGGTGTTACTCACCCTGTCGTTGGAGTTTGAGGGTTCCGACCACTGGTGGTACTCACCCTGTCGTTGGGGCTTGAGTGTTCTGACCACTGGTGTTACTCACTCTGTCGTTAGGGTTTGAGAGTTCTGACCACTGGTGTTACTCACCCTGTCGTTGGGGTTTGAGGGTTCTGATCGCTGGCGTTACTCACCACTGGTGTTACTCACCCTGTCGTTGGGGTTTGAGGGTTCTGATCACTGGTGTTACTCACCCTGTCGTTGGAATTTGAGGGTTCTGACCACTGGTGTTACCCACCCTGTCGTTGCGGTTTGAGGGTTCTGATCACTGGTGTTACTCACCCTGTCGTTGGAGTTTGAGGGTTCCGGCCACTGGGGTTATCCACCCTGTCGTTGGGGTTTGAGGGTTCTGACCGCTGATGTTACTCACTGTGTCTTTGGATTTTGAGGGTTCTGACCACTGGTGTTACCCACCTTGTCGTTGGGGTTTGAGGGTTCTGACCACTGGAGTTACACACCCTGTCGTTGGGGTTTGAGGGTTCTGACCACCGGAGTTACTCACCCTGTCGTTTGGGTTTGAGGGTTCTGACCGCTGGTGTTACTCACCCTGTCGTTGGGGTTTGAGGGTTCTAACCACTGGTGTTACTCACCCTGTCGTTGGGGTTTGAGGGTTCTGACCACTGGAGTTACCCACCCTGTCGTTGGGGTTTGCGGGTTCTGACCACTCGTGTTACTCACCGTGTCGTTGGGGTTTGAGGGTTCTGGCCACTGGTGTTACTCACCCTGTCGTTGGGGTTCGAGGGTTCTGACCACTACTGTTACCCACCCTGTCGTTGGAGTTTGAGGGTTCTGACCACTGGTTTTACTCACCCTGTCGTTGTGGTTTGAAGGTTCTGTCCACTGGTGTTACCCACCCTGTCGTTGGGCTTTGAGTGTTCTGACCACTGGTGTTACTCACCCTGTCGTTGGGGTTTGAGGGTTCTAACCACTGGTGTTTCTCACCCTGTCGTTGGGGTTTGAGAGTTCTGACCACTGGTGTTACTCACCCTGTCGTTAGGGTTTGAGACTTCTGACCACTGGTGTTACTCACCCTGTCGTTAGGGTTTGCGGGTTTTGTCTGACGACTGTTGTTACTCACGCTGTCGTTGGGGTTTGAGGGTTCTTACCACTGGTGTTACTCACCCTGTCGTTGGGGTTTGAGGGTTTTGACCACTGGTGTTACTCACCCTGTCGTTGGGGTTTGAGGGTTCTGACCACTGGTGTTACTCACCATGTCGTTGGGGTTTGAGGGTTCTGACCACTGTTGTTACGCCCCCTGTCGTATGGGTTTGAGGGTTCTGACCACTGGTGTTACCCACCCTGTCGTTGGGGTTTGAGAGTTCTGAGCACTGGCATGACTCACCCTGTCGTTAGGGTTTGAGGGTTCTGACCACTAGTGTTACCCACCCTGTCGTTGGGGTTTGAAAGTTCTGACCACTGGTGTTACTCACCTTGTCGTTATGGTTTGAGGGTTCTGACCACTGGTGTTACTCACCCTGTCGTTGGGGTTTGAGAGTTCTGACCACTGGTGTTACTCACCCTTTCGTTGGGGTTTGAGAGTTCTGACCACTGGTGTTACTCACCCTGTCGTTGGAGTTTTAGAGTTCTGACCACTGGTGTTACTCTCCCTGTCGTTGGGGTTTGAGGGTTCTGACCACTGGTGTTACTCACCCTGTCGTTGGGGTTTGAGGGTTCTGACCACTGGTGTTACTCAACGTGTCGTTGGGGTTTGAGGGTTCTGACCACTAGTGTTACTCACCCAGTTGTTGGGGTTTGAGGGTTCTGACCACTGGTTTTACCCACCATGTCGTTGGGGTTTGAGGGCTCTGACCACTGGTGTTACACACCTTGTCGTTGGGGTTTGAGAGTTCTGACCACCGGTGTTACTCACCCTGTCGTTGGAGTTTGAGGGTTCCGACCACTGGTGGTACTCACCCTGTCGTTGGGGCTTGAGTGTTCTGACCACTGGTGTTACTCACCCTGTCGTTATGGTTTGGGAGTTTTTACCACTGGAGTTACTCACCCTGTCGTTGGGGTTTGAGGGTTCTGACCACTGCTGTTACTCACCCTGTCGTTGGGGTTTGAGGGTTCTGATCACTGGTGTTACTCACTCTGTCGTTAGGGTTTGAGAGTTGTGACCACTGGTGTTACTCACCCTGTCGTTGGGGTTTGAGGGTTCTGATCGCTGGCGTTACTCACCACTGGTGTTACTCACCCTGTCGTTGGGGTTTGAGGGTTCTGATCACTGGTGTTACTCACCCTGTCGTTGGAATTTGAGGGTTCTGACCACTGGTGTTACCCACCCTGTCGTTGGGGTTTGAGGGTTCTGATCACTGGTGTTACTCACCCTGTCGTTGGAGTTTGAGGGTTCCGGCCACTGGGGTTATCCACCCTGTCGTTGGGGTTTGAGGGTTCTGACCGCTGATGTTACTCACTGTGTCTTGGGATTTTGAGGGTTCTGACCACTGGTGTTACCCACCTTGTCGTTGGGGTTTGAGGGTTCTGACCACTGGAGTTACACACCCTGTCGTTGGGGTTTGAGGGTTCTGACCACCGGAGTTACTCACCCTGTCGTTTGGGTTTGAGGGTTCTGACCGCTGGTGTTACTCACCCTGTCGTTGGGGTTTGAGGGTTCTAACCACTGGTGTTACTCACCCTGTCGTTGGGGTTTGAGGGTTCTGACCACTGGAGTTACCCACCCTGTCGTTGGGGTTTGCGGGTTCTGACCACTCGTGTTACTCACCCTGTCGTTGGGGTTTGAGGGTTCTGGCCACTGGTGTTACTCACCCTGTCGTTGGGGTTCGAGGGTTCTGACCACTACTGTTACCCACCCTGTCGTTGGAGTTTGAGGGTTCTGACCACTGGTTTTACTCACCCTGTCGTTGTGGTTTGAAGGTTCTGTCCACTGGTGTTACCCACCCTGTCGTTGGGCTTTGAGTGTTCTGACCACTGGTGTTACTCACCCTGTCGTTGGGGTTTGAGGGTTCTAACCACTGGTGTTACTCACCCTGTCGTTGGGGTTTGAGAGTTCTGACCACTGGTGTTACTCACCCTGTCGTTAGGGTTTGAGACTTCTGACCACTGGTGTTACTCACCATGTCGTTGGGGTTTGAGGGTTCTGACCACTGTTGTTACGCCCCCTGTCGTATGGGTTTGAGGGTTCTGACCACTGGTGTTACCCGCCCTGTCGTTGGGGTTTGAGAGTTCTGACCACTGGTATGACCCACCCTGTCGTTAGGGTTTGAGGGTTCTGACCACCAGTGTTACCCACCCTGTCGTTGGGGTTTGAAAGTTCTGACCACTGGTGTTACTCACCGTGTCGTTGGGGTTTGAGGGTTCTGACCACTAGTGTTACCCACTTTGTCGTTGGGGATTGAGAGTTCTGACCACAGGTGTTACTCACCCTGTCGTTTTTGTTTGAGGGTTCTGACCACTGGTGTTACTCACCCTGTCGTTGGGGTTTGAGGGTTCTGATCACTGGCGTTACTCACCCTGTCGTTGGAGTTAGAGGGTTCTGACCACTGGTGTGACTCACCCTGTCGTTGGGGTTTGAGGGTTCTGACCACTGGTGTTACTCACCCTGTCGTTGGGGTTTGAGGGCTCTGACCACTGGTGTTACTCACCCTGTCGTTGGGGTTTGAGGGTTCTGACCACTGGTGTTACACACCCTGTGGTTGGGGTTTGAGGGTTCTGACGACTAGAGCTACTCACCCTGTCGTTTGGGTTTGAGGGTTCTGACCACTGGTGTTACTCACGCTGTCGTTGGGGTTTGAGGGTTTTGACCACTGGTTTGAGAGTTCTGACCACTGGTGTTACTCACCCTGTCGTTGGAGTTTGAGGGTTCTGACCACTGGGGTTACCCACCCTGCCGTTGGGGTTTGAGGGTTCTGACCGCTGGTGTTACTCACCCTGTCGTGAGGGTTTGAGGGTTCTGACCACTGGTGTTACTCATCTTGTCGTCGGGGTTTGAGTGTTCTGACCACTGGTGTTACTCACCCTGTCGTTGGGGTTTGAGGGTTCTGACCACCAGTGTGACTCACCCTGTCGTTGGGGCTTGAGTGTTCTGACGCATAGTGGTACTCACCCTGTCGTTGGGGTATGAGAGTTCTGACTACTGGCGTTACACACCCTGTCGTTCCTGTTTGTGGGTTGTGACCACTGGATTTACTCACCTTGTGGTTGGTGTTTGAGGGTTCTGACGAATAGTGTTACTCACCATGTCTTTGGGGTTTGAGGGTTCTGACCACTGGTGTTACTCACCCTGTCGTTGGGGTTTGGGAGTTCTGACCACTGGTGTGAGTCTCCCTGTCGTTAGGGTTTGGGTGTACGGACCACAGGTGATATTGAGCCTGTCGCTGGGGTTTGAGGGTTCTGACCACTGGTGTTACCCACCTTGTCGTTGGGGTTTGAAGGTTTTGACCACTGGAGTTACTCACCCGGTCGTTGGGGTTTGAGGGTTCTGACCACTGGTGTTACTCACACTGTCGTTTGGGTTTGAGGGTTCTGACCACTGGTGTTACTCACCCTGTCGTTGGAGTATGAGAGTTCTGACCACTGGCGTTACACACCCTGTCGTTGCTGTTTGTGGGTTCTGACCACTGGACTTACTCACCTTGTGGTTGGTGTTTGAGGGTTCTGACCACTGGTGTTACTCACCATGTCTTTGGGGTTTGAGGGGTCTGACCACTGGTGTTACCCACCTTGTCGTTGCTGTTTGAGGGTTCTGACCGCTGGAGTTACTCCCCCTGTCGTTTGGGTTTGAGGGTTCTGACCACTGGTGTTACTCACCCTGTCATTGGGGTTTGAGGGTTCTGACCACTGCTGTTACTCACCCTGTCGTTGGGGTTTGAGGGTTCTGACCACTGGTGTTACTCACTCTGTCGTTAGGGTTTGAGAGTTCTGACCACTGGTGTTACTCACCCTGTCGTTGGGGTTTGAGGGTTCTGACCGCTGGCGTTACTCACCACTGGTGTTACTCACCCTGTCGTTGGGGTTTGAGTGTTCCGATCACTGGTGTTACTCACCCTGTCGTTGGAATTTGAGGGTTCTGACCACTGGTGTTACCCACCCTGTCGTTGGGGTTTGAGGGTTCTGATCACTGGTGTTACTCACCCTGTCGTTGGAGTTTGAGGGTTCTGACCACTGGAGTAACTCACCCTGTCCTAGGGGTTTGAGGGTTCTGACCACTGGTGTTACTCACCCTGTCGTTATGGTTTGCGGGTTCTGACCACTGGTGTTACTCACCCTGTCGTTGGAGTTTGAGGGTTCTGACCACTGGTGTTACTTACCCTGTCGTTGGGGTTTGAGGGTTCTGACCACTAGTGTTACCCACCCAGTCGTTCGGGTTTGAGGGTTCTGACCACTGGTTTTACTCACCCTGTCGTTGGGGTTTGAGAGTTCTGACCACTGGTGTTACTCACCCTGTCGTTGGGGTTTGAGGGTTCTGATCACTGGTGTTACTCACCCTGTCGTTGGAGTTTGAGGGTTCTGACCACTGGTGTGACTCACCCTGTCGTTGGGGTTTGAGGGTTCTGACCACTGGTGTTACTCACCCTGTCGTTGGGGTTTGAGGGTTCTGACCACTGGTGTTACTCACCCTGTCGTTGGGGTTTGAGGGTTCTGACCACTGGTGTTACACACCCTGTCTTTGGGGTTTGAGGGTTCTGACCACTAGAGTTACTCACCCTGTCGTTTGGGTTTGAGGGTTCTGACCACTGGTGTTACTCACCCTGTCGTTGGGGTTTGAGGGTTTTGACCACTGGTTTGAGAGTTCTGACCACTGGTGTTACTCACCCTGTCGTTGGAGTTTGAGGGTTCTGACCACTGGGGTTACCCACCCTGTCGTTGGGGTTTGAGGGTTCTGACCGCTGGTGTTAATCACCCTGTCGTGAGGGTTTGAGGGTTCTGACCACTGGTGTTACTCATCTTGTCGTCGGGGTTTGAGGGTTCTGACCACTGGTGTTACTCACCCTGTCGTTGGGGTTTGAGGGTTCTGACCACCAGTGTGACTCACCCTGTCGTTGGGGTATGAGAGTTCTGACTACTGGCGTTACACACCCTGTCGTTGCTGTTTGTGGGTTCTGACCACTGGATTTACTCACCTTGTGGTTGGTGTTTGAGGGTTCTGACAAATAGTGTTACTCACCATGTCTTTGGGGTTTGAGGGTTCTGACCACAGGTGTTACTCACCCTGTCGTTGGGGTTTGGGAGTTCTGACCACTGGTGTGAGTCTCCCTGTCGTTAGGGTTTGGGTGTACGGACCACAGGTGATATTGAGCCTGTCGTTAGGGTTTGAGGGTTCTGACCACTGGTGTTACCCACCTTATCGTTGGGGTTTGAGGGTTTTGACCACTGGAGTTACTCACCCTGTCGTCGGGGTTTGAGGGTTCTGACCACTGGTGTTACTCACCCTGTCGTTGGGGTTTGAGGGTTCTGACCACCAGTGTGACTCACCCTGTCGTTGGGGTATGAGAGTTCTGACTACTGGCGTTACACACCCCGTCGTTGCTGTTTGTGGGTTCTGACCACTGGATTTACTCACCTTGTGGTTGGTGTTTGAGGGTTCTGACGAACAGTGGTACTCACCCTGTCGTTGGGGTTTGAGAGTTCTGACCACAGGTGTTACTCACCCTGTCGTTGGGGTTTGGGAGTACTGACCACTGGTGTGAGTCTCCCTGTCGTTTGGGTTTGAGGGTTCTGACCACTGGTGTTACTCACCCTGTCGTTGGAGTATGAGAGTTCTGACCACTGGCGTTACACACCCTGTCGTTGCTGTTTGTGGGTTCTGACCACTGGATTTACTCACCTTGTGGTTGGTGTTTGAGGGTTCTGACCACTGGTGTTACTCACCATGTCTTTGGGGTTTGAGGGTTCTGACCACTGGTGTTACCCACCTTGTCGTTGGGGTTTGAGGGTTCTGACCACTGGAGTTACTCACCCTGTCGTTTGGGTTTGAGGGTTCTGACCCTGGTGTTACTCACCCTGTCATTGGGGTTTGAGGGTTTTGACCACTGCTGTGACTCACCCTGTCGTTGGGGTTTGAGGGTTCTGACCACTGGTGTTACCCACCACTGGTGTTACTCACCCTGTCGTTGGGGTTTGAGGGTTCTGACCACTGGTGTTACTCACCCTGTCGTTGGGGTTTGAGGGTTCTGACCACTGGTGTTTCTCAACGTGTCGTTGGGGTTTGAGGGCTCTGACCACTAGTGTTACCCACCCAGTCGTTGGGGTTTGTGGGTTCTGACCACTGGTTTTACCCACCATGTCGTTGGGGTTTGAGGGGTCTGACCACTGGTGTTACACACCTTGTCGTTGGGGTTTGAGAGTTCTGACCACCGGTGTTACTCACCCTGTCGTTGGAGTTTGAGGGTTCCGACCACTGGTGGTACTCACCCTGTCGTTGGGGCTTGAGTGTTCTGACCACTGGTGTTACTCACCCTGTCGTTGGGGTTTGGGAGTTTTTACCACTGGAGTTACTCACCCTGTCGTTGGGGTTTGAGGGTTCTGACCACTGCTGTTACTCACCCTGTCGTTGGGGTTTGAGGGTTCTGACCACTGGTGTTACTCACCCTGTCGTTAGGGTTTGAGAGTTCTGACCACTGGTGTTACTCACCCTGTCGTTGGGGTTTGAGGGTTCTGACCACTGGTGTTACTCACCACTGGTGTTACTCACCCTGTCGTGAGGGTTTGAGGGTTCTGACCACTGGTGTTACTCATCTTGTCGTCGGGGTTTGAGGGTTCTGACCACTGGTGTTACTCACCCTGTCGTTGGGGTTTGAGGGTTCTGACCACCAGTGTGACTCACCCTGTCGTTGGGGTATGAGAGTTCTGACTACTGGCGTTACACACCCTGTCGTTGCTGTTTGTGGGTTCTGACCACTGGATTTACTCACCTTGTGGTTGGTGTTTGAGGGTTCTGACGAATAGTGTTACTCACCATGTCTTTGGGGTTTGAGGGTTCTGACCACAGGTGTTACTCACCCTGTCGTTGGGGTTTGGGAGTTCTGACCACTGGTGTGAGTCTCCCTGTCGTTAGGGTTTGGGTGTACGGACCACAGGTGATATTGAGCCTGTCGTTGGGGTTTGAGGGTTCTGACCACTGGTGTTACCCACCTTATCGTTGGGGTTTGAGGGTTTTGACCACTGGAGTTACTCACCCTGTCGTCGGGGTTTGAGGGTTCTGACCACTGGTGTTACTCACCCTGTCGTTGGGGTTTGAGGGTTCTGACCACCAGTGTGACTCACCCTGTCGTTGGGGTATGAGAGTTCTGACTACTGGCGTTACACACCCCGTCGTTCCTGTTTGTGGGTTCTGACCACTGGATTTACTCACCTTGTGGTTGGTGTTTGAGGGTTCTGACGAACAGTGGTACTCACCCTGTCGTTGGGGTTTGAGAGTTCTGACCACAGGTGTTACTCACCCTGTCGTTGGGGTTTGGGAGTACTGACCACTGGTGTGAGTCTCCCTGTCGTTTGGGTTTGAGGGTTCTGACCACTGGTGTTACTCACCCTGTCGTTGGAGTATGAGAGTTCTGACCACTGGCGTTACACACCCTGTCGTTGCTGTTTGTGGGTTCTGACCACTGGATTTACTCACCTTGTGGTTGGTGTTTGAGGGTTCTGACCACTGGTGTTACTCACCATGTCTTTGGGGTTTGAGGGTTCTGACCACTGGTGTTACCCACCTTGTCGTTGGGGTTTGAGGGTTCTGACCACTGGAGTTACTCACCCTGTCGTTTGGGTTTGAGGGTTCTGACCCTGGTGTTACTCACCCTGTCATTGGGGTTTGAGGGTTTTGACCACTGCTGTGACTCACCCTGTCGTTGGGGTTTGAGGGTTCTGACCACTGGTGTTACCCACCACTGGTGTTACTCACCCTGTCGTTGGGGTTTGAGGGTTCTGACCACTGGTGTTACTCACCCTGTCGTTGGGGTTTGAGGGCTCTGACCACTAGTGTTACCCACCCAGTCGTTGGGGTTTGTGGGTTCTGACCACTGGTTTTACCCACCATGTCGTTGGGGTTTGAGGGGTCTGACCACTGGTGTTACACACCTTGTCGTTGGGGTATGAGAGTTCTGACTACTGGCGTTACACACCCTGTCGTTGCTGTTTGTGGGTTCTGACCACTGGATTTACTCACCTTGTGGTTGGTGTTTGAGGGTTCTGACGAATAGTGTTACTCACCATGTCTTTGGGGTTTGAGGGTTCTGACCACAGGTGTTACTCACCCTGTCGTTGGGGTTTGGGAGTTCTGACCACTGGTGTGAGTCTCCCTGTCGTTAGGGTTTGGGTGTACGGACCACAGGTGATATTGAGCCTGTCGTTGGGGTTTGAGGGTTCTGACCACTGGTGTTACCCACCTTATCGTTGGGGTTTGAGGGTTTTGACCACTGGAGTTACTCACCCTGTCGTCGGGGTTTGAGGGTTCTGACCACTGGTGTTACTCACCCTGTCGTTGGGGTTTGAGGGTTCTGACCACCAGTGTGACTCACCCTGTCGTTGGGGTATGAGAGTTCTGACTACTGGCGTTACACACCCCGTCGTTCCTGTTTGTGGGTTCTGACCACTGGATTTACTCACCTTGTGGTTGGTGTTTGAGGGTTCTGACGAACAGTGGTACTCACCCTGTCGTTGGGGTTTGAGAGTTCTGACCACAGGTGTTACTCACCCTGTCGTTGGGGTTTGGGAGTACTGACCACTGGTGTGAGTCTCCCTGTCGTTTGGGTTTGAGGGTTCTGACCACTGGTGTTACTCACCCTGTCGTTGGAGTATGAGAGTTCTGACCACTGGCGTTACACACCCTGTCGTTGCTGTTTGTGGGTTCTGACCACTGGATTTACTCACCTTGTGGTTGGTGTTTGAGGGTTCTGACCACTGGTGTTACTCACCATGTCTTTGGGGTTTGAGGGTTCTGACCACTGGTGTTACCCACCTTGTCGTTGGGGTTTGAGGGTTCTGACCACTGGAGTTACTCACCCTGTCGTTTGGGTTTGAGGGTTCTGACCCTGGTGTTACTCACCCTGTCATTGGGGTTTGAGGGTTTTGACCACTGCTGTGACTCACCCTGTCGTTGGGGTTTGAGGGTTCTGACCACTGGTGTTACCCACCACTGGTGTTACTCACCCTGTCGTTGGGGTTTGAGGGTTCTGACCACTGGTGTTACTCACCCTGTCGTTGGGGTTTGAGGGCTCTGACCACTAGTGTTACCCACCCAGTCGTTGGGGTTTGTGGGTTCTGACCACTGGTTTTACCCACCATGTCGTTGGGGTTTGAGGGGTCTGACCACTGGTGTTACACACCTTGTCGTTGGGGTTTGAGAGTTCTGACCACCGGTGTTACTCACCCTGTCGTTGGAGTTTGAGGGTTCCGACCACTGGTGGTACTCACCCTGTCGTTGGGGCTTGAGTGTTCTGACCACTGGTGTTACTCACCCTGTCGTTGGGGTTTGGGAGTTTTTACCACTGGAGTTACTCACCCTGTCGTTGGGGTTTGAGGGTTCTGACCACTGCTGTTACTCACCCTGTCGTTGGGGTTTGAGGGTTCTGACCACTGGTGTTACTCACGCTGTCGTTAGGGTTTGAGAGTTCTGACCACTGGTGTTACTCACCCTGTCGTTGGGGTTTGAGGGTTCTGACCACTGATGTTACTCACCACTGGTGTTACTCACCCTGTCGTTGGGGTTTGAGGGTTCTGATCACTGGTGTTACTCACCCTGTCGTTGGAGTTTGAGGGTTCTGACCACTGGTGTTACCCACCCTGTCGTTGGGGTTTGAGGGTTCTGATCACTGGTGTTACTCACCCCGTCGTTGGAGTTTGAGGGTTCTGACCACTGGAGTAACTCTCCCTGTCGTAGGGGTTTGAGGGTTCTGACCACTGGTGTTACTCACCCTGTCGTTAGGGTTTGCGGGTTCTGACCACTGGTGTTACTCACCCTGTCGTTGGAGTTTGAGGGTTCTGGCCACTGGTGTTACTCACCCTGTCGTTGGGGTTTGGAGTTCAGACCACTGGTGTTACTCACCCTGTTGTTGGAGTTTGAGGGTTCTGACCACTGGTGTTACTCACCCTGTCGTTGGGGTTTGAGGGTTCTGATCACTGGTGTTACTCACCCTGTCGTTGGAGTTTGAGGGTTCTGGCCACTGGGGTTATCCACCCTGTCTTTGGGGTTTGAGGGTTCTGACCGCTGATGTTACTCACCCTGTCTTTGGCTTTTGAGGGTTCTGACCACTGGTGTTACCCACCTTGTCGTTGGGCTTTGAGGGTTCCGACCACTGGAGTTACTCACCCTGTCTTTGGGGTTTGAGGGTTTTGACCACTGGTGTTACGCACCCTGTCGTTGGGGTTTGAGGGTTCTGACCACTGGTGTTACTCACCCTGTCGCTAGGGTTTGAGGGTTTTGACCACTGGTGTTACTCACCTTGTCTTCGGGGTTTGAGGGTTCTGACCGCTGGTGTTACTCACCCTGTCGTTGGGGTTTGAGGGTTCTGACCACCAGTGTGACTCACCCTGTCGTTGGGGCTTGAGTGTTCTGACGAATAGTGGTACTCACCCTGTCGTTGGGGTATGAGGGTTCTGACTACTGGCGTTACACACCCTGTCGTTGCTGTTTTTGGGGACTGACCACTGGATTTACTCACCTTGTGGTTGGTGTTTGAGGGTTCTGACGAATAGTGTTACTCACCATATCTTTGGGGTTTGAGGGTTCTGACCACTGGAGTTACTCACCCTGTCGTTGGGGTTTGAGGGTTCTGACCACTGGTGTTACTCACCCTGTCGTTTGGGTTTGAGGGTTCTGACCACTGGTGTTACTCACCCTGTCGTTGGAGTATGAGAGTTCTGACCACTGGCGTTACACACCCTGTCGTTGCTGTTTGTGGGTTCTGACCACTGGATTTACTCACCTTGTGGTTGGTGTTTGAGGGTTCTGACCACTGGTGTTACTCACCATGTCTTTGGGGTTTGAGGGTTCTGACCACTGGTGTTACCCACCTTGTCGTTGGGGTTTGAGGGTTCTGACCACTGGAGTTACTCACCCTGTTGTTTGGGTTTGAGGGTTCTGACCCTGGTGTTACTCACCCTGTCATTGGGGTTTGAGGGTTTTGACCACTGCTGTGACTCACCCTGTCGTTGGGGTTTGAGGGCTCTGACCACTGGTGTTACCCACCACTGGTGTTACTCACCCTGTCGTTGGGGTTTGAGGGTTCTGACCACTGGTGTTACTCACCCTGTCGTTGGGGTTTGAGGGTTCTGACCACTGGTGTTTCTCAACGTGTCGTTGGGGTTTGAGGGCTCTGACCACTAGTGTTACCCACCCAGTCGTTGGGGTTTGTGGGTTCTGACCACTGGTTTTACCCACCATGTCGTTGGGCTTTGAGGGGTCTGACCACTGGTGTTACACACCTTGTCGTTGGGGTTTGAGAGTTCTGACCACCGGTGTTACTCACCCTGTCGTTGGAGTTTGAGGGTTCCGACCACTGGTGGTACTCACCCTGTCGTTGGGGCTTGAGTGTTCTGACCACTGGTGTTACTCACCCTGTCGTTGGGGTTTGGGAGTTTTTACCACTGGAGTTACTCACCCTGTCGTTGGGGTTTGAGGGTTCTGACCACTGCTGTTACTCACCCTGTCGTTGGGGTTTGAGGGTTCTGACCACTGGTGTTACTCACCCTGTCGTTAGGGTTTGAGAGTTCTGACCACTGGTGTTACTCACCCTGTCGTTGGGGTTTGAGGGTTCTGACCACTGGTGTTACTCACCACTGGTGTTACTCACCCTGTCGTTGGGGTTTGAGGGTTCTGACCACTGGTGTTACCCACCCTGTCGTTGGGGTTTGAGGGTTCTGATCACTGGTGTTACTCACCCCGTCGTTGGAGTTTGAGGGTTCTGACCACTGGAGTAACTCTCCCTGTCGTAGGGGTTTGAGGGTTCTGACCACTGGTGTTACTCACCCTGTCGTTAGGGTTTGCGGGTTCTGACCACTGGTGTTACTCACCCTGTCGTTGGAGTTTGAGGGTTCTGGCCACTGGTGTTACTCACCCTGTCGTTGGGGTTTGAGAGTTCAGACCACTGGTGTTACTCAACCTGTTGTTGGAGTTTGAGGGTTCTGACCACTGGTGTTACTCACCCTGTCGTTGGGGTTTGAGGGTTCTGATCACTGGTGTTACTCACCCTGTCGTTGGAGTTTGAGGGTTCTGGCCACTGGGGTTATCCACCCTGTCTTTGGGGTTTTTAGGGTTCTGACCGCTGATGTTACTCACCCTGTCTTTGGCTTTTGAGGGTTCTGACCACTGGTGTTACCCACCTTGTCGTTGGGCTTTGAGGGTTCCGACCACTGGAGTTACTCACCCTGTCTTTGGGGTTTGAGGGTTTTGACCACTGGTGTTACTCACCCTGTCGTTGGGGTTTGAGGGTTCTGACCACTGGTGTTACTCACCCTTTCGTTGGGGTTTGAGGGTTCTGACCACTAGTGTTACCCACTCAGTCGTTCGGGTTTGAGGGTTCTGACCACTGGTTTTACTCACCCTGTCGTTGGGGTTTGAGGGTTCTGACTACTGGTGTTACACACCTTGTCGTTGGGGTTTGAGAGTTCTGACCACTGGTGTTACTCACCCTGTCGTTGTCGCTTGAGTGATCTGACCACTGGTGTTACGCACCCTGTCGTTGGGGTTTGAGGGTTCTAACCACAGGTGTTACTAACAATGTCGTTAGGGTTTGAGGGTTCTGACCACTGGCGTTACCCACCCTGTCGTTGGGGTTTGAGACTTCTGTCCACTGGTGATAGTAACCCTGTCGTTGGGGTTTGAGGGTTCTGACCACTGCTGTTACTCACCCTGTCGTTGGGGTTTGAGGGTTCTGACCACTGGTGTTACTCACCCTGTCGTTAGGGTTTGAGAGTTCTGACCACTGGTGTTACTCACCCTGCCGTTGGGGTTTGAGGGTTCTGACCACTGGTGTTACCACTGGTGTTACTCACCCTGTCGTTGGGTTTTGAGGGTTCTGATCACTGGTGTTACTCACCCTGTCGTTGGAGTTTGAGGGTTCTGACCACTGGTGTTACCCACCCTGTCGTTGGGGTTTGAGGGTTCTGACCACTGGTGTTACTCACCCCGTCGTTGGAGTTTGAGGGTTCTGACCACTGGAGTAACTCTCCCTGTCGTAGGGGTTTGAGGGTTCTGACCACTGGTGTTACTCACCCTGTCGTTAGGGTTTGCGGGTTCTGACCACTGGTGTTACTCACCCTGTCGTTGGAGTTTGAGGGTTCTGGCCACTGGTGTTACTCACCCTGTCGTTGGGGTTTGAGAGTTCTGACCACTGGTGTTACTCACCCTGTCGTTGGAGTTTGAGGGTTCTGACCACTGGTGTTACTCACCCTGTCGTTGGGGTTTGAGGGTTCTGATCACTGGTGTTACTCACCCTGTCGTTGGAGTTTGAGGGTTCTGGCCACTGGGGTTATCCACCCTGTCGTTGGGGTTTGAGGGTTCTGACCGCTGATGTTACTCACCCTGTCTTTGGCTTTTGAGGGTTCTGACCACTGGTGTTACCCACCTTGTCGTTGGGCTTTGAGGGTTCCGACCACTGGAGTTACTCACCCTGTCGTTGGGGTTTGAGGGTTCTGACCACTGGTGTTACTCACCCTTTCGTTGGGGCTTGAGGGTTCTGGCCACTGGGGTTATCCACCCTGTCGTTGGGGTTTGAGGGTTCTGACCGCTGATGTTACTCACCCTGTCGTTGGTGTTTGAGGGTTCTGGCCACTGGGGTTATCCACCCTGTCGTTGGGGTTTGAGGGTTCTGACCGCTGATGTTACTCACCCTGTCTTTGGCTTTTGAGGGTTCTGACCACTGGTGTTACCCACCTTGTCGTTGGGCTTTGAGGGTTCCGACCACTGGAGTTACTCACCCTGTCGTTGGGGTTTGAGGGTTCTGACCACTGGTGCTACTCACCCTTTCGTTGGGGTTTGAGGGTTCTGACCACTAGTGTTACCCACCCAGTCGTTCGGGTTTGAGGGTTCTGACCACTGGTTTTACTCACCCTGTCGTTGGGGTTTGAGGGTTCTGACTACTGGTGTTACACACCATGTTGTTGGTGTTTGAGGGTTCTGACCACTGGTGTTACTCGCCCTGTCGTTGTCGCTTGAGTGATCTGACCACTGGTGTTACGCACCCTGTCGTTGGGGTTTGAGGGTTCCAACCACAGGTGTTACTAACAATGTCGTTAGGGTTTGAGGGTTCTGACCACTGGCGTTACCCACCCTGTCGTTGGGGTTTGAGGGTTCTGACCACCAGTGTGACTCACCCTGTCGTTGGGGCTTGAGTGTTCTGACGAATAGTGGTACTCACCCTGTCGTTGGGGTATGAGGGTTCTGACTACTGGCGTTACACACCCTGTCGTTGCTGTTTTTGGGGACTGACCACTGGATTTACTCACCTTGTGGTTGGTGTTTGAGGGTTCTGACGAATAGTGTTACTCACCATATCTTTGGGGTTTGAGGGTTCTGACCACTGGAGTTACTCACCCTGTCGTTGGGGTTTGAGGGTTCTGACCACTGGTGTTACTCACCCTGTCGTTTGGGTTTGAGGGTTCTGACCACTGGTGTTACTCACCCTGTCGTTGGAGTATGAGAGTTCTGACCACTGGCGTTACACACCCTGTCGTTGCTGTTTGTGGGTTCTGACCACTGGATTTACTCACCTTGTGGTTGGTGTTTGAGGGTTCTGACCACTGGTGTTACTCACCATGTCTTTGGGGTTTGAGGGTTCTGACCACTGGTGTTACCCACCTTGTCGTTGGGGTTTGAGGGTTCTGACCACTGGAGTTACTCACCCTGTTGTTTGGGTTTGAGGGTTCTGACCCTGGTGTTACTCACCCTGTCATTGGGGTTTGAGGGTTTTGACCACTGCTGTGACTCACCCTGTCGTTGGGGTTTGAGGGTTCTGACCACTGGTGTTACCCACCACTGGTGTTACTCACCCTGTCGTTGGGGTTTGAGGGTTCTGACCACTGGTGTTACTCACCCTGTCGTTGGGGTTTGAGGGTTCTGACCACTGGTGTTTCTCAACGTGTCGTTGGGGTTTGAGGGCTCTGACCACTAGTGTTACCCACCCAGTCGTTGGGGTTTGTGGGTTCTGACCACTGGTTTTACCCACCATGTCGTTGGGCTTTGAGGGGTCTGACCACTGGTGTTACACACCTTGTCGTTGGGGTTTGAGAGTTCTGACCACCGGTGTTACTCACCCTGTCGTTGGAGTTTGAGGGTTCCGACCACTGGTGGTACTCACCCTGTCGTTGGGGCTTGAGTGTTCTGACCACTGGTGTTACTCACCCTGTCGTTGGGGTTTGGGAGTTTTTACCACTGGAGTTACTCACCCTGTCGTTGGGGTTTGAGGGTTCTGACCACTGCTGTTACTCACCCTGTCGTTGGGGTTTGAGGGTTCTGACCACTGGTGTTACTCACCCTGTCGTTAGGGTTTGAGAGTTCTGACCACTGGTGTTACTCACCCTGTCGTTGGGGTTTGAGGGTTCTGACCACTGGTGTTACTCACCACTGGTGTTACTCACCCTGTCGTTGGGGTTTGAGGGTTCTGACCACTGGTGTTACCCACCCTGTCGTTGGGGTTTGAGGGTTCTGATCACTGGTGTTACTCACCCCGTCGTTGGAGTTTGAGGGTTCTGACCACTGGAGTAACTCTCCCTGTCGTAGGGGTTTGAGGGTTCTGACCACTGGTGTTACTCACTCTGTCGTTAGGGTTTGCGGGTTCTGACCACTGGTGTTACTCACCCTGTCGTTGGAGTTTGAGGGTTCTGGCCACTGGTGTTACTCACCCTGTCGTTGGGGTTTGAGAGTTCAGACCACTGGTGTTACTCAACCTGTTGTTGGAGTTTGAGGGTTCTGACCACTGGTGTTACTCACCCTGTCGTTGGGGTTTTGAGGGTTCTGATCACTGGTGTTACTCACCCTGTCGTTGGAGTTTGAGGGTTCTGGCCACTGGGGTTATCCACCCTGTCTTTGGGGTTTTTAGGGTTCTGACCGCTGATGTTACTCACCCTGTCTTTGGCTTTTGAGGGTTCTGACCACTGGTGTTACCCACCTTGTCGTTGGGCTTTGAGGGTTCCGACCACTGGAGTTACTCACCCTGTCTTTGGGGTTTGAGGGTTTTGACCACTGGTGTTACTCACCCTGTCGTTGGGGTTTGAGGGTTCTGACCACTGGTGTTACTCACCCTTTCGTTGGGGTTTGAGGGTTCTGACCACTAGTGTTACCCACTCAGTCGTTCGGGTTTGAGGGTTCTGACCACTGGTTTTACTCACCCTGTCGTTGGGGTTTGAGGGTTCTGACTACTGGTGTTACACACCTTGTCGTTGGGGTTTGAGAGTTCTGACCACTGGTGTTACTCACCCTGTCGTTGTCGCTTGAGTGATCTGACCACTGGTGTTACGCACCCTGTCGTTGGGGTTTGAGGGTTCTAACCACAGGTGTTACTAACAATGTCGTTAGGGTTTGAGGGTTCTGACCACTGGCGTTACCCACCCTGTCGTTGGGGTTTGAGACTTCTGTCCACTGGTGATAGTAACCCTGTCGTTGGGGTTTGAGGGTTCTGACCACTGCTGTTACTCACCCTGTCGTTGGGGTTTGAGGGTTCTGACCACTGGTGTTACTCACCCTGTCGTTAGGGTTTGAGAGTTCTGACCACTGGTGTTACTCACCCTGCCGTTGGGGTTTGAGGGTTCTGACCACTGGTGTTACCACTGGTGTTACTCACCCTGTCGTTGGGTTTTGAGGGTTCTGATCACTGGTGTTACTCACCCTGTCGTTGGAGTTTGAGGGTTCTGACCACTGGTGTTACCCACCCTGTCGTTGGGGTTTGAGGGTTCTGATCACTGGTGTTACTCACCCCGTCGTTGGAGTTTGAGGGTTCTGACCACTGGAGTAACTCTCCCTGTCGTAGGGGTTTGAGGGTTCTGACCACTGGTGTTACTCACCCTGTCGTTAGGGTTTGCGGGTTCTGACCACTGGTGTTACTCACCCTGTCGTTGGAGTTTGAGGGTTCTGGCCACTGGTGTTACTCACCCTGTCGTTGGGGTTTGAGAGTTCTGACCACTGGTGTTACTCACCCTGTCGTTGGAGTTTGAGGGTTCTGATCACTGGTGTTACTCACCCTGTCGTTGGGGTTTGAGGGTTCTGATCACTGGTGTTACTCACCCTGTCGTTGGAGTTTGAGGGTTCTGGCCACTGGGGTTATCCACCCTGTCGTTGGGGTTTGAGGGTTCTGACCGCTGATGTTACTCACCCTGTCTTTGGCTTTTGAGGGTTCTGACCACTGGTGTTACCCACCTTGTCGTTGGGCTTTGAGGGTTCCGACCACTGGAGTTACTCACCCTGTCGTTGGGGTTTGAGGGTTCTGACCACTGGTGTTACTCACCCTTTCGTTGGGGTTTGAGGGTTCTGGCCACTGGGGTTATCCACCCTGTCGTTGGGGTTTGAGGGTTCTGACCGCTGATGTTACTCACCCTGTCGTTGGTGTTTGAGGGTTCTGGCCACTGGGGTTATCCACCCTGTCGTTGGGGTTTGAGGGTTCTGACCGCTGATGTTACTCACCCTGTCTTTGGCTTTTGAGGGTTCTGACCACTGGTGTTACCCACCTTGTCGTTGGGCTTTGAGGGTTCCGACCACTGGAGTTACTCACCCTGTCGTTGGGGTTTGAGGGTTCTGACCACTGGTGCTACTCACCCTTTCGTTGGGGTTTGAGGGTTCTGACCACTAGTGTTACCCACCCAGTCGTTCGGGTTTGAGGGTTCTGACCACTGGTTTTACTCACCCTGTCGTTGGGGTTTGAGGGTTCTGACTACTGGTGTTACACACCATGTTGTTGGTGTTTGAGGGTTCTGACCACTGGTGTTACTCGCCCTGTCGTTGTCGCTTGAGTGATCTGACCACTGGTGTTACGCACCCTGTCGTTGGGGTTTGAGGGTTCCAACCACAGGTGTTACTAACAATGTCGTTAGGGTTTGAGGGTTCTGACCACTGGCGTTACCCACCCTGTCGTTGGGGTTTGAGAGTTCTGTCCACTGGTGTTAGTAACCCTATCGTTGGGGTTTGAGGGTTCTGACCGCTGGAGTAATTCACCCTGTCGTAGGGGTTTGAGGGTTCTGACCACTGGTGTTACTCACCACTGGTGTTACTCGCCCTGACGTTGGGGTTTGAGGGTTCTGACCACTGGTGTTACTCACCCTTTCGTTGGGGCTTGAGTGTTCCGACCACTGGTGTTACTCACCGTGTCGTTAAGGTTTGAGGGTTCTGACCACTGGCGTTACTCACCCTGTCGTTGGGGTTTGAGAGTTCTAACCACAGGTGTTACTAACAATGTCGTTAGGGTTTGAGGGTTCTGACCACTGGTTTTACCCACCCTGTCGTTGGGGTTTGAGGGTTCTGACCACTGGTTTTACCCACCCTGTCGTTGGGGTTTGAGGGTTCTGTCCACTGGTGTTACTAACCCTGTCGTTAGGGTTTGAGAGTTCTGACCACTGGTGTTATTCACCCTGTCGTTGGAGTTTGAGTGTTCTGACGAATAATGTTAACCTCCCTGTCGTTGGGGTATGAGAGTTCTGACCACAGGCGTTACACACCCTGTCGTTGCTGTTTGTGGGTTCTGACCACTGGATTTACTCACCTTGTGGTCGGTGTTTGAGGGTTCTGACCACTGGTGGTACTCACCATGTCTTTGGGGTTTGATGGTTCTGACCACTGGTGTTACTCACCCTGTCGTTGGGGTTTGAGAGTTCTGACCACTGGTGTTAGTCCCCCTGTCGTTGGTCTTTGGGTGTACTGACCACAGGTGATATTGAGCCTGTCGTTGGGGTTTGAGGGTTCTGACCACTGGTGTTACTCACCATGTCGTTGGGGATTGAGAGTTCTGACCTCTCCTGTTACTCACCCTGTCGTTGGGGTTTGAGTGTTATGACCTGTGGCGTTACACACCCTGTCGTTGTGGTTTGAGGGTTCTGACCACTGGTGACACTCACCCTGTCGTTGGGGTTTGAGGGTACTGACCACTGGTGTTACTCACCCTGTCGTTCGGGTTTGATAGTTCTGACCACTGGTGGAACTCACCCTGTCGTTGCGGTTTGGGAGTTCTTGCCACCGGTGTTACGCAGCCTGTCGTTCGGGTTTGAGAGTTCTGACCACTGATGTTACTCACCCTGTCGTTGGGGCTTGAGAGATCTGACCAATGGTGTTACTTATCCTGTCGTTGGGGTTTGACGGTTCTGACCATTGGTGTTACTCACACTGTCGTTGGGGTTTGAGGGTTTTGACCACTGGCGTTACTCACCCTGTTGTTGGGGTTTGAGGGTTCTGACCACTAGATTTACTCACCCAGTCGTTGGGGGTGGAGGTTTCTGTCCACTGGTGCTACTCCCCCTGTCGTTGGGGTTCGAGGGTTCTGATCATTGGTGTTACTCCACCTGTCGTTGGGGTTTGAGAGTTCTGACCACTGGTGTTACTCACCCTGTCGTTGGGTTTGGGGTGTTCTTACCCCTAGTGTTACTCAACCTGTCGTTTGGGTTTGGATTTCTGACCACTGGTGTTACTCACCCTGTCGTTGGGGTTTGAGGGTTCTGACCACTGGTGTTACTCACCCTGGTTTGAGAGTTCTGACCACTGGTGTTACTCACCCTGTCGTTGGGTTTGGGGTGTTCTTACCACTAGTGTTACTCAACCTGTCGTTTGGGTTTGGATTTCTGACCACTGGTGTTACTCACCCTGTCGCTAGGGTTTGGGAGTTCTTACCACTGGTGTTACCCACCCTGTCGTTGGGGTGTGAGGGTTCTGAACGCTGGTGTTACTCACCCTGTCGTTGTTGTTTGAGGGTTCTGACCACTGGTGTTACTCACCTTGTCGTTGGGTTTGAGAGTTCTGACCACTGGTTTTACCCACCCTGTCGTTGGGGTTTGAGGGTTCTAACCACAAGTGTTACTAACAATGTCGTTAGTGTTTGAGGGTTCTGACCACTGGTGTTACTCACCCTGTCGTTAGGGTTTGAGGGTTCTGACCATTGGTGTTACTCACCCTGTCGTTGGGGTTTGAGGGTTCTGATCACTGGTGTTACTCACCCTGTCGTTGGAGTTTGAGGGTTCTGACCACTAGTGTTACTCGCCCTGTCGTTAGGGTTGGAGGGTTCTGACCACTGGTGTTACTCACCCTGTCGTTGGGGTTTGACGGTGCTGACCACTGCTGTTACTCACCTTGTCGTTGGGGTTTGAGGGTTCTGACCACTGGTGTTACTCGCCCTGTCGTTGGGGTTTGAGGGTTCTGACCACTGGTGTTACTCACCCTGTCGTTGGGGTTTGAGGGTTCTGACCACTGGTGTTACTCATCCTGTCATTGGGGTTTGAGGGTTCTGACAACTGGTGTTACTCACCCTGGTTTGAGGGTTCTGACCACTAGTGTTACTCAACCTGTTGTTGGGGTTTGGGAGTTCTTACCACTGTAGTTACGTACATGTCGTTGGGGTTTGAGAGTTCTGACCACTGTTGTTACTCACCCTGTCGTTGGGGTTTGCGAGTTCTGACCACTGATGATCCTCACCCTGTCGTTAGGGTTTGGGAGTTATTACCACTGGTGTTACTCCCCCTGTCGTTGGGGTTTGAGGGTTCTGACCACTAGTGTTACCTACCCTGTCCTGGGGGAGTTTGAGGGTTCTGACCACTGGTGACACTCACCCAGTCGTTGGGGTTTGAGGGTTCTGACCACTGGGGACACTCACCTGTCGTTGGGATTTGAGGGTTCTGACCACTGGAGTTCCTCACTCTGTCGTTGGGGTTTGGGGATTCTGACTACCGTTGTCACTCACCCTATCGTTAGGGTTTGAGGGTTCTGACCACTAGTGTTACACACCCTGTCGTTGGGGCTTGAGGGTTCTGACCACCGGTGTTTATCACCTTGTCGTTGGCGTTTAAGGGTTCTGACCACTGGAGTTACTCACCCTGTCGTTGGGGTTTGAAGATTCTGACCACTGGTGTTACTCACCCTGTCGTTGGGGTTTGAGGGTTCTGACCACTGGTGTTACTCACCCTGTCGTTGGGGTTTGTGAGTTCTGACCACTGGCGTACTCACCCTGTCATTGGGGTTTGAGAATTCTGACCACTGGTGTTACTCATCCTGTCGTTGTGGTTTGGGAGTTTTTACCACTGGAGTTACTCACCTTGTCGTTGGGGTTTGTGAGTTCTGACCACTGGCGTACTCACCCTGTCGTTGGGGTTTGAGAGTTCTGACCACTGGTGTTACTCACCTTGTCGTGGCGGTTTGGGAGTTTTTACCACTGGATTTACTCACCCTGTCGTTGGGGTTTGGGAGTTCTTACCGCTGGTGTTACTCACTCTGTCGTTGGGGTTTAAGGGTTCTGACCACTGGTGTTACTCACCCTGTCGTTGGGGTTTGAGAGTTCTGACCACTGGTGTTACTCATCCTGTCGTTGGGGTTTGACGGTTCTGACCACTGGTGTTACTCACCCTGTCGTTGGGGTTTGAGAGTCCTGACCACTGGCGTTACACACCCTGTCGTTGTGGTTTGAAGGTTCTGACCACTGGTGAAACTCACCCTGTCGTTGGGGTTTGCGAGTTCTGACCACTGGTTTTACTCACCCCGTCGTTGGGGTTTGAGGATTCTGACCACTGGCGTTACTCACCCTGTCGTTGGGGTTTGAGGATTCTGACCACTGGTGTTACTCACCCTGTCGTTAGGGTTTGACAGTTGTTACCACTGGTGTTACTCACCCTGTCGTTGGGGTTTGAGGGTTTTGACCACTGGTGTTACTCACCCTGTCGTTGGGGTTTGAGGGTTCTGACCACTGGTGTTACTCACCCTTTCGTTGGGGTTTAAGGGTTCTGACCACTGGTGTTACTCACCCTGTCGTTGGGGTTTGAGGGTTCTGACCACTAGTGTTACCCACTCTGTCGTTGGGGTTTGAGAGTTCTGACCACTGGTGTTACTCGCCCTGTCGTTGGGGTTTGAGGGTTCTGACCACTAGTGTTACCCACCCTGTCGTTGGGGTTTGAGGGTTCTGACCACTGGTGTTACTCACCCTGTCGTTGGGGTTTGAGGATTCTGACTACTACTGTTACCCAACCTGTCGTTGGGGTTTGAGGGTTCTGACCACTGGTATTACTCACCCTGTCGTTGGGGTTTGAGAGTTCTGACCACTGGTGTTACTCACCCTGTCGTTAGGGTTTGAGAGTTCTCTCTGACGACTGGTGTTACTCACGCTGTCGTTGGGGTTTGAGAGTTCTGACCACTGGTGTTACTCACCCTGTCGTTGGGGTTCGAGGGTTCTGACCACCGGTGTTACTCACCCTGTCGTTGGGGTTCAGTGTGCTGACCACGGTTGACGCAGCCTCACTGGCGATGTCCATCCGTTTCCGGCCCTGATGGGCAATGCTCATTGATCCAGACTTGTCCACCACCACCACCACGTCCTTCGGGGTCGGGGTCGCTGTCTCCACGTACCACGGCCTATAAATGTATGACATCATTACACCACGTGACGCATTGGCGTGCAAAACATTATCAGTCGTTCTTAGAAAATACCTGATGATTGAATCACTTAAATATCGGAACTTATATTCACTCCATTAAGTTATAGCTGCATTGCAATTAAGGCAGAAAGCTTACATCAAATTAGGCCACGATGATATTGCAATGGTTGTATAACGCCAACTGGCATTGATCGTGCGGATAAGAAGCCACGAATGAAATGAACATGCAGAAAATATGATAAGGGCCAGGACGAGTCCGTAACGTTTGAATGAAGCGCTCACTACTCCCCTAACCCGCAAAGGTTTAGACACATTTCACTTATGTATGGGTAGGGGGCGTGGGGAAGGGTGGAGGGGGCAGATCGTGATAATTAAGGGTTAACTATGTCAAGGGCATGTGACAATTAAGGGGAGGAATAGTTGACTGTGGTAGAATGAGGTCTCACAAACACTGTGACGGAGGGCGGGGCAGGGGGGGGGGATCAGCGCTCCCAAAAGGGGCCTCTAAGTTCGCTGGAGGGGGTGAGGGGGAGGGGGAGGGGGAGACCCCGGCCCTGGAGACCGCCAGGGTATGTATGTATCTCACCTGAAGCGAGGGTCGTAAGTGTTGCTGCATATTTTATTGGATGGATAGACGGCCACCATGCCTTGTTCGCTACCGTAATACTGGTACTTGAGGCCGGGGACGCGCAACAAGTTGTCCTTCATCACCGCTAGGATCGACGAATCCACGTGTGTGATGTCACTTCCGCTCCGATAGCCTTCGCCCCACACACACAGTTTATCTAAGTCAACCTGAAAGTATAAGTATATGTAATTAGGTATCATGCAGCAGTCAACTTATATAACTAAATATATATATATAATATCAATGAGTCACATAAGGGTTGTCTGATTAGCTCGATCGCGAAGGTCGCATTAACCCATGGTGGTGGTATTCCGTCCATGGGAATGGTCAAGGGCATGCAATCGAGAAAATACCTCTCCACAACGGGAGATCCACCCCCACCCCACACCCTCACACACTAATCGGGCATGCAAAAATGAGTTTGTGGGATTTTATCAACAATTTATCCTGCACACCCATAGACATGTGCACCGTGGAGGCGCGAATCTCCAGTATGATCAATAAAGAACCGTAGCACGTGAGCATTATGTCCTTGCCTCTGTTTGAAAGCGGGGGTCGTTTTCCTTGAGCCTGGCGTAGCAGCAGTCCTCGTAAGGTGTGGTGGTAGGGAAGTAGTCATAGCCTGCGACCAGGGCATCTCTAATCGCTGTTACTGCCTCTATCCTCTCCTGGAATCTGGTCGCCAAAGAGCTCGATAGCTGAAGATATAAATATCGATGTTTAATGATAAAAAACTGAACATAAACAGTCCCGAGGGATCTATAATCACTGTTTTAATAGGGAAGTATATTCCTGTATATAAAGTGGTATGTAAGTAAAAGTAACATTAAAAAAATTAACGTAACGCATACAATACTGCTATTTGTGCAAGTTAATTATACTGCTAATATGGACAATTGACTTAAAGCTAAGAAAAGAATAAAATGCAATCCGACCTGTCGGATAATATTATTTCCATCCAGAGCTGAGTTTGTAAATGTGACTTCACCGTCGAGGTAATCCTGAAATGAAATATGATATAATGAGATATAGTAATCTCGGTTTCCATCATGTGGTTGATATATTCAAAAGAAAAGTACCCTCTGACATCAATATTATTTCATTAAAGCTGTTAAACAGCTTCTTTGATAAAACTAATGTCGGTAATATGTTATTTCTTGAAAAATGCAATAATATTATGTTCTTGTTTTCTTGTTTGGATTTGGTTTATCATCCTAAAACCTGTGCAATAAAATTAGCCGAATACCAACAAGAGTGTGAAAAAGAACATGTCCAAGTGTCCAACTTTCCATTAGCTGCCGAGCACGTGTAACAGTTTTACTCAATATTCTGTTAAATTACTTTAAGCTGGACAACTTGTCCTTTGTGATAAAGTAATCAGGAAGACACTGTAAAAAGTATCTTATAGAGGTGTGTTACTGACTCGAACCCATCATCTTATGATTAATACTAATATCGACTCGCTATCACAATTGGTGTTGCGCTGCGTCTTGCAACCGCACGGCCTCCATATATCACTTGCATATATTATTATATATATCGCATAAAATAATTTGACTATCAACATATTATTCACTATCAACATATTATAAACCATCAACATATCAAACACTATCAACATATTATAAAGCCCTTCCATACATAAATAAACTGGTCAGCATTTAGGTAAGGCATAAAAACGCAATGAATGCACAATATAGGACCGCACCTGAAAGGCCTCCACGCCAAGTCCGTCGTTGGCCAGCTTTTGTAGCTCTCGTTGAAATCTCGTGACGTCAATCTCTTGAGCTGGCATTTGTCCAACCAACAGGATAAGAGTGAGCGAGATGGCGAACAAAACTCTTGGCGCCCGCTCATCCAACAGGGACACCATCTTGCGCCTCTTCGATTTCGATGAAGTCTATATGTGCAAAAATAAACACAAATCAACATATTATTTAGAGTCCCCATGCGAAGAAAAATAAAAGTATATATAAAGGCAAATATGACCTCTTATTGGTCTACGATGTTCGTATTAATTACTGGTAAAAGTTAAATATGAGTGACAGGTTGGTTAAGACGATAATTTGATAATTCTAAAACTCGACTTGGGGCCCTTGGCTCCAGGTATGACGTCATGCACTGGAGGAAAGGAAAATCGCTACACCAGGGGGGATACTTTTTCCAGTCTCCGCCATTGACATCCAGGAATTCTTGGTTGGTTGTATATTCAGAACGCTTTAACCAATTCTGGCCATATTGCATCAATGGGAGAAGGAAGGGAAGCGCGGAGCCATGTCCCTTGGGTAACCCCATATTCTTTGCCAAGAAGGACATGAGATCTTTATCCTGCGACCACACAGACATGGTCACAGCGGGGCGCGAACCACCGATCCACGTGGCGTTTGGCCAGGAATTCTGAGAGATTCGCGATTAGCTGTTGGCAATTTCTGGATATGGTTATCCGTTCAATTCCTGGTTCAACGCGAAGAACCTGTCCCCATTTACCGCGATCCGTTATAGCACTCTTTCAATTCCTCGATATTCGCGATATCAGGTGTTTTTTTCCCGGGCCCAGTCTTGAGCAGTCCTCATCTTGGAGATTCCATATTAGTCTCCAGAATTCTTTGGGATTTAGCGATTCAGAGGGGGGATCCCCCCTGGGGTAAACGGGAGATTATGTCCAGCGGTTCCTTTTTAAACACCAAGGGAACTGGTCAGGAAATCACGGTGAGGAAATAGGTACACAGAAGCAGACTCTGCACCTGGCCCTAGTTTGTGATAGCTGTTTACAATTTGGAACACTTACCTGGGGTCATACCTGGGGCCAAGGGCCTCAAGCGAGAAATTGTCACACAAATACTTTTCTAGTTATTGTCAAAACGATAAAACTAAACGGTCTGGTGTTCTTGTATGTATGAAAGTAGATCTTTTCAGATCGGCGCTTATATGGATCGGAAAAGAGGCAACAAAGCTCCAAATGAACGGATGAGTTAAAGGGCAAAAAAAAAAATCGTAGAACGATAATATCTCCATTAATATTAGGGCTAGAGATCTGGGACAACTTTCACAATGTGCTACACTTTATAGCGCATATTTCGGATATTGTTCACTTTTTGATGCGTCATGCTCATTATTGAGTAAAAAGACGTTTTCTGTTTTTCGAAAAACGAAAAAAAAAATGACCTTAAACTGTTTTGTTATAGCTTGACCCATTTAAATTAAAGATATCGCTCTCAGTCTCCAGCCTCTTATAGACATATGCATGACAATAATTTCTATCAAATCTGAGATTTTTCGTATGCGTCATATGACGACACGACGACGTCACTTCTGGTACATAGAAAACATTGTCAAAAATCGGAAAAAATGCTAAAAATGCAAATATTGCGCCATATTGTAGGGAATGCGATTTCTAGTTCAACGGATTAATAAAAACAATATGTTCCAATCTTACTTTTGGTTCCAGAGATGACGGCAATTCCTATGGGACTTCCAATGTTAAAGTCCTCTATCTCTCATGCTAGGAAAATTTCTTTGCCGCGTATTTCAAAGGTGCCTAGGCCCAACAGTGTCAAGATTTTTTCTTCAGTTAAACTTGGTACCCAGTAGCCTCTGTGCTTACTAGACAGAATTCGGGCAAGAAATGACGTCATAGGATTTTTTTGAAATTTGCCCCATTGTGAAAGATAGGGATTTTTGGTGCTTGCAGGGGCTGCCACGGGCGTCCCATTATAGTTATCGCTCTATGCTTGCTGTTGTGGATAGACAGTACTAGAATAAGCCGTCAACTGTAAACATGCAACATAGCCTTGTAACTTTTTGGTATATAGTCGAACGAATTTAACATTGGACCCTATGGAGACAATCAAACTTCCTTCTATATGGCGTACTTCTGTTCAAGCGATCTTACTTTGCTTTACCATGAGGAGAGATGTGGATGAGTACAAGAGGTCTACAATATACCCACCGCGAACGCGCGTCTTAGTTTTGTTTCCATGGCAACCGAATATTTGCCAAATGATAAAGTATACAAATTGGGTTTAACTTAAAAAATTCGTCACAAATCGGAAAAACAAGCCAGACCTTAGATCTTTGCGGATGATGGTAGGAAACATACGTCTTCAGATCACTATTGGCAGCTAATAATTATTATCCTTTTTATCTTGGCTGCAGTGTCCTTTCTTCGTCTGTTTTATTTTCATTTATCCTTACTGATGAAAAATAGCAATTTTCGGTAATTAGGTCAAGCCATATCAGCAGAGCTGACAGTCCTACCACCGTTCTAGTCAACGTTTTGGATTAATGGTACAAAGGTTAGTGTTTTGGTATTTGGACGTTGTCGTGCATCATGCCATGACGTCAGCATGACGTGAGGACGTCATAATTTGGTAAATGCCATTACTCGCCTATTATACGTCATAGCGACTTCCGGTTTATTTGAGGTTAAACCTTATACCAAGGGACAACTGGTGGTATGCGTAACTTTTTGGCGGTACTGAAGCGTGTGGGTCAAAAATGACGTCCAAGTTTACGTTACCGGACTTAATCGCGAGATCCTTTAAGTTTCAACTGCTTAGGCACTAGCTAAAATCACTAGAGGTACATAAGCAGGTAAAGCGAAAAAAATGAAGCTAAATTGTTCATGTTTGTAAGCGTCAGTGACGTCATCGAACTATCTCTAACCATACCAGTGCTCAGGATTGTTGTAGTGCCCTCAGTCATGCATCATTGCGCCGCAAAACGGGGACCCCCCTCGCTAAGCTCGCCCATGATGAGTCTACGGGAAAATCCACTCACGGCACTTTCGATTTGAAATAGCCACTGTTGCCCGCTGTAGGCGCTATTTTAGGCTAAATTTTAAGCTAAATTGACAGTTGCACGCACTGCTTAGGCTAAATTGGCCGCTAAAAGCCCCATTCAGATTAAATTGACAGCTGTAGGCCCAATTTAGACTCAATTGACCGCTGCAGGGCTGATTTCGGCTAAATTGACCGGCACACGCCCTGTTAGGCTAAATTGGCCACAATAGGCTCTATGTAGGCTAATTTGACCGTTGCAGGCCCTATTTAGGTCAAATTGACCGCTGCAGACCCTATCAGTGAGTAGCCATGAATCCATGGCTATGGTTGAAGAATCATAGCCATGTAGCATTCTATAGTGAAAAATCAACTTCACATGACAAATTGAATTGTTTAAGTATAGCTTTCATAATTAGTTTCAACAATGTAAAAGTACTTTTCTATATATAATTACGGATGTATGTACTCTTCAAAAGTTGTTAAAGTCTTCAAAAGGAGCTATAATTGCCTATTGGCATGAAAATAGACAACAACATGCCACCATTTTTTTTACAGGAAGTTGTTTACTGCACATGTGCAAGGACATCACATGATATTATAAGCCATGCTAATTGGTTCATTGTTCAGGAACCCAGTCATTGGGTCAGTGAAAACACATGTTTTCATATGAATTTCTGGTGACAAACTGGACTATTTTTGCCTTTCAAGAAAGGTTACTTATGTGATTAGTCAGTACTTGTCAGGATATAATTAAGAAAGGGATTAAGGTTTGTTTCTGTTATAAAACTTTTCCCTCGGCAAAGAGGAATCAGAGCTACACTTGGTCAAGAGTCAAAGTCAAACAACCCTGAAATGGGGGTTGTTCCAGACCAGAATTTTACTATGGAATGCGACTATAGGCTGTGTTTCAGCCCACACAGCCTAGGGTTCTGGGCTAATCAGTGAGGCTAAATTGAAAGCTTCAAGCCCTATTTAGGCTAACTGGCCCGGTGGGTGCGCTATTGAGGCCTAATTGGACCCCTGAAACATTGGATCACTGAGATCAAGATTTGGTCTATTTGATTCAGATTGAACCCCTCAGGTCCCAGTGGGCGAAAGAAGGTGAAGAGAGAGAGAGGAGCTGTACGACGTGGGTGCAAGTTACTTCCGTCAGTCCCATTCAGGCTACAGCTGATTATGGTCTAGTTTAGAAACTCCCCAATGATGTCACA
This sequence comes from Arenicola marina, assembly GCA_964019135.1. NCBI lineage: Eukaryota > Metazoa > Annelida > Polychaeta > Arenicolidae > Arenicola > Arenicola marina. Next base: position 21,771,905 of record OZ025251.1, on the reverse strand, counting down.
AGATTGACAGGAGAGCTTTGATGCAGTGCGTATAGGCATCTGTTGTCGAGGGCGTGTATTGTTCTCATGGTTGAGTGCTTTTCGTTGAGTTCAAGCCACTGAGCAGAAAAAAAGAGTCTCACCTATTTTTATCGCGCGCGGACGTGATGGCGAGCCGCGGTCGACATCACACACAAAATAGCGAACTGCGAACAGGCGCGTAGGGATATAAAGCCGGCCACCAACTTCTGCTCCTTTGACCAAAATGCTTCTCTCCGGATAACCCGCAGGCTTTTATGATTTAAACTCAAGACAGGGTGTACTTATTTGACATGGAGAAGAGGTTGGTAATACAAAAAATTACGGAATATATTGCTTTAAGGGGAAAGTCCCATCAACCTGTCTACTTCCTGGTGTATGCTTAATGCGCCCCAGGACGGGTGAGCGTGGAGGGTGGTAAATGATAAATGCGTATCAGGAAAAGCGGAACGGAGGGGCAGGTTACGGCCGACAAATTATTGTCCAAACTGGCATTGGCCCTGCTTTCATCACGCAAAGTACAGTCACGTAGTGCGTGCGACTAGTTGTCATTTGTATATTCTAATTACAAATCAAATATACATGACATCTACATAAAATTCAAAGCGTGTAAAATATGGTTTATTATTTTAAGTTTTACCTAAAATTATGTACATGAAACCGATGCATCTTTGGTTTACATTATTGAAGGTATTGATCGTGTCGGTGAGACAAAGAGAAGTAAACACATGCAAAGCAATGTATATTTTGTTGGTCATCGTCACTGTGTTCCTGAGGAATGCAGACCCTAAACTGAGCGGGCTGAAGATAGCGAAAGTAAATGTAGAAATGCAAAAACCAACTCGTCATTCTATGATTGGGCATGCTCATGGATATTCGTCTAACGTACGTGACCCAATAGGTAGCGCTTTCGACTGGTGCACAGTGCGCTCTGCGGGCCTGGCCAGCCCAAGCGGCCGGTGCGTGCGTTCTACCTGCATTGTTTGTACCAACTAGATTAATGGGTTAAAACGACAGATTGCAGCCAAATGTCTGTGAACTTACGGTATCAAAGTAGCATCTTAATGTAATATGGTAAACAAAGAAAGAGGAAATGTGAAGTCTGCAAAGGATTTCAAAACAATGGTCAAACGTCGGTTGTATTCTCGTGTCAGTGTAAATCTTGCGCACCGTGCAGCATATAACTAATGGGTAAGGATTGAAGAAATTATGGAATGAGTGTTAGATTTTTGATATCATATGTACAGGTATAGTCTACCTCTTCAGCTCAAGTAATTTTATCACTGTCGGTCAATATTACTTGTGCCAAGGTTTATTTTCGCCTTTTGATAATGAACTGTATCTCATCTTATTCCCGGAGGCATATAATAATTGTGTATTGATAAGCAAAGGATAAATATTGCGCATCGATACTGACGGGTTATCCCTACGTATTTCAGAAAAATTGTCGTCCACAGTTTATTATTAAGGTAAGCTACCCATAAAAAGCCTCGGCGATTTTGACCAGACCTCGGTAAACATCGGCAAACCTCGGCGGGCTGTAGGCCTGAGATTTTACGCAGTCTTAATGAAACAAAGCACGAATAAAATAATAAGCACAGCAAAATAAGTGGTGACATAGGTAAAATGAATAGAGCATCGTATAATAGTCTTTGGCGATTTAGAAAAGACCTCGGTAAACATCGACAAACATCGGCGGGTGTCAGTGAAAGGGGAATCCCCAACTCGTTACGTCATTCACAGGGGAATCCCCAATTCGTGACGTCATTCAGAGGGTATTTCCCCAAAAATAGCTCTTCGTGATAAATTCGAAAAATTAAAGAAAAAGGCATCGAGAAAACTTGGAAATAGTTCAGAAAACATTCTTGTTGATCATAATTATATCGGAGACCATTATATATAATCAGATTTATTAAAATGTGAACACAAGACGTAAATTACTGATAATTGGTGTGACAAGGTGCGCCAAAAAATATTTGTGAAATAACATTTTCAAGCTTCAGGACGTGATTCTCTGGAAATTATATTTTTCGTTATTTTTATTACAAGAACGATGTTTTTAGAAGTTTTTAAAAGTGGTTTGGTGTCAAGATTTTCAACTTTGATGAAATTATAGCCAATTTTGTAAAGGTGGTGATTTCAAACTTTGGCAAAAACTGTCATGATTTTGCATAATTGCACTTTATGATTACCATTCTGTAATTTTTTGTGGCAACTATTTACATTTCTGTATTGCACTAGGTTTAAGCTTTCCAAAAAGCTATTACTGATGATAATGACTTAATACTGAGCTGAATTGTTGCACAATTACATATTCGTGGTAGGTGTCAACTTTTGGTCATCTTGTGAAATGAGGGCATACTTGGAAAATGGAGAATATTTTTTTAACGGGACGGTAAATTATCCTAAAAATTCACCAGAAGGTGTGTAATTGGGTATACTTTCATAAAATAATCACAAATATGGAGTTCTTTTACTTTGCTATTATGGGTAGCTTACCTTAAGATGCGGGACTGCTCTTGTTCGCGGCGAACTATACCCCACTTCCGGTTTTAAATTATTCGCGTGGTTCACCAATCCGCTAAATTCAAATCCTTATTTGTGGGCCGCCACACTATAATGGTCATACCTCTCTTCTAGTGCGAGGGTAAGCCTGACTGGCCCTACTACCAAGTGTCATTATTTAGTAATACTTGGTCCCTCTACCTGTGCGCGAACGTGCTCGCGCGATCATAACGTCATCTTCCACGCACGCCATAAAACCGTTTATGACCGTCTGCCAGAAACTTCCATTCGTGGCGTTGCGGTGAATGATTTCATGTGACTTGGCGGAGCTCGTTCACACAAGGAGACACCAGCTTAAGTTGAAAAGGTCACTTATTCAAATGATGAAATAGCGAAAAATGTACAAGTACACATTGCCCGGCCCCCTTTTCAAGACCAACAACAATGGCGTGGCGTCTCCTTCAAGGGATATGATTGGCCCGGTCACGCGTCCTTTCGGTGCATATCGTTAACGGCCCACCGTACTCATGCGTATTTTAGCCTCCCTTAAATTACGTCATTATTTAGTAATACTTGGTCTTTCCATCTGTGCGCAAACGTGCTCGCGCGATCATAACGTCATCTTTCACGCACGCCACAAAACCATTTATGACCTTCTGCCCAAAACTTCCATTTGTGGTACCACACACCCCAGGGCTTGTAAGTTCGAAACGGCCGGGCCGGGTATATTCAGGACGCTTTAAACACGTCTGGTCATATCGCATCAATGGGAGAAGGAAGGGAGAGTGGAGCCATGTCCCCGCGGGTAAGCCCCTACTCTTTGCGAAGAAGGAAATGGGTCTTTATCTTGCGACCACACAGACATGGCCACAGCGGCACAGCGGGGCGCAAACCACCGATCAACGTGGCAGTCCGCAGTCAACCCCTGCGGCCTATACAGGAGAATAAACATATCAACAAAATATAAAACTCGAAAACCTCAACATGTAAACAATAATCGCCGTATGCTTACCTTAAATAATCATTCGACTATTTGGTATTCTCAGCACAAATGGTCGCGCAGTCTACCGTTAGAACATCGACTACAGAAGCAAATGCCCAAAATATGCAGTGCAGTGGTTCCGGCTTACGTGCCTATATACGTACGTATGTTAGGGCCCAAAACGTCATAGTGACGAAAACGTCAGATCACACGGTCTGAGGCATCTAGGAGCGAATGTACAGTTTCACACTGTGACACGATCGCAGTCTGTTGACCGGGGCTATGAATATATGAGGGAGTATCTCTTCAGTTTCAGATATATTTAAGTGCTTTCATAAACGATGGAATATGGGTATCCCCCCCCCCCACTCCCTCCGGGTCCATCCCTAGGACCCTTCTATTCCAAGAAACCTTAGATTTCCTTATTTTCCTGCACCTTAATTCGCAAATTTCGGCCTCCAAGAGGTCTCTAATTGTCAATCAATCAATCCTTTAGCTCCGAGTGGCCCCGCCCTGTCTCCTTCAGAAACGCCACGCAGGTTTGTGTGAGCGATAACCGGGATGGTTGAAATTAAACTTTAAACTGTATATTTCATTCTACCAAGGTATGACGTTTTGATCACCATGACGTTTTGGGTTCTAACATACGTACACCAGACCGGACTCGCTTGCCGCCTGCTTGCCACCCGCTCGGGTGGTACGCCAGGGCGCACAGCTGAATCGGTCACGCGTGATGAGCCGGTTCGCCTGTACCGTTGGGCAGAAGAAAAAGGTCACACGCATTGGGCGCATTTCTTTGGGCCAGGTTCGGTATCCCGCCCCGGGCCCGCAACACGTGACAGGGAACTTCCGAGTGTGCCGATAGGGATATGCCTATTCCAATGAAATGTACCCTTATGAAAATTTACTACAGTGTAACTATGATAAAACTATAGTAATTTTGACTAGAGTTATTTTGTCGTATTTTCGCCACTGTAGTATTTTGTACTACAGTAATACTATAGTTTTACTAGAGTAATACCATAGTTTGACTACAGTAATACTATAGTTTTACTAGAGTAATACCATAGTTTGACTACAGTAATACTATAGTTTTACTAGAGTAATACCATAGTTTGCTATAGTTTTACGACAGTAATACTATAATTTTACTACAGTAATACCATAGTTTGCTATAGTTTACTACAGTAATACTATAGTTTTACTAGAGTAATACCATAGTTTGCTAGTTTTACTACAGTAATGTTAGTTTTACTACAGTAATACTATAGTATTACTGTAGTACAAAATACTACAGTGGCGAAAATACCACAAAATAACTATAGTCAAAATTACTATAGTAGTGTAGTTACTGTAGTTATACTATAGTAATATTAGTCGTAAGACTGTAGTTATACTATAATACTACTACAGTTGTACTGATCTATTGTTATCCTATAGTAATATTAGTGGCACTACTGTAGTCATACTATAGTTGATTATGTCATAGTATGACTATAGTTCACCTATAGCCTGTCAGACTATCATATCATATTGGAATTGTCCCTTACGAAAAACTACCATGAGATTACCATGGTATACCATGAGATTACCATGGTATACCATGATAAATTTACCTAGGTATTTTGAAACAGGTATACCATGGTAATTTACTATGGTATACCAAGTACCAGGGTATGCTAATTTACCATGGTACTTTACTACATGGATACCATGGTATATTATGGTATCAATCACCATTACATATAGCGATATATATATATATATATATAATGCCAGAGTCTGAAAAATACAAGAGTAAAGAATACAAACATTTACAATCCACTTTCATATATATGTATTGCAATAAAACGATGCAGTGTGTGAACCTGTGACATACGCGCATTATACACACATAATTAACTAAAGGTTACCTGTCACATAAATGACAAAAATTCCAAAAGATTTATATAATATACACATTCTAGCTGTATGGATATATTAGAAAAACAAGCTACTATTATGTGAAAAAATGTTCATTGCTTATATGCATATTGACATAAAATTAAATCAACAGATAATATTAAGATACACCATATAGCAGCATCATAGTCACACACCTTCAAATTTAAATTTCACATCTAAAAAGTGCCAGGATCTTTCCAAATTAAAACAATGCTCGTTTGAATGATTCATATATTGATATTAAATAAAATATTGTTCATTTCAGAGCTTATACATTTGAACGAATTGAAAAGAAAATGCCATCATGGAATTTTGTCCAGTCATTATATGCACAATAAAATCACATGTATATAGACGACATAAAAACCAGCTTATTATTCAACTATTTCAAATAATGTATACTCTAACTCATATACAATAAATGACTTACAATTGAATTGATAAAGTATGCTCTCTTTTTTTGTAACAGATACAAATTCCACTTTAAAATAAGATGCACTACCATGCAGTACTTCGCATCTACTACATAACTACTACTTAACTTTAAAACTACTATTCAATGCATATAACATATAAGCTTATAAATAATCCTTTATACAAATATATTCATTTTAACTTGTAAAACAAGTAGATCCCGCAGTTTTTCTTCTTATTATCCAGCCCTTACAACGTGGCTGATCTTTTTTCGCATTAGCATGCAAATTTCTTTTACGTCATTGCCAGGAAATTCTCTCCTGACTTGACCTGCAAAAAAGGATACACTTATCGTCAGTAAATTATCATTCACCAATGCTGTTTAACATTGTAAGACATGGGTGATAAAATGTTAGAAAGCTATCTTACGAAACTTTATACTATATTTATTATTACCCCAGTACATTATGCAGGAAGCAAAACAAATACCAAAGAAAATGTTGTAAACAGTATAGCCTGAAAACAAGACTATACCGTAGTATAGAGTTCCCACATGAAACATAAAGACAGTTCCCTGAGCCATTGAAAGTTACCCTGTGTAACAAAAGGTAGGCCTTCAACCTCCCCACACAGACACCACTAAATAATTGGGGGGAGGCATCCAACAGGGTTGGTTGAGGCATCCATAGACCCATATACCAAGGAAGAAACAAAGTATCTTTTAAACAAGATGTTAACGAGAGGAATGCATAAGACATACAGAAGTCACAATCTTTGTACAGTTGTGCGAAGGTTCATACACACCATATGGGGGCACAAACTCCAGAGAGGGAGTGGGGGTGGGGCAGGTCGAACCACAGGCGCTGCAGATCGACTGACACAGGCCGGGGCCTGTGGGTCGAACCTTGGCGCAAGTGCCCCCAGGCAAGCCAGCTTCTCTAGGGGCACAACGGTAACCATGTTAAATTCCTTCGACGTTAGTAGGGAATCGACTGTGGCTTTTGTTGAAATGTGTACACGCGAAATCATAGTACTTACATCTTCTGTATGCCTTGTTCTATGATCTGACATCAATAAAATATGTCAACTCTAAGTTCTTCCTGTTGTATTTCACGAAAACATTTTGAAAACAGGCAGCCTTTTCCCTACTCGCCGCCATTTGTGACGTGTGGCGCCACCAGCGGCCAATACCGTGTGGAAAAAATCAACGTTGCGTATCAGATGCTCAATTTACTACCTCCGGTATCCTCCTCCGGTACATACCACGTGGCACATGTTTTTGTCTGCACTCTAAACGTCGTCTTAGCAGCGTATATATCGTGTAAATCATAATCCCATTGTCACATCGTGAGGGCTTTTGGCCTGGAATACACATTATTACAGTGAGTTACGGTATATTGCTTTCTTATATGATTTCTGGTATTGGTCACTTTGGGCAAATTCATCCGGACCCACCCCGTGGAGTCCGAGATCTCATGGGCCATCATGGGTCGTAAGCGTGTGGAAAAGCGATGTGTGCGATGTGACAGTGTTTTTGAACGTAAAACCCATGGTTATTACCGACTAGTAACCTCACAGGTGCTCACTCCCAAATCGGCATCACGCCTAGTGCCCGACTTAAACGAGGTCGACAAGACATTTTTGTGTAGATGGTGTGTCAGGGCTGTGAGTGCAGGGGATCCATTTGTCCTAGGACGAAAGCGCAGATCAACCCCCCTGAAAGGGATTCCGGACAAGCGCCTTAATCAACAGGCGACACCGGCGAGGCAGGGGACACCAGCGACACCGGCGAGGCAGGCGAGGCAGACGACACCAGCGACACCGGCGAGGCAGGCGACACCGGCGAGAAAGGCGACATGGATGCCGAGGAGGGCAGGGGAGGTGACACCATCGCGGCAGGTGACACCTTCGAGGCAGCCAATGCGCAGGACACCGCGCAGGACACCAACAAATTGGCGCTTTGGGCGGCTTGCGACGCCGACGAAATGGCCGACAGGCTCCAGAGGCACACGGTTTAAGACCGAGGCCATGTCACAACTGCGCGACTCTCACTATGTGGGTCTTTTGCGTACTTTAATCAGGCAGAGTCCGGCGGCCAAGCAACCCTCCTAAAGGTCCATGCAGGCTTGATCCTGAAGGAAGTGGCGCGACTACGCGGAGGTAAGGCAGTGTTGCCTTCTTTGCGACAACCACTGACCCTGGGTGCGCTGGGAGATTTCAAGTGGTCGACGCTTGTGCGGGAGGCCAAAGAATCTATACCGGCCGTAACTTCCATCATTGAGATGGTAAACCCACTACCGAAGAATGCGCGGCTTCGAGGACGGAGAGGTGCGAAAAGGTAAGCCTGCTACTTGTAATACGTTCAGTGGCGTATCCCGGGGGGCGGGGGGGGGGGGCGCCGGGGGCGGGCGCCCCCCCCCCTTTCAAGAACGAGCCAAGTACTGTTAAAGTCAGATTTTTGAGGAAAAATTGAGTTGTGGATGTAAAATAATCGCACGCAGGGTCTGGCGCCGCCCCCCCCCCCCCCCCTTTACAAATTCTTGTTATCTGCCACTGACGTTGACTCATTATTTATGGAAATGGAGGCAAAATGGAGGCCATTGTAATCACGTACTATTGCATATATATCTCATTGTAATGACGTATTATCTGATTAATTAATTCCTGGCAATGTAGGCAACTTTTTGAATTTATTAATAATTAACTTATTTGTAATTCCTTTACAGGCTTTCAACCACGGACGAGCTTGCGACCAAGCGTGATTCACGGGTTGGCATGCTGGTTGCAACGATGGCCTACAATTGCAGCTATCGCCGCTACAACTTTGTGCAGGCCGCCCTTGGTGTCGACCTCTGGTGCCAAGGAGCAAGCCAGAAGACGGTGATGCGGCTTAACCATCTCGGCGTTTCCCAAGGTGTGGATGCGGCGCGCCATCACATTGACCGGCTCTGTGTCGAGCATGATGCAGAGCTCAAACGGCTCAAGGACACAATCCTGGTAAGTCACTTTAAAAAAGTTTACTTCGGATACATATCGACTTTTCCATTCTTGACAACGTCATTCAACACATAATGCCTCATTACAATGACTTCATCACGCTAATTTTATCATGCGGGGTATAATATAACATTCATATGCTATCAGCCGACCATAGTAGACTGGTACATTTACCATGTTATGCCATGGTGTACCATGGTAAATGTACCATGCATAATATACAATGGCAACTGTACCATACTATTTACTACGTTTAATGGTGGCATATTTAACATACATCATGGTATTTTTGTCCTATCATATCACCATTGGTCATTGTATCATATACAAAATTATTTCACAGTACATGTATATATATATTACAAAAAAATCAACCACAAATATTGCAAACTGTATTAATAATGAACATAACTGCATTTTTTTTCATTTTTAATGTTTTATTCATCCTTTTGGTTTTTATGCACTGGTATAATAAATTTCCCGGTAAAATGCATTATTGCAACAAAAAACATTTTTTCCAGGGAAATGACAATAACCTGGTAATGCTGTAAATGCAATAATTGACACCTTCACTCATTGCTCATTGAAACTCATTCTATGGAATCTAGCTAAGACTTAATACACATTTAACACCTGACATAATTTATATTATGTGTATGAACTATAAATAATAAATGTTTAATGGCATATTGTGTAAAATTTGCGAAAAGAAGCAATGTTCCTAACTTAGCATTTGGGTAAAATAGCGCTTTATAATGGCGAAATATATACCTTACAGAATATTACATAGTATATAATATTCCATAGTTTACTATAATATTCTATAGATGCTACTATAGTATTTTACATATTGATATAGAATTCTATGGTATTTCATATTGCTATGAAGTTGTATAGTATTACAAAGTATACTAGTATGTACTATATACAACTTTACTGTAGAATTTCTATATGTCTAGAATTCTACAGGAATATATATCATTCCTCCCTATAATAGTAATAGCATAATTCTTAGTACTAGTATGTACTGTAATGATCCACAGAATCTTACCATAATATTTCCATAGTAATTCTATAGTAATCTATGGACTACTATATTACTTAGTAACTACAGTATAATATAACATGCCATTGTTTAGTATAGTATGTACTGCGATACGGCGGGTAGGGGGTGTGCTCTATAAAAAAATTAGCGACCGGGGGGGCCCCCCTGCATGGCCCGTCGCGAACAAATTAGAAGTAGCGGGCGCATGTGTGCAGCTCCGACTTGGGACCGGGGAGGCTCGTTAAAAATTGCGACACGGCGGGAAGGAGGCGTGCTCTATAAAAAAAATTAGCGACCGAGGGGGGGGGGGGGGGGGGTCTGCGCGGCCCGTCGGGAACAAATTAGAAGTAGCGGGCGCATGTGTACAGCTCCAACTTGGGACCAGGGGGGACTCGTAAAAAATGTCGACACGGCGGGAAGGGGGTGTGCTCCATAAAGAAACTAGCGACCGGAGAGGCCCCCTTGCAAATAAATTTGAAATAGTGGCCACATGTGTGCAGCTCAGACCGGGGGGTGGGGGGGGGGGGGTGGAGCATACGGGGGGCAAGGCCCAATGCTTCAGACCTGCCATGCCATAATTCGGTCGTTTCTAATGTAAAGTTTGGTATTCTTTGCTCAGAATTGCGTGGTGTGTGGACCAATAGCAATTATACCTTGTCCATAACAAGACATGGCAAAATGGCAATGTCGCTCTTGCCAAAGGCCGTCGGCAGAATGGCAAAAACGTTCTTCCCCGAACAAACAGATTTGATTCCACTTATTTGCTCAGGCTTGAGGCTGTACTCCAGCCCTAAAGCCCGCGCGACGTCTTCAATAACTACGTCCATGACCGATATTTATCTATGACCAAGTAGAATACAATAAACCGCACGATATACGACGCTAAAACTACGTTGGCGATAATAAAGAGAGTGCAGACGAAGGTAGTAAATTGAGCATCTGATACGCGACGTTGATTTTTTCCACACGATATTGGCCGCTGGTGGCGCCACACGTCACAAATGGCGGCGAGTAGGGAAAAGGCTGCCTGTTTTCAAAATGTTTTCGTGAAATACAACAGGAAGAACTTAGAGTTGACATATTTTATTGATGTCAGATCATAGAACAAGGCATACAGAAGACGTAAGTACTATGATTTCGCGTGTACACATTTCAACAAAAGCCACAGTCGATTCCCTACTAACGTCGAAGGAATTTAACATGGTTACCGTTGTGCCCCTAGAGAAGCTGGCTTGCCTGGGGGCACTTGCGCCAAGGTCGAACCCTACTCCCTCCGGCGTTTGGGGTTACTGTACTGTAGTGTAGATGGTGTGTCAGTGGCTGCACAGGCGCCGTAAATCAACTGACACTGTGACAGATGCCGGGGAGGGAGGGGGGGGGGGGGTGAGTGGACTATCAACTGATCAACAAGTTTCAATTTATAAAGGCTTCTGTTCGCCTTATGTTAGTGTGTCACGCTCGAACCTGGGTGTCTTCAGGTTCTATACAGTATAGTATTGATAAATACATACCTTTCATTCATATACATAAGCAAATATTTGTGAATATAAGCAAATCGTATACACATGCCGTAGGACTTCGTCTTCGCCTTTCCACAACATTTTTCAAACTTCGCGCATGCGCCACGTCGCGGGCTGTGGCACGCTGCAAATCTCACTGGTGTTTGAGGGCGGAGGGGTGGGGGGGTGGGGGGGGGACTTAGTACATTGTTGGGATTGCGGGTGGGGGGGGGGGCGGTCCGCGGTAAAGCCACCCCTACTTCACCGCCAAAATACGCTCGTAGGGGGCATTTCACTTTTCACCTTGAAAATCGGCTCGAACGTTTGAACGCGAAAATATCCGCTCGGAAGGGAAATTCCTTTTACATTGGACCCACCCCGGGGGGGGGGGGGGGCACTACATGTAGTTGGCTATACACATATGTGCCGCCCAAATGACCCCTTTTTTCGCTTGTTTTCTCTCTTTCCTCGGAACAGAAACGTGCTTTTTCTCTCAATGCTTTCTCAAATTTCTCTCCATCCCCAAGGAAAGAAATGGTCCATATTTGCCTCGCATATTCATGTGATTCCCGCGCCTGGAATTTTCAATTAGCTGACCGCTTCACCGGGCCGCTTCACCGGCCCCACCGGGAACCATGCCTGAGCAAGGGCTTTTAACGATCCGTGTCGGTGTCGGTGTCGGTGTGTTCGGTTAGTGTCTGTTTGTCACGTGACGCATTATCTTTCGAATGCCTAAAGATATCGACTTCCAAATTCACAGAAAGATGCGGAATGGTAATCGTCAGGCTAAGTTCGTAGATGGGCCATGTAGGTTAAAGGTCAAGGTCACAGGAATTTTTCGAACTTCGCTTAACCATTCGTTAATTCACGTATTGGGCTCGTAGGTACCTTGTATACGTTGTTTCAATTTTGAAAATCGTCCGAATAGTTTCTCTGCAAAAAAATCCCAAGGTTTAACATGGGATCCTACGGCAGCATTTTGGCGGGAAAATGGTCTCAATTTCTCCGTGACATTAGTAATTGGGCACGAATAACTATATTGGTCAAGGTCACGCTTCCAAGGTCAATGTCCCAGCAAGGTCAAGGTCACGAAACAGGTTTTCCCGCGTAACTCCGTTAATATCGGGTCTAGAGATTCGCTGTTTGTTTGACAGTATTTGTCAGAGAGAGGCGGAAACGCAATACTCGCTCAGATTTTTCCGAATACAGAACGATTTTCGAGTAATCGGCCAATCAATATTCGGCGTACGTGTCAAGTGGCGTTTTGAACTTTGCAAGGTCATAACTCGGTCAATATTTTGGGCTAGGGAGCCCAGATTTGGCATGTATGGACAGCGAAATGTGAGCTAGGTACACGAAACCACCTCAGAATTGCTCTATGACGCTTAGTTTGGCCGCTAGAGCGCTCGCAAGAGGTGCACCCCCCTCCATGCCGACGCTGCCATTATGAGTCAACGGCGATATGGACCGGTACCCTTTCGGGGTTTCGATGGCCGCCGTTTGCTTAATAGTGACGCTAGAGAGTCGGGACGGGCAAACGTCGACTTGGGTATGAAATCCGCCTTCGCTTTTAGCCTATTACGCTTAGTTCCGCCGCTAGGGGGCTCCGTAATTCAGCGATGACGAGTCCGAGAAGAGCGATTAGGGCGTGACCAAGGACACGTAGGAAATCGGGATTTGAACGTATTCACTCTAAACGACGCCCTCGACCTGGAAACATAGCCCGCGTTAAACCGCAGCCGTTAGATGGCGCTCGTCCAGCACATCACGATATTTGGGGTCCAATTTGGGCTAATTTGCGCTTTCAGCCAGCAATTTGGCCTGGCTACAGCTTTCAGTGGGCGATATGACGATGGGTCTTAAAATGGTCGAATTAGTCCCAAAACTCCCATTTTGGTCCCTTCTCAAGCTCTGCTTGACCGTCTAGTTCTACATTTCGGTCTATTTCGGTGTTTCTATGAACCATGGTCGCGCGCACTCAAGTTCGCGCTGAATGAAATCGAAATAATGTGGCACGTGTTGTCCAATGTTTAAATCTGAAATTGAATTTCTGCTTTTATAGAAGGATACATTTGAGAGTATATATAGTTTTGAAATGGCTTGCATAACAAACATACGACTGACCAGAAATGATTACAATGTTTATAAAACCTTATCCATGTGTACACTACTGTGTATGCCATAATAATAAACCTATATACGTTGCATATCTTTCAGCGCCTAATTGGGATGCCATTTTTTCACCAAAATACTCTCTCTCGAGGACCGAAAAATCGCGCCCTTTTCTCTCGCTCTCCATGTGCCATACATGACCCGGGCGGCACACCCCCACCACTGTTACAATATGGTGCCCCCCCCCCCGGGGGACCCACTCGGTTTATTACTTTCCCCGGCAAACTCGGCCTATGAACGCACATTTTCAGAGTCCCGCGACCGAATTTGGTGGTGCAAAAGTAGGTGGGAGGGGGGCTTGACTGCGAACCCCCCCCCCTCAAAACCCGGCAATAAGCACCCCCCCACCCCCCCTCCCCGGGGATACTGCATAGCCGATACGCCAGTGTAGCTACTTATTCTCGTAGTCGTATTCCCGTATTGATTGCATGATTCCCCTAATTTAGAATAATGGAATGACAGTTCATGATAACCATAATGGTAATTCTGCGTGCGCTCAACGGTTCTGTTGAATATAGCAGGACCAAAAAAATTAAAGTTTTTAAGTTTCAGTATTCAACCTGTGCTCAACCTCATAGTTAGTTTTTAATTAGTCTTTTAATTGTGCATCTGATTCAACAGTTGAGAACTTTCACTGCATAGTTAGTTTTCAGTTGAATCTCGATCAGTTAGGTCTCGACTGAGAAATAAGTTGTTTTCTGTACGCCGGGGATATTATGTGCAGTTATATCATGCACATCATTGTATATGGAATACTCTGCTGATACCATGGTATAATTCTGGTGATACAATGATTTACCATAATATTTCACGGTAATATATGATACATACCGTACATGGTAGGGTATATATGGTTTACCATGATATACCATGGCAGGATATGGTTTATCATTGGTACCATTGGTGAAGTTGTACCATTGTAGAAGTTGTGGCTGATGTGCCTGCCTTTTGCCCTATTAGGGGGACTCCTATAATTTGATTTGCTCTTTAACCATGTTAACTTACAGCCCGGCTATTATCGTGGTCAACTATGGTACATCGCTGTGTAATGAATAATATATCATGGTACATAGCATATATTTTGGTAACCTAGCTACCCTGGTATATCATGACACATGATGGAAAAGCAGTAGACACTCCAACTCTACTTTGATATAGTGTGGTTATGCCAAATTACTCCATTGTAAATTATGATAATGTCCGTCTACCATCATGAAATCAATACCAGGGTTGGTTGTATATTCAGGACGCTTTAACCATTTTTGGTCATATCGCGTCAATGAGAGTGGAGCCAAGTTACCGGGGGTAACCTCCTACTCTTTGCGTAAACGCACATGGGATCTTTATCCTGCGACCACAAAGACATGGCCACAGCGGGAATCAAACCTTCGATCCGCGTGCCATTAGGCTCTCAGGTGACCAGAGCACTCAATGCGAGCGCTCTAACCCATTAAAAATATCATGGTTAACTATGATATATCATGATATATCATGATGTACCATAGTGTAACCTGGTATATCATAATATGCTATAGTATATCACGCC
This sequence comes from Arenicola marina, assembly GCA_964019135.1. Classification (NCBI taxonomy): domain Eukaryota; kingdom Metazoa; phylum Annelida; class Polychaeta; family Arenicolidae; genus Arenicola; species Arenicola marina. Next base: position 21,756,783 of record OZ025251.1, on the reverse strand, counting down.
CTTCCAAGGTCATAGCATGGTATATCTTAACTTCATCATGATATTACCATGGTAAACTATGATATATCTTAGTATTCTGTGATATATCATAATATACCATGGTATATACCGTGGTATATCATAAGATGCTATGGCATATCACACCCTTCCATAATACCATAGTATATATCGGTCGATTATCATGAAATTACCATGATATGCCATGATATATCATGGTATTTTTTCGTAAGGGATGGAATTACTGTAAAAAATGATTTCTAGACATAATATTGTGGTTATACTACAGTAACCAGATAGTAACTCTAGTAATATTATCCTCACTATAGTAATACTATAGTAGTCAGATAGTGACTATAGTAATATTATGCTCACTATAGTTATACTATAATAGTCAGCTAGTGACTATGGTAATATCATAGTAATATTGTGCTGACTATAGTAACACTATAGATGCTGTAGTGATATCATAGTAGTACTATGATAATAATAGTTCTACTATAGTACTCTGTAATTCCAGACATAATATTGTAGTAATACTATAGTAGTCAGACAGAGACTATGGTCATATTATAGTAATATTATACTGACCATAGTATTACTATAGTAATATTGCATTAGTATTGTACTATTATGGTATAACTATAATATTACTATAGTGAATTTTCTTAAGGGTACACACCGTTCACATCCGGTGCACCTTAGGGCACTGGAACCAACCTACTCTCATCACCTTTCAATCAGCCGCCATCTTCTCTCAAATGTCCCGTGCTGTTTTTGAACGGGGCACATCGGCATACCGAATGGATGCGCGAGCACCCATACCCTGGTGAAAGAAGTGTCGGGCGGTGAATCGATGCGTAATGTGCATATTCAGTCCACCGTAGGGATACAGCCGGATTACCAAAGTGATGCGCCCACTGTCGGCCTACAAAGTGGAATGTTTTGGTTATTTTCCAGTCCAGTGTCCAATGTTCTCAAAAAAAAAGGGTCAACCCGGGGTAAATTAACCTTGGCGAATGCCCATGTAACAGTACATCCTTGAAAAAGAATGTACGAGGCGCAAGCCGAGTATATATCTCTTCAAGAATGAACTGTTACACGGGTATTCTCTGACTTAAAGTACGGTGAGCCTCACGTGTTCCCTGTAGCGTGAATGAGAGTTATTTTAAGATGTACATGGCATCTCTCGCTTCCGAAACCAATAAAATAGCTGACTGAATTCGGTCCATCTTCTATCTTAGAATTCACGAAATGTATTGTTGTAGCAATGGCAAACTTGAGTCATACGTGAGCTAAGCTGAAACGGCGGTTCGCCCTGACATGGAAGAACGTCGAACCCTGCAGCAGTGCAGACACCAGTCAGTTCAGTTTATCTATAGATTGCAAGAGGGCAGTCGTGTTTCGCATCAAGGCGCGTTGGCCACTTCACATAGATTATGTGCTCTTATAAAGACGATAGTGGTCATTTGAATGTGGAATATGACATCGCAGCGATGTTGCGATGGTGTTTGAAACAGGTAACATCCAGTGCGTTAATGTTGATGGATAGGATACGCTTTGCAAAATGAGTTTTATGGGATGCACGAAAAGAAAAATAATTTCTTGTGTGATTACTGAAGGATATAAGAAAATATCGGTATGCATTTTTTTACATAAGAATTACACATGATATCAATTTAAGTTTCTAAAATTGGATTTCGTGGTCTACGCTTGTTTTAGAGAGAAATGTGTATCTGCTTTTCCCAGAGCATTCCATCGACCGTCAAGCTTCCAGCTCATCATCCATTTAGTTTGTGACATATTTCAGAGAAACTCACTTATTGCACACGCTTGGCTTGGACTGCGATTTCGATTTCGTAACATTGAAGGAAGGTTGTCCAACTGGAATTATCAGCTCGCTAAAACAGTACATTCTTGAAAAATAATGTACAGTTTAGACAATAGGATGACGTCATAACAGTACTTTAACGTCTGAACTGTGGGTTCGGCCATGTGGTGCCGTTAGGTCCAGCTCCTAGGTCCAAAGGGGCCGGCCCGGTAGCTCAGTGGGTTAGAGCGTTCGCATTGAGTGCTCTGGTCACCTTAGAGCGTAACGGCACGTGGATTGGTGGTTCGAGCCCCGCTGTGGCCATGTCTGTGAGGTCGTAGTATACAGATCCCATGTCCTTCTTCGCAAAGAGTAGGGGCTTACCCGCGGGGACATGGCTCCACTCTCCCTTCCTTCTTCCATTGACGCGATATGACCAAAAGTGGTTAAAGCGTCCTGAATATACAACCAACCAATTTTATGCATGATAGGCATGAGGCCGTCTGGTGGCCGAAGGGCTTACATATATTGAGATTTGTAACCAATACGACGGGTAGGGTAAATGAATGATTAATCAAAAGTTTTAGTTATTCCGAATGAATCGAGAAATACAAACCTTTAAAGCAGCCTACAATTTAAACATAAAAACTGCACGGACTAGTTTATCGCGCGCGGACGTCCTAGTGAGCCGCGGTCGACATCAAAAAGAATACCGAACAGCGAACAGGCGCAGGGATATGAAGCCAGCCACCAACTTCTGCTCCGGTGAACAAATTTGCTTCTCTCCGGATAGCCCACAGGCTTTCAGGTTTTAACTTCAAGGCAGAGTTTACTTATTTGACACGGAGAAGAGATTGGTAATATAACAATTACAGAACATATTGCTTTTAAACGGTTGTGGTCTTCTGCTGCGGTCCAGGCTGTCATGGTTCCTGACCTACGCCGTGCTGCTGCTGCTGGTCACGATGGCCGTGACGGTGCTGGCCAAGCTCATCGGTCTGATCCAGACTGGCAGCATCCCGCTCTTCTTCCTCCTCCTCTTCCTCTACGGCCTCAGCATCATCAACCTGGCCTTCTTGCTGACCCCCTTCTTCACCAAGGCCGAGGTGGCGGGCACCTTCGCCAGCCTGGCCACCATGGTGCTCAGCCTGCTCTACCTCGCCGTCAGCCTGACCAGGGACGAGGTGCAGACGGCCGAGGGACCCGTCTCCTCCATCCCCGTCTGGGGGCAGTGGCTGCTGGCCCTCTTCTCCCCCGTCGCCCTGGCGCTTGGCATTGATCAGGTATGTCAGTCGCTATGGTACCAGGTATTGGTACCATACCATACCTCATACCAAGTACAGTGCCTTTGTACGACAGTGATTCACGAGATTGCGTCACCCGTAGGGTGAGAATGACGTAAAATGTAAAATCCGGATTATATCTTTGGCCCACTACAATGACCTTAACCTTAACAACTGACTTAATTGTGACTTTATTTGTGACATATTTGGCCCCTGAGATCCAGATTTGACACCTTAGATCCAGATTGACTCCTCAGATCTATATTTGATACCTCCGATCTATATTTGATACCTCATATCCATATTGACCCTTCAGATCCGGCAGCTCTAAAACTGTCGCCATAGTGAGCATCCTTCAATTGTTTGCCCCATCCCAAAAGTAAAAGTCACTCTTTTGTTTCGCCCTCGAGCTCAACGATCTCGCTCGGTGGACAGCTAAAACCAAACTGCCCGTTTATTCAGTTTCGGTCTACATTTCTAGTCTCTACATCCCTACTATGCACATTTGTATAGCAACCAACTGAATCATCCCACCACCCCAGCTTCAACCACCCCTCCCCCGCCCCGCCCCCCACAACAGTATGCCTACACTGGCACCGCTCGCTGTAGTGTTGTTATGATAAGATTAGCGAGGCGCGCTGTGTTGACATCCCCGATAAGCCCAGTGACGAGTCTCCAGCGACACATCATGGATGTCGACCAGCTGTTTTTAATAGTTAATAACTCTCGTAGGGTCCTATGTTAATGTTTAGCAATTTTTTGCAGACAAACTAATTAGGCGATTTGCAAAATTCAAAGACGTGATACAAGTTACCGACGGGCTCAATACGTGACATAATGTACAGCGTCATTAAATAAACACTGTGAACGTTATAGCGACTTTCCCGATTGTTGGTTCTATCTACCAATGGTTAAGGAACAAACAAAAATTTCCTGTGACCTTGACCTTTGACGTACATACCCCGCTAACGAACTTGACCGAGATATGTCGAATACCTATTGATGGGTAAAGATACGCAACGAAATGTTGCGTTTTGCGACCTACAGAGCGCGCGCACACACACACACAGAGACAAGGCACATCACCCTGGCGGCTGAGAGTTTATGGCTCAAATGGACGTCTGATGACGCACGACTGTTGCATGGGGGACATGTCGCTGCACACTATAATTCAAACCGGGATCTTATGGGTCAATTATGAAAGGAATTACAACGCTTCGCAGCTTTCTATGCTGATGCAATTGCAGTAATCTCGACCTCAGGTAAACGTGCGGGGGGGGGGGGGGCTGGGCGCCAGGTTCACGGTGTAAGAGAACCATGCAGAAAGCAGCTGACCGGCAGCGGAGTGGTCAGCAGTATACAGGGTAGGGGTGTGGGGTAGGGGTGCGTGTGGGTGAGGGGAGGGGAGTGCGCCAGCGAAGAATTTCATGGCGTGCATGCGAGTGTGTATTGGCGTGCTTAGTCGAGTTACCCAAAAGTGCCAACACTGTGTGTGTATTAGCGGGCAAGGCCAGAGGTGGGGGTGGCGGGAGGGGGGAGGGGGCTCTCTATTCGCGGTAAGGGCACCAAATGTGGAATTTTTTTGAAATTTCCAAAGCCTGTAGCGTGAAAACTATTGCTCCTACGTAAAATTTGATATAGCGATAACGAGAAAGACATTCAGGAGCTGAGTATATAGACATTAATATTGTGTTTCTAGCTGTAATATTAAGCGAGTTAGACCGAAAAATGTGTTTTGGACGTATGACGTCACTGTGATGTTGACGTTTGACCGATTTCACCCGGCAACGAACTTGACCTGAGATTAGACTTCTGGCATTAGTTGGCAAAGTTTGACAACGATAGCTGCAAGTGTTCGACAGTTATCGTACACACAAGGCACGCGCGGGGGGGGGGGGGGGAGTCGGCTCTCGGTTCACTGTAAGAGCACCATGCAGCCAGCAGCAGAACGGCAGCGGACCGGTCAGCAATACACAGGGTAGGGGTGGGTGTGGGGTGTGGATAAGGGCGGGAGTGTGCGCCAGTGAAGCGCATCAAAGCCAGATAGCGTGTGTGTATTGGCGGGCATGGAGAAGGCCGGGGTGGGGGCGGCGAGAAGGGGGTCGCGTTAGGCGAACAGAAACGCCGTATAGTTTACCATTACAATGGTATTTTAGTCGATTTACGCAAAAGTTTTAACACGGCGAATTTTAACCATATTTTTCCCTGAAAGGCGATACAATTCATCAGTGTCCTATACCATTTTCAAGTTTGTACGGTCAATATTGAGGGCACCGTGAATTTCATTAATTTTAAATTGAAATGACCCGTTACGTGATAACCACCAGTCCGATTTTAGTACAATTTTAAAAATAAGGTCCGAATTTATGCCCCAGTCTGTGGTAAATATTGGTGGGCGATAGCTTAAAAATTGAAAAAGTCGGGTTCGAACCTCCAACTTCCAGGCGCTCTGGCACCGTTACGTTGCGCACTCCGGGTTCAAGCTGAGATTGGATTTGGCATAAGCTACGTCACCCCTATCCACTAGGGCAAGTTTTGTGTTCAGATGTCTTTCAGTTTTTGAGCTACAACCGAGCACTCGACATTTACAATAGTCAAGGAAACGACCTTGACCCTTGACCTAGGTTGCTGAAATGTAATCAATTTTAAGATACAACCTTAAGTAATCTTTGTGTCAAAGATGAGTTGCGTGGCTTATAGGTTTCTCTGTTTTGGGCTCATTGTAAATTTCAAAAATGTCCTATCTTTTACAATTGGGACATTTTTGCGTTGCTATTGAAACAAAACGTAACCGTCCGATTGCATTCATCTTGCCCATACTTGATAAGGCCGTCCCCTAGGAAGCCTGTACCAAGTAGCGTGAGGCTATGTGCATTTTAACTGCACCGAACATGGAAAAAAGTAAAATTTGTATCTTTCATAATGGGATTTTCCGTTGCCTTGGAAACGAATACTACGAGTTCGATCGCCGTAATTTTTTGGCATAGTCTATCTAGGTGGCAGACTGAATGTCCCTGCCAAGCGGCGTGGAGATACCTGTATGGCAAGTTGTCAAAATCGGGGGACAAACTTCTATTGGCTCATAATGGGGATTTTTGTCGCCTTGGAAACGGACACTATTGATGGGATCACTATAATTTTAGACATACTGTACCTGAGTGGTACCTTTAATGTCCATGCAAAGTCTGGTGGCAATCGCTTTGAGATTTAAGGAAAAAAACGTGTGTGGAAATTTTTGAAATTTCCAAAGCCTGTCGCGTGAAAACTATTGCTCCTACGTGAAACGAGAAAGATATTCGGGAGCTGAGTATATAGACATTATTTACGTGTTCCTAGCTGTAATATTAAGCGACTTAGGCCGGGAAATGTGTTTTGGACGTATGACGTCACCGTGACGTCGACGTCCGACCGATTTCACCCGGCAACGAACTTGACCTGAGATTAGACTTCTGGCATCTGTTGGCGAAGTTCGACAACGATAGCTGCAAGCGTTCGACAGTTATCGTGACGACAGACAAACACACACACAGACAAACACACAAGGCACATCACCCTGGCGGCTGAGAGTTTATGGCTCAAATGGACGTCTGATGACGCATGACTGTTGCATGGGGGACGTCTCGCTGCACACAATAATTCAAACCGGGATCTCCTGGGGCGATTATTAAAGGAATTACAACGCTTCGCAGCTTCCCATGCCGATGCAATCGCTGGCATCTCGACCTCAGGTGGAGGCGCGCGGGGGGAGTGGGGGGGGGGGGAGGAGGGGCGCCAGGTTCACGGTAGGAGCACCATGAAGAAAGCAGCTGACCGGCAGCGGAGTGGCCAGCAGTATACATGGTAGGGGTGTAGGGTAGGAGGTGCGTGTGATTGAGGGGAGGGGAGTGCGTCAGCAAAGAAGTTCACGGCTTGCATGATAGTGTGTATTGGCGTGCTCAGTCGAGTTACCCAAAAGTGCCAACACTGTGTGTGTATTGGCGGACACGGCCAGGGGTTTGAAAGAATTACAGCGTTTCGTAGCTTCCCATGCTGATGCAATCGCTGTCACCTCGACCTCAGATTGGGCCCGCGGGGTGGTGGGGGTGGGTGGGTGGGGGAGGAAGTCGGCTCTCGGTTCACGGTAAGAGCACCATGCAGCAAGTAGTAGAACGGCAGCGGCCCGGTGAGCAATACACAGGGTAGGGGTGTAAGGTAGGGGGTGGGTGTGGATAAAGGCAGGAGTGTGCGCCAGTGAAGCGCATCAAAGCCAAAATGCGTGTGTGTATTTGCGGGCATGGAGAAGGCCGGGGTGGGGGCGGCGAGAGGGAGGGTCGCGTCAGGCGAACAGAAACGCCGTATAGTTTACCATTGCAATTATAGCCTCCGGCTACAGCTTGTCGCTAGGCCAGCGTCAGATACAAGGCATTCAGTCCTTTTAGTGGTTTATTTCTTATAATCTTCTCTTCCAATCTTCATATATGCTGTACATTTATTCTTGTTGTCTTCTTAATCCATGTCTCTTTCCCCGTTCTAACTGTAAGATACATAAAGTTAATATTATATTTGGATTTATGACCATAATGGCTTTCCATAGATTCAGTAGACCAAAAACAGTACCCGAAATAACCCACTCGTCTATCTATAGAAATATAACACATACAGAAATTATAGAATGTCCTCAAGTATCACTATTGACGAGTGGACATGGCAATAATACAACAAGAGCCGAGGCTTACTGACAGAAGTGACTTCATCTTTGACGCACACGTTTGTGGCACCATTTATGGGATTACTTCCAGTTGGACGACTTCCACTTGGATGACACCCCATTTTGGTACTTCCAGTTGGACGACTTCCAGTTAGACGACATTATATATAAACAGGTTAGGTATCGTGAAATAAGCAATTCATATCGATGCATCATGGTTAGTATGACTATTTGAGAGTTTTGCAGATAAAATTAGGACAGTTTGAAGAAAAGCAAAAGCATTTCTGCAGCGTGTCGTCTAAGATTTAGCGTCACTCTGTTGTTGCCGACCGCCATTGCGTTGGCGTCGTGTTATTCTTACAAAGAGGTGTGAACGACACCTGCACCCTTTAATGTTCAAGATGGAATATTGGCGGCCGTCCTGCTTTCACACCTCTTGAATTAAACCGTTGAGACCTCCAGCTTGCAAGTTAATAATGTTTGATGTGGCTTGTGATTAACATAACGGCATACAATTGAGTTCTGATTACACGTTTTATTGGACAAAGACCATTAGGGCCTTCAATGGCCAATTTGGGCTCAATAACGCCGATAGGCGTTCTAGCCCACACTGCCCACTGCAAGCTGTATTGGGCTCGCTGAAAGCGCAATTTAGCACAAATTGGACCTCTACGATGCGGATGCTGGAATAGCACAATCTAACGGCTGCTGTTCAACGCGGGCTATTTTCCCAGATAGAGAGCGCCATTTTGAGTGAATTCGGCCAAATCCCGACTTTCTACGTGTGCTTGGTCCCGCCCTAATGCCTGTTCTCGCACTCATCATTGCTAAATTACGGAGCCCTCCAGCGTCAAAACTAAGCGTGCTAGGCTAGAAGCGAATGCGGATTCCTCACCAAAGTCCACATTTGCTCGTCCTTTGAAACCAGTCCCGACTCTCTAGCGTCGCTATTAAGCAAACGGCGGCCATCGCAAAGCAGAGGCATTGCCGCTCGATATCGCCGTTGACTTATAATGGGAGCTTCAGCAAAGAGGGGTGCACCTCTTGCGAGCGCTCTAGCGGCCAAACTAAGCGTCCTAGATAGATAGATAACCTTACACTTGCCTCTCGCTTCATGTCAAATCTGGGCTCCCTAGCTCAAATATTAACCGAGTTATGGCCCTTTGAAGTTCAATACGCCGTTTAACGAGAGGTGCACGTCAGTTTTGACGCACACGTTTCGGTACCGCAACAAAAGTTACGCGTCGCAGCAGTTGTCACTTGATATAAGGTACAGCGTCAGATCAACCGCAAGTCGCTATGATGGATAATAGTCGAGTAATAGAGGTTATAAAATTATGACATCATCACGTTATGGTGACGTCATGGCATGACGCCTGACAACGTCCAAATATCTATACATAAACATGTGTGCCGTCAATCCAAAACGTTGATTAGAACGGCGGTAGGACTGTTAGTCCTTCAGATATAGCTTCACCTAATTACCGAAAATTGCTATTCTTCATCATTGCGGATGAATGAAAAACGAGCAGACCAAGAAAGGACACTGCAGCTAAGATGTAAAGGATAATATTGCTTTACTGCCAATAGCAATCTGGAGACATATCTTCCCTACCATTATACGCAACGATCGAAGGTCTAGTTAGTTTTTCCGATTTTTGACGATTTCTTTAAGTTAGACCCAATTTGTATACTTTATCATTGGGCAAATCTTCGGTTGCCATGGAAACAAAACGCGCGTTCGCCGTGAGTATACCGTAGACCTCTTGCACTCGTCCATATCTCGCACCGTGGTTAAGTAACGTGAGATCGCTCTAACAAAAGTATGTCAAATTGAATGAAATTATATTTTCCCCATAGGGTTCTATGCTAAACGTTTTCGACTATATACCGAAAAGTTAGTATGTTATGTCACCATGTTTACCGTTGGTGGCTCATCTCAGTCCGGTCCATCCACAACTGCAAGCATTGAACGATAACTGGCATAGGTCGCCGTGGGAGCCCTTGCCAGCGCTAAAAATCCCCATCTTTTACCATTGGCAAAATTTCAAAAAATTCCTCTGACGTCATTTCTTAATCAAATACCATATGGTATCCATTGTTTCTACTAGGTACCATAATGAATCAAAGAAAAAATCATGATAGTGTTTGACGAAGGCACTTGTGAAATATGCGACAAAACATTTTTTCCCAGCTTGAGAGATGGAGGGCTTTAACATGGGAAGTCCCATAGACAACTTCCCGCCGCTCTGGAACCGGAAGTAAGATTGGAACGTATTGTTTTTACTATCCAGTTCTACAGGAGATCACTTTCCCTACAATATGAAAAAAAAAGTATGTACCGAAAGTGACGTCATCGTGACGTCACCTGACGCACTGGAGAGACCTAAGATTCTACAGAGGTTATTTCTATTCATATTTCTATGACATGTCAGAACCTTATAGTGAAAACTTGGTTTTAAATGTGTCTAAAAGCCACAAAACTGACAGAGGTGATTTAGTGTGTTTTCCGAAAAACATATTATCTCATTTTGCTCGAAAATGAGTAGGACGCGTCAAAAAGTGAACAATATACGAAAGATGCCACTTGATGGGCAGCACATTCTGTAAATTACCCGAGATCTCTATCTCTAATATTAACGGAGATATATGCGTTGTTTTTTTATAAAAAAATTTTTTTTATAAAAAATCGCTGTGACCTTGACCTTTGACCTACATATGCCATTAACGAACTTGACCGAGCCATTTCAGCAATCTACCTTTTGGTAAAGACCGATGACCGTAGCTGTCGAATTACGACCTGTATCGAGCGGACAACAAAGCGGACAAACAAACAAATTTACAAACCGAACTGAGTAGTATACTGACAGAAGTCTTTAGACTTCTGTCAGTAATAATAAATCGTTACTCACACTACTGGCCTAAATATGTTCGTTTTGTCCGTGTTACATGCTGTCTTCAATGCCGGCGTTTCAATTCTGCCCTTCTCGCTCTCACCCCAGAACGAGGTTCCAAAAACAACTCATTTCCCTTAAGCTCACTCTCTCTAGGCCAAGCTTGCTTAACAAAGAGGCCACGCACGGTTAACGTGTTCTGTCCGCTACATACCGGCCCCTAATGACTTAAATGACACATTAAGACATTATCTCATTTAACGTAGCAGAACATATACCTTTACATATAATCTGTCTGTATACATAACAATTATAAGACAACCATCGATACAACCACACGCTAGTATATGACATTCATCAATAAGCAACGTTCACATCCGCTGCGTTTCTTAAAGACATACCAAATTTCAACATTATCTTAGTCAATAAAGGCTTTCACACAGGCGATTATTCCGTTTCTTCTAAAAGGCAAAGCTTCGCAATAGGTCTATCATAGATTCCTTTGTGAGTTTTCACCTGGACTGCTCGGACTATTCCGTCTCCTCCCGGGTAAGTATTTACCACCAACCCTAGTGGTCATTGCAAACGATCAGTAGTTTCATACTGGACAAGTACAAGATCACCACATTGCAAATTCCTCCTCAGTTTGAGCCACTTTTGTCGTCTGTGCAATGTTGGAAGGTACTCTCTCAGCCATCTCTTCCAAAAGATATCTGCCAGGTACTGTATTTGCCTCCAGCGCCTGCGATAGATGTCCGGTTCGGTGAAGTGACCCGGTGGCAGAGTGGGACCCTAGATGTCCGGTTCGGGGAAGTGACCCGGTGGCAGAGTGGGACCCTAGATGTCCGGTTCGGTGAAGTGACCCGGTGGCAGAGTGGGACCCTAGATGTCCGGTTCGGTGAAGTGACCCGGTGGCAGAGTGGGACCCATTCTCAGCAAGAGAAGATGGTTTGGCGTCAACGGCGTGAGATCACGCGGATCATCTGACAATTTGGTGATGGGACGACTATTCACTATCCCTTCCACTATACACAGCAGCGTCACCAATCCTTCATCTGTCAGCGTTTGAGTTTGTAGTAAACTGTACATGACAGAGCGTACAGTCCTGATTTGACGCTCCCACACGCCTCCCATGTGAGATGCTCCCGGCGGGTTGAATATCCTTTTTATCTTCTGTTGACGAAAGAAGTCACTTATTCTTGCATGATTCCAGTCATCAATTGCTCGACGTAACTCGCGTTTGGCTCCAACAAAGTTTGTTCCATTCTCGGAACGAATCTCGCCCTGGTTGCTAGGCATGTCATCAGGCAGCCGTATCTCTTCTCATGGCTTCGGGCCCGTTTAACCATCACAGGTCCAAAGAAGTCAATCCCGACCCTAAGGAATGGAACGGCGCTTGGTGTCACACGATCTTCAGGAAGATCCGCCATACGTCAACTGGAGCTTTCAGTTTGCGGCAAGGTATACACTTGTGTATCACACGTTTCACAGCCGACCGACCTTTCACGATCCAAAACCTTTGTCGTATTTCAGACAAGACGTGCTCCGTTCCCCTGTGTCCAGTGACATGGTGATAGTGCCGCACAACGAGGTCCGCTACAGGAAGTCTGTGAGGTATGAGGTAAGGATGTTTGGCGACGTCTGACAGAGACGAGTTTCCGAGCCTTCCAGCCACACACATGAGGCCGTCTTGTAACGTCACTGGGTCAAGTTTCTTGAAACTATTTGTCTTCAATACGTATCCTACAATCGCCTTCTCTGCACATCTGAATTCTGTTACAGTGATACGCCCACGGGAAACAGGTGCTGCTTTGGCCACTTTGTTTCGAAGGATGTTCTTCGCCCGAAGAATCCAGGCGACAGCAAGCTTGAGTTTGTGCCACGTCGAGCGTCTTGAAAAGAGAGCTTCAATGGCATCCACCTTGGGGTTTGTAGCGCACGCATCTGTACAATACACACGGGGTTCCCCTTTGATTTCAGTTTTGGCCTGAATTTCATTTTTTCCCATCGCTGGTTGTACGGGCCAATTTTCTGTCGAGTGCCAAAGAAAGTTAGGTCCTCTGATCCATCTTGAATTTCGTATCAATTCCTATGCCGTCAGACCTCGAGAAACATCATTTGCTGGATTCGACTGACCGTCCACGCAACGCCACTGCTCCGGTTCCGTTTTTTCGTGGATCTTCGTGATCCGGTTGGCGACGAACGTGTGAAACCTCCCGCTCTCGCTCCTGATGCAGTGCAGGACGATTTCGCTGTCGCTCCAGAAGACTGATGGCAAGAGCGGCAGTGTAAGATGTTGACAGATGATCTCATAAAGGACCGCTCCGTGACTGGTATTGACTGAATGACCTTGCGGGAATTGCTCAGCCATTTTGTCCGTTTGAATCCTCCGAGACTCAGCAGTTGCCTCAGTTCACTCACCAGGCGTATGGCGCTCGACTCCTGATCCACGGATTTCAGACAGTCGTCGACGTAAAACTCCCTGTCTATGGTCTAGATCACTTCAGCTGAGAAGTCGTCCATGTTGTCGCGCGCACAGCGATTCAAAGCGTACATGGCACAACTAGGATTCCATACACCACCGAATAAGTGTGTTGTCATGCGGTAGATTTTAGGATCTTGGGCCGTATCGATTCTATTCCACCACATGAACCGTAGGACATCACGGGTCTGTCTCATGAACTTTCACTTGGTGGAACATGCTTTCAATGTCTGCCATTACGGCCACGTGATCTTGCCGAAATCGAAGGAGCACTCCTACAAGTTTATTCATCAGATCAGGCCCCGGATGAACAATGCTATTTAGTGACACGCCTCTAAACTTGGCCGCGCAGGCGAACACAATCCTCACTTTGTCCGGTTTGCGGGGATGAAATACAGGGTGATGTGGCAGATACCACGTGCATCGGTCAGACCGGTCGACATCCTCCGCGGCAACTTTCTCCGCTCAGCCCTTCTCTATTAAGTCGCATATTCCGGCTGTGTACTTCGCTTTTAAGTCTCTGTCTTTTGACAATCTCTTGCCAAGCAAGCGGAGTCGATGTTCGGCCATGAGTTTATTGTCCGGCAAGAAAGGAGGTGTGGTCTTGAAGGGAATCGGTATGCTGTAGTGTGACTCATCGCGTTTTAAAGTAGATTCCCACAAGGAAAGTACCTTTTTGTCCGTGATTGACATACCAACTTGGTCTTCTCCGAGCCCATCTAACTTCCAGAACCCCTCCACTTGTCGCTGTAACCACATCGGCGCTGACGAAGTAGGACGAGACGCCGGATACCGATGGACCCTCCATTGGCCCGTTCAGTGTCCATCCTAAGACGGTGAGAACAGCGTAAGGACTTCCCTGTTGTCCTTGACGGATGTCTCGTGGCATCATGACGTCCGGGTGGTCTTGGCCTATAAGCAGGTGCACTTTTGTCACATCGACATCGGGAAGTCGGAGATCCTTGAGATGGTCCCACTTGTCCAACTGGCGCTGCTTCACTATGTTGTTGGGACTGACGTTGAGTTTAGAACGGGACAGCACGTTGGGCAAGGCGATGAGATGCTCGTCATTGACATCAGACAACTCCAGGTTGACTACGTATGTATCTGCCTTGACGTCTTCCTGTCCAAGGGTGGTAAGTCTGATGGAGTCCTTTTGTCCCCGAGCATCCAGTATATCGACCAACTCCTGCGAGCAAAAGCTATGTGTGGAAACCGAATGGAGTAAAGCATAGGTTAGCATAAAGTCACGTGATCCCCTTTTGCGTACGTTTACAGGCACTATCAGGAGAGCAACTTTACCAACGTAAGCATCAACGAAACTACAGGACGGTCCCTGCTGAGCAGGTGGAGCGTTATGCTGATATTGTGGTTGCAATGGCAAGGTAGAGGCAGACGCTGGGCCTCTATGTGGCATTTGATCACTATACTTTTTGCGGTAATCTAACCCAAGCTCATTCGCAGACATCACTAAGCGGGGTACATGAAGGAACTTAGTGTGTTTTAAACCACAACCTGGAATTAAACAAACTCTGTTGAGCGTACACTCAGTGGCCCAATGACCAGACCCAAGACAATTGACACAGAGATTCTTACTGTGTACAAAAACTAATCTGTCTTTGACCCTAAGTGATTTAAACCTTTCGCAAGCACACAATGTATGCATCTGACCACACATGAGACAAACAGTTTCTGGTTGTTGAGCGCCTGCTCTCTGCGCTGCATCTTGATTTGCAGTCAGATGTGTGCTGTAATTAGCGTTCCTGGGTTCCCTCTTTGCGGTGTCCTTGAACGTCACTCGTGCAGCAGGACTGCTCTTCCTTGCACACAGGGATCCAAATACAGGGCCATTTGCCTCTTCCGCTGCTCCAGTAACAAATTGGACTACGTCGTCAATGTTGGGGGTCCGATTTTCGTTGCTTTTTATTTTGTGCACTGTGCTAAGCCACCTGGCTTGGAGATAATAAGGTAACTTTTGCATTATCTGCAACAACACCCTTCCGCTGTCGATCTCACCGAGTTTACCCACAGAATGCAATGTCTCTCTACACCATCTAAGCTCGTCCGCCATATCCATGAGTGTGACATTGTTTGTAACATTAGGGCGCATAACAATTTTCTCAATCCAAGCTTCAGAAATATCGTATTCATTACCAAACCGTTCTTTTAACAGCTTTCTTGCTAAAGCATAACCTTCTCGCGGTTCCATAACAGCGCAACATTGGATCAGTTTTCTAGCTTTCCCAGTGCAATACTGTATCAAGCGAGTCAGTTTGGCACCACAGTCAATGCAACTCTTATCAACGCTATTTTCAAAAGCACGAATGAACATCCAGTAGTTTAAAGGATCACCCTCGAATGTCATTAAGTCTACTTTGGGCAGCTGCATAGTCTCTACCAAAGACTGCTGTTGTCGCTGTGTAGTGTTCATCAGTTCCACCAAGACGTCTGTCATAGTGCCTTGCCCAGGTACTTCAGCTGACTGCGCAAGGATATTTGACGGCCGGGATCCCTTGGCGCAAGTAGGAGCCCCATGCCTGGGAGGTATCCCAAGCTGTGGCTGCTTGTCCTCCAATGCAAAGCTAACTTTGTCGTTGAACGGTCGAACGATCGAGGTCACCTTCCGCAGCAGCGTATGTTTTTGCTGTCGCTTCAGCTTTTGCTAAAGCCACTTGCAGCTCCAGTTCATGGCGGCGCTGCTTCACCATTAACTCCTCTTGCTCCAAAGACTGTCTCTGCTTAATCGAGAGGATTTCAGCTTCCAAAGCCGCTCTGTTAGCTGCAGCCTTAAGACGCGCACTGGAAGTGGTACTGGAGGTTGAAGCACGCGATTATGCACTTGCAGCGGAAACTAGCGACATCATTTGACTCGCCGAATCACCCAAATCTTGATCTGTTTCTACGCGGTTAGCTGATGCTGCAGTCCACGAATCCAGCTCTTCCTTAACCAACTTCACGCTGTTAATGACGTGATCACGATACAGCTCTGCTGAGACAACGTCCTCTTCATCACTGAGCTTAGATATAAATTCGCAGTGTATGTCCTCAAACTCTTGCTTCACTGTTTCTATGTCACTATACCTTTCCCAGACTATGATAGGAGCCTGGTTGGTCTTCATTAACTCGAGGAGTCCATTAATCATACGAGTTATGGCTCCTTTCTTCTTACCGCGACGTGCTTTGAGATGTTCTATCGTTGCCATAGTGAACTAAATAGTTTAGAACTTATATAGCCTCCGGCTACAGCTTGTCGCTAGGCCAGCGTCAGATACAAGGTAGCCATGAATCCATGGCTATGTTTGAAGAATGATAGCCATGTAGCATTCTATAGTGAAAAATCAACTTCACATGACAAATTGAATTGTTTAAGTATAGCTTTCACAATTAGTTTCAACAATGTGAAAGTCCTTTTCTATATATAATTACTGATGCATGAACTCTTCCAAAGTTGTTAAAGTCTTCAAAAGGAGCTATATTTGCCTACTGGCATAAAAATGGACAACAACATGCCACCATTTTTTTTACAGGAAGTTGTTCACTGCACATGTGCAAGGTTATCACATGATATTATAAGCCATGCTAATTGGGTCAGTGAAAAGATATGTTTTCATGTGAATTTCTGGTGACAGACTGGACTATTTTTGCCTTTCAAGAAAAGGTTACTTATGTGATTAGTCATTACTTGTCAGGAAGTAAAAAGAAAAGGATTAGGGTTTGTTTCTGTTATACAACTTTTCCCACAGCAAAGGAGAATCAGAGCTACACTTGGTCAAAGTCAAACAACCCTGAAATGGGGTTGTTCCAAACCAGAATTTTACTATGGAATGCGAATAGGCTGTGTTTCAGCCCACACAGCCTAGGGTTCTGGGCTCGATACAAGGCATTCACAGTCCTTTTAGTGGTTTATTTCTTATAATCTTCTCTTCCAATCTTCATATATGCTGTACATTTATTCTTGTCTTCTTAATCCATGTCTTTTTCCCCGTTCTAACTGTAAGATACATAAAGTTAATATTATATTTGGATTTATGACCATAATGGCTTTCCATAGATTCAGTAGACCACAAACAGTACCCGAAATAACCCTCTCGTCTATCTATAGAAACATAACACATACAGAAATTATAGTATGTCCTCAAGTATCACTATTGACGAGTGGACATGGCAATAATACAATAATAAATCGTTACTCACACTACTGGCCTAAATATGTCCGTTTTGTCCGTGTTACATGCTGTCTTCAATGCCGGCGTTTCAATTCTGCCCTTCTCGCTCTCACCCCAGAACGGGAACAAAAGTGTTAACACGGCGAATTTTAACCATATTATTCCCTGACGGGCAATACAATTCCTCAGTGTCCTATACTATTTTCAAGTTTGCACGGTCAATATTGAGGGCACCGTGAATTTCATTAATTTTAAATTGAAATGACCCGTTACGTCATAACCGCTAAACCGGTCGCTCTGATTTTTTACATACGGTACCTCAGCCGTACCCTTAATGTCACTGCAAATTTTCGGAAACTTTCCGGCTGCTTTGAGCAAATGACATCGCTTTCTAAACTTGGTCAGCTACCAACAATGGCAGAAAAACCCGCTGCAGAAAATGGGGAAATGATGCTTACCCCGAACTTTATTCTGGAGAAGGTTTCATGCCTGCCAACCATGCAGCAAGAGATAACAGATATGAGAAAAGACATTGAAGACTTGAAGGCTGCGGCCTTCTTTGACAGCCAAAAGATGAAGGAAATACAGGAGGAAAATCGGGAGATGCGGGAGCGGATAAGGACGCTCGAGAAGAGAGACCCTCTGCAGAAGACCACCGCCATTGAGGAACAGGCAGCGAAACTGAAGGGTGACTTGATAACGCTTCATTCATACAGCAGGAAAGAAAACCTCATTTTTCACGGCATCAAGGAAACAACATCAGGGCTAGAAAGCTGCTACCAAATCATACAGGATCTCATCAAAAGCAATTTGAACTTGCCTGAGGTGAAGCTACAGAGGTGTCACGGATTGGGCCCGAAACCAGGAGCCTCCGCGTCCCAAGTCAGACATCGCCCAATCATCGCACGCTTCGTTTTCTTCACCGACCGAGAGTCCGTTTGGGGGAATAAACAGCGTCTACGAGGCACAAAGCTGTTTATAGACGAGGACTTCCCCCGCGATATCCAGGAGCGCCGGAAGAGACTCGTCCCAGTGATGAAGGCCGCGAGACGCGACGGGAAAGCGGGCAACAGTCCGAGGCGACAAGCTGCGCATAGACGGCAAATTCTATTCGGTGGAGACTCTTAATACATTGCCGGAATGGTGGACCGTGATGTGAAGACTCGCATGCGGATACGTATTTAACATTTGGTTTGTATACGGTCCCCTAAAAATGTTTGCCAGAAAACGGTGGTATACAGATTAGACGAGTTAAAGACGGAACTAGAGCAACTTAGGATCCCGAGAATGGAAGGAGTTTTTATTAGATCAAAAGCACAGTATTACGAGCAAGGGAAAAAAGCCAAGTCAATATTTATGTAATCTAGAGAAACGCAACTATTTAAATAAGCTTATACATAGATTGAATGTTGATGGGAAAGAAGTGGTGGACCAGAAAGAAATACTCTGCGAACAACGGAAGTACTAAAAATCTTTATATAAGAATAATGACCACCCTGACGCGACGTACTACATGACGGCGTTCCTGAAAACAAAAATTAAGAAATTTAGTATAGAGCAGAGAGACCATGTAAAGGTGAAATTTAATGTGGGAAATGGCAGAGGTAGTTAAGAACATGAAAAACAGCAAGCCCCCTGGTAGTAACGGTGTTCCAATTGAAGTTTACAAGTTTTTCTGGAAGGAATTAAGCCCGCATTTGTTAAAGAGCATCCAATATGCGTTAAAAGTAAAAGGTCTCTCGATAATACAGAAGCAAGGCGTAATAACCTGCCTGCCAAATGGTGATAAGCTTGGATAATTCATGAAAAACTGGCGCCCGATTTCTCTGTTGAACACAGATTATAAAATCTTGTCTGGGGTCCTTGCGCATAGAATGAAGAAAGTATTGCCGGATGTTATCAGTTCAGACCAGAAAGGATTTTTAAAAGATCGGTACATTGGTGAAAATACGAGGTTAGTTTTGGATATTATGCACTGCCTGATCCAAAATGAAAAAACGGGAACTTTGTTACTTATAAATTTCGAAAAGGCGTTTGATACGTTGAGCTGGAATTATATACATAAGGTTTTAGATACGTACGGTTTCGGTATATCTTTTATTAATTGGATTAGAATACTTTATACGGATGCCTGAAGTTGTGTTATAAACAATGGTGTTTTCTCCCAGTTTTTTCCATTAGGGCACGGCTGTAGACAGGGTGATCCACTGTCACCGTATTTATTTATTTTGTCTATTGAACCACTGGCTACGTATATAAAAAATGACAAATCTATTAAGGGTATACGAATCTTGGACCAAGAGCTTAAGATAGGACCATACGCAGATGACACTTTTTTGTTGCTAGACGGAAGCGAAGAGTCTATTAGAAATGCGTTACGGGTTCTGGAAATGTTCCAATTTTGTTCCGGTTTGAAAGTAAATGTTGATAAAGTTAAAGCTGTCTGCTTAGGAAAACATGCTAACGATCGCCAAACCCTATGTCCCGATCTAAATCTTACTTGGTCTGAGGAGTTTACTTTACTCGCTATGATGTTTAATGTTGATTTGAGAGCTATGGTTGATATTAATTATAGTCGCATGCTAGCTCAATTTGAAGGTGTACTCGTTATGTATGGCAAGAGAAATTTGTCCTTAAGAGGTATAGAAGTACTGTAGTGAAGGTTATCGCTCTGCCTAAACTAATACACGTTTTGTCTGTTCTGCCTGTAACTGGTAAATATTATCTGAACAGAATTAATCGTCTAATTCCGGAATTCGTGTCTAAAATGGTACAATCAGTCGATCGTGGGGGCATTAGCCTCCCTCACATAGACTCTATGATGTTCGCGCTCAAAATTAGTTGGATACGAAGACTCTTACTAAATGATGGGGCGTGGCAGCAATTGTTTTGTGAAACTATTTGTAGTGATAAAATATTATGTTGGGACTTAGATGCTATTTCTCTAAATGAGATCTCTTTGACATCAAACCCCTTTTGGGGCGACGTCTTTAAGGCATGGAGGAAATTATTGGGAACACAAAGTGAAGATCAATGTTTTAGAATATCCAATTCGGAATACCTATTTTAGGAAAAACTCAAATCTGAATAGCAGAAGAGACGAAATGATCCCGAAGGGGATTGTTTTTATTAATGATATAGTTGATGAACATGGCGTTCTGTTAGGATGGGAAGAATTGAGAAAGAAATATCAAATAAATATTAACTTTGTTGATTTCTATAGTCTTGTGCGCTGCATACCTCGAGACTGGAGACACCAAATAATGACGTCGGGTAAAAAACTGGGTAACGTAACTGGCAAGTGGGCGAATTTAATAACAAGAACGGCGCGTTTGTGCAATTATAGTTATAAGTTACTGGTCAAGTCTATAAGCTACACTAAAAAAAACGAAGAACAGTGGTATCAGTATTTAGAAATTGATATGGAGGAAGCTAATTGGTGCCAATATTATAAATTACCATTGCACTGTACGGTTGAAGAAAAAACCAGAAGCTTTCAGTTCCTGCTACTGAATTTAGCATTGGTCACAAATCAGTTTTTGCATAAATGTCATATAAATAAACTCAGAGAAATGTTCTTTTTGTGGGACTGAGACTGAAACTATTCAACACTTACTTTTCGATTGTATTTATGTTAGGAGTTTATGGTTCAGGGTATTTGATTGGTTAAATAACCTATGCTTGACATATCTGACCCCAACGCGTCAATCCTGTTTATTAGGGTTAGAACACTCGTCGCATGAGCGACTTATTAATCATATTTGTTTAATTACGAAGAGATATGTGTATAGATGTAAATGGCTTAATGAAATCCCTAATCTTCGGGGGGCCCAGAACAGTATTTTGTATTAATTTAAGATAGAACAGTGCATCAGCGATAGTGAAAACATGTCATCTTTTATATCGAAGTGACACCCTTTTATGTGATGTGATGGTTTCTTTGGATGTGTGACTTTGTTACGGTGAATAAAAAAAAACTATTACCGGTAGTCTTTACACTGGCGTAAAGAAAAGAGGTTTAGATAATTATTACAATTGACCATTATTAACTGGTTAGAAACTACTGTCTTACTTATTGTTTTGACCTTCTCAAGTATGATAACATGCAAACATGGAACTATAAGACCTAAGACTACTGTCTTACTGATTGTTTTATCAGGTTGTTTTGACCTTGTTGAGCAATTTTAAGTATGATAACATGCAAAAATTGAAATATAAGAGACATGCTTAGCCAGTCAAACATCAAAATGTCTGGCTCCTTTCTCCCAAAACATGACAACTTCAACATATATGAAGGATTGCTTGAATGTAGGTTTAACCCACTCAAACGATGCTGCAATTTTGATAACCAGGTCTCCAGCCATGCTGTTCAAATTGCATTGACATGCTTGGCTTGCACCCTCCAGGTATTGTGTTTTTATTAAATTACTTTGACAGTTCTACTTGTATCAGACTTACACAAAAAATGTGAATAACAATGACACTGTTAAACCAGCATCGGGCAGAACAAAGGTTTTGTAACGCAGGGACCACAGTATGCAGATGCATATGTTATATATACTGCCGGCATGTATGGTTTGTTTAAAGCTGATAGTTGACATTTCCTTCCAACATGGTGTGTAGAATTTTGGAGAGTTATCTGTTAAAGTAACTTTTAACTAATACATGGTCACTTTCTGCCTTTGTAGATTGCAATGGATCCACAGTTACTGATGACCAGGCATACACCATATCGGCTGCCACATCCCCAGGCCACTTTATGGTTCTAAATGGCACCACTTTGCTGGAAAAAAGTCTGCGAAAAATACTGCAAAGCAAGCAAACCGAATTTACACACCATTGAAGAAGGAATCTGACTGAATCATGTTCTGCGAAGTGTGCCGTCGTTTTAGAAGTGGATATTGGATCTACTAGGAGGCAAATGATGCACATGATAAACTGAAAGTCTGGCCTGCGCTGGCTTGTGACATCGTGCGTTTGTCGAGTGCTGAGTGTATGTTTGTGAATTGTATCAATACTGTATGTTGATGAAATATACTCTAAAAAAGCGAGGCGTTTCGAGTACCGTACACGCGCACACATATATTTTGTTACTTGGTTGTGTATGTGTGACTGGAACATGTGTTGGGGCGGGGGTTTAGTCTATCCAGAAGTTTCTTGTCTCAAATCTTAGAAGTTGGTCGTGCCGATGGGGAAAGTAGAGTGACTTCGCTTCACTATGCGCAGTAAGGTAATATTTGCCTTTTGCTAGCAACAATCTTATGTACTGATGTATCATACCAGGATTAAGTTTCTCGACTGAAAATCTATCGTTGGATTTTGTAATGATGGACTATATCTGTGCTTATTGATGTGTAAACAGCCATAATTATAAAGACGAATACTTCGATTAAAAATAATATGGCGGTTTTAGTTGGTTAGAAGTTTTGATCTAAATGCAGCCTGCCATATTTTAAGACCCCAGCTATTGGTACCCAGAAAGATTGGGAGCCTTTAATATACATGTATAGCTGTACTGAGGCCCAAGATTACCACACAAATTGATGGTGTTTTTACCGTTGGCTTGGATTCTGATCCCACCCGTCTCCAATGCCACCACGGCCTCCTTCGTTATGAGTGTAAACATGTACTAGCCTGGAAGTGATTTCGACACTACTTAAAGTAACTTAAAGTGTGGCACACGTAGAATATAACACCTTTCTCCTCTTCCCCCTTCTCCTCTCTTTGCCATCCCTCATTGCATCCTGCCGCCTCTAGCAAAGTGGGTGGCCTGAGTTTATTCTCTTGCTGTCCGCCTGTCGTGTCCTGTGGGTCCTGGTAATCTGGTAATCTGGTGCACATTTGGTTTGATCAGTAGAATGCTTTTAGGAAAGAGCAAAATAAAGTTTGTCGCAAATTGTGTATGCCTAACTATTAATCAGATATTCTTTACAATCACAGTATTCAGGATTACCCTTAGCACTATTTGTATTGCGTTTCTTTTTAGTTTTTGCAAATATCCTCCAGCACCGGCTTTGCCGACAACAACCCCGCCTCTCCGTAACAAAGAACGATGCTGGTAGTCGACCGTATCTCTGTAGTTATAAAAGGTCGTAGTATTGGAATATATATAATCCTAATCTGTAGTGATTATTGTTAAAATACCCCAAACTGTGTGCGACCTCACAGGGGACAAAAAGTACTTGATATATACCTGATTTCGCTAAATGACTACATTATATCACAATGCCCCATAATTGAACCATCAAGATAATATTCTACTTGAACCAAATTAGACTAAAATGATGAAACCTTGAAAGTAAGAGAAAAGTGAAATGTCTGTTTTTTCATGGAGAATAGATATCTGACATCTTTCTAGGATATGACTATGAGGGGCATGACTTTGCAAACAAAGAGAAAATTCAGTCACATGGATATACAGTATGACAAGACCTGAATGTTCCATAAAGCACCACTTATAACTACATAGGTGTGTGGCCCTGATTACCAGATATGTGTCAAATTTGAGTCCGGCTAAAATAGTCACTTGTGTTTATGTGTTAAAAAAAAATTGTGTCAAGCAATTGGTAATTAAACAATTTGAATATATTATATGGACAATGATTGTCAATCTTGATACAAAGTCAGATTAAATATATATATGAAACATGGAAATTATAAAAGGATGATCCCATTATGTAATGTAAGGTTTTGAAGAAACAAGTTTATATGGTAAATTAAGCTGGTAAGAGAAGTTTAGGCTTACAGTAACACTTGAGCAATTTTACTCTGTCGTTCTTTTCTTGGCAAGCCCTTTTAATTCCTCTTATAGAACTAGGCTAAATTAACAGACAACAAGTGGATAAATGACATGCAGTTATTAAGTGCTTAACATATAACATGCTTAATATATATAACATATAATTTTTTAATACCTATGCATGGCTTTATAATAAGCCTAAGGAATATTGTAAATATATATATTAAAAAAAACTCCCTCTAACTTAAGGTACTGATTGATATTGTGGCATGCAAAAAAAGCTGATTTTCAGTAAAAAGTAATTGATTGGGAACCAAAATATTGTTTATTTTTTTTGTAAAATATCTTTCATTGAACTTTTTGTTAAGGTTTGTGATTGTGCAGGTACCAGTGATGGTGACTTAAAGTAAATTTGCCTTGATGACTTTATTCATATAAATTGGAGAAAACCTGTACCGAAAGGTTGTATAAATGGATAACTTTGTTTTTTGCAAGATTCTAAGCAAACTACTTTTACCAGCCTTTTACCGCTTGTGTAATCAATCTATTGATAATTGACAATTGTTTATAGAAATGGTTTTAGCGTATCAATTGCCAATAGCATTATTATTGTGTCACTCTTAAACTATGTATAATAATTATCCCAATTCCATCTGATGGTGAGCAGGTGAGTAGTGGCTGGTCCAGAGAGATCGAGGGGGCCTTGGATCATGGGGCACGTCTGCCTGCAGCCCCCCACCCCACATTTTTTTGTCCTCTTTCACTTGCAAACTAAGCCTTAGTCTTTAGATGCCATCTTAGATATATAAACATGATAAACCTGCCAATTTTTGTGTGCACCTTTTCACGGCTAAATTGCTGCCAGGGCATAACATTTCAAAGGAAGTGGATGATCCCCCCCCCTCCCCATCCAATAATTTATCAGTTACCTTGTTAAGGTAGCTAATTTAATTATTAAAGACTTGACATAACACATTTCGGCCAGTGTTTAGGGGATAATTTTGTGGTGTGGTTCTCTACATTGATTTAATGTGGATTCCGTGACGTTTTTTCCATCGATCCCCTAACGAAATCGGTTGAATGAAACATGCCCCAGAGACAGGTGTGAGGGTGCGAACCCACGACCTGTTGATCTGCAGCTCCACCTGCTTACCGACTGAGCTAAGGAGGTTATCGAAATAGCCTACGTTGCTGATCCATGATAAACGCCTTAACATGTGTTCCATAGACCTGATCATGCGATTGTTGTGCAGGTTCCTTCTATCCACTAAGTTGGCTTTCTTGACTACTTTAGGAAAGCCGTAATCCCAGAATTATTACGTAATTCCGTTGCGTAAGGGCCGGTTTAACTATTGGATGGAACACACAAAGACAAGAGTAACTATAATATATGTAAGCCATAATTATTTATTGACAAATATCGTCAGCCAATGATGTTAACAACATACATAAACATTTCATATTCTCCAGATGCTGGACGAAGAAAACCATTAAGACATGCATCACAAATCAGTGCTTGATTACTATGGTAACTGCTTCTGAATATTAGTTAATGTTAGAAAATCTAGTGTACGACATATTACTTTGTTACTATATTAGCTTTCAGTATAATATGCAGTGTGATTAGTGTGACCAAATATAATTTTAGCGAATTACTGAAATGTCGGGATGAATGGTAGAATAGCCACAGCCTAATTCTTCTAGTTTACATCAACATAAAATAATATGAAAGTTAAAAATTAAAATAATCATATATCATCGGCAGGACAATTACTAATCTATATCACAGTCAGATACTTGGTTAATACGATATTCTTGGAAATACAGGTACAAAACTCTTGATAAATGTTCTGGACACCTTGTCTAGCTGTGTGAACGTTAATACTTTATGACATGTGTTATCATATGTTAAAACTATTTGAACAGTTTTTTCCCGCCAAAATCATGCCAGGATCTAAGATTGGTACATTTTAATGCCTGAATAGATTTATTTATTATTATCACTTATTATCACTTAGTTATCGCTAAAATGCATTGCCTGAAGCCCGCTCAACATCCTTAAAATGGTGCAATAAACCGGTGAACTACACACAAATCGGTGACGTTGTTCACATAGCTTCCCACTTATGGTCAGCTGTCAAGCAACAAAACCCTTTTCTGCCAGGTTTGCCATTACATTGTTAGGCCAATGTTACAGTTTTGTTACATGCTAATCTTTCTTTTCAGTGTACTATGCATAATTTTGTTAATTGGCAGGAAACAACTGTTCACATAGCACAAGGCAGGAATGTCCGCATTTTGATGACGTAGAGCACAAGAAGGCAACGCTTTCCTATACAAGATACACTAGAAAAAGTGCCTAACCAAGATGCCATGTTACTTGTTGCATGCCGAATGTGCATACTGATACATTAAGAACTAAAATAAATCATTTCCATTTTCAAACGCTTTTTGCAAGAGTAAATTTTGCTGCATGAGTAACTTAAACATTTCTGCTTATTTATTGCATCAATAGCCGCTTACCACCATAACAAGCTTTGCCAAATTTAATCAGCAGTACATAGGATTGTTGGTAAAACATATGTGACGTCAACCCAACGTCGTATCATTGAAATAGTTATCACATATAATTTTATGTTGTACCATGGTGCCGACCGACCTCCTTCTGGTCGCTGCATATACACACAGGTTTCAGGACCCACATAATTATGTCGTTCCTCTATCGCTGTATCCATTGGACCATTGGAGGAGCGGGTGTGTGTGTGTGTGTCGGTAGGGGGAGGGGGGAGGGGGAGAGGCTCCGTTTGTATCTTAATAGACGTCGGAGTACGCTGGAGGAGCCACGTGTTGAGGGTCGGAATTTTTATGCCAAGCCATCGCCTGGTTATCGTATCCTGGCGCTGTGGGCATGGATGCCGCCCCTTGAGTCGGGTAAGCACCTGATGGGGCAATACCATATGCGGCAGGAGCAGGAACAGAGTCGGCGGTGGACGTGGCAGCGGCGTGAGATGCCAACGCGCTAGCATTCTTCCGTTTGCAGCCAAAGTATATTCCAACAATCACTATGCCAACGCCGATAAGCGCTAATGGTACGGCAATAGCCACAACGTTAACGCCACCATCAGGTGGCTCACCATCGGTTGTCTCACCCGTGGGACCTGGACAGAAAAATGGGGTTATGAATGTTCGACTTCTTCATGTGATCATTATCGATTGTCAATTATTATTATTATGCTGAACATTATCATCATGATCCATATTATTATCATCGTTATTATTATCAGTATTTATTATCATCGTTAATTATTAAGTTTATGACAATAATCATTTACATGCAGGAATAAAACATATCAAGACAGTCCATTTAATGCAACAAAATGTAATAGTAATAGGATTACCGAGAGGAAACTCTTTGTGTCGTACACGTGACACCATGTGTAATTAAGCATTAACAGGGTTTGCGACATTCATTGGTAGACGTGCGCGGCGGATTTAACCTATCGCTTTGAGCAGCGCCGTCCTGGCGGACGAGAGTGCGGAACCGACAACACACCCAAATACTAGCCGGACACCAAACCCAAGGGCACCACAAACACACACGCACGGGCACCCCGCGCATGGCCCCCACGCACGGGCACCCCAGGCACGGGCACCCCACGCACACACATGCGAGTACCCCCACCCCCGACACACAATCACATGCCTATACACACGGGTACCCCCCCCCCATCCACACGGACACCACATAATCACACCCACGGGTACACCCCCCCCCCTATACACACGGACACCACATGCTCACACACACGGGTACCCCCTCCCCCATACATACGGACACCACATACTCACACACACGGGTACCCTCCCCCCCTTCATACACACGGACACCACATATTCACACACACGGATAACCTCCCCCCCATACACACGGACACCACATACTCACACACACGGGTACCCCCCCCCCCCCACCCCCACACACACACACTGGTACACCATACGCACACACATAATACACACACATACGGGTACCACGCACACACCGCAATGA
Source organism: Arenicola marina (assembly GCA_964019135.1). Taxonomy (NCBI): domain Eukaryota; kingdom Metazoa; phylum Annelida; class Polychaeta; family Arenicolidae; genus Arenicola; species Arenicola marina. The sequence goes on along the minus strand of OZ025251.1, from coordinate 21,728,674 downwards.
ATGCAAAATAAATTTAGCGTCTTTGATTTGTAATTATTTTACGAACAGCACCAGAGCTGGCCCACCGTACTAACTAACTATCTACTGAGTGACTAACTATAACAGACGCTAATATATGTAATGCATTAACGTACATTGCTCGAGGGAAAGCAATAAATGAACCACAAGATTTAGTATAGACATATGATTGGTTGTATATTCAGGACGCTTTAACCACTTTTCGTCATATCGCGTGAACAGGAGAAGGAAGGGTGAGTGAAGCCATGTCCCCGGGGGTAACCCTCTACTCTTTGCGAAGAAAGACATGGGATCGTCATCCTGCAACCACACAGACATGACCACAGCGGGGCTCGAACCAGCGATGCACGTGCTTTCAGATGGACAGAGTGCTGAATGCCAGCGCTCTAGCCCACTGAGCTATCGGGCCGGCCCTGTTTAGACATAAGAGGCGTACGTGATGTACAGCTGCAGTGTTTACGTGTTAGTTTGCTGTGTAACGTATGCAAATGATGGATATGGAGGTACATACGCCAACGCCCGAAGACTCACACGTATCTTTGGTGTCACATCTGTTGCCGCACCAGCCACACACAGCTATCGAAGTGCAGTTCCTGTAACACAGACAGATGGGAACGATGATGGAGCATTTGTGAAATGGAAAACAACATATAGCCCATAAAATCATTCGTAAACGGAGAATGAAAAAATCTTCATAAGGGGATGGCAAGGGGGGAGGGGGGCGTGTTCTCAAGTCACGAAGAATACACCTATTTATTCCCAGGTCACAATGAATTATAAGGAGAAGTCCCCATATACAATGGGAGAGGCGGATACATGATATAAATGGGCCATTTCCCAATTCACGTTTATTTATTATTCAAATTCCCAGTTCACGATGAATGAAAATCCTCGATCACGGCGGTCGGCTAATATCCCATTCCCAGTTCGCGAAGAATTATTTTCCTCATTCCCAGTTCACGGTGAAATGAAAAGCCCATTCCCGAGGAAGCTAGTTTACCATGATTGCAAATGAGCGCTTATTTTAAATTTAGGATACATACATTTTGTTGTTTGGGCGGCCAATAATGGACATTGACGGAGGTTAATCCCTCCATCGCTTCGGTGAAACGGGAGTTTACTGTACTTACAGTTCTCCCTGTTCCCCGGGGCAGATGTCGGCGGCAGGGTAGCAGTCCGATAGGCCGGCCACCACACCGGCCTCACTATTGGCCACAGAGACCAAATCGAGGGTGGGGGCCTCCGGAGTGCAGGGGGGGAGTTGACCTCTGTAAGGTCAAATAGGACATGTAAGTTATCACGTACATGTATGTAAAATCTGGGCTATAGCGTGTTTCGCCCGCTAGCTTTTTCAAGTCAGATAAACGCGTATTAACATGTGTTGATTCAAAATAACATGAATATGAAGATTATCTGTCAAATTCAAGTTCATACTTTAAAAAAAAGAAAATATTCAAAAAGAAAATTGATTGATATGACACATTGCATGGCAGGGGTACCCACATGTAAACCGGATACGCACATTACGTAACGGTTGGCCTATCAGTATACCACCTGACACTTCTTGCACCCGGGTCGGGGTTCATAACACCCTCGCATTCATACATTCGGCCGATTGGGTTCAAAACAGCACGGCACATTCGGGAGAAGATGGCGGCTGATTGAAAAGTGACTGTTTAAGCTGCTTCCATTGGGCAGGCCCATAATGCACCGGATATGACCGGTGTGAACATTTCATTTACATTCGGCGTAGCCCTACCGGCAAGTCTGGAAGAGGTGGAGTTTACCGGGCGACATACCGGGTCAACCCGTTAGAGCGGTGGTTCCAACCTGTGACTGGCTTGGTCAACCCGCGACTGGCTTGGTCAACCCGTGACTGGTTTGGTCAACCCGTGACTGGCTTGGTCAACCCGCGACTGGCTTGGTCAACCCGTGACTGGCTTGGTCAACCCGCGACTGGCTTGGTCAACCCGTGACTGGCTTGGTCAACCCGCGACTGGCTTGGTCAACCCGTGACTGGTTTGGTCAACCCGCGACTGGCTTGGTCAACCCGTGACTGGTTTGGTCAACCCGTGACCGGCTTGGTCAACCAGTGACTGGCTTGGTCAACCCGTGACTGGCTTGGTCAACCCGTGACTGATTTGGTCAACCCTTACTGCGTAGTTTCAGAGGCACTTAGTGCCACGCTAGAGTGAAACGGGGCGATCCATGAACATGCATGAACCCTACCAGAAAAAAACACACTAACGTTTCCTGTTGGGTGAAGGTGAAACTTGTGTTGCAGTAGTTGTAGCCTATTGATAGCCTGCTGTAGCACGGACACTGACACTGCCTGCCTCCAGTATCACACGTCGGCAGGGTATACTGGTACTGAAAAACAACAACGAGGTACGGCATCATTGATAACGAACGGTAAGCCTACCTTGATGAGGTGAATGACACGACTATGGGGTAATAAGGTCGAATTACTTCTCTTTACATATATATTCTAGATCAGCGGCGCCTTACGTGACATATGACCAATCGCTTTAATGATATGTTGAATTGATTCACGGATTTTTTAAATGGAATAAGTAATACATGTATGTCGAAATCATTATTATTAATAATAATTCTGCTTGCTTTACGTGTCCAAAACAGTTCAATATATCAGGGAATTACCCACATTAATTCTACCTGACGTAGGCCTATGTGTCAAAAACAGTTCCATATGTCAGTAAATTATCAACATCAATTCTACCTGACGTACGTATCAAAAACTATTCAATATGTCAGTGAATTATCAGCATTAATTCAACCTCACGTACGTATCACGAAAACATTTCATTATGTACGTGAAGCTATTAAATATGATCAAATATGTGTATGCATTTGATTAGTTTTCATACTAATCGAAAAGATAAACTTATGGCATAACCAGGTGTATATGTACCCCAATCGCAGAACAGTAACAATTGTATGACATCCTCTGCTTGAGCACGACCACGAAGACGTTGGTGCCGTCGACGGTGTGGATGTCGAAGTTGCTCGTCGAAAAGACGCCGTCTCCAGTTACGCGCAGCTGAAAGAGATCACCCGGCATGTTTCACTTGAATAAAAGCAGCGGGGACTTTAATATTCAAATATTATGTCTTTGTTGACCTGCTACATTTTGTCCATCGAGGGATTCTTGGAGATTCGTGATTAGATGTTGGCAATTTTGGGAGATCGTTATCCGTACCATATATAAGCTTATACCGCGATCCGTTACAGCTGTCTGTGAATTGCATCATATTCGCCGATATAAACTCTTTAAGGTGATTGAAGGTGATTTTTTGCGTGACCGGTTTTAAGCAGTCCTCAGCTTTGAGATTCGATATTACCCTTCCTAATTTTTGGGGATTTGCGATTCAAAGGGTGCCCCCCCGCCCCCCCCCCCCCCTCCAAAACCTCCCGCTGCAATTACGTCGGACACTTCAGCATATATCACGGGACCACAAAATAGACAATTAACGGTTCTTTCTAATACAAGTTGATATTAAACTACATAGAGCATTTTGCTTAACAGTTTAAAGGACGACGCGCCATACAACCATGAGCATAGGCTTGAGCATGTTTTTGCCTGCCTCTATAGCAACTGTCTGACCATCCACTCCCCGGTCGCACGTGCGTTTCGGAGCCCTGGCTCCCCCGGGTCGGTTAAAACAATTTGGAGCCTCCTGTGGGTCGATCAAGGAGTGTAATATAACACTCTTTGGGTTGATGCCGACACCCGTGTCTTACCCTCCAGAACCTCTGTTCCCTGATCTCCTCCAGGTTAATGCAGGAGTAGACCTGCAGGATGTTCTGCTCGATGAGCCCCGCAGCAACGAGGGGCTCCTTCACGGTCACGTGCACATTGGCGAACACCGCCTTATCCGTCTCTGAGGCTCCCAAGAAATCCGGGTGGATAACGATATAGCCACTGGTATCCAGAACAAAGCATCTGGAAAGTAAAGCAGTTGTTGAAAAAGGGCACTCTAGACATCTAGACCTAGTGGTAAATGTCTGGGTAATTTAATATCAGTCGATGAATGTTGGTACATGGGTCAGTTGGGTGGATTGATGAACGTCGCCATTTTCCACTAGGGTCTACTGCTTTCACTTTGCGTAAGAATCGTAAGATGGCAGTCCCGCAGCAACATGCCTATATATTTTTAATATTTTGTCATACATTTTCCACAGATATGGAGTTTGTACGCAATCCCCCCCGCCGCCCCCCCCAAAAAAAAACGTGTGACTCACGTGACGTCATCGTTGCGGCACGCGTCGACTGTCTGACGTAAGAGGGCGTAAAAGAGAGGCATCGTGAAGTCCATGCCTATAACTCCAATGATCTCGTCGTCGTAGTTATGTTCTCCTCCAGATCTAATTGCGCGGCGACATATGGGAAATGATTATAGTGATAGGCAAGAGCGACGTATTCAAATGATTGTTATTTACTCGAGCATGAACCATTTTCTTTATTAAGTAATTCATGTTCTGCTGCAAATGAGAGCACTAAGTAATTTAAATCAAATCTATAACAACATACGAAGTGTACGATCCAGAAAAAGGAAAACGAAGGAAACAAGACAAAACACACCATTAAATACGAGCGCCTACGAGTATTAAATGTCTTATATCATTCAAGACTTACTTTCCCTCGTAGAGAGCATTGCTAAGGGTGATCACAATGCCAGCCCCAAATGCATCGACGTAAGGCTTGCTGAAGGCAATGCTCAGTCTGTTTCCAAGTGCCCTCTTGTACCTGACAAGTGAAGACAAGGCTAGAGGTTAACTTCTCGCAGGAAATCATCCATAATATGACCTGTTGGGCTGGCAGGTTAGTCCACACATGCCCCCCCCCCCCCCCCGGCACATACACACAACCCACGTGATGTTTTAGTTTAGTTATTGTCCCATTTGGTGGTAAAATCTAGATCACTAAGAGTTATTCATAAATAAAGCATGCCGGGACCAAATTTGCCGACGACCCCACTTCAAACCTACCCCCTTCCCGCCTCACCTCATATCCGCCTTTAACACCCCCCCCCTCCTCACCCTACCCCCACCCGTATAGTAACGTTGATTAATTTTCACGTTGATTAAGTTGCACGATAAAGTGAAGGAATTATAATAAAATTAGGTGTGCAAAATTATTAATAGTATCATGTAACATGACATTTAAGCATTTAGGACGAAGATGCTGAGCTGATCTGAGCTGAGCTGACCATGGCCGTAGCGCGTGGTCGTAAGGCTTGACGAGCTTGGCCCCTGGGTAGAGTCTGAAGACCCCGCCAGCCATCCCCAAGTAACGCCACACCGCGTAGCGCCAGGCTTCCTGCTTGTCCAGGACATCGTCAAACTTGGCAGTCACGGCCACCTCGTTCCGGACATTCGACTGTGGGAAGGAAGGGGGTTATCATTGTAAAGGCCCATTACGTTGTTAAACACATCATAGACGTGTTATCGTCTATGCCGATAAATCTATATACTGTTACTTTGGGGGTTGTTTGGCATGCATGTCCGACAAGATAGGCGTGTTATCGTCTATGCCGATAAATGCATATATTGTTATTTTGGGGGTTGTTTGGAATGCATGTCCGACAAGATAGACGTGTTATCGTCTATGCCGATAAATGCATATATTGTTATTTTGGGGGTTGTTTGGAATGCATGTCCGAAAAGAGCAAACTTTTAAAGCTATTTAAACAGATGTTGCTGCCAATTTGGAAAAAAAATCTGCATAAAATCATGAAATGACAGGTCGTCATTCACATTTAGCACAACTGTAACAGTTGCTTAAAACTATCGCAGCAAACTTACCGGAAATATGACACTTAATTTACCGTAAGTCGGAAGTTACGTGCACTACGTCACAAATTTGTGTGTAGTTCGCCGGGTTTTCACACCATTTTAGGGATGTTGAGCAGACCCCATTGAGTCCATGCAATGAATTTCAGTGAAAGTTAAGTAATTAGGATAGATAGTTCTTGCACTGATCAGGCCACAATATGTAACACATTTAGATGTCACTAAGACAAAAAAGCTCAAGAACGCATTGTCTGTACACACTGTATAATACAGATTATACTAAATCCTTAATTACCTCGAAGCCAGGGTTATCGGAGTTAAGCTGCGTCATGTATACTGCGTAGCGATCTACGTCCGTTGATCGCTCCTCCTGATCCAGGTAAAGGCCGGGATCCAGAAAGGCCCCCGGGGCAAACTTAACAACACTGTTATCTGGAGAATAAACACACGCCCTTAAATAAAGCCACAACGGTGTAAAATCATTTTTCGCCAAGTATAAACCATGCTTATGTCTTTTTGTCTAATACATGCTAATGATCGGGGGACTCGGAAGGGGAGCTAAGGGGGTGTGGGTGGGTGAGGGGGGGGGGGTGACCCAATGTTTTACTTGCTGTTGATTGAGTGATTCAATGCATGCATGAACATGACTTAATTAACAGCAGAAATTAAATTACATCACTAATATTTAATTATATGCGCATTCCGGTGTTGCTATACCGCCCTCTGTACCAATACATAACAGTAGATAATGGACGAAAGTCAATAACACGGCGATGTGACCCCGCCCCCCCCCCTCCCCCCGCAGCCCCAAGAAAATTGATGATTCCTGAACAATGGCTACCTGTCAGTGAAGGTCTAAATTTACGAGAGCACGGGAACCGGTGAAGTAGCATGAAAGTGGTGCAGGAGTTATATAGCCGGAGGGAGAACTTGCTATTCCACGGGATACAAGAAGCAGCAGGGCAACAGGAAGACTGCGAGAACGACGTGAGGGACGCCATCAAGACCAAGCTGGGTATCGAAGATGCAGCCTCCATTAGGTTCCAACGCTGTCACCGCCTGGGAGCTCCGACAGCCCCAGGGACCCCACCACGACGCCGCCCCAGACCGATCATAGCGCGCTTCGTCCTGTACTCAGACCGTCAGAGGGTCTGGGACAGGAAGACGTCCCTTCGCGGCACCACGCTCTTCATTGATGAAGATTTACCGCGACAGATGCAAGAAGAGAGACGAAGGCTACTTCCAGTGATGAAGGCTGCTCGGCGGGACGGGAAGAAGGCAAGTGTGTCGGGAAATAAACTTAAAGTAGATGGAAAGTCATATACTGTTAACTCTATTAGTTCTCTTCCCACCCATTGGATTCAACCTGTGTCACAGTCGCGGTAAATGTAGAACTGTTATTTGGATTTGGATTTTGATACTCCCCCTGAGTTAGCATGTGCCCCCAAACAGGTGTCCGAAGGCCGTGTCGCTTGAGTCAATCAAGCATCTGTGAGCTGAGCTTGGCGCGCTTGAGCTGCACGTTTAGTGAGCTCAAATAAATGTACCTGGCTAGGTTCGGCTCCCGTTGCTCTCGTGCTACCACCTTTACTTTCACCGTACAAGGTGCATACCGCCTCATGAGTTTTTGTTGTTGTGTCTTTGTGTGTATTTACCATTTAGAGGTTCTGTAATGTTTATAGTTCAAATTATCGTTTCGTTTCATGTTATATACGTCCAGCCCAGTAGTAAGTTTTCGAGAGAACTGTTTACTGATCTGATTTATTATGTCTGTTAAACCAATTTGCCCAGTTTGTAGCAAAGCAGTTCTTGGTCATTGTTATCAAGTCACATGCTCTGTATGCAACCTTATCTATCACTTAAACTGTATATCTCACTTAAACCGCGATGATCTGGGAAGTAATAAACGGGGTAGGGATATATGGTATTGCACAACATGTTTGTCAGATATATTTCCATTCAATGATATTGACAATGACAATGATTTTATCGCAATAGTAACGCTAAACCAGACGAATAATCTTGATATCCCAGTGCATGTACTAGATGAACAATTATTTAACCCATTCGAACTTAACGATGAATGTGATTCACCTCTGTACGACGCGGATTCCGATGTACATTTTTATCCTGAATCTATGTTTAGCGGGTTGCAATGTAAGTATTATTTAGAAGAAGGCTTCAATTCTGACTGTAAGGATTCAAAAGTCGATCATGCGATGTTATCAATTATGCATATGAATATTAGGAGTATGCAGAAGAATTTCACAAACTTTAAATCCTATTTGAGTAATTTGAACCACAACTTCTCCATTTTTGCGTTGACAGAAACCTGGTGTCACGAATACAACGTTGATCTTAATGGCATGGCTGGTTATACTTCGGTAAATAACTACCGAACAGATAGAAGAGGTGGAGGGATTTCCTTTTTAATCAAGGAACATATCACCTTTTCGGTTAGAAAAGAGCTTGAGTTATTTAACGATAACATAGAAGCATTATTTATTGAGATAGACAAGTGTAGCTCTAATACTGGAAGAAATGTCATCGTTGGTGTTATATATCGTTCGCCAGACACAAGCATAGATATGTTTAACGAAATTATGATAGAGGTGCTGCAAAACCTAGATACAGAGGGGAAATTAATTTATCTCACTGGTGATTTCAATATTAATTTACTCAATAATGAGTCTCATAAGGCCACTTCTGATTTTGTAAATCTGATGTTTAGTCATTCACTCTTGCCTTTGATAAGCAAACCTACAAGAGTGACCAAGACAACTGCGACACTTATTGATAACATATTCACGAATGATCCGAATGTCAATCAAACACTGCTGGGTATAATGTACACTGATATAACAGATCATTTCCCAATATTTCTAATTTCGAAATACTGCCGAGAAGTGGTGAACAAACAGGTTTTAGCGAGAAGAAACTTTAGTAGAAAAAATATATCTGAGTTTGTAAACATTATTTCGACGCAAAATTGGGAGGACACATTAGAAGAGACTGATACTCAAGATGCATTTACGAAAGTCCATGGCACTTTATGTCGACACTATGAGTCATGCTTTCCATTAGTATCCCCGTCTTCCAAATATAAAAGTAGAAAACCCTGGCTGACTAATGGGTTAAAGAACTCTATTAAAATGAAAAATAAACTTTATCTTCGAAGTCGCTCACTTAAAAACGAATTATATGCAAAGGAATATAAAACGTATAAAAATAAACTATTACATACACTTAGGGAAGCAGAGAAACTTCACTACCAGAATCAAATTAAAACCAATCAGGGAAATCTATTTAAAACCTGGAAAACGATTAAGGAAGTAATTAATCGTAATAAGTGCATTAAAAAACAAACTACTTTTATAAAAAATGACTGCCTTATCTCGGATCGAAGAGACGTTACCAATGGGTTTAACCAATTCTTTGTAAATATTGGAGGCACCCTAAGTAAAACCATTCCTAACACGAATGATACACCATTGGGCTTTCTCGATAAGGTAAATTCCCACACACTTTTTCTTGATCCAGTTACCGATGATGAAATTTATAGCATTATGGGATCACTAAAGAACGGTTCGTCTGGCTGGGATTCCATTGGTCCGAAAATTATCAAAAATATCATTGCTCATCTAACGAAACCGTTGCATCATGTTATCAATCTATCGTTCTCCCAAGGCTACTTCCCCAACGAATTAAAAATTGCAAAAGTAATTCCAATATTCAAGGCAGGGGATACGAAGATGTTTACCAATTATAGACCCGTATCAGTTCTACCTACTATTTCAAAGATATTTGAAAAGGTAATGTATAATAGACTACTGAATTTTATAAATAAACACCATTTGTTACATGACCACCAGTTCGGCTTCAGACCCAAACATTCAACGACTTTGGCTTTGATACTACTAGTTGATAAAATATCATCTGCCTTAGATAGGGGCGAATCGGCAATCGGGATTTTCTTAGATTTTTCTAAAGCATTTGATACTGTTAATCACAATATATTACTTTTAAAATTAGAAAGATATGGAGTCAGAGGCATTGCATTAGACTGGTTTAAAAGTTACCTTTTTGACAGGGAACAGTATGTTGAATACGATGGGGCTAACTCCGAGAAATTAAACATAAACTGCGGAATTCCGCAAGGGTCTATTCTTGGACCACTTTTATTCCTCGTTTACATAAATGACTTAGCATCTCTGAGTAGCAAACTGTTTAGCATACTATTTGCAGACGATTCAAAATTTTTTATTACGGGGAATGATATTGAAAAAATGATCCAAACGGTAAACTTAGAGTTGGACAAAATTAAGCATTGGCTCCAGGTTAATAAATTAACGCTTAACCTTAGCAAAACCAAATTTATGATCTTTAAATCCTCACGTAAAAAAATATCCATTTTATCCAAAGTACAAATTTCGTGTCATGCTATTGAGCAGGTCTCATGCATAAAATTTTTAGGGGTTCAACTCGATAGTAGCCTGCTCTGGAAAGAACACCTACAATACATTAAAGGCAAGATTGCAAGGGGTTTAGGGGTAATTACACGGGCTAGGAAGGTGTTTACCAAAGATATATTGCGTAGCCTTTATTTTTCATTTGTGTATCCATATCTTTCGTACGCTCAAGAAGTTTGGGGGGCGGCCTACCAGTCCTATTTACATCCATTGTTTATTTTGCAGAAAAGGGCTGTTCGTATAATTACAGGTGTTAACAAGTATTCTCACACGGAAAATCTGTTTAAAGAAATTAATATTTTACCTTTGACGAAATTGTATGTATATAGTGTTGTTTTATTAATGTTTAAGCAATACCAGGGCATTTTACCTGAACCTATCCAATCTTTATTTGTTACGAGGTCTAGCATCCACAGTCATAATACTAGAGGAGCCAAGCTACTACATATTCCAAAGGCTAGAACTGATCATTTTCGCAAATCTATAAGATATTCGGCTATTACTTTATTTAATAAATGGTATAGTAAAATAGAATTTAACTCCTCCCTTCACTCATTCAAGAGAACAATTATGTCGTCCTTAGTACTAAACTAGTCGAAACTTTATATTTATATCCAATATGCGATACCTGTTTTCACACTAATTCCTTGAGGTAAAACAGCCTACTACTGTGGCCCTTTCACGTTATTTTTTTTATTTTTTATAATTTTTTTTCTATCTGTATATATCTAGTTGTACTTTATGTTAGCATATAAGCTTCGGCTTCTGCTATTGTCAATGTACTATATGTTTGTTTACCTGCGATGTATACCCTTGATCTTCGGACAATAAACATTATTATTATTATTATTAAAAGGGCGACAGTCGGCAACCATTGCACCATTATGATCATAATGCAAAGTAAAAGTGACTTGCCTATGCGCGCAGCACGGCGGAAGTGCTTGCATTTTGTCGTGGACGAGAGAAAGTCCGTCCTGTGGTACCGGAAGTCAGGCGGGAGAGCGCCTGACCACGTGACCGATGCCTGTCGGTCGCCCGTGCCGATCACAACGCAGAGCGTGAAGTTGGTCCCCGGAATCTGTTGAGGTTAACCGTATCTAGGTTATTCGTTTGCACTTAGACGGCCTAAACAAGGCATACTTAATTCTTACTGCCAAATTAAAGATTGCTAACCACGATGGCCAATTGCTAGCTAATTGAACGCAATTCACTGACAATTAGTGGTAGAGACTGAGACTTTCGTGCTTCTTTCACGGACACGTTGCATTAGCACCAAACATTTCCATAATTATAATAGATTTCATAGGTCTTAACATGAAAAATGAATATCTCACAACCATTGAATCAATCTGACCGAATCACGTGGTAACCTTGTTATGACGTTTAGGGAATGCGAGACTATGTTTTGACCTATTAATTCACCTGCGAAGGAGACTCACATTTTGCCAGGTGTAGGTAGACGGCACTGTGTCAACGTCCACTCCCTCATGCTCAGTATCTCCGCGTGACGTCACCCGCTTGGAGTTAATTACCACTGTCCCGCTTCCTCCGCTGCAGGGAAGTGAAGAGAAATATTGTTGAGTTAGGCCACTGCATATTCACGAAGGCTTATTCAAATCAATGCTTGCAATATATTTATAATATTCTAAATGTTATTCGCCAATTATAGTCCGATAGTGAATATAAAACTGTTTTTTTTAAGTAATCGTTTAATCCGGGTACTCCACTTTGGGGCATCTTTTTCACCACAAAAAATGTCCGTTCTCTCAGGCATCACGGGCACCCTGAGAACCCCATCCCCCCGCCAGATTTGTATAATGGTCCCCCCCGAATCGAATAGAAGGAACGCCTGGTCATTTGTTAAGGTCAAGATTACTCACGCTTGCATCGCGGCCAGTTCGTTCCGGATTTCAACGGATTGTTCCAGGTCGGGAACATGCAAGAAGATGGGGTCTTCGTCCACGGTATACGGCCTGGGCAACAGCGGGTGGATAACCAGGCGAGCTAAGCTGTCCATGATAAAGGAATACGACAGGCGACCTTCCTGGAAGTAGGTCACGTCCTTGAAGAGATCGCTCAGCGTTATGTCGACGCACGTTACTCCGCGGAAGGTAGTGGAGTGAACAGGCAGGCAGGCTGACGTAATCATCCCTGGAAGACGCACAAACAAGAAACGCAATTTAATTTATCAGTTTTGACCAGTGTGTTTAGCTTACGATTATATTTCACATTGCCTTCATATGTATTGTCATTGTATCGCCTTATGATGACCATAAACTCGATTTCGACTAATTAAATATTTTATTAATACCAAAATATATATTATAATTATCAGGCGAACGGAAAAGGGGGTAATATAAATGCGCATAAAGAAAGTACGTTATGGATACAATGTTAACCAGATGATATACAAGTATGTGCGGTGATACAACGGGCATAGCAACAGCCAGGTGAGAATTAGTCTACGAGTAATAGGAAACAAAACATGTCAAAGAAGACGGTGAATAGGAGAAAGACATAATGTTCTACGAGAAGAAGTTAGTTCACATACACAGGCGAAATATGTTACTAGTAGATGCACATTAATGAATATTAAAAATATTAAAATAAGAAAACAAAGAAAGTAAAAGTAAAACAGTTTTTTTTGTCATACAGAAGTCTTCATCCCATAGCGACCACGTACGTATATATAGCCCGTAATTTAGAAGAGTATTAACACAGCCTACTTACATGCGCCATCTTATATTTTTTACATTTTAGAATCAAGACTAAAAGTATCTCAAAATTGGGATGCATATATGTTTCATATCTCGTTCATATTGAGTCTGTAAAACAACCATTTTACCATAAAACTACGAGGACTAGTTTATCGCGCGCGGACGTCCTAGCGAGCCGCGGTCGACCTCACACAGAATTCCGAATAGCGAACAGGCGCGCAGGGATATAATACCAACTTCTGCTCCGGTGAACAATTTGCTTTTCTCCGGATAGCCCCCAGGCTTTCAGAATTTAAATTCCAGACAGAATATACTTATTTGACATGGAGAAGAGATAATATAAAAATTACAGAACATATTGCTTTAACCTGGTATTCCACTTGAATTCTGCCCAGTAACCCTTCTCAGTACGTCCCGCATGGCGCATATGTCACAAACGCATCCCAAATATAATCGTGGATGATCACGGAATGGTTTTTCGGAAGAATACATCCCGGGTCAGAGGAAGGAGTCGATGAAAACACACGATACTTCTATCTATAGGTAATAGTTAGGGAGGATCAAATTGTTAGTCGTGATGTTTTAAGCATTGTTAGTGTTAGATCGTCTATAGAAGCGCATGGATTAGCGAGTATACGATACCTAAACCGAAGCGATCGAAGTAAGGCACTGTGAATGTAACGGTATCCAGCCGGTATGCCCCGCTGAAGAAGCTATAATACTTTGCCATCTCAAAGCGTAGGTTAGACGGGTCAACGATTCGTATGAGATTGCCGGTCTGCAATTAAGATATGTTCCAAGGTTTGACTTCCGGCAGCATGTGACTAGCACTGGGCACGCAGACCTCGAACCCAGTGAACCCGCGAGGCCGCTCGCCTGTATCACACGTCCATGCTCATATATCGTGGAATGGAAATGTTGACACTACTGGGACACTTTCCAGTAACCTCCCGGTTACAGTTCCCAATTATGAATGATGATAAGATAGAATGAATCATGTAAAATCGTAAAAAGGACCGTGCCATTTTGATAATTTGTTCAGTCAGATCATAGTATACAAACAAAAAATCTGCCTCAAAGATCAATCAAAGAACCGTGCCGCGTTTGCATGTCAACAAACTGTTCAATTACAATCATTAAGTTACAATCATATCGTGTCTTCAAGGTTTTGTTTCTTGCAGGTTCTTTATGGGCCATGGCCGCCTTGTTCAAAAGACGATTAATTTCACTCGTCAGATTATATCTCCAACATGAGATCCGTAGGCCCGAGCGATATCTTCGGGGTTAACTAGTTTAATCAGAACGGCAATATACTTCCTGCACAAACATGGGAATTTTTTACACGTGTGGCGCTTAAAGACACGCGACGACCGCTTGGGTCCTTTGTGTGGATGTTGTGGGGCTTATGGTAACTTTAAGTGCACCCTACAATGAAACGCCTTTCTCCCGAGATAATTCACTGACATGCAAAGCGTTTATACCAAATACCTTGGACCTTATAAAGTAGGTGATCCATTGAACCTTAGGTAGGCCTACCTTCATTCAAGGATTAATGTTAGTGCGTCAGAGTGGGACAAAACATGAACGGTAAACAAGCAAAGCTCGAACTCTTATCACAGAACCATCAAATAAACACCAACAAGCAGTGTGACATATACATCATATGTCTTGGAATTTATGGTTAGATTTCTTGGATAATGAAAAGGCGTTTTCCCTTATTCCACAGAGTATGCTAGGCTACCAACGTCTGGTGCGTGGGTATTCATGCACGATGAAGGTCAATGGAATAATGCGCTCGGATATTCAACATGTTCAAACATAGATCTCAATCAAGTTAGGTGCGTCGTGCCAACGAGTATTGCCAATTACGTGGGGGGGAGAGGGTGAGGGGGGGGGCAGGTTGCAGCATGGTTGGGAGTTCAATGTCACTGTCATTGATGCATGCCGACTTAATTCCAGGAACAAACAAACCAGGATTTAGAAAAGCGATGGATCTAAAAACCAGAGCGGACGATAGTAAGCAGGGGCGGGGGGGGGGTTGACTGGAAGGCCCACCCTTGAAATGTAGTGCATTATTACCAAACGCGAGGTTCCCCGCTAAACCGGCGACGGGCACCTAGCTTGCAAATAGGACAGGCCTCTCTCGTATGACAAGTCTTACCCAGACCAAACGCATCAAAATACGGTACGGAGAAGAGCACTTCTTGACCGTCGGTGACGCTTTTGTCACTGAAGAAAGCGTAATAGCTGGAGAGTTCATATCGAAGTTGTCGTGGATCCCGGATTCTGTCAACCGAGCCCACCTGAATTCACAACACACGCTTCACGTTGAACAGTGCAAGTCAAACCGTCACAATGCCCCATATGTGTGACTGGATCGGACTAGAGAGCGAGTCTTTTAAAGTTTTTTAAACACGCTGTCAACGCTAATGGTCTGTCCCAAATCTGACCGCACATACCAGGGGCCGTAAGTTCGAAAGGTCGGTGCTGAATAAGACAGTTATCTAGTATTATATGGTATTAGTATGGAGCGGTGCGAAATATGCGGCCGAGAGGTTTGGAAGTTATGGTCCCTGGTCAGAGAAATCCGGTACCTTAGTTTATCAACCTCAAAAAAAAATTCGCATCAGAAAAGTTGTTTTTTAATAATAATACTAATGGCTTGCTATTGGCCAAGAACATTTCCCTCAGAGTGCAGTGGTTATAGTTAAGCGCCGGAGCATGCAAATGAGATTATACGTCATGTTTACCAAGTCCAAAAATGTCAAAATATGGGACAGAAAATACGACAGCTGTCCCCGTGCCACTGCTAAAGAACGTGTAGTATGTGGCCATGTCGAACCGGAGGTTACTGGGGTTTAAGATTCGCGTGATGCTTCCTGCCTGTAATAAGAAAATATCGACTTCGTTTACATGTCGAACACATATGTTGGCCGGAAATACTGAAAATACCATCATACATTAATGTTACATATATCGCGATCCACATTTTAGTGCGTATATCCACCGGTCATTTCGCGTCTTGCACATACAGCTGCAGCGGCCGATTAAACTAGAATGACGGAAAGACGTGAATGCGGAAACCAGGCAGACAAACAGCAATCGCGCTATATTTAATACAACATAGGCCGAGGAGAGTGGGAGGGGGGGGGGGGGCAAGGGGTATTTGCGTTCCTCGGGAATGAGCTTTTCATTTCATCGTGAACTGGGAATGAGGAAAATAATTCGTGAACTGGAAACGGGGCCGACCCTCGTCACACAGGGTGGTATAAGCGATAGCCGGGATGCCTGGAGCTTAAAACTTCAAACAGTGTATTTCGTTCTACCAAGGTCTGACGTTTTGGGTTCTAACACAAGTCCGCCCCCCCCCCACAGACACACACTTTTTGAAAAAGTATGCCGTTTTTTAAGGCAGAATTTAGGCCATCTGAGGCGTGGACCCCCCCCCCCCCCCCTCCCCACCCTCCGGTCGCAATGTAGTTCGGAGCCCCGATCCCCCCCGGTCGCAAGTTTCAATGGATCCCCCTCATTTTCAAAATCCTGGATCCGCCCCTGAGATGCACGCAGTGGTGTTTTCTGCCACGTACGTTGGCACGCGAGCTTTTGCCTAGATGGTTGCATTTAGATGAAGTTTCATATTGCTCATGCCTAATATGGACCGACTCAGCTGCTTCCGTCAGGTATTATAAACTGCGTTAGTCACCACGGTTACCGGTTACCACCAGTGTAATCATGCTGTGAGTATATGAGCGACGTGCCGACATCAGAAGATAACATTAAACGGCGGAAAGATCAGTGAACAACAGATCAAACAAAAATGGACAAACAATATGAAAAATGGAGGTTCTACGCAAAAATTAAGCTTAAATCGTTATCATGGCTCGCGATAAAAGTCCGTATCGTCAATGGTAGCAACCCACACTTGTCCTGGGGAAGGAAAACCGCCGCCCTTTCAATGTCATTTTCCTTAAATATATCCCCTTTTTGGCACCAATCAAAGCCAAGTCGGGGGCCTGAAGACACGCACTGTCTTTGAAAAACAACCACCCCTTCCCGCGTTCTCGCCTCGAACCATCTCGCGTTCTCGCTTTGGGCATTCACCTTCCACTTGTGCCAGACGATAATGCGAGATCGCGAGTGGCCCATATATGCCACATGGAAGGTGGACCTTCTGCTTTAAAAAAGATCGTGATTTGAAGATCGTAAGATTTTAAAAATATTGGGGTTCCACCGTTTG
The DNA here is from genome assembly GCA_964019135.1 of Arenicola marina. Classification (NCBI taxonomy): domain Eukaryota; kingdom Metazoa; phylum Annelida; class Polychaeta; family Arenicolidae; genus Arenicola; species Arenicola marina. The sequence continues at coordinate 21,711,419 of OZ025251.1, read as the reverse complement.
GGTCTCCTATCTCACCGCCCCAGACTTCGCCCACGCTCCCCGCCGTGTTATTAGGCTTAGCCTGGGTCCCCGGCACTAATTTGTAGCAATGAGCGGCGCATGTTTCCTATCAATTTGCGCAACGCCGCCCTGGCGACATTGAAGTACATTGAGGTAGTCACTCAGATTGGGTCTGTAAAATTCACTGTACGGATTTCGGACAGTGACGTCACAAAAATCCCATCGGCCTCCGCGGCATTTCACCAGAGATTATGTAACTAAGATGGCGAGAGCAAGTGGTGGACATAACCATTCCGATGCAAAGCTGTACGGTGCATGGCGTAAGAACACAATAATGCGTCACCACACAACACGATAAAGGTAAAACCAGACTGTTTTGATGTCTTGGTCATGGGGTTGAAAATTTGGCTTTTTCCATTGCTTATGACGGAGATGGTTTCTATTGGTGTGTAACCTGGAGCGAGAGGAGGTGGGGCTGTGGAAAAGCCTATACATTGAGGAAGTAGGCGACAACAGAGATATAACGTAGCCCTAGCGGAGTGAGTCGTAGTAGAGAGTGGACTTAGCCATAAAAGGGCCGGATCGGTCAGCTGTGATTTGGGATCTGTGGCACATTAACGCTTACCAAGACCAAAAGCATCAAAGTAAGGCACTGTGAAGGACACGGCCTCTGCCTGGCTGCTGCTGAAGTAATCGTAATAGCTTGCTCGGCGCTTGTATAGCATTTCCTCGATTGTGTAACCATGGAGTCTAATTACAGTCCATAATTTAGACATGTTCATATGCTTACAGGGGCGGGTCCAGGAATTTGGGAAGGGAGGAGAGGGGTGCGACCGGGGAGGGGGGGGGGGGCGGTGGCTGTGCTCTCTAAAAACTTGCGACCCAGGGGATGAAGGGGTGAAATTACCGCGAGTGTGCACGTATTGTTTCTCCCAACCCCCGGGGGGGGGGGGAGCAAACGAAACGCGTCAATGAACGTTTTTCGGCTTTAACAGTCCTTAACATCCCCGAGGAAAAGACCGACCGGTTGCTACCCCCTACCCCCCCCCCCCATAGATCCGCCTCTGGCTTACTGTGATGACGAATCATCATGGTGATTCGTATCTTCGCGAATTCATATATGAGTCACCCTAGGAAACAGTGGCTGTACATTACGATTTTGTTTGTGATGAATGAACCAGAAGCAACCAATCACGAGCGTTCATCTGATTCCGATTTCTCGCTAATAAATCTGACGGATATTAACGGGACAAGCCGAAGCACGATATGTCAAGTAAACCGATATTTTTTTTCTCAAACGCGATACATTTCATTAAACAACGTAGATATTATAACGTAATATATTATAGCGGTATAATATTTATCTGAATCAAATATTCCATTCAAGAGATTGCATACACAACGCAAGAACTTATGATGGAATGCAACCTACCGTGACAGCACCAAACGCGGGGTTGTGCGAGGTTTGTTCAGCAATGTTGGACAGGATGGTGTACGCTGTCTCAGTCAGACCTGTAAATAAACAAAGAAGCCGTAAAGAAACGATTTTAGCTGAGAAGCTCATAGATTCTCTGAAGCGTTTGTTCTCTCAACAGTGTAGCATATTGTCTGTACATGACGTGGTACTGAGATCATTACATGGGTTCGGCAGGTATTGGCCGGTATTATCCGCCGGTGGAGGCGTGCCTGCATAATTTACGTAATTACTCGTACCGAATTTACCAATACCACTCGCTGACTAATTGGTGACATAAGTACCATGACCTAAACCGAAGGTGAGAATGATAACGGAGTTGTGTTGCTTGGCGTTCTCATCTCTGATCACATCCATGTAATCCACGCTAGAAGCCGAGGGCTCTCCATCAGTAAGGAAGAGGATAACCTTGTCTGTTGGGACAAAAAGCAACGAAATTATTTAAATATTTTATCACTTAACAACCGTATAAAGATGATCACCTAATGTGTGTGGGGAATAGCAATTTTCTCGTTTGCTTCTGGTGTGACAATCACGTACGTAGGCGTGAATACAAAATATAAATATATAAATTCGAGTAAATTAATATTTAGAGTTAGGTTGCGAAGTTAAGCTGCGTTGCGTTGCGCAGTTAAGATTTTTCTCGCCAAGAAATCGATCTGATTTATACATATATATATATGCGATATCCATTCAGATCCATTATCTAATGGCAAAAAAGTTCCTCAGTTAACCAAGGAGACAATGCGTGCCTCTTTTCCGCTTGTCGTACTCCGGAAGTTTGGTGGAGGAATCGAAGAAACGGAAGGCTGCGGTGAAGGCCCGATCATAGTAGGTGGCTCCATCTTCCCGGAGAGTGTCGATGTAGGAAGTCAGGTAGTCCTTGTTCTGTGGTGTGGCTTGAGCCAGCTGGTTCCTGAAGCAGGTACTGGTGGAGACGGAGCCCGAGGGGGTCTCGGCATTGGTGGAGAACGACACAACGCCCACCTGCAACACGAAGGGAACACAACATATTCGATGAATCGTTGCAGATGTAAGCCCAGCATGCAACCATTATTGGGGGGGGGGGGGCAAGGGGGGGTCGTCAGGGGCGGATCTAGGAATTTGCCAAGGCGGGGGGGGGGTTGCTCTCTGAAAACTTCCGACCGAGGGATGTGCTCTCTGAAAAACTTACGACCGGGGTGGGGGGGAGGGGAGGGTGCGGAGGGCGTGCTCGGAGAAGCAGACTTTAACAGTGTATGTTCAGGTTCCCAAGAGGGGTGAGGGGTGTTGCTCTCTGAAAACTTGCGACCGGGGGATGGGGGGGGCGCTGCTCTGAAGACTTGGGACCGGGGGGGGGGGGGGGGCTGGGAGAACCGGACTTTAACAGTGTATGTTCAGTTTCCCAATGGGGGGGTTGCAACCCCCCTAACCCCCCCCCCCCACTAGATCCGCCACTGGTCATGTTCTCAGATCTCGAAGAATAAATATCTTCATTCCCAGGTCACGATGAATTAAAAAGGAACGCTCCCAGCAAACATAGGATAGCAAGGGCGGATACATGATATAAATTAGCGATTTCCCAATTCACGGTTATTTAATATTAAAATTCCCAGATCACGATTAATGAAAATCCTTGATCACGACGGTCGGCTAATACCCCATTCGCAGTTCACAAAGAACTATTTGCGTCAATCCCAGTTCACGGGGAAATGAAAACCACATTCCCGAGGAACGGAATTAACCATTGCCCACCCACCCCCCCCCCCCCATTAGTAGTGTAGACGCAAATATGTATGCGCGGTAGGTTATCGGGCGGGATTCACCATCTTATCGTGTTACTGATTTGCTAGAAGATAGGTAGATTAAGCGATGCCAACTTCTGACCATTGGTGTTACTCATCCTGTCGTTGGGGTTCGAGGGTTCTGACCACTGGTGTTACTCACCCTGTCGTTGTGGTTTGAGGGTTCTGACGACTGGTGTTACTCATCCTGTCGTTGGGGTTCGAGGGTTCTGACCACTGGTGTTACTCACCCTGTCGTTGTGGTTTGAGGGTTCTGACGACTGGTGTCACTCACCCTGTCGTTGGGGTTTGAGGGTTCTGACCATTGGTGTTACTCACCCTGTCGTTGGGGTTTGAGGGTTCTGACCACTAGAGTTACCCACCCTGTCGTTAGGGTTTGAGGGTTCTGAGCACTAGAGTTACTCACCCTGTCGTTAGGGTTTGAGGGTTCTGACCACTGGTGTTTCTCACCCTGTCGTTGGGGTTTGAGGGTTCTGCCCACTGGTGTTACTCACCCTGTCGTTGGGGTTTGAGGGTTCTGACCACTGGTGTTACTCACCCTGTCGTTAGGGTTTGAGGGTTCTGACCACTGATGTTACTCACCCTGTCGTTGGGGTTTGAGGGTTCTGACCACTGGTGTTACTCACCCTGTCGTTAGGGTTTGAGGGTTCTGACCACTGGTGTTACTCACCCTGTCGTTGGGGTTTGAGGGTTCTGCCCACTGGTGTTACACACCATGTTGTTGGTGTTTGAGGGTTCTGACCACTGGTGTTACTCACCCTGTGGTTGGTGTTTGAGGGTTCTGCCCACTGGTGTTACTCACCCTGTCGTTGGTGTTTGAGGGTTCTGAACACTGGTGTTACTCACCCTGTCGTTGGGGTTAAGTGTGCTGACCACGGTTGACGCAGCCTCACTGGCGATGTCCATCAGTGTCCGGCCCTGATGGGTAGTCCTCATTGATCCAGACTTGTCCACCACCACCACCACGTCCTTCGGGGTCGGGGTCGCTGTCTCCACGTACCACGGCCTATAAATGTATGACGTCATTACACCACTTGACGCATTGGCGTGCAAAACATTATCAGTCGTTCCTAGAACATATACCTGATGATTGAATATTAGAACTTAACAACTTAACAAATAAACTCCATTAAGTTGTAGCTGCATTGCAATTAAGGCACAACATGTTCACATCAAATTAAGATGATATTGCGATGGTTGTATAACGCCAACTGGCATTGATCGTGCGGATTAGAAGCCACGAATGAAATGAACATGCAGAAAATATGATAAGTGCCTTTTGAATGAAGCGCTAACCACTCCTCTAACCCGCAAAGGTTTAGACACATTTCACTTATGTATGGGTAAGGGGCATGGGGAAGGGCGGAGGGGGCAGATCATGATAATTAAGAGTTAACTATGTCAAGGAAATGTGGCATTCAAGGGGATGAATAGTTGACTTTGTGGTAGAATGATGTCTCACAAACACTGTGACGGAGGGCGGGGTGGCGTGGGGGGGGGGGGGATCAGCGCTCCCAAAAGGGGCCTCTAAGTTCGCTGGAGGGGGTGAGGGGGAGGGGGAGGGGGAGACCCCAGCCCTGGAGACCGCCAGGGTATGTATGTATCTCACCTGAAGCGAGGGTCGTAAGTGTTGCTGCATATTTTATTGGATGGATAGACGGCCACCATGCCTTGTTCGCTACCGTAATACTGGTACTTGAGGCCGGGGACGCGCAACAAGTTGCCCTTCATCACCGCTAGGATCGACGAATCCACGTGTGTGATGTCACTTCCGCTCCGATAGCCTTCGCCCCACACACACAGTTGATCTAAATCAACCTGTAAATATAAGTATATGTAATTAGGTATCATGCAGCAGTCAACTTATATAACTATATATATATATAATATCAATGAGTCACATAAGGGTTGTCTGATTAGGTCGATCGCGACGGACGCACTAACCTATGGTGGTGGTATTAAGTCCATGGAAAGGGTCAAGGGCATGCAATCGAGACGATACCTTTCCACCACGTGCGCTCCACCCCCACCCCACCCCCGACAAATATTTGGGCGTGTAAAAATGATGTTCTGGGATTTTATTACCAATTTATCCTGCACACCCATGGACACGTTCACAGTGGGGACACGAACCCCCAATCTCCAGTATGATCAATAAAGAACCGTAGCACGTGAGAATTATGTCTTTGCCTCTGTTTGAAAGCGGGGGTCGTTTTCCTTGAGCCTTGCGTAGCAGCAGTCCTCGTAAGGTGTGGTGGTAGGGAAGTAGTCATAGCCTGCGACCAGGGCATCTCTAATCGCTGTTACCGCCTCTATCCTCTCCTGAAATCTGGTCTCCAAAGAGCTCGATAGCTGAAGATATAAATATCGATGTTGAACACAAAAATAAATAATGAACATAAACAGTCCTGAAGGGATTTACAATCACTTTTTTAATATGAAAGTCTATTCCTGTATATAAAGTGGCGCATAAGTAAAACTAACATAAATAAGAAAACCTTGAAGCCTACAATACTGTTATTTGTGCAAGTTAATTATACTGCTAATATGGGCAATTGGCTTGAAGCCAAGGAAAGAATAAAATGCAATCCGACCTGTTGGAGAATATTATTTCCATCCAGCGCTGCGTTTGCAAACGTGACTTCACTGTCGAGGTGATGCTGAAATGTAATCACAAAATGATATAATACGATATGATAATCTCAGTTTCCATCATGTGGTTGAAGACATATTCGAAACAAAATTACCCCCTGACATCAATTTCATTTAATTAAAGCTGTTAAAACAGCTTCTTCGAGAAGACTATTGTCGGTAACCTGTTATTTTTTGAAAAATGCAATGATATGATGTTGTTGTCACTGTAATTAATGGTTTGGATTTGGCTTATCATCCCCAAATATGATGTTCTTGTCACTGTACTTAATGGTTTGGATTTGGTTTATCATCCCCAAACCTGTGCAATAAAATTAGCCGAATTTGACTATTAACATATTATAAACCATCAACATATTATACACTATCAACATATTGTAAACCATCAACCTATTATACACTACCAGCATACTATAAACCATCAACATGTTATAAAGCACTTCCATACATATATAAACGGGTCAGCATTTAGACAGGGTGTAAACGCGCAATGTACGTAGGACCGCACCTGAAAGGCCTCCACGCCAAGTCCCTCGTTGGCCAGCTTTTGTAGCTCTCGTTGAAATCTCGTGACGTCAATCTGTAGGGCTGCTATTCGTCCAACTAACAGGATCAGAGTGAGCGAGATGGCGAACATAACTCTTGGCACCCGGTCATCCAACAGGGATACCATCTTGCGCCTCTTTGATTTCGGTGAAGTCTATGTGTGCAAAAAGAAACACAAATGAACAGTTTATTTAGGGACTCCAGGCGAAGGAAAATAAAAGTATATATAAGAGCAAATATGACCTCTTATTGGTCTAAGATTTTCGTAATAAGTACATGTAATGCTAAAAATTAAATATGCGTGACAGGCTGGTGAAGACAATTTGATAATTCTAAAACTCGACTTGGGGGCCCTTGGCCCCAGGTATGACGTCATGTACTGGATGAAAGGAAAGAAAATGGCTACACCAGTGGGGGGTGGGTATTTTTCCGGTCTCCGCGATTGGCATCCAGGAATTCTTGGTTGGTTGTATATTCAGAACGCTTTAACCAATTCTGGCCATATCGCGTCAATGGGAGAAGGAAGGGAAGAGCGGAGCCATGTCCCCGGGGTAACCCCATATTCTTTGCCAAGAAGGACATGAGATCTTTATCCTGCGACCCCACAGGCATGGCCACAGAGGGGCGCGAACCACCGATCCACGTGCCGTTTAAACACCAAGGGAACAGGTCAGGAAATAGGTACACAGCAGCAGACTCTGCACCTGACCCATAGTTCGTGATAGCTGGTTACAATTTGGAACGCTTATCAAGTACGACAGGTCATACCTGGGGCCAAGGACCTCAAAGCGAGAAATTGTGACACAAATATTTTTCTAGTTATTGTCAAAACGATAAAAAATAAACGGTCTGGTGTTCCTGTATGTATGAAAGTAGATCTTTTCAGATCGGCGCTTATATGGATCGGAAAAGTTCCAAATGAACGGATGAGTTAAAGGGTCAAAATAATTCGTCTGGTTTTTGTGTTATACCGCATCGATTGTGCGACTAATGATCGAGTCTTTGAAATCATTGAAATAATGTCTACATTTGTTGAATCGGCAAAGATAAGACATAACAAACATGACCATAACTTATCCATAGAAACAGGGAGGAGGAATGCTACTCCACGAGAAGAGATTATGTGTGTACTGTATCAGCAGCAATAGGCCCTACGTCGAAAATGAGCATAACTTTTTATGTATTATTATGTGAGTATTACAAGGATCTGCGCTTTATTGGTAACGCCTTTTATATGAGAAATGTGCGATAAAATAGTCTGTCTCGTCGAACTTATGCGCGTTATCTATGTACCATGGGCCTGAGGCCAAGAAGTACAACAAAGAGTTCAGTTCAGTTTAGTTCAGTTCAGATATTACCAGAAATTAAGTTTTTGTGTAAACGGTATTGTTTGACAAACAGTACAAGGTACTATATTAATGCCTCTAATGAAACTAAGTGTCCCAACGTATGAATGGAACAAATGAATGTTGAGTGTACGCGAATAGAAAGTACATGAAGGCTGAATGTACATGAATGGAAAGTACATGAAGGCTGAATGTACATGAATGGAAAGTACATGAATGCAAAGGGCACGAATGAGTGTTAAATATAGCATAAGGAACTGTGGCCCCGCGTATGCCCGCCACAGAATGCAGGCTGCCAAGCGAGCAGATCAAGAATTTTTGACCAAGAAGCCCTATATATCTGGCCTGTCAGCTGAGTGATGGTGCTGCACGAGAAGTATGGGTCGCGCCAGTGTCGACTTGTAAGCGTGTTTTATAAAAAGATTCTGCAGATAACGAATGGTCGATTGTATAGGTGTGCGGGTTGCTCATAAACGCTTTTCGATAATTTGATAGCGAAGGACGAGTGTCCTTTCGGCTGGGTGGAAAGTTCCATCGGCCTGTCCACTTCCCGGTGTAGGCCCTAATGCGCCGCAGGACGTGTGAGCGCTGCAGCGTGGTTTATGAATACGGCCCCTGGTCTGTTACTGTCAGTGCTGGTCGTTAGCACTCCCAGTTAAGGGGCTGTCTACTTCCTGGTGTAGGATGAATGCGCCGCAGGATGGGTCCGCGTGCAGGGGTGGGGGGGGGGGGTGAATGACAAATGCGTATTGCGAAAAGGGAAACGGAAGTTACGTTTACGTGTAAAATTTAACTATTTTCCAAACTGGCATATGACCCGGATTTTATCATGCAAAGTACACATGGGCGTTTCCAGGGGGTGAGGGGGGGGGGCACAGGGGGCACACGTGCCCCCCCCCCCCTTTCCGATCTAAAATATATTTGTATATATAAGATACTACGTCTCAGGCTTTACACCTTTTTTTTTCATGTTTTGGTGGAACAATTTAATGAGCCCCCGCCCCCCCCCCCCCCCCCATTTCAAGAATTCCCGCACACGCCCCTGGTACAAGCAGTGCGTACGCCTAGCTGTCATTTGTATATTCATATTAGGCCTACAAATCAAATCTACATTACATCTACGTCAAATTCAAAGCCTGTACAGTATGGCTGATTATTTTAAGTTTTACCTAACATTTAACATTTACATTTAACCGATGCATCTTTGGCTTATATTACTAAAGTCATTGATCGTGTCGGCGAGGCAAAGAGAAGTAAACACACGCAAAGCAATGCATATATTGTTAGTCATCGCCACTGTATGGTCCTTATGGTCGGTTGTATATTCAGGACGTTTTAGCCACTTTTGGTCATATCGCGTCAATGGGAGAAGGAAGGGAGAGCGGAGCCATGTCCCGGGGGTACGGGGCACATGGCTCCGAGCTGTTTCAAACGAACGAGCCCGAATGGACAAGTATCGCAGCGCTCGATATCCAGCCTGATATATAATGCTGGGATTGGGTCTAATTAAATGCCGAACGCAGCAATTAACAGGCTCACTGTTGTCGTTTTTGTTGTTGTTACCGCAGGTGAACCTCGAATAATGTGAGTGGGCGGGGGAGGTGGGGGGGGGGGCATTTTTCGTGTTACTCTCGCGCACGATACCGGTTATTGTAGCAAATGCTATGCGTGAGTCATATGCGAGACATTGGTACGCGCTAACATGGAAGAGCCGCCGGGTGTGGGTGGGTGCATGATAGGTGGGGGGTGGGGGGGGGGTCCTTCTGCGAGCTCTGACTCTGCCACCACAGGGATCCAGACCTGAAGATAGCGATTGGTTTGGTTTGCATATATATAAAACGCTTGCAAGCTCCATTCTGTAATCCCAAATCGTGGAAGAAGGAGGTGTGGAGGGGGGTGGGGCGGGGGGGGGGGGGTGTTATGTGAAGTAAGACGCCACAAGGTAAAGCTGCAGCCTCCCAGTTTACCATGGCAACCGCGTCACGGCCTGTTGGGGCACACCGAACTATTATGGGTGTGGCCATGCGGTTAATTATTAATAGCAGCCAAGGGTATGTAGACCTAACCCATGTATACCTAACCCAAACCTAACCCAATCGCTGTAAGCTTAGCCTATCTGGTTACCTGAACATACCACTCAAATACATACAGCATGCAATATATGTGGGATAAATTAAAATGTTGATGGCCATGAATACGAACTGTTGTTGTCTGAGGCCACATTTGTGAGGATTCATGAAGAGACTAACTAGTCTGATCTAGGCTTCACTACTACATACAATGCTACTCGGTAACATTAATGCGACGAGGTTTGTTGCGCGGTCAACAAAACTACAGTACCTGACCAGGCTTATTGATTACCCGGGCTGGCTGCAGGTAGTTTACAGAGACGCTATAGTAGGCCAGGCGTTCGCCTTGGATAACGCACCTCCAACACGGCCTTGGGTGTAGATCTGAACCTGACAATTATTAGTGGTGTAGTTGTACGTACCTGGATCGAATGAATATCACTGCTTGACAACCTATGACTTGACTATCCTTATGTCTCGTTCCCTCGCCAATGTCTTGATATATTTTTGCTTTTATCTTTTCTCCGCTGTAGTTGTATGCAGTATATATTCACTCGTATGTATATATATACCCCTGCGGCCCGTGCGTCACAGAGCCGCATCTAACAACGACCCATGGTTTCGTGTATGGTATATCCTGGAATATTCCTGCCTGCCCACGGCGCCTCACTTATGGAAAAATCGATTGCACGATCATACCTGTCGCCGCCTCACCAGCCAGCTTGGGGGGGGGGGGGGGGGCTGGGCAAGGGGTATGGCAGGGGGGGTAGTCCGCTGACAACCCCCACGGCCTATACAGGAGAATAAACATATCAACAAAATATAAAACTCGAAAACCTCAACATGTAAACAATAATCGCCGTATGCTTACCTTAAATAATCCTCCGACTATTTGGTATTCTCAGCACAAATGGTCGCGCAGTCTACCGTTAGAACATCGACTACAGAAGCAAATGCCCAAAATATGCAGTGCAGTGGTTCCGGCTTACGTGCCTATATACGTAGTACTACGTACACCAGACCGGACTCGCTCGCCGTCTGCTTGCCACCCGGCTCGGGTGATACGCCAGGGTGCACAGCTGAATCGGTCACGCGTGAAGAGTCAGTTCGCCTGTACCGTTGGGCAGAAGAAAAAGGTCACGCGCATTGTAGGCCTATACAAAGTGGAATATTTTGGTTGCTTTCCTGTCCAGTGTCCAATGTCCTAAAAAAAAATGGGTCAACGCGGGGTATTAACCTTCCCAACTGAGCTGTGAGTTCGGCCATGCGGTGACGTCGTTAGGTCCAGCTCCTAGGTCCAAAGGGGCCGGCCCGGTAGCTCAGTGCTCGCCTTGAGTGCTCTGGTCACCTTATGCCCTGCTCACATTGACTAAGACTGGTCGGCCGACGTCAGAGCCCGTCCACGCCACCGAGTTCTTCAACTTTCCCACTGAGCTTTCATAGTTTTAAAAAGCGGCCGAGCTCGGCCGAGAGGTCGACCTGAGGAAATTGGCCGAGCTCGGCCTGGTTTTAATGTCTGCATTAAAACTGGAAAGGCCTCGGCCGAGCACCTAAAATGAGCCACCGAGCAGCAATGCTCGGCCTAGGTCGGCCGAGGTCACGGCCGATTTGGGGCCGATTTGGGGCCGATTTGGGGCCAATTTCCCCCTTTTTAGCTCGGCCGAGGCGTCGGTGGGTCTATGTGAGCAGGGCATTAGAGCGTAACAGCACGTGGGTCGATGGTTCGAGCCCCGCTGTGGCCATGTCTGTGTGTTTTCGCAGGATAAAGATCCTATGTCCTTCTTCGCAAAAAATAGGGGGTTACCCCCGGGGACACGGCTCTGCTCTTCCTTCCTTCTCCCATTGACGCGATATGACAAACAGTGGTTAATAGGTCCTAATTGTACAACCAACCTAGGTTCAAAGGGACTTTCAATATAATAATTATAACTCATTACGCCGTCAAAATAGAATCCCCGCTTATTTTATTCGGGATCACAATTAGAAATATGGGCCATTGTCCCATATCACACGATAAAACTTCAAGAAATATTCAAAAGTGATCATTCGACGTTTCGTGACGTAAATGTAGGTTCCCATTTGAAGAGCTCGTCCTCTGTACGCACTAGTCTTGCACTATTTCTTTCGTTAAAACTCTGTTACAAAACATCGCAGGCTAAAAGGCTATGCCAGATATCTTGCATTCAAGACTTGTAACACCTACTGGTTGTCTCTTATCTCCAAAGTACCAAATCCTCTGAATACATAAACTCTCACCTGCCTCTATGTATCTCCTGCATCATCGTCACTTCGCGCAAAAATTACGGCTTTGATCGTTCATAGTTGATGCCCGAGTTGTACAGATTTCGTGACTAAAACCTGACACACTATGAGCAGGGTCGGATCTATGTTCAGGTGCCCAAGGGGGGGGGGGGGGGTTGCAACCCTCGTAACCCCTCCCCCCTCTAGATCCGCCCCGATGAGCCACACAGTTTACACAACCACCCATATTTCTTCAATATTTACTCTTCTGTGGGTAGGGGCGACCGGGGCTTGTTCGGCAAGTTTTAACTCAAATGGATCTTTAGGCCATTATTTCCTAGCTAGGAAGCCATGCTAGTTTGATATAATAGGTACATATCTCGGCTAAGACACGGGCATTTTTTTACAGTTGTGGATTGTTTATTAACAACATAATTTAACACCAACGACACTAAGGTAAATGGGCCAAATTCGCCCGCAAGAACATTTGACAAAGACGAAGTAAGAAGGCGAAGTTCCATAATCCTAAAGTGACCGGCATAAGAAAAAATCAGTCAAAGGCTAGTACGCATGGACAGACTCGGAATCAGAGGTGCACGTATGCTGATGTGTGATCTATCCCGGTGCACTCCTGGTGTGCCCATCTCTTGCATTTAGTACACTACAAATTTCGCCTTTCTCGCTGGAATCGCCACACAAACTACACAGGGCGAACACGCCCCATCGTCGGAGGGCGAACTTGCCCCACGGGTAAGTTTAGTTTTGACTTCATTTCACACAAAACCGAAGTGGCCGGCTTTACCCCGGGAGCGAACTAGCCCGGGTCTCCCCCATATTATGTTAATTTTACGAATTAATTTACCCAGAATCTTGCCATTAATTACATACGTACCAGCTGGTACGCAAGCTATTATTCATGCCGCTGATGGCGTTGGGATAAATATAGACCCATAGAAACAATCCATAAAGCCGCATGTCGAGCTCTCTCCCGCCAAAACAAAAGAGGTCAAAATACAAATAACAATCAGTCCTTGAATCATTCAAGATTTCTTTTGTCTATACTCCGGGCATGCCAGACTGCCAAATAGTGTCTCTTAGCCTTGCCCGTGATATCAATTTACCACAAGTTTTCATCTTAGTGGTAAACGTCATCAGTTTGTGTGCTTCGCGATGCTTTGGTACAAGTAGCAGTGCCGCGACAGAGTTCTGTGGTGTCCGGGGATAGACAAGTTTGCCACACCACAGCCGAAACGGCGATGTTTATCAGGTTTCTGAATTAGAATGAAACAATCGAGTTTTCTGCAAATTTTGATATAAATTTCGCCTGGGCGTAGTTTTGGCGGGAAAGAACTCGACATGCAACTTTAAAACTTGGTGGGTCGGCTGGACCTTGGTAGCACGAAACATGCGGCCCGTGAGAATCGGACAGGCGTATCGGGGGGACGTAAGACGTGCCTTTGCTGTCAATAGGGCTGTACAGTCACTTCGGGATCTTATCGAGACCCCACGAGACAGGGATACCTATGCTCTACGTCAATGCCTAGCATCAACGGCCTGTACGTGCTGCCTACCTTCCGGTTGTTTGCCTTCACTCACCTCACACACAAGATCGGCTAAAGCTGTCCTTGGAAGCACAAATAACCACTGAAGTTATGTGCATATCCGAATTATAACCATCCGAGTAGATTTATGTAATGTATGAGCGGTTAGGCAGTTGATAAACCAGAATGCGGTTGTCTCATGAGTGACTGTCAGTGTCAGGCGATCTAACGTGCTGCGCGGGGTTTTTCCATGTCGTATGACGTAATAATCATCATGACGCGCGTGTCTGCGCGCGGTATCTATGGTTACGTAACAAGGCTCCTTATATGGACTGAGCAGGTGAGGACAATGGTGGTCCGTTTGTCGTAGAACTGTAACATCGATGATTTGGCTCAAAATACGACGCTTCCAACAGCCTCATCGAAGGGACCACATGCATTATGGAGAGATAAATGTCTTATCTTTAATTATATTATGATTTTATAGTTAGCCATGCCTGGACCAAAGCAAACGAAAAATAGTTTCACACGCACTCGATTCTTCACGCACAAACCGCGCAGCCGGCCAGTTCCCAACACTAAAACGTTGACTACAATGAGTGTGAGTCACGCAGTTGTAGCAAGGCACCAGCGTGATGCACACTCGTTCTAAGAGCACGTGTTTTTTTGTTGGTCCCCAAAAGACATAAACCGGAAATAGAACCCGCGAGAACTGTACAGCCCTATGCTCCAATGTTGTGGAACGCCCTACCAAGCGACCTTCGTTCGCTTGATACATTGAGTCAGTTTAAACAGGGCTTGAAAACTTACTTCTTCACTATATTTATTGATGACGGTTATTAGTGGTGCGCATGTATTTCTTATTTCAGTGAGCTATCTATGACATGTTTCTGGATAAGCGGGTATATTATGTAACATTTCCGGTTTACTTCGATGTGCAGCGTCTTTGAACGGATTCACGGATTTGGCCCTATATAAACCCAATAATAATAATAATAATAACTCCGGCTGCCCTAACCAGGGCACGAAGACACGATCCCCTTCACATATACTGCACAGTGAATTAGTCTTAAGTAGACTGATAACGCGCCATTAAGGTGGTTAATTTGTTAAGTTCATGCACTTTGCCAGCAGAGGGTGCTCGTTCCTCACATCATCTCTGCCCCACGTCACCGCCCACCTCACGTAACGCCCTCTGCCGGGAGATCGAAGTTCATGGTTACTCCACAAGATTAATGTGCTTGAAAACTCAGAGAGGGTCATTGTCGTGAAAGGCTCGGCATTACCTATCAAAATCGAATGGGATAGGTATATTAATAAATACTCACTGCGTAATTAAGTAACTCCATACTTGTTTATCGCAGACGGACACGAATCCCCCCCCCCCCCCCCACCCGGTATCTTATGATCAAATGCTCAATTAATGGCCCTATGAAACAGACTGATAGAACACGTTTTCAATGCGTATACTGAATTTTACATGGGACCTAAAGCATAGGCGGAGGAACCGGGGGGGTGGTGCACCCGGGACACGTGTCCACCCGAACAAAATATTGGGGGGGGGGCACGGGTATCTTTGTGCCCCCCCCCCCCACCCCCCCCCCCTCTAATAATTCACATGCTGCTTTCCACACTAACACGTCATAAGTTTCTTTATTTTCCTGATAAAGCCTCACGATAAAGTTAAGACAGCCCTTGCTGAGCAACTCGCTCGCAACGTGGTGTTTTGCACATAATTTGAAGCCAAAAGAGCAGCGTTAAATCCCACGCTGCTCAATTTTGGGATTGCAATACAACCGATGAAGCCAGTAACCCTTAATCTCGTCATAAATTTGGAGTTATTGTTTCATATCCGCTGATTTATTCTAGCTTTGCATCAAATAGTATAGATTTTCTGTGTGGCGGGGGAACTTCGAAGTTCTAGATTTCGTCAAAGAAGAACTCGCGTGTCCATTTGAGTAACGGTTGGTTGTATATCCAGGACGCTTTAACCACGTTTGGTCATATCGCGTTAATGGGAGAAGGAAGGGAGAGTGGAGCCATGTCCCCGCGGGTAAGCCCCTACTCTTTGCGAAGAAGGAAATGGGTCTTTATAAAGCTCCCGGGAATCGCTGAGGACAGGCAGTATCGCAGCTATGTTTGGTGCGAGAAAAACAAACACACGATGATAGGTTAAAATAGGGGTTTATTCAAAACCCAGTAAAATGGGGTGTCGGGTTACGCAACGGCGTGGCCTATGGCCCGACACCAGGCCTTACTGATATTACGTTGGCCACGCCGCCGTTGACAAAGGAGAGCGCGGTCACATCGAATGTACAGCAGTCTACGATATGAGATGTAGTATAAGCCGCGCAACGATAGCCCGATACTCGGAATTGGCGTCACTGCGGGAAATACCCCCGTCAGTGGCGTATCGTTAGATCGATACAGAATAAAATAATACCCGCGGATTGCGCTTATTACGCAACCGTTAATTAACAAACAATATCCGCGAATTGCGCTTATTACGCAACCGTTAATTAACAAACAATAACCGCGAATTGCGCTTATTACATAACAGGTATATGGCAAAAGAATTCCCGCAAACTGCGAGGAATAAATGACTAGTTACGTAACATTTACAGACTAATACAATTCCCGCAAAATGCGGTGACAAGATGTCTGAGTACGTAACAGTTACGAAGACCGATAGATGTCGCAAAATGCAGTAAGGTTCTAATGAACCGTATATGTATTTATACCCGTTGACTTAGAACAAGAGAGGTCGTGCTAATCTAAGCAGGCCTCGATAACATGACGTAACGATTATGCTAGGACATTACAATATTATGCGGTGACCGCACCAAAGGTGGGGCTGGAAAAAACACCCCAATTGACCCACCCAAGCTACTGCCTGTTAGAGGGGAGCATAACTAAAACGAACTGAACTATTCGTGAGTCTGAACCTAGCGTAACCTCCCGGTAGCAGGAGAAGAATACTAGACCCTAAGCAAGCGGGCATCGGCTACTCAGCTCAAGCCGTAAGTAGCGGGGTGACCTAGGCCACTCAGCCTAAGCTGAAAGCGGCGGGGTGCAATCTGTGAGTCATGACGAGATTAGAGCCACTCAGCCTAAGCTGAAATCGGTGGGGGGGTTTAAGGCCACTCAGCCTAAGCTGAAAGCGGCGGGGGGTTTAAGGCCACTCAGCCTAAGCTGAAAGCGGCGGGGGGGTTTAAGGCCACTCAGCCTAAGCTGAAAGCGGCGGGGGGGTTTAAGGCCACTCAGCCTAAGCTGAAAGCGGCGGGGGGTTCAGGGCCACTCAGCCTAAGCTGAAAGCGGCGGGGGGTTTAAGGCCACTCAGCCTAAGCTGAAAGCGGCGGGTGTAGTATGTGAGTCACGAAGTTGTAAGAGCCACTCAGCCTAAGCTGAAAGCGGCGGCATGGCGAGACGTATGCTTAGGTGAGATCCCTGGAAAGAACTACAAGGTAAGGAATGGGATCCGAATGTAGCGACGGTAAGCGTCGGATTTCCATCGACTCATCCGTCGAATCGTATCGTCGGGTACTCCCATGGCGGCGGCCGTGGTCGCTGCCCCGATGCGAAAACTATGTTCCTTGTAGACGGCGGCGGATACGCCCGGCCAAGAAAGTGACTGCTGCCGGACGCGTGTAAAGTACTGCCGGGAGTAGTGAGAGGTGAGCTTTTTGCTACCCCCATGACCCCCTCACCCCCCCCCCCTCCCCCCCCCTCCCCCCCCCCCCCCTGTGGTCGTGCTATAGCGCGACCGAAAATTTTGAAATATCGGTTTAAAAATGCCCGCTCACGAGTTAATGAGGTCATTAATTTTTGTCAAAAGTCTTTGTTTCCACGTTATAGTACGGGGTATAAATAGTATAAATTAGTATGTAAATAGGTATATTCAACAAGGTTATTAATCATTGTGTGTCTTATGTTCTCGTGCTATAGTACGAGTGAATGAAGAAGATATATTGTTTGAAGTCTTCAATCTGCGATCAAGTACTATTATGAATAGGTAATAGATGAACAAGTCCTTTTGCTTTGATGAAACAGTAAATCATTTAATCGCTATAGATATCGCCATGTAAACTGTATATTCTCGCGTTACAGTACGATTAATCGTCAATGATACGTGTATATAATCAATGTAATCAGGCCATGTGAGATCCTATAAGCTGTGTAATATGTTTGTTTGTTTGTAAAAACCATAGGATATGTTTCGAGTAAACCATATTAACGCAAATACAATCATCCATTTTGCAATTTTTTTATTCCTATATCACTACATGAATACCATTACCCGCTACAACATCTATCGTGGTCAAAAACTGAGTATCACAAAAATATACACCTTGATATCATATTATTATACATGACAATTTAGTCAATGGGTAAAGAGGTCTTGCACGCGGTTTGCATAAAACGCGGGGACTGCCGGCGAGTGATACGCGGAAAGTGAACAGATTGGAAATTATGAATATAGTTGTCATTGCACATGGTGTGTGGAGACCAATACTCTCGATAGATTCGTGACATGGAGTAATTTCGACATTTGAAATATAAGTAAAATAGACAGTATTCTCCGCATACATCTGTGCCAAGTGACTGCCACACCGCTCTCATGGGTTGTTGAATAAAATATTCCAAGTGTTTAAGGTTCACATAGGCACGAATTGGTTTTCCTAGTGAGTCAAACATCTCAATTTTCCCCGATGACATTTTATAGAAAGCCAACCAGTGTCTTCCTGGTTGATTGGATCTATCTGTATTCACGATATAACCACCAGGTGGAAGGTGAACGTGAAACTGATCGGCGGCCAAGACGGCGAATTGTCTCCATCTCCAACACGAATCCCTTTCTAGGGCTGTTTGTAATTGAGACGTATTCATGAGTGTAGAAATACGTTTCGACTGGCATCCACGTGAAGCACTCGAGGAAATTCTCCAATGATCAGCACATCGGTGTTTTCAGGGAGCGCCGACTCAAAGTGGCCTTGAATTTTCAGTGATCCCGCTTGCTGTCGGGGGAAGTTCTGTGGGTCGTAAACAGCTTGAAGGGGAAGATGGAAAATACTGTATCCCGCCGGGTAGTCTCTTCTCGGAATGAGTGCAGGGGATGTGTCATCTGACATATATAGAGTGCGGTATCCCTGGAGATATTGCTTTTGTGCGAAGTTAGTGTTTAACGTACGAAAGGGTGTTGGGTCATCGTTGACAGTCACAGTCAGTTGCTCCAATTGTTGATGGATACAGTTGAAGGGATTCTGTTGGTAATCACCGTTGTAGGCAACCGATTTCACCAAGGCAATGGTAATTTTCTGAGGTACTCTTCCTTGAAAGATGTCTTCGAAGGCGAATGAATTCTCTCCTCGTAATAGAGAATATCTTTTAGAATCCCTTTTCAAATAGGGATACTTGGCAGTGATTGTCTGCAATACATCTGCATGCGCTTCAATAATTTGAGGGACTACATTGACCTTGCATATGTGGAAAATGACGTCTGTGAGTTGCAGTCGGTAACCTTCATCCGTCTCGGGAGTCATGAGATAGAAATCAGGTTTGTTAAGCCACAATCGTAGTCCCATATCCACGTTATCCAACAAATATTTTTCTTGTTGGAAAAAGTCGACTCTTAGTTGTCCGAGGAGTTCCACCCACCTCCCTTGTTGAAACAGAGCGTAGCGCTGTGTTAATCCTCCGTTGGTGGATAAAGGACTGGCTTCATCCATAAACGCGGAAGTATCGAGAAAGAAGCCTTCGGATTGCAACTTGCCATTCGCTTGGTCACCATTAGCGTGAAGCAAAGTATCCAAATATGCTTCGTGTGCAAAATTTACTCCCGTCTGTGTGATTTTGTTTCCTTGTAAGCTGACATCCACTTGTTGAAACAGACTTTGGAAGATCAAGTTGATGGGAGACGCCAGCTTACCCACGGCCAAAGCTTGACCGTTTTTATCCACAATTCTCGCTTTCAAGGAAAGAAAGGAGTTCTTCAGATCTATGTATTGACCCTGGCTCGCCGCTATGACGAATTCAATGGGAGCTCCCTCCGTTACTTGAGTGAGAGGACGATATTCTATGTATTTTTTCTTTTCCACAAGCGATTCTGTAGGGGGTAGACGAAAGACATCAAGACAAGATGTAAAACTCTCTCCGCTTGTTTCCATTTCTTCACCGCTCATATCGTAAATATATCTCTAGTAGGTGTGGAGTGACTCTTTCGACGTGAAGTTTTCTTGACGGGTCTCTTCTTCTTTTTTGCTGCAACAGCCTTTTTCTTCTTCTTTCTGCTTGCGTTCAACTTTCTCTTTCTTTGGGCAGTACTCGCACTGGCAGTCTTTTTTCTTCGTCTACGGTTCTTGGCGGAAGACGATGCTTTTATAGTCTCATTCATCCGTCGAAGACGAGATCTGGCGCGAGACACAGTTTGCGCCACGGGGGAGACAAAAGTAACGTTACCCCTCGCTCCACCCGAACCTCTTTGGTGAGTTTCATCTCCTTTGGCCTGCGCCATGTAATATCGTTTCAACTTTTCCACGTCGAGGGTAAATGGGATATATCTCATGATGATCAGGGACCGGGAGTGGGTACGAAATATAAAACGCACGACCACTCGTCGGTGGGAGATTGTTTAAATGCAACACCCGAGTTGGAAAGTAGAAATATTCTCAAGTCAGTTAATTCCTGTTTCACTACAGGAATATATTGCAAATTTAAAATGGCGCGGTCGAATCCCCGTCTTAAAATGGAAAGGTTTCCGTGGGGAGTAAAGGAGACGTCGCATACGTTCGCACAAATCAATGATTCTTTTCGCCACCCCTTAGGTGTCGTGGCATCCAATAGTGTGCACACCCAATGTCCGGGTAGGGGAATGGGATTCTTGAAACGAACGGTGAAGTCGCTCGGAGTATTTCCTGGATAATACTCTTTGGAATCGGCGCTAGTGAGATAGATGTGAAAAGGTTGCCTCTGCATCATCAACTGAAACAGTCCGCACGACTGTTCTCGTATTTATAGGACGACTTGATGTTCTTCTCTGATGACGTGTAGCTGAATGATAACGCAAGTAGACAATCGTGGCTACGATTGTCAAGGCAAATAATATTATAACAAGTCCAGTCCAGCGGTTGTCGTAAGAAGGCAGACTTTGTAGACAGGGATAATTTACATTTGCATCGTCGCAGTCTGTCACCAAAAGCAACCAGTCTTGCGAGTAGTTTTGAAATGACAAAACATTTTCACACGCAAGCCATCTGTTGTCTCGCACTTCCATAGTCCACAAGTTGGGCCACGCCTCTCGCGACAGAGTTGGTAACGTGGTAAGGGATGTATTCAAGATGTCGATGTGACTGGTTTGTAGCCGAACGGATTCGGTGACATCGGGAAACTGTTCTATCTCAAGTCCCATACAAGATATGGTGTTCATAAACATGGAGGTATGACAACCGCACAATCCTCTCCCGCAAAACACACACAACAGGATGTAAGTGGTAAAATTCATTTTGGGTGCGACGTGTGTGTGACGGTCGGTTACAACTACTGTCTATATCACACTTTTACACCTATTTATATATGTTGCTACTGGGCTTATACTTTTTCGACTTGTCGTGCGTCCATCCACGTATCAAATTTTGACGGCCAACCACGGAAGCGAACCAATACTTCTTGACGGCGACCGCGTCGTCTTCTTTTTAAGATCTTTTCCACGTGAAATAAACCCTCGGGGTCATACTTGACTCGTTGCAGTTCACTTTGTCGAAAAGAACCTACGATGCGTTCACCGGTAAGATCTTCAATCTCATACGAAGGGATTCCTTCTCGCATTTGACGACTGTGAACTTTAAACACTTCTCCAGACCATTTCTCATCGTATTCTCTAGAAAATATCCCTCTGATGTAAGATACGCGTACGTGACTGCCAATGGGGAATATGAATAGCGATGAACGAAGTGGTCGAGGGATAGCGGGATGATAGACTCTCTGCCACACCTGTACTTCGTTATTTGTATTGACCTCTCGCGGTGACATTTGTATGGATCGATGAAAGGAGGCGTTGTAACTCTCCGTCATGGGTTGCAGTACATCGATCCATCGGTGCGATTGTTTGTGAAAGAAATAACGAGTAATATGTCCTTTCAACGTTTTAATGAATCGTTCCGCGTAATTGGCTTTGGTAACGGAATGACTGACAAAATGTTTACACTGGTGATTTCTCAACACTCGTTGCACCGTCTTGGCTTTGAATTCTTGTCCTTTATCAGTGCGAAGATGGGAGGGGGCTTGCGCGTGTTGAAAAATATCTTCAAAAGCTGCCGCTACATCTGTTCCTTTTTTGGATGGGAGAGCTCGTGTATAAGCGTATCTAGACAAGATATCAATGGCTACTAGAATATAGATGTACTTGTCGTTACTCTCCTTGTATTTTACCATATCCACCAAATCCGCATCCCATTGGTAGCCTAAGCGCCCCACCTCCACTTGTCGTTCATGAGATGATTTTCTGATGGGTCGGTGAAGAGTGTACACTTGTTGACTTCGTAGAAATTGTCGGATTTGTGAACGCGTCACCTGTACACCTTCAGCACGCAATGTCTTATACAATCGCGATGGACCGCTGAATGCTGCGGGGTGGTTGGGGTCAAAGTATATGCGAGACAAAACCTCTTCCATCGTTTATAATGTAATCCACTGCGAAGGGGAATGCTCCTCAGCTCTCAATCCCCGAAGTCGTTGTGTGTTTGTGATGAAACTTAAGGGGACATTTCTTTCCCGCAGAAGCTGGTAAAATTCATTCGCTCCTCTCGGGGTAAACCGTGTAGATTGGCGGCAGACGTCTTTCAAAAGATCGACGATGTGGCTTCCGGGGATGAAAGATTCTCGAATGAAGACTTCCCCTCGTTCATTCCATTTTATGCCAGATTCTATCAAATCCAACAACGACTTCATTTTATGTTGACAATTTTTCGGTAATGCACTGACAATAACTGCTTCATTCAGCTTATGTGTCACTTTATCCTCAGTGGGAATAGGCGAAGCGGCACGAACAACAGTGATATCATGTCGAGGAGAGATTTCTCCCTCGGGTTGTGGTGTCTCTTGTTGTATGAGTTTCATCCATCGGTCGTATTTCTCAATAGGTATCAGAACGGCTTTCTTCATCGCGTAGCAGTGGATGCAAGTGAGACCAAACCGTCTGAAGAAGTATCTGAATATGTTTACTATGTCGTCTCAATAGAGTCCTGGAGGCTGACAACGTTGATGAGGATTAAGATAAAAGTCGTAAAAAGCGTTTGAATGGATTCAGCACTTGAATCTGTTCAGCTGTCAATGCGAAACGTCCACGTAAAATATTTATAATGATTTCACGCAAAACAAGAACTTGGTTGGATGAAGCTGTTGAAAGGAGCGCTAGTCTTTGTTGGGGATCTGCCTTGGCCACTAAGCTGAGAAAATCGCTCTCTTCCTTCACTTTGTTGGACATTTCCACAGTTGTCTGCCGAAACAATGCGGGAGACACGCTATTTATAGGTGTAGATCCACATGTCTTCACCAGGAAACACGCGCGACCGCAATCGGTAGTCGTCCAAAGCGTTAACGGTGGCGTCCACCACTAAATACCCATGCATCACAGACGTTGCATCCTGGTAGGCACTCATGAAAGCCTGTACGTGATGTGGGTATAACTGCCTCGCCAGATACTGAATCTCATTGGCGTCACGTGGGCTTTTGAATAATACTAAATACTCTGTATTCAGTTGTATAGTTCTCGAATAGCGTCCCGCGTGAAATAGATTTTGACTCACTAAGACGACGCTTAGCTTTCTGTGATGTGATTCACGCGTAAATAAGTTGCTGACGAGAGTAGAAGCCGCCGCTTCTAGATAAAGATCATCAATCACCAACAGCGTATGTTCTCCATCTCCATAAGTATCCACTTCTTTCATCGTCGGTAAGCCTTTAACAAATATGATACCGTCACGTTCCATCTGTTCAAAAGTATGTTGCCAAACCCCGTAGAAATAAATAACTTTACCGGGTGAGGGATCTTGAAACATCTTATTCTTATGATGTATAAATCTTTGTATCCATTGAGTCTTCCCACACTTGGAAGGACCAGCGAGGAAATAGGTAGAGTAGGGTTTCCACGGAAGGACGATCTGCTCACTCATCGTAATGCTTTTCATTCTGATCTTTCAAGATGGTTATATAGTACGCTTGAATTTGTTCGGCAACGCGCATGCGTCCTTTCTGTTTCAAAGATTCACACACATCATGGGTAAATATTCTCAATATTTCGCGACGTCCATCATGCCAAATATTGTCTGCTAAAAAACTTTTTAGAATCTGTTGGTACTCTTCCAATGAATTTGTCATTTTAACACCGTTCTTCCACAAGGCGTGAGACTGAAAAGTTTCTTCACTACTTTGACTCCACAGCATACCCATTTCAAAATGTGACAGATGGTGTGTCAAACGTTCAGTTGGTTATAAGCTATTTATAGAAGTGACATCAGCTGTAATATGTTGCCGTTACAGTCAAAAGATGATGAGTCACCGTGTGCTATTTATAGAACTGACATCACTATATGAGCGTGCTTCTAGAAGGTTCGAGATGAGTCATCGTTATGAAACAATGGAAAATATCGCAGGTGTCAGCACAAATGAAAGTTGGTTGGTTATAAAACGCTTGACAATAACGCATGTGACAGCAGTTTGAAGCATCACACACATCATGGAGGTCAAGTTTCATCGTATAAAGTTGCCTTTAGGCGAAGACCATTTTGCGGAGATTGAAAGAAATAGCAAAAATGGCTTTCTGGTATACATCTCTTTACCATCAGGCCGTCGCGTAAAATTAACTTCTCACGCGTGGCGAGCTGTAGCGGACAACGCGGCGGCCATCGACAGAGCCCTAAATCTGATTGGACGCGAGACGGTAGAAGTGGACCCGCCCCCTTCTCAGATAAATGTCGTCCCAACCCGATGTGAGACAGTACAAGTTTCCTCACCCGTATGTAAGACGAATAAAATGCCACAAGTTGAACCCACGAATGAAGAACCACCTTCGACAACGCCCGATTACATGTGGTTGACTGATGTCATTGAGCAATTGGCCAAAGAGTATCATTAAATAAGTGAAGTTATGTCTATGCGATTATATGAAATAAAGAATCAAATAAAGAGTAGATTATATTTATTATGTACAACAAAACATTCGACACAAAACATACAAACTAACATTTATATCTACCAAGATGATATATAACATACAATTCGCGATACATAACATTCCAGCATTATAACTAAAATTACTCACATGTGTATACTACGATCTTATCTTACGAACTTATTCCGATGCAATACATTCATCAATGGCTTCACACTAAAACGTCTTCACATGTTTCTGGCTTCGCATCACTATATGGACATAGCGTGATGTCATGGGGAAGGCTATGTATTCCATCAGCTTGTATCTGCCTTTTGACATACAGATAAGCAAATCCGGCTCTATCTTGCGAGTAAGTCAAAATCTGATTCTTTTTAACAAGGAAACCGCGATTGGTAATAGAACGGGTTGCTTTGTTGTCTATCACATCTTGAAATATTTCTCGAGGATTGTTCACTCTGCTCTTTTGGATGCCCTTACATGACATTTTATAAGAACCATTATCTCCAACAACAAGATATGTCTTGGATGACAAGCCATAAAATACATGACCGTTGCAGTATTCCGCTTTAAACAGACCCGGTGTGCGACTGTCGTGTTTTCTGTGTCTATCGCAACACTCTCTCGGAAAATAGAACCGATCGGCATTGATGTCTCCTTCACCGCAGTGTCCATACAAATCATTCAACACACTCTCTTTGTGTTCGGGAAGAAGAACATCTTGTAAACTCTTCTCGGATAGTGCAAAATATAGACTGTCTGTGTCCGTCTCTAACAGTTCAAATTTTCTATAATCTACTCTAACTCGTAGAAAGTCGAAATAAAACTGCAACATTCGCTTCTTAGCGTTTTGTAGAACAAACATGGCGTTTTGAATGGGTAAATCCATGGAGATTTTACCTTTAGCCATTTCCAGTTCAAACATGTCTGATGTGATCTCATTCAAGTTTCTGAACAGTGGATCATTCACTTTTTGACAGGCTTTTACCTTTTCAAAGGAAAACATCACGTTTCGGAATTTTGTTTTGTTTAACAATAAACACCCATAAGCCGCATTTCCTTGTAACTTGTGCAGTGAAGCCAATAATTCAAATTTGGGATCACAATCACCCGCACGTCTGGCTTTTGTTACTTTCTCTGCAAAGGGAAGATAACATTTCATACGGGCATATTCCACCACGTCATAAATTTTGGTGACATGCAGTCCGTGATCCAAATACCATTTCAGTAAGGGAGATGTAATGAGCAATCGCTTAGCTTTCAATCCACTCACCAATAACCGTTTGCTAGTTTTCGGTAAGTCATGTTCCTCCACAAAACTCTGCATGTGTTGTCCCCAGTGCTCGAATTCAATATTACTTGTACATATTAATGGTGGAAACTCTGAAAAATACGTCTTAGGACTCATTCCCCCCGCCTTGATCTTCATGGAGGGATCTGTCCATGTTGAGGGTACTT
The DNA here is from genome assembly GCA_964019135.1 of Arenicola marina. Taxonomy (NCBI): domain Eukaryota; kingdom Metazoa; phylum Annelida; class Polychaeta; family Arenicolidae; genus Arenicola; species Arenicola marina. The sequence continues at coordinate 21,685,144 of OZ025251.1, read as the reverse complement.
CAATATCCACCTCCATGAACCCGAAGAAAGTCTGGTCTCGTACACCCGCCAACAAAGTCTCTGTTGTCACCACACCATCTCCGTGTTGTTTTGTAAATGGGGGATGAGTTTCGGCGACAAAAGCACGTAACATTTCAGACTGCTTTATCTCTTTCTGAAAGTCACACTCCCACTTTTCAACAACTTCATAACCTAACTTTCTTAGCATTCGGGTGCGTTTTTCCGTTTTCTTTAAACGAATTCGTCTCTCTGTCTCCTTTCCTTCATCAGCGTAGGTCACGCAGTCATGTCCGTGGTAGTAACAGCCTGTAGAAAGGAACAAAATAATAACTAACATCAGTTTCTATTTTACAATGCCTGCAACACGCAATATACTGATGCGTCATCTTTAGTTACACAGTAAAAACTGTACTTTAACTTGTCGTTACTCATCAAGTTTTTGAGTACAGATAGCTAGCCGAGTCAACCTATCCACACATAACCATAACCTATTTACACGAGTGCACTCACCGTGAAATTCATACACTTGATTGTCCGTCGGGTTGAAACCATCCAGTCTATAGTTTCCGACTCTCACTTCTCGACCTTGGTTCAGTTGGTGATGAATGTGGAGTTCAGGGTTGACTCTCTGCAACCAATCCATCCATCGGAACATGCTGAGATATCTGGTGGAGCGTTGACACTTGAAATTATCCTCCATGCGCCGGCGGTAAAAGGGTCCCACGGGGAATTCTTCCATAAATGATGACAAATAGAGTGCGTTTGCGTCGTACCCGAAAATACTTTTACAAGTAAATTCTGGGTTTGAGCGTATGTGGGTCTTGTCTGCCTCATGGTATCTCGTGAAGATAACAGACAATCCCCCAAAGAGGTTTGCGCGAACCTTGTCGTACATATCTTTATCTCGTGTACCGAAGATGGCGAAAGACGCGTTGAGTCCTTGCGCACATTTGTCTAACAGTCGTCGCGCAACGCCGGGAACTGATATGCATTCCTTATAAGGATCAATTCCTTGTGCACAAAACATCTGTCGTAACTTATCGGCTGCTTCGACGAATGGTCCTACATCTAACTTGTTATACCATTGTAAAAAGTCGGACATGGTTTTCATGTCTTCTGCTTCCCAAACAGCTTGCAAAGATAAGTAATTGATTTCTATTTCCTGTGGCGTAGTTCCAAGTATATTTCGTCCTTTTAAGTTTGAATAAAAGGCATCGACTTCGGGAAGACAGGTGTGGCTTAATTTACTAAAATCATCCAACCATTCGTATGGAAAATATGACTTCTTTTGTTCAGTTCCGAACGTATTTAGAAATTTATCATAGGATGTTCCTGGTGGCAAAAACTGTGTCATATCCAGGAAGCGGAATTTGTCATTAGACATGCACATGTAAGCGTTATTACGCTTAACAACAAACCCTTTAGGTCTCTCCTCTCCTTCCTCATCAACATTTGTTGTTGGTATATCTTCACCCTTATATTCGTCGTTAAACATATGATTCAGGAAAGCTGTTTGTTTAATTAGATTCAAGTCGTATTTGCCGGAATTGAAGCCGATCACTGGGAGTTGTCGACAAAAGTTATTCAGTTTTCCCGTGACTTCACTTATAGCAGCGACAAAAGGATTGCTCTCGCCACGTCTCTCAGATTCCTCCCCATCTGCTGTTATGTCTTCATCGTCACTCTCCATATCTGGTTGCATCAACTCATATGTTTCCATCATTTGCGATAGTTCTTGAAATACATCGTCCCACTTTTTTCGAGCAAGTTCGTTGCTTTTCTCTTGTATGTCGATTAAATATTGAAACATCCGTTCCACCAAGTTATCCGGGTGACTGTCTACAAAACATACGGGTTCAGTATAGCCTGGGACATTAGACGCCACCGCGACAGAGATGGCTCCATGTGTGGACTGAAAATGCAATTTGCCACTGGGTGAATTGTTTTCAGATCGCTTCAATACTGCTTCAAAGTCAAATGTCGCGAACCAAGGAAACTGACGTTCACTTACTGAAATGCCGAGTTCATCCAGACGTGAAAACAAAGTCTCTGACGGTTTATAGTAACCTCCTGGGTACATATACTTGCTTTTGGACGTACATGTGCGTTGGTGACGTTTAAAATTATTCGCCCGATCAAAATGACGTTGACACATGTCGCATGTAAATTTTCTTGCGAAGGCTTTCATATCGGTAATGTAGGACAGATGATGATCGTGCATGTTTAGATATAAATCATTACGCTGTCCATCCATTCCATGCTGTCCACAGCTCCTATAGATAGATGTAGCGATATCTTCCTTCGAGAGATCGTAAACGTAAATATTTACATGAAACAACGATTCCAAAGCGGGGAGATCTTGGAGGTCTATGTCTGTGAATTGTTCAGGGGTTTGAGCGTGATCGGGATCGTGTTGGCGCTGCCACTCACACCATTGTTTCAGTAAGTGATCCGTCGAGGCGATAGTAGAACGCATCGAATTTTGACGAAGATAAGCCAAGCAACGAAAGAAGCATTTGTCATCTTCATATGGTTTTCCAGTCTTGGCATTGCATGTTAAAATACTCCGCTTGTTGATGAGGTATTCTGGTAACTCAAGAGCTGCTCCCATGGTGTAAGCCATCTTGGTTACAGTATAACGAATGTTCGTTATGCAAACCAAAGTCCAATTGGTATCAGGTCGGTCTCGTAACAAAAGATCCAACAAGTGTAACCGATGAACCACTCGCTGAATACGAGCGAGATCAGATGGCGTACTGAGCGTGAGTGGAGTTTCAAAAAGTTGATTATTTAGATGAGGATAATAATATCTTAGTTCTCCAGTCTCACGGTGACGTAAAGTGAATCCAGCGGCAGCATTGACCTTTACAGCCTTCTCCTCACGTTCCATTATCAATCGAAAATGTTCCATTAAATCACGTTCGTGAAAATGGGCAGGGTCAACAGGAAAGTTAAAGGTATCGGTCATCCTTTCAGGATTCATACGATGCTGCTCCAATATGACGGAAGAGTGTCTAGTATAGACATCATGTAACGAATTATTGATCGTACCTTCTTCTATCCATGGAGCACCTTCTGTCGGAAAAGGGAGGTCTTGCAAGCCAGCACCGCTTTGATGTACCTCACGTCGATGAGCAAACAATCCTTTCCAATTATCACAAATACATCCACATATACGACATTTGATGTGGGTTGATTTCTGTCGTTTGGCGGTAGATCCACCGCCTTGTTGACAAGCGTGTGCGGTAGACTCACCCTCCTTGTGACATGTGTGTTCTCTTAAATGGTGGGCAGTCATAAACTTTACGTTACAACGTGAACAAGTGTGATCTCCATGTTCTTGATGTTGGTGAGCCCGAAGATCAATAGCAGTTTTCACTCCTAGACCACACTGTCCACAATGGTAGGGATGACGATGAGTATTTTCGTGAACCCGCAAGTTGTATTCGCTTGACATTATTTTCCCACACTGTGAGCACGGAAATGTCACCTCGGGTCTGTATTGAGCGTGAGTATTTTCGTGCACACGCAAGTTATGTCCATTATACATTTCTTTTCCACAGTCTTTGCATTTAAAACTCTCTCTTTCACAAACAGTATGTTTGGGTCTGCGTTGAGCGTGAGTATTTTCGTGCACACGCAAGTTATGTCCATTATACATTTCTTTTCCACAGTCTTTGCATTTAAAACTCTCTCTTTCACAAACAGTATGTTTGGGTCTGCGTTGAGCGTGAGTATTTTCGTGCACACGCAAGTTATGTCCATTATACATTTCTTTTCCACAGTCTTTGCATTTAAAACTCTCTCTTTCACAAACAGTATGTTTGGGTCTGCGTTGAGCGTGAGTATTTTCGTGCACACGCAAGTTATGTCCATTATACATTTCTTTTCCACACTCTTTGCATTTAAAACTCTCTCTTTCACAAACAGTATGCTTGGCTTTCATATGTTGATCCAGATTATAACGGTTGCCACAGAACCGATGACACAGCGAGCAGGTAGCATCGTTCTCCATGATGACTGATTTCGAATGATGTTAAGCCGGTGGGTATCCCCACTATTTATAATACGCAACGCAGGGGACGCGCTCACTTTGGTTTTGCAGACATCAGCAAAATATAAATGAGTCATCACCACTGGCATGCGATTATTGTCGCTGCGTGACGTTCGTGTAACGGTTTTTTCTTTGTCTAGTCATCTAGGAGCGGAAGGGAATAATTAAATGTCCACAGGCGGTTGTTGAAGAGGTTAAACGATTGACCTTTCTGGCCGACGTATTAATGACTTGCAGATGAAAAACTACCTGAGGTGAAGGCCATAAAGCCCGCTTATTACTATCGAAATAATAGACTGACTCATCGAACAACTGTCATAACTCTTCTCCCTCGCGACAAAAGGACCGATAGTTGAATAATGTTACAACCGAAACGATAATTAAGGTGATTATTCTCTCCGATAGTTCAAAAAGAGCATATCATAGGGACACTCCAAAGTTATACGTACAAATCCCGTCGGCCTCGTCAAACTCATCTATACCATCATGATTTAAATAGCTTCAGTGAACCAGCTGCCACGGATTGGCGTGCCGATCATGTAACGGAGATTCTAACCATTCGGGAGGGGAAGGTATAATTAAATGCCCACAGGCGGTTGTTGAAGAGGTTAACCCATTGACCTTTCCGGCCGACGTATTAATGGCTTGCAGATGAAAAACTACCTGAGGTGAAGAGCATAAAGCCCGCTTATTACTATCGAAATAATAGTCTGACTCATCAAACAACTGTCATAACTCTTCTCCCTCGCGACAAAAGGACGCCAACCGGGCGCTTGTCTCCACGACTTGTTTGTTCGAACGTTTATAGATGCATCCTTATTACATCGGCGACAGTTGAATAATGTTACAACCGAAACTAAAATTAAGGTGATTATTCCTTCCGATATTTCACAAAGTTCATATCACAGCGACACTCCCAAACTTGTGCGTACACAGACCGTCGGCCAATACCCCGCCAAAAACCACATGACGCTCCGCTAACTCTGGCTCGCTGGCTCGCCCGAACTTTTGAAAATCAGTAGGTCGTGACGGCCAGCGCGGTGCTGAGGGGCTTGGAAAAAAAAAATCGATATTTGTCTCGGTCGAAGCCCCGCCCCCTATCGTGTAGCGCGCTCGCGCGCCCGCGGGCTAACTGCCCTCCCACCGGTGAATTCAAACGCGCATTTAAAAAAATAACCGACCGAAAATAAATAAGTGTCGCTGCAACTCTACACATCAAGACAAAGACCACGAAACATCTGTCGCTCGCAGACAAGTCCTTAAAAAGTCACCGCTCTTTCACAAAGGTAGCATTTTGATGAGTTTTAAAACATCCACGGCCCTTTTCTGTGACCTTTAACATCAATCACACAATTCACACACAGTAGTGCATGAACCAATTATTATAAAAACGTAGTGAAGCGATTCAGTCTTATTATAACGCGGGCTTGAGTTGTTGGGATTAAAAAAGTGATTGATCGCTCATTTACAGCGATTACCCGTGCGTACAAAGCCCGTTGGCCACGCCCCTCTCTGTCTATCTTTAAACAGATGACAAAGCCACGCCGATGTATGACGTCAGTCGTGATGCTATTTTTACACCTCGCCAAAGCATGTTCAATCACGTCCCAAGTGGGTGGATGACGAGGAGGTGGAGAGGGACTTTGTGAATATAATGTACGGGCGGTCTCCATCTTTTCACCACAACGACATGACTTCCCACAAGACAACAGCGGGCTTCGCTCCCTCCAATCGGCTACCACTCATCCCGCTGGCCAAGAAAAGAAAATGGGAGAATACGCAGTGTACTTCCGAGCAAACTCACGATATACGCTGTCAAGAGTGCATCGGAGAGAATGTCTATTTAACTGTTCAGTATTTCAAAGACGTTTTACGCTTTGATATTAGAAAGTGGGTATGTCAAGAAAACGGCCGTGATTACCCTACAAAAGTGGGTGTCAATCTCATCACAACCCGCTGGAAGATGTTGCAGACATTGACAAACACCATAGATCGAGAATTGCAACAGACCACCAATCCACGGAAATATCATCTCGGAGGTTTGGTGATGGCCGAGGTCCTGCCCCGTGGCCAGTTTCTAGATATTCGAAAATACTGGTTGCCGGATACACAAGATACGCCCGTGCCGACCCGAAAAGGAATTACTCTCGATTTAAAGCAGTGGAATTTACTTAAGTTCCATCTCAACACGATCCATGATAAGTGTGTTCCGGAACTCACCGAGTTGGTTGATTGTATGTCATCTCACCAAAATCAGGAGGGGTACTTTGACTGTGTTGAATGTTACCCGAAAGGTTTGGATAAGATACATCTATACTAAATGTTTATGTATCCACTAAGTTACATTTGATGTATTTATGGATGACCAATCCTGAATTATGGTGAAAGTTACACTGGTGTAGATGAATATATATATATATATATATAATTTGTGATTAGTATACGTACGTGTGACATTTAAAGTTTAGTGTCATCGGGGAAAATTGAGATGTTTGACTCACTAGGAAAACCAATTCGTGCCTATGTGAACCTTAAACACTTGGAATATTTTATTCAAGAACCCATGAGAGCGGTGTGGCAGTCACTTGGCACAGATGTATGCGGAGAATACTGTCTATTTTACTTATATTTCAAATGTCGAAATTACTCCATGTCACGAATCTATCGAGAGTATTGGTCTCCACACACCATGTGCAATGACAACTATATTCATCATTTCCAATCTGTTCACTTTCCGCGTATCACTCGCCGGCAGTCCCCGCGTTTTATGCAAACCGCGTGCAAGACCTCTTTACCCATTGTCTAAATTGTCATGTATAATAATATGATATGAAGGTGTATATTTTTGTGATACTAAGTTTTTTTTGACCACGATAGATGTTGTAGCGGGTAATGGTATTCATGTAGTGATATAGGAATAAAAAAAAATTGCAAAATGGATGATTGTATTTGCGTTAATATGGTTTACTCGAAACATATCCTATGGTTTTTACAAACAAACAAACATATTACACAGCTTATAGGATCTCACATGGCCTGATTACATTGATTATATACACGTGTCATTGACGATTAATCGTACTGTAACGCGAGAATATACAGTTTACATGGCGATATCTATAGCAATTAAATGATTTACTGTTTCATCAAAGGAAAATGACTTGTTCATCTATTACCTATTCATAATAGTACTTGATCGCAGACTTCAAACAATGATTAATGACATAGTTAACACTTTAATTGCCTCCTCCACCACCCGTGTCTTCTTCATTCACTCGTACTATAGCACGAGAACATAAGACACACAATGATTAATAACCTTGTTGAATATACCTATTTACATACTAATTTATGCTAATTATACCCCATGCTATAGCACGGAAACAAAGACTTTTGACAAAAATTAATGACCTCATTAACTCGTGAGCGGGCATTTCCAAACCGATATTTCAAAATTTTCGGTCGCGCTATAGCACGACCACGGGGGGGGGTGGGGTGGGGGAGGGGAGGGGGGAGGGGTGGGGGAGGGGTGGGTGGGTCATGGGGGTAGCAAAAAGCTCACCATATACTACTGCCGGGACACGGGAAAACCCCCAGGGAAGATGAAGAACGGACCCGGAGAGCTGCCGCGTTGTGTAAGGTAGGCGTCTAAGGCCAGGACTGGGCACAGCGTAGGTTGCGACGATAGTCGTGACCATGAGAGGGTAACGGGGGATCCTTTATGATGCTTAAAGGAGGTGAACGTCAAGAGCAATTTGGCATCTGATCTACATGGCTCTGAAAAGAGTTTTGAGAAGAGCTGAGTCCGCAACAACGTCCAGTGACGAAACCAATTTTTTTAGGAGAGTAGGGGTGATGGGAGCGCGATGTTTGTGAATTGATGATGTAGACAACAGCCGGGTTATCGCATAGGAAAAGGATGTGATGGTTCTGGAGTAACTGCCCCCATACCCTAATGGCGAGGACGATTGGAAGCAATTCCTTGATGGTGATGTGGTGATCGTGCCAAGAGGGGGGCCAGCGACCTTGCAGCCAATGTGAGCCGAGTATAGCTGCGAACCCCAACCCAGAAGCATCGCTTTCGAGACGAAGCTCCAGGGAGGAGCACCACTTATTGGGGAGTAGGAAAGGTCGGCCGTTAAAGCTCTCAAAAAACAGTAACCATGCTGCCATATCTTTCCGGGCTTCCGAGGTGAAGGTGATGTGATGATGGGGCTTGGTGACCTTGGCTGTTAAGTCGATAAGACGACGTAGGAAAGCCTGACCCGGAATGACCGTGCGACATGCGAAGTTAAGGTGTCCCACGAGCGACTGTAACTCTTTCAGTGAGATAGTTTTGGATTTGCGATATTTCGCCAGGCGGCTGATGCATGCAACGACCTTATCCCGTGGCCAATAGGCCGACGTCGTTGTTGTATCGATGTCGATGCCATGTAAGGTTGCTTTAGTGGTGGGAAGGACCGTTTTGGAATGCTTGATGGAAAAGTTAACTCGTGTAGCGAGTTTGGTGAATGTTTCGATATAAGCAGAACCTAGAGTGGTTTGAGTGGGCGCAAGGAAGATAAAATCATCGAGGATATGGGAGAGCACTTCGACGTGAAATTTGTGGTGCACAATCCAATGGAGAGAGGTACTAAAAGCTTCGAAAACGGCGCAGCTAATGCTGCAGCCCTTTGGTAACATACGGTCGTAGTAGTAGTGACCGTTCCAAGTACACCCAAGGAGGTGATAATCGAGGAGAGACGCAGGTAAAATACGAAAAGCGTGTGCGATGTCCACCTTGACCGAGGTGGGCGCTAGGGGGGTGGTGGGCTATCATCTCTCGCTGGGACTGGTACTGGCCTCTTGCTTCTCGCAGGGACAGGAGCCTTGCCGGCACGAGTGCTAGCGGTATTGGTATGGCGAGGCATAGCTGAAAGTAAGACTGACAGCGAAAGATTAATGTGATAAGGATTATAATTTATCATGCGTAGGCATTCCCTGTACAGCCATGCAACAATGTTATAGCTCAAGGGTATTGATGGCCAATAGTGATGTAGCAACTGACATGTGGGCCCCCAACAGTTGCAGGAAAAAGGCAACTCCAGCATAAGACAGAGTAAAAAGTAGAATAGCTAAAAATGCCAAGGAGTATTGCTACTCAGCATGGGCACAAAGTGTTAAAAGAGTATTGCTACTGCAGCATGGGCACAAAGTGCCAAAGAGTATTGCTACTCAAGCATGGGCACAAAGTGCCAAATAAGTATTGCTACTCCAGCATGGGCACAAAGTGCCAAAAGAGTATTGCTAATTCAGCCTGGGCACAAAGTGCCAAAGAGTATTGCTACTCAAGCATGGGCACAAAGTGCCAAAAGAGTATTGCTACTCAAGCATGGGCACAAAGTGCCAAAAGAGTATTGCTACTCAAACATGGGCAGACATTGCCAAAAGAGTATTGCTACTCAAGCATGGGCACAGAGTGCCAAAAGAGTATTGCTACTCCAGCATGGGCACAAAGTGCCAAAAGAGTATTGCTACTCCAGCATGGGCACAAAGTGCCAAAAGAGTATTGCTACTCCAGCATGTCATAGATTTGGATCCCGATCCAGTGTTAACCATTAGGTAGAACCACAATGAGCACCGTGCTATGAGTAGTAGTTTGAGCAGTGGCCTATTTTCGGAACTGTACACTCGCGGTCACTGTGTGCGACGGGCAGTCGTCACTTGCCAGTCGTCTCTTAACATCGGTACTTGGCAGTCGTGATGTACGAATGTAACAAGGTGAAATAAAACCTCAATGGAATCTACCTGATATCTCGCTCGTCTCATTGACACGTATCCGGGCCAGGCTACAACATGGTGGCAGTGGTAAAGCGAACCGCATAATATGTAGCAAATGGACAATTCGTTAGTGCTTGCAAAGGTGAATGTGTGAAACAATCATACAACTTACCGCCTGCCTAAACTGCTAATCGCCATGAACGGAGCGCCGCATATGGACTGGTCTGCGACAGACTTGATCGGTGCTTTCCAGATCTTCAAGCAACGCTCCCAGTTATTCTTTCGGGTCAAGAAAGTGACGGCTGACGAACAGGTGGATCATATCCTACTGGCTGTCGGTGAAGAAGGTCTGCGCATTTTCAACTCCTGGACATCACTAACCGCTGATGAACGCACGAGTGCAGATACAATCTGGCGAAAATTTGAACAGCACATCGAACCAAAGTCCAATTTCCGACTCGCCCGTCTGTGCCTACAACGGTATAGGCAACACACCAATGAGAGTGTCGACGATTTCGTCACCCGCTGCAGACTACAGGCAGCGAAAGCAGAATTTCGAGATGCTGCTGAAATTGAAGACCGGATCATAGAGCAGATAATTGCAGGAATACGATATCCGGAGATCCAAAAAGAACTTCTTGGAAAAGACAAGACATTGACATTGGATGCAGCAATCACCACTGGTCAAAATCATGAGGCCAGTATGAAGCATATGACACAGTTCAACAGTGTACAAGGCCAGACATACAACGCTGACGTTCATATCGTCAAAAGGAAAAGTGTGGATTGTACATTTTGTGGGCGTGAATATCATGCCAAAGAATCATGTCCAGCACGGAATGCCATCTGCCATGGGTGCAACAGAAAAGGACATTGGCAGAATGTTTGTCGCGCGAAGAAGCGGGGTAATAGTCGCGGTCGTACACAAGTCGACAGTCCAGTCGACAGAAGACGACGTCGTTCAACATCATGGTCGAGAAATAAGACAGATGTAAATTCCGTAGATGCATCGAACACCAGATCTGTCGAAGATGCCTTCGAAAATTGGTCTTTCGACACTGTCAATGTCAACATTAGCGCAGTTGATCGAACGGATTCAAGGGATGAAGTTTTCACCAGAATCAACATCCAGCTTCCGGATCGTCCTACTTTACCTTCGGATCTTCGTGTCAAGGTTGACACGGGCGCACAAGGCAACGTGCTGCCCCTACGTCTATTTCGACAGATGTTTCCAAAATGGCTCGACGGAGAAGGATTTCCCTTGCCAGACATGACTGATCAAAGCCGGAAGACACAGCTTACAGCATATAACGGCACCGTGATCAAGGACTATGGAACCATCACGATGAAATGTCAATTTCAGGACACCGTTTGGAACGACTGTGTGTTCCATGTCGCCGAAGCTCACGGTCCAGCCATCTTAGGATTACCTAGCTGTCGAGATCTTCGCATGTTAACACTTCACTGTGCGCTGGAAATGGAAGCAAACCAAAAGAAGATATCCACGATCGAGGACTTGAAAGAAATCTATCCTGATCAGTTCGACACCATTGGAGAATTCAAAGAAGCTTATCATATCACAACAAATCCACATGTACCACCAGTCGTACATGCTGTGAGGAAGTGCCCCATCAAGTTGAAGGACGAGATAGAGAAGGAGCTGACAGAAATGGAGACATTGGGTGTCATTCGCAAGGTTGTTCAGCCGACTCCGTGGGTTTCCAGTATAACATTTCCACGGAAAGAATCAGGCCAGATCAGAATCTGTTTGGATCCAAAAGATCTCAATAAGGCGACTATGCGCACACATCATAAGACGCCGACAGTGGAAGAGATTATACACGAACTAAATGGAGCAACGGTTTTTTCCAAGTTGGACGCAAAGAATGGATACTGGAGTGTCAAACTTGATGAAGAAAGCCAACTCTTGACCACGCTCAACTCCCCCTTCGGGAGATACTGTTTCACCCGAATGCCTTTTGGACTAATCATGTCACAGGATGTGTTCCAACAACGTATGGACATGATATTGGAACAGTGTCGTGGCACAGTAAGCATCGCGGATGATGTCATCGTTTACGGCAGAGATGAGGCTGACCACCAACAGAACCTATTGAATCTGATGGATATAGCACGTCGCGAAGGGTTGGTGTTCAATAGCACCAAATGCATCATTGGTGTTCCGCAGATTAAGTTCTTCGGCACAATCTACGACTGCAATGGAGCTCATCCGGATCCAGCCAAGGTGAAGGCCATCCATGACCTTCCAGCTCCAAGTAGCGCTAAGGAGTTACAGCATTTTATGGGACTTGTGAACTATCTCAGCCCATACATACCCCATCATTCTCAGCGATCAGCTAACCTGAGAGAACTCCTGAAGAAAGACATCGATTTCAACTGGACTCCGAGCCACGATGCAGATTTCGCAAGCCTAAAACAGAGCATAGTAGACGACACAACACTGCGATATTTCGACCCCTCGAAACGCATCGTTGTTCAAGTGGATGCGAGCCAGCAGGGACTCGCCGCAGTGCTACTGCAAGAGGGCCGACCCGTCATTTACGCATCAAAGGCTTTGACAGAAGCCGAAAAGCGATATGCGAATATCGAGCGGGAACTTTTGGCCGTTGTGTACGCGTGTGAGCGTTTTCATACATTCTTGTATGGCATGGATTTCACGGTGGAGAGCGACCATCGTCCACTCAGTATGATACACGTGAAGAATCTCACAGCAGCTCCTCCGAGACTGCAAGGAATGTTGTTACGACTACAGGGATACAACCTCACACTGTCATACCGCCCTGGTAACGAAATGATTTTACCTGATGCCTTATCACGTCTTCCCGGGGTAGACCGTCATCAGATCCCACTGGACATACGTGTTGACTTGGTCCAGTTCAGTCATAACAAGATCGAGGAACTTCAGCGCGAAACCGCCAAGGATCACATCCTATGTGGGTTATGTGACATCATCATTGCTGGATGGCCGGAACGGATGAAAGAATTATTGTCCTCATTGCGACCATACTGGTCAATACGAGACCAGTTGAGCATCGAGGATGGCATGGAGATGATGGGGGACAGGGTTATGATACCAGAATCCCTACGATCCGATGTTCTTCGACGATTACACGAAGGACACTTGGGCGAGACGAAAACCAAGCTACGAGCAAAGACTTGTGTTTATTGGCCTTGCATCAATAAGGACATTGTGAACGTTGTGTCCAGGTGTGGAGTGTGCCAAGAACTCCAGCCACGACAAAAAAGGGAACCCCTCTTGTCACATGAAATCCCTACCCGTCCATGGCAGGTCGTCGGTACAGACTTGTTCCACTGGAATGAATCTGAATATTTACTGATAGTGGACTATTTCAGCAAGTTTCCTTTTGTACGCAGAATTTCGGGATCCGCCACAAGCAGTCAAATAGTCAAGCTCTCGAAACAGATCTTCTCTGAACATGGGGTCCCCGAGAAGATAATCTCAGATAATGGACCACAGTTCGCTGGTGGACCATATGAACAATTCGCAAAATAATGGATGATTGACCACGTTACTAGCTCGCCCGGGTATGCGCAGTCAAACGGAATGGCGGAACGAGCTGTTCGCTCAGTTAAACGTTCCTTAGAGAAGAGCTACAGATCTCGAGATGATCCATACCTAGGTTTGCTGTGTCTACGTTCAACACCAGTCGACGACACCATCCCATCCCCAGCGGAACTCCTACTGGGACGGCGAATCCGAACCAACTTGCCCGTGAGGATTCGCGCGTCGTTTCAGGACGACGTGAGACAACGCATGGTTCAACGCCAAGCAGTTCAGAAAGCGAAATATGATGAACATGCGCAACCCTTGACAACCCTACTTTCTGGTCAGAAAGTCCGTCTGCAGGACCCATCCGGAGGCTGGGTCCCAGCACGTGTCGTTGGAAACTCCGACGAACCCAGATCGTACGTCGTTGAGACCCCCAACGGAGGTCGATATCGTCGCAACCGTCGTCACCTTATGGATATTCCCAACACAGACGACGCCTTACCACTACAAGCTGCAGAACAAGCGTTGAAACCTACGTCAGTCACCGACATCCCATCTACATCGTCAACAACAGAGACACCACCAGTCAGCCCCAGGAAGACTGTCACGTTCAAGCTACCTGAGACGTCTGACAGTACGGAGACACCGACCTACCAAACTCGCTCTGGTCGAGTTGTGCGCCCAACCAACCGTTATGGACATAATATATCCAAGTGACTCATCGACTCTAATGTTGATATTATTTTGAATATTGGATATATATATATAGTTTGCCATTATTGACAGGATATATCATCGAACACAGACTCATACCGCTTAATTTGTGTCATACTCCGAGTCCTGCATTAATGCTAGTTAACTTCAAAGCTGTTGACTAAATTGCATAACTTTTTTTTACAAGAAGGGGGATGTCATAGATTTGGATCCCGATCCAGTGTTAACCATTAGGTAGAACCACAATGAGCACCGTGCTATGAGTAGTAGTTTGAGCAGTGGCCTATTTTCGGAACTGTACACTCGCGGTCACTGTGTGCGACGGGCAGTCGTCACTTGCCAGTCGTCTCTTAACATCGGTACTTGGCAGTCGTGATGTACGAATGTAACAAGGTGAAATAAAACCTCAATGGAATCTACCTGATATCTCGCTCGTCTCATTGACACGTATCCGGGCCAGGCTACAACACAGCATGGGCACAAAGTGCCAAAGAGTATTGCTACTCAAGCATGGGCACAAAGTGCCAAAAGAGTATTGCTACTCAGCATGGGCACAAAGTGTTAAAAGAATATTGCTACTCCAGCATGGGCACAGAGTGCCAAAGAGTATTGCTACTCAAGCATGGGCACAAAGTGCCAAAAGAGAAGTGCTACTCAAGCATGGGCACAAAGTGCCAAAAGCCAAAAGAGTATTGCTACTCCAGCATGGACACAAAGTGCCAAAAGAGTATTGCTACTCAAGCATGGGCACAAAGTGCCAAAGAGTATTGCTACTCCAGCATGGGCACAAAGTGCCAAAAGAATATTGCTAATCAAGCTTGGGCACAAAGTGCCAAAGAGTATTGCTACTCAAGCATGGGCACCAAGTGCCAAAAGAGTATTGCTACTCAAGCATGGGCACAAAGTGCCAAAGGGTATTGCTACTCAAGCATGGGCAGACATTGCCAAAAGGGTATTGCTACTCAAGCATAGGCACAGAGTGCCAAAAGAGTATTTCTACTCCAGCATGGGCACAAAGTGCCAAAAGAGTATTGCTACTCAGCATGGGCACGGAGTGCCGAAGAGTATAACTAAACCTGCATGGGCACAGAGTGCCAAAGAGTGTAGCTACTACAGTGTGGGCATAAATTGCCAAGAGTATGGCTACTACAGTGCCACAGTGCTGGCGCTAATTGAAAACCTAGTATAGGCATAGTTAGGCAGTTATTGCTACTCAAGCATGGGCAGAAATTGCCGAAAGAGTATTGCTACTCAAGCATGGGCACAGAGTGCCAAAAGAGTATTGCTACTCCAGCATGGGCACAAAGTGCCAAAAGAGTATTGCTACTCAAGCATGGGCACAAAGTGCCAAAGAGTATTGCTACTCAAGCATGGGCACAAAGTGCCAAAAGAGTATTGGTACTCAGCATGGGCACAAAGTGTTAAAAGAATATTGCTACTCCAGCATGGGCACAGAGTGCCAAGGAGTATTGCTACTCAAGCATGGGCACAAAGTGCCAAAGAGTATTGCTACTAAAGCATGGGCACAAAGTGCCAAAAGAGTATTGCTACTCAAGCATGGGCACAAAGTGCCAAAAGAGTATTGCTACTCCAGCATGGGCACAAAGTGCCAAAAGAGTATTGCTACTCAAGGATGGGCACAGAGTGCCAAAAGAGTATTTATGCTCCAGCATGGGCACAAAGTGCCAAAAGAGTATTGCTACTCAGCATGGGCACGGAATGCCGGAGAGTATAACTAAACCTGCATGGGCACAGAGTGCCAAAGAGTGTAGCTACTACAGTGTGGGCATAAATTGCCAAGAGTATGGCTACTACAGTGCCACAGTGCTGGCGCTAATTGACAACCTAGTATAGGCATAGTTAGGCACAGTGTAGTGCTACTGGATGACATATCTTGATACATATTACTTTCTGAACTCAGGGAGGGTATTAGTTGCAGCAATAATGGCACCCCGTACACTGGTATAATACTTAGTAAGGGCTTGTGTGGTAAGGTGGGTTCCATCGCACAGGCAAGCCCTCCAATTTGCCCAAATACCTCTGTGGCGCCAGAAAATAATTGACACATTGTTGGTGCATAACCGTAGCATTGCAGTATTATAGGTAATGCCTTTGGCATTGAAGTTCTTTGTAGCTTCGGGAGACATGGCCCCGAAAGAAAACTTGGGAGATAATCACCCGAGAGACTGAGTATACCGTAACCAGGTGTTCCCCGAATTGGAGCACCTGCGTAGTCCTCAGGGTCGGCCGCACGACACAGATCATTAGATCCTATATTCACAAAAACTATGCGAGGGCTGAGGCTTTGAATCATGTGTAGCTCTTCCCAGAGACGGGACAACTCAATCACACCGATGCCATGGAAAAAGACCTCGTGTATGGATCTATCCAGGCCAAGGCATGCGTCGTTTTGGAGCGCAAATTCACAAAGGCGACGAGTGAAAGAGTGCCCTAAAATAAGAGTGCACACATGAGGAGACGATATTTTGTGAGATCTAGGATGGACAGGGTCAGATTTAGTTTCCATACCGTCCTAGTTGTATAGCGGGAAATAACGAAAGTGGTTGGTCGCGATTGTGGGACATGAGCAGCGGTTGTTGAACTTAAATTTCGTAGAACCGCAAAATAGTTTTTGCCTTGCAAGGATGGCCGACCGGAAAAAAATAGTAAGGTGCGTGCGCACTGCAAAAAGGCCGGAGTAAACATCACGTGAGCGTTGACCCACAGCTAGGTCCCACAATCGTGGGTACCTGTGGTTGACCCCACACGCAATCTTGCGACCACACAGACATGGCCACAGCGGGGCGCGAACCACCGATCCACGTGGCAGTCCGCAGTCAACCCCTGCGGCCTATACAGGAGAATAAACATATCAACAAAATATAAAACTCGCAAACCTCAACATGTGAACAATAATCGCCGTATGCTTACCTTAAATAATCCTCCGACTATTTGGTATTCTCACCACAAATGGTCGCGCAGTCTACCGTTAGAATATCGACGACAGAAGCAGATGCCCAAAATATGCAGTGCAGTGGTTCCGGCTTACATGCCTGTATACGTACGTATGTTAGGGCCCAAAACGTCATAGTGACGAAAACGTCAGATCACACGGTCTGAGGCATCAAGGAGCAAATGTACAGTTTAACACCGTGCCTCGATCGCAGTGTCTGTTGACCGGGGCTATGAATATATGAGGGAGTAACTCTTCAGTTTCAGATATATTTAAGTGCTTTCATAAACGATGGAATATGGGTATCCCCCCCCCCCCCCCCCTCCGGGTCCATTCCTTGGACCCTTCTATTCCAAGAAACCTTAGATTTCCTTATTTTCCTGCGCCTTAATTCGCAAATTTCGGCCTCCAAGAGGTCTCTAATTGTCAATCAATCAATCCTTTAGCCCCGAGTGGCCCCGCCCTGTCTCCTTCAGAAACGCCACGCAGGGTTGTGTGAGCGATAACCGGGATGGTTGAAATTAAACTTTAAACTGTATATTTCATTCTACCAAGGTATGACGTTTTGGTCACCATGACGTTTTGGGTTCTAACATACGTACACTAGACCGGACTCGCTTGCCGCCTGCTGGCCACCCGCTCGGGTGGTACGCCAGGGTGCACAGCTGAATCGGTCACGCATGAAGAGTCGGTTCGCCTGTACCGTTGGGCAGAAGAAAAAGGTCACACGCATTGGACGCATTTCCATGGGCCAGGTTCGGTATCCCGCCCCGGATATGCCTATTCCAATGAAATGTACACACCGTTCACATCCGGTGCACGTTAGGGCACTGGAACCAACCTACTCTCATCACCTTTCAATCAGCCGCCATCTTCTCTCAATTGTCCCGTGCTGTTTTGAACTGGGCACATCGGCATACCGAATGGATGCGCGAGCACCCATACCCTGGTGAAAGAAGTGTCGGGCGGTGAATCGATGCGTAATGTGCATATTCAGTCCACCGTAGGGATACAGCCGGATTACCAAAATGATGCGCCCACTGTCGGCATACAAAGTGGAATATTTTGGTTATTTTCCAGTCCAGTGTCCATTGTCCTAAAAAAAAAGGGTCAACCCGGGGTAAATTAACCTTCCAGTAAGGCGAATGCCCATGTAACAGTACAGAATGAGATGTTACACGGGTATTCTCTGACCTAAAGTACGGCGAGCCTCACCTGTTCCCTGTAGCGTGAATAAGAGTCATTTTAAGATGTACATGGCATCTCTCGCTTCCGAAACCAATGAAATAGCTGACTGAAGTCGGTCCATCTTCTATCTTAGAACTCACGAAATGTATTGTTGTAGCAATGGCAAACTTGAGTCATACGTGAGCTAAGCTGAAACGGCGGTTCGCGCTGACATGGAAGAACGTCATACCATGCAGCAGTGCAGACACCAGTCAGTTTAGTTTATCTATAGATTGCAAGAAGGCAGTCGTGTTTCGCATCAAGGCGCGTTGGCCACTTCACATGGATTATGTGCCCTTATAAAGACGATAGTGGTCATTTGAATGTGGAATATGACATAATCGCTTAAATTATTGGATACTCAAAGGATATGATAGGCAGCGATGTTGCGATGGGGTTTGAAACAGGTAACATCCAGTGCGTTAATGTTGATGGATAGGATACGCTTTGCAAAATGAGTTTTATGGGATGCACGAAAAGAAAAATAATTTCTTGTGTGATTACTGAAGGATATTAGAAAACATCGGTATGCATTTTTTACATAAGAACTACACATGATCTCAATTTAAGTTTCTAAAATTGGATTTCGTGGTCTACGCTTGTTTTAAAGAGAAATGTGTATCTGCTTTTCCCAGAGCATTCCATCGACCGTCAAGCTTCCAGCTCATCATCCATTTTGTTTGTGACATGTTTCAGAGAAACTCACTTATTGCACACGCTTGGCTTGGACTGCTATTTCGATTTCGTAACATTGAAGGAAGGTTGTCCAACTGGAATATAGTTTAGTCACATGGAGTCAATCTCAATTTATCAGCTCGCTAAAACAGTACATTCTTGAAAAATAATGTACAGTTTAGACAATAGGATGACGTCATAACAGTACTTTAACGTCTGAACTGTGGGTTCGGCCATGTGGTGCCGTTAGGTCCAGCTCCTAGGTCCAAAGGGGCCGGCCCGGTAGCTCAGTGGTTTAGAGCGTTCGCATTGAGTGCTCTGGTCACCTTAGAGCGTAACGGCACGTGGATTGGTGGTTCGAGCCCCGCTGTGGCCATGTCTGTGAGGTCGTAGTCTACAGATCCCATGTCCTTCTTCGCAAAGAGTAGGGGCTTACCCGCGGGAACATGGCTCCACTCTCCCTTCCTTCTCCCATTGACGCGATATGACCAAAAGTGGTTAAAGCGTCCTGAATATACAACCAACCAATTTTATGCATGATAGGCATGAGGCCGTCTGGTGGCCGAAGGGCTTACATATATTGAGATTTGTAACCAATACGACGGGTAGGGTAAATGAATGATTAATCAAAAGTTTTAGTTATTCCGAATGAATCGAGAAATACAAACCTTTAAAGCAGCCTACAATTTAAACATAAAAACTGCACGGACTAGTTTATCGCGCGCGGACGTCCTAGCGAGCCGCGGTCGACATCAAAAAGAATACCGAACAGCGAACAGGCGCAGGGATATGAAGCCAGCCACCAACTTCTGCTCCGGTGAACAAATTTGCTTCTCTCCGGATAGCCCACAGGCTTTCAGGTTTTAACTTCAAGGCAGAGTTTACTTATTTGACACGGAGAAGAGATTAGTAATATAACAATTACAGAACATATTGCTTTTAAACGGTTGTGGTCTTCTGCTGCGGTCCAGGCTGTCATGGTTCCTGACCTACGCCGTGCTGCTGCTGCTGGTGACGATGGCCGTGACGGTGCTGGCCAAGCTCATCGGTCTGATCCAGACTGGCAGCATCCCGCTCTTCTTCCTCCTCCTCTTCCTCTACGGCCTCAGCATCATCAACCTGGCCTTCTTGCTGACCCCCTTCTTCACCAAGGCCGAGGTGGCGGGCACCTTCGCCAGCATGGCCACCATGGTGCTCAGCCTGCTCTACCTCGCCGTCAGCCTGACCAGGGACGAGGTGCAGACGGCCGAGGGACCCGTCTCCTCCATCCCCGTCTGGGGGCAGTGGCTGCTGGCCCTCTTCTCCCCCGTCGCCCTGGCGCTTGGCATTGATCAGGTATGTCAGTCGCTATGGTACCAGGCATTGGTACCATACCATACCTCATACCAAGTACAGTGCCTTTGTACGACAGTGATTCACGAGATTGCGTCACCCGTAGGGTGAGAATGACGTAAAATGTAAAATCCGGATTATGTCTTTGGCCCACTACAATGACCTTAACCTTAACAACTGACTTAATTGTGACTTTATTTGTGACATATTTGGCCCCTGAGATCCAGATTTGACACCTTAGATCCAGATTGACTCCTCAGATCTATATTTGATACCTCAGATCTATATTTGATACCTCATATCCATATTGATCCTTCAGATCCGGCAGCTCTAAAACTGTCGCTATAGTGAGCATCCTTCAATTGTTTGCCCCATCCCAAAAGTAAAAGTCACTCTTTTGTTTCGCCCTCGGGCTCAACGATCTCGCTCGGTGGAGAGCTAAAACCAAACTGCCCGTTTATTCAGTTTCGGTCTACATTTCTAGTCTCTACATCCCTACCATGCACATTTGTATAGCAACCAACTGAATCATCCCACCACCCCAGCTTCAACCACCCCTCCCCCGCCCCGCCCCCCACAACAGTATGCCTACACTGGCACCGCTCGCTGTAGTGTTGTTATGATAAGATTAGCGAGGCGCGCTGTGTTGACATCCCCGATAAGCCCAGTGACGAGTCTCCAGCGACACATCATGGATGTCGACCAGCTGTTTTTAATAGTTAATAGCTCTCGTAGGGTCCTATGTTAATGTTTAGCAATTTTTTGCAGACAAACTAATTAGGCGATTTGCAAAATTCAAAGACGTGATACAAGTTACCGACGGGCTCAATACGTGACATAATGTACAGCGTCATTAAATAAACACTGTGAACGTTATAGCGACTTTCCCGATTGTTGGTCCTATCTACCAATGGTTAAGGAACAAACAAAAATTTCCTGTGACCTTGACCTTTGACGTACATACCCCGCTAACGAACTTGACCGAGATATGTCGAATACCTATTGATGGGTAAAGATACACAACGAAATGTTGCGTTTTGCGACCTACAGAGCGCGCGCACACACACACACAGAGACAAGGCACATCACCCTGGCGGCTGAGAGTTTATGGCTCAAATGGACGTCTGATGACGCACGACTGTTGCATGGGGGACATGTCGCTGCACACTATAATTCAAACCGGGATCTTATGGGTCAATTATGAAAGGAATTACAACGCTTCGCAGCTTTCTATGCTGATGCAATTGCAGTAATCTCGACCTCAGGTAAACGTGCGGGGGGGGGGGGGGGGGCTGGGCGCCAGGTTCACGGTGTAAGAGAACCATGCAGAAAGCAGCTGACCGGCAGCGGAGTGGTCAGCAGTATACAGGGTAGGGGTGTGGGGTAGGGGTGCGTGTGGGTGAGGGGAGGGGAGTGCGCCAGCGAAGAATTTCATGGCGTGCATGCGAGTGTGTATTGGCGTGCTTAGTCGAGTTACCCAAAAGTGCCAACACTGTGTGTGTATTAGCGGGCAAGGCCAGAGGTGGGGGTGGCGGGAGGGGGGAGGGGGCTCTCTATTCGCGGTAAGGGCACCAAATGTGGAATTTTTTTGAAATTTCCAAAGCCTGTAGCGTGAAAACTATTGCTCCTACGTAAAATTTGATATAGCGATAACGAGAAAGACATTCAGGAGCTGAGTATATAGACATTAATATTGTGTTTCTAGCTGTAATATTAAGCGAGTTAGACCGAAAAATGTGTTTTGGACGTATGACGTCACTGTGATGTTGACGTTTGACCGATTTCACCCGGCAACGAACTTGACCTGAGATTAGACTTCTGGCATTAGTTGGCAAAGTTTGACAACGATAGCTGCAAGTGTTCGACAGTTATCGTACACACAAGGCACGCGCGGGGGGGGGGGGGAGTCGGCTCTCGGTTCACTGTAAGAGCACCATGCAGCCAGCAGCAGAACGGCAGCGGACCGGTCAGCAATACACAGGGTAGGGGTGGGTGTGGGGTGTGGATAAGGGCGGGAGTGTGCGCCAGTGAAGCGCATCAAAGCCAGAATGCGTGTGTGTATTGGCGGGCATGGAGAAGGCCGGGGTGGGGGCGGCGAGAGGGGGGGTCGCGTCAGGCGAACAGAAACGCCGTATAGTTTACCATTGCAATTATAGCCTCCGGCTACAGCTTGTCGCTAGGCCAGCGTCAGATACAAGGCATTCACAGTCTTTTAGTGGTTTATTTCTTATAATCTTCTCTTTCAATCTTCATATATGCTGTACATTTATTCTTGTTGTCTTCTTAATCCATGTCTCTTTCCCCGTTCTAACTGTAAGATACATAAAGTTAATATTATATTTGGATTTATGACCATAATGGCTTTCCATAGATTCAGTAGACCAAAAACAGTACCCGAAATAACCCTCTCGTCTATCTATAGAAATATAACACATACAGAAATCATAGAATGTCCTCAAGTATCACTATTGACGAGTGGACATGGCAATAATACAACAAGAGCCGAAATCAGCCGGAGGCTGAGGCTTACTGACAGAAGTGACTTCATCTTTGACGCACACGTTTGTGGCACCATTTATGGGATTACTTCCAGTTGGACGACTTCCAATTGGATGACATCCCATTTTGGTACTTCCAGTTGGACGACTTCCAGTTAGACGACATTATATATAAACAGGTTAGGTATCGTGAAATAAGCAATTCATATCGATGCATCATGGTTAGTATGACTATTTGAGAGTTTTGCAGATAAAATTAGGACAGTTTGAAGAAAAGCAAAAGCATTTCTTCGGCGTGTCGTCTAAGATTTAGCGTCACTCTGTTGTTGCCGACCGCCATTGCGTTGGCGTCGTGTTATTCCTACAAAGAGGTGTGAACGACACCTGCACCCTTTAATGTTCAAGATGGAATATTGGCGGCCGTCCTGCTTTCACACCTATTGAATTAAACCGTTGAGACCTCCAGCTTGCAAGTTAATAATGTTTGATGTGGCTTGTGATTAACATAACGGCATACAATTGAGTTCTTATTACACTTTTTATTGGACAAAGACCATTAGGGCCTTCAATGGCCAATTTGGGCTCAATAACGCCGATAGGCGTTCTAGCCCACACTGCCCACTGCAAGCTGTATTGGGCTCGCTGAAAGCGCAATTTAGCCCAAATTGGACCTCTACGATGCGGATGCTGGAATAGCACAATCTAACGGCTGCTGTTCAACGCGGGCTGTTTTCCCAGATAGAGAGCGCCATTTTGAGTGAATTCGGCCAAATCCCGACTTTCTACGTGTGCTTGGTCCCGCCCTAATGCCTGTTCTCGCACTCATCATTGCTAAATTACGGAGCCCTCCAGCGTCAAAACTAAGCGTGCTAGGCTAGAAGCGAATGCGGATTCCTCACCAAAGTCCACATTTGCTCGTCCTTTGAAACCAGTCCCGACTCTCTAGCGTCGCTATTAAGCAAACGGCGGCCATCGCAAAGCAGAGGCATTGCCGCTCGATATCGCCGTTGACTTATAATGGGAGCTTCAGCAAAGGGGGGTGCACCTCTTGCGAGCGCTCTAGCGGCCAAACTAAGCGTCCTAGAGCAATTCTATCGCCATAGATAACCTTACACTTGCCTCTCGCTTCATGCCAAATCTGGGCTCCCTAGCTCAAATATTAACCGAGTTATGGCCCTTTGAAGTTCAATACGCCGTTTAACGAGAGGTGCACGTCAGTTTTGACGCACACGTTTCGGTACCGCAACAAAAGTTACGCATCGCAACAGTTGTCGCTTGATATAAGGTACAGCGTCAGATCAACCGCAAGTCGCTATGATGGATAATAGTCGAGTAATAGAGGTTATAAAATTATGACATCATCACGTTATGGTGACGTCATGGCATGACGCACGACAACGTCCAAATATCTAGACATAAACATGTGTGCCGTCAATCCAAAACGTTGATTAGAACGGCGGTAGGACTGTTAGTCCTTCAGATATAGCTTCACCTAATTACCGAAAATTGCTATTCTTCATCATTGCGGATAAATGAAAAACGAGCAGACCAAGAAAGGACACTGCAGCTAAGATGTAAAGGATAATATTGCTTTACTGCCAATAGCAATCTGGTATCTTCCCTACCATTATACGCAACGATCAAAGGTCTAGTTAGTTTTTCCGATTTTTGACGATTTCTTTAAGTTAGACCCAATTTGTATACTTTATCATTGGGCAA
The DNA here is from genome assembly GCA_964019135.1 of Arenicola marina. NCBI lineage: Eukaryota > Metazoa > Annelida > Polychaeta > Arenicolidae > Arenicola > Arenicola marina. The sequence goes on along the minus strand of OZ025251.1, from coordinate 21,660,680 downwards.
ATCTTCGGTTGCCATGGAAACGAAACTGAGACGCGCCTCCGCCGTGGGTATACCGTAGACCTCTTGCACTCGTCCATATCTCGCACCGTGGTTAAGCAACGTGAGATCGCTCTAACAAAAGTATGTCAAATTGAATGAAATTACATTTTCCCCATAGGGTTTTATGCTAAACGTTTTCGACTATATACCGAAAAGTTAGTATGTTATGTCACCATGTTTACCGTTGGTGGCTCATCTCAGTCCGGTCCATCCACAACTGCAAGCATTGAACGATAGCTGGCATAGGTCGCCCGTGGGAGCCCTTGCCAGCGCTAAAAATCCCCATCTTTTACCATTGGCAAAATTTCAAAAAATTCCTCTGACGTCATTTCTTAATCAAATACCATATGGTATCCATTGTTTCTACTAGGTACCATAATGAATCAAAGAAAAAATCATGATAGTGTTTGACGAAGGCACTTGTGAAATATGCGACAAAACATTTTTTCCCAGCTTGAGAGATGGATGGCTTTAACATGGGAAGTCCCATAGACAACTTCCCGCCGCTCTGGAACCGGAAGTAAGATTGGAACGTATTGTTTTTACTATCCAGCTCTACAGGAGATCACTTTCCCTACAATATGAAAAAAAATTTTATGTACCGAAAGTGACGTCATCGTGACGTCACGTGACGCACTAGAGAGACCTAAGATTCTACAGAGGTTATTTCTATTCAAATTTCTATGACATGTCAGAACCTTATAGCGAAAACTTGGTTTTAAATGTGTCTAAAAGCCACAAAACTGACAGAGGTGATTTAGTGTGTTTTCCGAAAAACATATTATCTCATTTTGCTCGAAAATGAGTAGGACGCGTCAAAAAGTGAACAATATACGAAAGATGCCACTTGATGGGCAGCACATTCTGTAAATTACCCGAGATCTCTATCTCTAATATTAACGGAGATATATGCGTTGTTTTTTTATAAATTTTTTTTTTATAAAAAATCGCTGTGACCTTGACCTTTGACCTACATATGCCATTAACGAACTTGACCGAGCCATTTCAGCAATCTACCTTTTGGTAAAGACCGATGACCGTAGCTGTCGAATTACGACCTGTATCGAGCGGACAACAAAGCGGACAAACAAACAAATTTACAAACCGAACTGAGTAGTATACTGACAGAAGTCTTTAGACTTCTGTCAGTAATAATAAATCGTTATTCACACTACTGGCCTAAATATGTTCGTTTTGTCCGTGTTACATGCTGTCTTCAATGCCGGCGTTTCAATTCTGCCCTTCTCGCTCTCACCCCAGAACGAGGTTCCAAAAACAACTCATTTCCCTTAAGCTCACTCTCTCTAGGCCAAGCTTGCTTAACAAAGAGGCCACGCACGGTTAACGTGTTCTGTCCGCTACATACCGGCCCCTAATGACTTAAATGACACATTAAGACATTATCTCATTTAACGTAGCAGAACATATACCTTTACATATAATCTGTCTGTATACATAACAATTATAAGACAACCATCGACACAACCACACGCTAGTATATGACATTCATCAATAAGCAACGTTCACATCCGCTGCGTTTCTTAAAGGCATACCAAATTTCAACATTATCTTAGTCAATAAAGGCTTTCACACAGGCGATTATTCCGTTTCTTCTAAAAGCAAAGCTTCGCAATAGGTCTATCATAGATTCCTTTGTGAGTTTTCACCTGGACTGCTCGGACTATTCCGTCTCTTCCCGGGTAAGTATTTACCACCAACCCTAGTGGTCATTGCAAACGATCAGTAGTTTCATACTGGACAAGTACAAGATCACCACATTGCAAATTCCTCCTCAGTTTCAGCCACTTTTGTCGTCTGTGCAATGTTGGAAGGTACTCTCTCAGCCATCTCTTCCAAAAGATATCTGCCAGGTACTGTATTTGCCTCCAGCGCCTGCGATAGATGTCCGGTTCGGTGAAGTGACCCGGTGGCAGAGTGGGACCCTAGATGTCCGGTTCGGTGAAGTGACCCGGTGGCAGAGTGGGACCCATTCTCAGCAAGAGAAGATGGTTTGGCGTCAACGGCGTGAGATCACGCGGATCATCTGACAATTTGGTGATGGGACGACTATTCACTATCCCTTCCACTATACACAGCAGCGTCACCAATCCTTCATCTGTCAGCGTTTGAGTTTGTAGTAAACTGTACATGACAGAGCGTACAGTCCTGATTTGACGCCACACGCCTCCCATGTGAGATGCTCCCGGCGGGTTGAATATCCATTTTATCTTCTGTTGACGAAGGAAGTCACCTATTCTTGCATGATTCCAGTCATCAATTGCTCGACGTAACTCGCGTTTGGCTCCAACAAAGTTTGTTCCATTCTCGGAACGAATCTCGCCCTGGTTGCTAGGCATGTCATCAGGCAGCCGTATCTCTTCTCATGGTTTCGGGCCCGTTTAACCATCACAGGTCCAAAGAAGTCAATCCCGACCCTAAGGAATGGAACGGCGCTTGGTGTCACACGATCTTCAGGAAGATCCGCCATACGTTGAGACTCCACTGGAGCTTTCAGTTTGCGGCAAGGTATACACTTGTGTATCACACGTTTCACAGCCGACCGACCTTTCACGATCCAAAACCTTTGTCGTATTTCAGACAAGACGTGCTCCGTTCCCCTGTGTCCAGTGACATGGTGATAGTGCCGCACAACGAGGTCCGCTACAGGAAGTCTGTGAGGTATGAGGTAAGGATGTTTGGCGACGTCTGACAGAGACGAGTTTCCGAGCCTTCCACCCACACACATGAGGCCGTCTTGTAACGTCACTGGGTCAAGTTTCTTGAAACTATTTGTCTTCAATGCGTTGTCCAAGGAGGTTCTTTGTACGTATCCTACAATCGCCTTCTCTGCACATCTGAATTATGTTACAGTGATACGCCCACGGGAAACAGGTGCTGCTTTGGCCACTTTGTTTCGAAGGATGTTCTTCGCCCGAAGAACCCAGGCGACAGCAACCTTGAGTTTGTGCCACGTCGAGTGTCTTGAAAAGAGAGCTTCAATGGAATCCACCTTGGGGTTTGTAGCGCTCGCATCTGTACAATACACACGGGGTTCCCCTTTGATTTCAGCTTTGGCCTGAATTTCATTTTTCCCATCGCTGGTTGTACGGGCCAATTTTCTGCCGAGTGCCAAAGAAAGTTAGGTCCTCTGATCCATCTTGAATTTCGTATCAATTCCTGTGCCGTCAGACCTCGAGAAACATCATTTGCTGGATTCGACTGACCGTCCACGCAACGCCACTGCTCCGGTTCCGTTTTTTCGTGGATCTTCGTGATCCGGTTGGCGACGAACGTGTGAAACCTCCCGCTCTCGCTCCTGATCTAGTGCAGGACGATTTCGCTGTCGCTCCAGAAGACTGATGGCAAGAGCGGCAGTGTAAGATGTTGACAGATGATCTCATAAAGGCCCGCTCCGTGACTGGTATTGACTGAATGACCTTGCGGGAATTGCTCAGCCATTTTGTCCGTTTGAATCCTCCGAGACTCAGCAGTTGCCTCAGTTCACTCACCAGGCGTATGGCGCTCGACTCCTGATCCACGGATTTCAGACAGTCGTCGACGTAAAAGTCCCTGTCTATGGTCTAGATCACTTCAGCTGAGAAGTCGTCCATGTTGTCGCGCGCACAGCGATTCAAAGCGTACATGGCACAACTAGGACTCCATACACCACCGAATAAGTGTGTTGTCATGCGGTAGATTCTAGGATCTTGGGCCGTATCGATTCTATTCCACCACATGAACCGTAGGACATCACGGGTCTGTCTCATGAACTTTCACTTGGTGGAACATGCTTTCAATGTCTGCCATTACGGCCACGTGATCTTGCCGAAATCGAAGGAGCACTCCTACAAGTTTATTCATCAGATCAGGCCCCGGATGAACAATGCTATTTAGTGACACGCCTCTAAACTTGGCCGCGCAGGCGAACACAATCCTCACTTTGTCCGGTTTGCGGGGATGAAATACAGGGTGATGTGGCAGATACCACGTGCATCGGTCAGACCGGTCGACATCCTCCGCGGCAACTTTCTCCGCTCAGCCCTTCTCTATTAAGTCGCATATTCCGGCTGTGTACTTCGCTTTTAAGTCTCTGTCTTTTGACAATCTCTTGCCAAGCAAGCGGAGTCGATGTTCGGCCATGAGTTTATTGTCCGGCAAGAAAGGAGGTGTGGTCTTGAAGGGAATCGGTATGCTGTAGTGTGACTCATCGCGTTTTAAAGTAGATTCCCACAAGGAAAGTACCTTTTTGTCCGTGATTGACATACCAACTTGGTCTTCTCCGAGCCCATCTAACTTCCAGAACCCCTCCACTTGTCGCTGTAACCACATCGGCGCTGACGAAGTAGGACGAGACGCCGGATACCGATGGACCCTCCATTGGCCCGTTCAGTGTCCATCCTAAGACGGTGAGAACAGCGTAAGGACTTCCCTGTTGTCCTTGACGGATGTCTCGTGGCATCATGACGTCCGGGTGGTCTTGGCCTATAAGCAGGTGCACTTTTGTCACATCGACATCGGGAAGTCGGAGATCCTTGAGATGGTCCCACTTGTCCAACTGGCGCTGCTTCACTATGTTGTTGGGACTGACGTTGAGTTTAGAACGGGACAGCACGTTGGGCAAGGCGATGAGATGCTCGTCATTGACATCAGACAACTCCAGGTTGACTACGTATGTATCTGCCTTGACGTCTTCCTGTCCAAGGGTGGTAAGTCTGATGGAGTCCTTTTGTCCCCGAGCATCCAGTATATCGACCAACTCCTGCGAGCAAAAGCTATGTGTGGAACCCGAATGGAGTAAAGCATAGGTTAACATAAAGTCACGTGATCCCCTTTTGCGTACGTTTACAGGCACTATCAGGAGAGCAACTTTACCAACGTAAGCATCAACGAAACTACAGGACGGTCCCTGCTGAGCAGGTGGAGCGTTATGCTGATATTGTGGTTGCAATGGCAAGGTAGAGGCAGACGCTGGGCCTCTATGTGGCATTTGATCACTATACTTTTTGCGGTAATCTAACCCAAGCTCATTCGCAGACATCACTAAGCGGGGTACATGAAGGAACTTAGTGTGTTTTAAACCACAACCTGGAACTAAACAAACTCTGTTGAGCGTACACTCAGTGGCCCAATGACCAGACCCAAGACAATTGACACAGAGATTCTTACTGTGTACAAAAACTAATCTGTCTTTGACCCTAAGTGATTTAAACCTTTCGCAAGCACACAATGTATGCATCTGACCACACATGAGACAGACAGTTTCTGGTTGTTGAGCGCCTGCTCTCTGCGCTGCATCTTGATTTGCAGTCAGATGTGTGCTGTAATTAGCGTTCCTGGGTTCCCTCTTTGCGGTGTCCTTGAACGTCACTCGTGCAGCAGGACTGCTCTTCCTTGCACACAGGGATTCAAATACAGGGTCATTTGCCTCTTCCGCTGCTCCAGTAACAAATTGGACTACGTCGTCAATGTTGGGGGACCGATTTTCGTTGCTTTTTATTTTGTGCACTGTGCTAAGCCACCTGGCTTGGAGATAATAAGGTAACTTTTGCATTATCTGCAGCAACACCCTTCCGCTGTCGATCTCACCGAGTTTACCCACAGAATGCAATGTCTCTCTACACCATCTAAGCTCGTCCGCCATATCCATGAGTGTGACATTGTTTGTAACATTAGGGCGCGTAACAATTTTCTCAATCCAAGCTTCAGAAATATCGTATTCATTACCAAACCGTTCTTTTAACAGCTTTCTTGCTAAAGCATAACCTTCTCGCGGTTCCATAACAGCGCAACATTGGATCAGTTTTCTAGCTTTCCCAGTGCAATACTGTATCAAGCGAGTCAGTTTGGCACCACAGTCAATGCAACTCTTATCAACGCTATTTTCAAAAGCACGAATGAACATCCAGTAGTTTAAAGGATCACCCTCGAATGTCATTAAGTCTACTTTGGGCAGCTGCATAGTCTCTACCAAAGACTGCTGTTGTCGCTGTGTAGGGTTCATCAGTTCCACCAAGACGTCTGTCATAGTGCCTTGCCCAGGTACTTCAGCTGACTGCGCAAGGATATTTGACGGCCGGGATCCCTTGGCGCAAGTAGGAGCCCCATGCCTGGGAGGTATCCCAAGCTGTGGCTGCTTGTCCTCCAATGCAAAGCTAACTTTGTCGTTGAACGGTCGAACGATCGAGGTCACCTTCCGCAGCAGCGTATGTTTTTTCTGTCGCTTCAGCTTTTGCTAAAGCCACTTGCAGCTCCAGTTCATGGCGGCGCTGCTTCACCATTAACTCCTCTTGCTCCAAAGACTGTCTCTGCTTAATCGAGAGGATTTCAGCTTCCAAAGCCGCTCTGTTAGCTGCAGCCTTAAGACGCGCACTGGAAGTGGTACTGGAGGTTGAAGCACGCGATTATGCACTTGCAGCGGAAACTAGCGACATCATTTGACTCGCCGAATCACCCAAATCTTGATCTGTTTCTACGCGGTTAGCTGATGCTGCAGTCCACGAATCCAGCTCTTCCTTAACCAACTTCACGCTGTTAATGACGTGATCACGATACAGCTCTGCTGAGACAACGTCCTCTTCATCACTGAGCTTAGATATAAATTCGCAGTGTATGTCCTCAAACTCTTGCTTCACTGTTTCTATGTCACTATACCTTTCCCAGACTATGATAGGAGCCTGGTTAGTCTTCATTAACTCGAGGAGTCCATTAATCATACGAGATATGGCTCCTTTCTTCTTACCGCGACGTGCTTTGAGATGTTCTATCGTTGCCATAGTTAACTAAATAGTTTAGAACTTATATAGCCTCCGGCTACAGCTTGTCGCTAGGCCAGCGTCAGATACAAGGTAGCCATGAATCCATGGCTATGTTTGAAGAATGATAGCCATGTAGCATTCTATAGTGAAAAATCAACTTCACATGACAAATTGAATTGTTTAAGTATAGCTTTCACAACTAGTTTCAACAATGTGAAAGTCTTTTTCTATATATAATTACTGATGTATGAACTCTTCCAAAGTTGTTAAAGTCTTCAAAAGGAGCTATATTTGCCTACTGGCATAAAAATGGACAACAACATGCCACCATTTTTTTTACAGGAAGTTGTTCACTGCACATGTGCAAGGTTATCACATGATATTATAAGCCATGCTAATTGGGTCAGTGAAAAGACATGTTTTCATGTGAATTTCTGGTGACAGACTGGACTATTTTTGCCTTTCAAGAAAAGGTTACTTATGTGATTAGTCATTACTTGTCAGGAAGTAAAAAGAAAAGGATTAGGGTTTGTTTCTGTTATAAAACTTTTCCCACAGCAAGGGAGAATCAGAGCTACACTTGGTCAAAGTCAAACAACCCTGAAATGGGGTTGTTCCAAACCAGAATTTTACTATGGAATGCGAATAGGCTGTGTTTCAGCCCACACAGCCCAGGGTTCTGGGCTCGATACAAGGCATTCACAGTCCTTTTAGTGGTTTATTTCTTATAATCTTCTCTTCCAATCTTCATATATGCTGTACATTTATTCTTGTCTTCTTAATCCATGTCTTTTTCCCCGTTCTAACTGTAAGATACATAAAGTTAATATTATATTTGGATTTATGACCATAATGGCTTTTCATAGATTCAGTAGACCACAAACAGTACCCGAAATAACCCTCTCGTCTATCTATAGAAACATAACACATACAGAAATTATAGTATGTCCTCAAGTATCACTATTGACGAGTGGACATGGCAATAATACAATAATAAATCGTTACTCACACTACTGGCCTAAATATGTCCGTTTTGTCCGTGTTACATGCTGTCTTCAATGCCGGCGTTTCAATTCTGCCCTTCTCGCTCTCACCCCAGAACGGGAACAAAAGTGTTAACACGACGAATTTTAACCATATTATTCCCTGACGGGCAATACAATTCCTCAGTGTCCTATACTATTTTCAAGTTTGCACGGTCAATATTGAGGGCACCGTGAATTTCATTAATTTTAAATTGAAATGACCCGTTACGTCATAACCGCTAAACCGGTCGCTCTGATTTTTTACATACGGTACCTCAGCCGTACCCTTAATGTCACTGCAAATTTTCGGAAACTTTCCGGCTGCTTTGAGCAAATGACATCGCTTTCTGAACTTGGTCAGCTACCAACAATGGCGGAAAAACTCGCTGCAGAAAATGGGGAAATGATGCTTACCCCGAACTTTATTCTGGAGAAGGTTTCATGCCTGCCAACCATGCAGCAAGAGATAACAGATATGAGAAAAGACATTGAAGACTTGAAGGCTGCGGCCTTCTTTGACAGCCAAAAGATGAAGGAAATACAGGAGGAAAATCGGGAGATGCGGGAGCGGATAAGGACGCTCGAGAAGAGAGACCCTCTGCAGAAGACCACCGCCATTGAGGAACAGGCAGCGAAACTGAAGGGGGACTTAATAACGCTTCATTCATACAGCAGGAAAGAAAACCTCATTTTTCACGGCATCAAGGAAACAACATCAGGGCTAGAAAGCTGCTACCAAATCATACAGGATCTCATCAAAAGCAATTTGAACTTGCCTGAGGTGAAGCTACAGAGGTGTCACGGATTGGGCCCGAAACCAGGAGCCTCCGCGTCCAAAGTCAGACATCGCCCAATCATCGCACGCTTCGTTTTCTTCACCGACCGAGAGTCCGTTTGGGGGAATAAACAGCGTCTACGAGGCACAAAGCTGTTTATAGACGAGGACTTCCCCCGCGATATCCAGGAGCGCCGGAAGAGACTCGTCCCAGTGATGAAGGCCGCGAGACGCGACGGGAAGCGGGCAACAGTCCGAGGCGACAAGCTGCGCATAGACGGCAAATTCTATTCGGTGGAGACTCTTAATATATTGCCGGAATGGTGGACCGTGATGTGAAGACTCGCATGCGGATACGTATTTAACATTTGGTTTGTATACGGTCCCCTAAAAATGTTTGCCAGAAAACGGTGGTATGTGTATTACATGGGACTCAAATGTGAGCCTTGGGCTTTATGTATAAGGTTGAGGCGCCACCTCGTAAATTGTAAATTTCAGCCGCAGGGCGTTGGTGTCACGGGTCACCCACCACCCAGACATCACGCCTGCGCGATGTGGTGTTATTATGGTGATGTGATATATGGTGTTTTGTTTTCATGCCAGTACCCGGCTTCAATGTGGGCCTTGTTTTTGTCCCTGTGAGCATACATGTCGATTACACTCACCAGCGATAAGGCCAGCCATATTACCGTATGCAGCTTAAATGTAAGGGGACTAGGCTCCCGTATTAAGAGGACAGACGTTCTGAATTGGCTCGGTAGCAAGAACGCCTCAATTCCGTGTCTGCAAGATGTACATTTCAATGAAAGCGTAGAAATCGAACTGGAGAGAGAATTTACTGGCAAATGTTATGTTAACTCGCCGTCTTCTCAAGTCAGAGGAGTCGCCATACTGTTAAAAAATACTTTTGAATTCACAGTACACTCGGTGGAGAAAGACGAAGTTGGTAACTTATTAATTTTGGATATTACTGTTTGCGGAAATAGGTTGACTCTTTTCAACGTTTATGGTCCTAATAAAGACGAGACCAGATTTTATACAAATTTACAGCGTCGGATAGAACATTTTGATAATGTGAGCGTGGTTTTATGTGGGGACTGGAATCTTGTGTTAGATTTTGGCAAAGATACGATCGGCTATAAGCGGGAGAATAAGGTAAAAGCCAAACGGGAGGTAGCATCGATGATCGACATATTTGAGTTGATAGACTGTTGGAGAGTGAGTAACCCGGAAGCAAAGCGATCTACTTAGACAAATCAGCAAAGAAAGTCACAAAGAGCTAGGCTCGATTTCTTTTTGGTTTCGGCAGACATTCACGCCGCTATTAACAGTGTGAACATAAAATGGGGCTGCAGAACGGATCACGCCTTGTTAAGTATTAATATTGATTTTTATCTGGCAGACAGGGGGAAAGGTTTTTGGAAAATGAATACGTCTTTATTAAGGGATGCAGAATATCGGGACTTTGTTCAAGATTGTATCACGCAAGTTTTGCAGAGGTACACTAGCAATCGTGGGGGGCGGGGAGGGGCACCGTCGCTGGCTATAGATGATCAATTGTTTTTTGAGATGCTTAAGCTAGAAATAAGGGGAAAATCTATAAGTTACAGCAGCTACAAGAGTAAAGCTACCAGGACGCAGGAACGTAAAATCGAGCAACGTATAAACGAGATAGAAGAGTCTAAAGAAACAGGTGGAGAGCTTGAGAACAGATTAGACGAGTTAAAGACGGAACTAGAGCAACTTAGGATCCCGAGAATGGAAGGAGTTTTTATTAGATCAAAAGCACAGTATTACGAGCAAGGGAAAAAGCCAAGTCAATATTTATGTAATCTAGAGAAACGCAACTATTTAAATAAGCTTATACATAGATTGAATGTTGATGGGAAAGAAGTGGTGGACCAGAAAGAAATACTCTGCGAACAACGGAAGTACTACGAAACATTGTATACGAATAATAACCATCCTGACGCGACGTACTACATGACGGCGTTCCTGAAAACAAAAATTAAGAAATTTAGTATAGAGCAGAGAGACCATGTAAAGGTGAAATTAAATGTGGGAAATGGCAGAGGTAGTTAAGAACATGAAAAACAGCAAGCCCCCTGGTAGTGACGGTGTTCCAATTGAAGTTTACAAGTTTTTCTGGAAGGAATTAAGCCCGCATTTGTTAAAGAGCATCCAATATGCGTTAAAAGTAAAAGGTCTCTCGATAATACAGAAGCAAGGCGTAATAACCTGCCTGCCAAATGGTGATAAGCTTGATAATTCATGAAAAACTGGCGCCCGATTTCTCTGTTGAACACAGATTATAAAATCTTGTCTGGGGTCCTTGCGCATAGAATGAAGAAAGTATTGCCGGATGTTATCAGTTCAGACCAGAAAGGATTTTTAAAAGATCGGTACATTGGTGAAAATACGAGGTTAGTTTTGGATATTATGCACTGCCTGATCCAAAATGAAAAAACGGGAACTTTGTTACTTATAAATTTCGAAAAGGCGTTTGATACGTTGAGCTGGAATTATATACATAAGGTTTTAGATACGTACGGTTTCGGTATATCTTTCATTAATTGGATTAGAATATTTATACGCATGCCTGAAGTTGTGTTATAAACAATGGTGTTTTCTCCCAGTTTTTTCCATTAGGGCACGGCTGTAGACAGGGTGATCCACTGTCACCGTATTTATTTATTTTGTCTATTGAACCACTGGCTACGTATATAAAAAATGACAAATCTATTAAGGGTATACGAATCTTGGACCAAGAGCTGAAGATAGGACCATACGCAGATGACATTTTTTTGTTGCTAGACGGAAGCGAAGAGTCTATTAGAAATGCGTTACGGGTTCTGGAAATGTTCCAATTTTGTTCCGGTTTGAAAGTAAATGTTGATAAAGCTAAAGCTGTCTGCTTAGGAAAACATGCTAACGATCGCCAAACCCTATGTCCCGATCTAAATCTTACTTGGTCTGAGGAGTTTACTTTACTCGCTATGATGTTTAATGTTGATTTGAGAGCTATGGTTGATATTAATTATAGTTGCATGCTAGCTCAATTTGAAGGTGTACTCGTTATGTATGGCAAGAGAAATTTGTCCTTAAGAGGTATAGAAGTACTGTAGTGAAGGTTATCGCTCTGCCTAAACTAATACACGTTTTGTCTGTTCTGCCTGTAACTGGTAAATATTATCTGAACAGAATTAATCGTCTAATTCCGGAATTCGTGTCTAAAATGGTACAATCAGTCGATCGTGGGGGCATTAGCCTCCCTCACATAGACTCTATGATGTTCGCGCTCAAAATTAGTTGGATACGAAGACTCTTACTAAATGATGGGGCGTGGCAGCAATTGTTTTGTGAAACTATTTGTAGTGATAAAATATTATGTTGGGACTTAGATGCTATTTCTCTAAATGAGATCTCTTTGACATCAAACCCCTTTTGGGGCGACGTCTTTAAGGCATGGAGGAAATTATTGGGAACACAAAGTGAAGATCAATGTTTTAGAATATCCAATTCGGAATACCTATTTTAGGAAAAACTCAAATCTGAATAGCAGAAGAGACGAAATGATCCCGAAGGGGATTGTTTTTATTAATGATATAGTTGATGAACATGGCGTTCTGTTAGGATGGGAAGAATTGAGAAAGAAATATCAAATAAATATTAACTTTGTTGATTTCTATAGTCTTGTGCGCTGCATACCTCGAGACTGGAGACACCAAATAATGACGTCGGGTAAAAAACTGGGTAACGTAACTGGCAAGTAGGCGAATTGAATAACAAGAACGGCGCGTTTGTGCAATTATAGTTATAAGTTACTGGTCAAGTCCTTAAGCTACACTAAAAAAACGAAGAACAGTGGTGTCAGTATTTAGAAATTGATATGGAGGAAGCTAATTGGTGCCAATATTATAAATTACCATTGCACTGTACGGTTGAAGAAAAAACCAGAAGCTTTCAGTTCCTGCTACTGAATTTAGCATTGGTCACAAATCAGTTTTTGCATAAATGTCATATAAATAAACTCAGAGAAATGTTCTTTTTGTGGGACTGAGACTGAAACTATTCAACACTTACTTTTCGATTGTATTTATGTTAGGAGTTTATGGTTCAGGGTATTTGATTGGTTAAATAACCTATGCTTGACATATCTGACCCCAACGCGTCAATCCTGTTTATTAGGGTTAGAACACTCGTCTCATGAGCGACTTATTAATCATATTTGTTTAATTACGAAGAGATATGTGTATAGATGTAAATGGCTTAATGAAATCCCTAATCTTCGGGGGGCCCAGAACAGTATTTTGTATTAATTTAAGATAGAACAGTGCATCAGCGATAGTGAAAACATGTCATCTTTTATATCGAAGTGACACCCTTTTATGTGATGTGATGGTTTCTTTGGATGTGTGACTTTGTTACGGTGAATAAAAAAAAAACTATTACCGGTAGTCTTTACACTGGCGTAAAGAAAAGAGGTTTAGATAATTATTACAATTGACCATTATTAACTGGTTAGAAACTACTGTCTTACTTATTGTTTTGACCTTCTCAAGTATGATAACATGCAAACATGGAACTATAAGACCTAAGACTACTGTCTTACTGATTGTTTTATCAGGTTGTTTTGACCTTGTTGAGCAATTTTAAGTATGATAACATGCAAAAATTGAAATATAAGAGACATGCTTAGCCAGTCAAACATCAAAATGTCTGGCTCCTTTCTCCCAAAACATGACAACTTCAACATATATGAAGGATTGCTTGAATGTAGGTTTAACCCACTCAAACGATGCTGCAATTTTGATAACCAGGTCTCCAGCCATGCTGTTCAAATTGCATTGACATGCTTGGCTTGCACCCTCCAGGTATTGTGTTTTTATTAAATTACTTTGAAAGTTCTACTTGTATCAGACTTACACAAAAAATGTGAATAACAATGACACTGTTAAACCAGCATCGGGCAGAACAAAGGTTTTGTAACGCAGGGACCACAGTATGCAGATGCATATGTTATATATACTGCCGGCATGTATGGTTTGTTTAAAGCTGATAGTTGACATTTCCTTCCAACATGGTGTGTAGAATTTTGGAGAGTTATCTGTTAAAGTAACTTTTAACTAATACATGGTCACTTTCTGCCTTTGTAGATTGCAATGGATCCACAGTTACTGATGACCAGGCATACACCATATCGGCTGCCACATCCCCAGGCCACTTTATGGTTCTAAATGGCACCACTTTGCTGGAAAAAAGTCTGCGAAAAATACTGCAAAGCAAGCAAACCGAATTTACACACCATTGAAGAAGGAATCTGACTGAATCATGTTCTGCGAATTGTGCCGTCGTTTTAGAAGTGGATATTGGATCTACTAGGAGGCAAATGATGCACCTGATAAACTGAAAGTCTGGCCTGCGCTGGCTTGTGACATCGTGCGTTTGTCGAGTGCTCAGTGTATTTTTGTGAATTGTATCAATACTGTATGTTGATGAAATATACTCTAAAAAAGCGAAGCGTTTCGAGTAACGTACACGCGCACACATATATTTTGTTACTTGGTTGTGTATGTGTGACTGGAACATGTGTTGGGGCGGGGGTTTAGTCTATCCAGAAGTTTCTTGCCTCAAATCTTAGAAGTTGGTCGTGCCGATGGGGAAAGTAGAGTGACTTCGCTTCACTATGCGCAGTAAGGTAATATTTGCCTTTTGCTAGCAACAATCTTATGTACTGATGTATTATACCAGGATTAAGTTTCTCGACTGAAAATCTATCGTTGGATTTTGTAATGATGGACTATATCTGTGCTTATTGATGTGTAAACAGCCATAATTATAAAGACAAATACTTCGATTAAAAATAATATGGCGGTTTTAGTTGGTTAGAAGTTTTGATCTAAATGCAGCCTGCCATATTTTAAGACCCCAGCTATTGGTACCCAGAAAGATTGGGAGCCTTTAATATACATGTAAAGCTGTACTGAGGCCCAAGATTACCACACAAATTTATGGTATTTTTACCGTTGGCTTGGATTCTGATCCCACCCGTCTCCAATGCCACCACGGCCTCCTTCGTTATGAGTGTAAACATGTACTAGCCTGGAAGTGATTTCGACACTACTTAAAGTAACTTAAAGTGTGGCACACGTAGAATATAACACCTTTCTCCTCTTCCCCCTTCTCCTCTCTTTGCCATCCCTCATTGCATCCTGCCGCCTCTAGCAAAGTAGGTGGCCTGAGTTTATTCTCTTGCTGTCCGCCTGTCGTGTCCTGTGGGTCCTGGTAATCTGGTAATCTGGTGCACATTTGGTTTGATCAGTAGAATGCTTTTAGGAAAGAGCAAAATAAAGTTTGTCGCAAATTGTGTATGCCTAACTATTAATCAGATATTCTTTACAATCACAGTATTCAGGATTACCTTAAGCACTATTTTTATTGCGTTTCTTTTTAGTTTTTGCAAATATCCTCCAGCACCGGCTTTGCCGACAACAACCCCGCCTTTCCGTAACAAAGAACGATGCTGGTAGTCGACCGTATCTCTGTAGTTATAAAAGGTCGTAGTATTGGAATATATATAATCCTAATCTGTAGTGATTATTGTTAAAATACCCCAAACTGTGTGCGACCTCACAGGGGACAAAAAGTACTTGATATATACCTGATTTCGCTAAATGACTACATTATATCACAATGCCCCATAATTGAACCATCAAGATAATATTCTACTTGAAACAAATTAGACTAAAATGATGAAACCTTGAAAGTAAGAGAAAAGTGAAATGTCTGTTTTTTCATGGAGAATAGATATCTGACATCTTTCTAGGATATGACATATCCTTTACATGGTAGAAGTATAACCCTATGAGGGGCATGACTTTGCAAACAAAGAGAAAATTCAGTCACATGGATATACAGTATGACAAGACCTGAATGTTCCATTAAGCACCACTTATAACTACATAGGTGTGTGGCCCTGATTACCAGATATGTGTCAAATTTGAGTCCGGCTAAAATAGTCACTTGTGTTTATGTGTTAAAAAAAAAATTGTGTCAAGCAATTGGTAATTAAACAATTTGAATATATTTATATGGACAATGATTGTCAATCTTGATACAAAGTCAGATTAAATATATATATGAAACATGGAAATTATAAAAGGATGATCCCATTATGTAATGTAAGGTTTTGAAGAAACAAGTTTATATGGTAAATTAAGCTGGTAAGAGAAGTTTAGGCTTACAGTAACACTTGAGCAATTTTACTCTGTCGTTCTTTTCTTGGCAAGCCCTTTTAATTTCTCTTATAGAACTAGGCTAAATTAACAGACAACAAGTGGATAAATGACATGCAGTTATTAAGTGCTTAACATATGACATGCTTAATATATATAACATATAATTTTTTAATACCTATGCATGGCTTTATAATAAGCCTAAGGACTATTGTAAATATATATATTAAAATAAACTCCCTCTAACTTAAGGTACTGATTGATATTATGGCATGCAAAAAAGGCTGATTTTCAGTAAAAAGTAATTGATTGGGAACCAAAATATTGTTTATTTTTTTTTGTAAAATATCTTTCATTGAACTTTTTGTTAAGGTTTGTGATTGTGCAGGTACCAGTGATGGTGACTTAAAGTAAATTTGCCTTGATGACTTTATTCATATAAATTGGAGAAAACCTGTACCGAAAGGTTGTATAAATGGATAACTGTTTTTTGCAAGATTCTAAGCAAACTACTTTTACCAGCCTTTTACCGCTTGTGTAATCAATCTATTGATAATTGACAATTGTTTATAGAAATGGTTTTAGCGTATCAATTGCCAATAGCATTATTATTGTGTCACTCTTAGACTATGTATAATAATTATCCCAATTCCATCTGATGGTGAGCAGGTGAGTAGTGGCTGGTCCAGAGAGATCGAGGGGGCCTTGGATCATGGGGCACGTCAGCCTGCAGCCCCCCACCCCACATTTTTTTGTCCTCTTTCACTTGCAAACAAAGACTTAGTCTTTAGATGCCATCTTAGATATATAAACATGATAAACCTGCCAATTTTTGTGTGCACCTTTTCACGGCTAAATTGCTGCCAGGGCATAACATTTCAAAGGAAGTGGATGATTCCCCCCCCCCCATCCAATAATTTATCAGTTACCTTGTTAAGGTAGCTAATTTAATTATTAAAGACTTGACATAACACATTTCGGCCAGTGTTTAGGGGATAATTTTGTGGTGTGGTTCTCTACATTGATTTAATGTGGATTCCGTGACGTTTTTTCCATCGATCCCCTAACGAAATCGGTTGAATGAGACATGCCCCAGAGACAGGTGTGAGGGTGCGAACCCACGACCTGTTGATCTGCAGCTCCACCTGCTTACCGACTGAGCTAAGGAGGTTATCAAAATAGCCTACGTTGCTGATCCATGATAAACGCCTTAACATGTGTTCCATATAGACATGATAATGCGATTGTTGTGCAGGTTCCTTCTATCCACCAAGTTGGTTTTCTTGACTACTTTAGGAAAGCCGTAATCCCAGAATTATTACGTAATTCCGTTGCGTAAGGGCCGGTTTAACTATTGGATGGAACACACAAAGACAAAAGTAACTATAATATATGTAAGCCATAATTATTTATTGACAAATATCGTCAGCCAATGATGTTAACAACATACATAAACATTTCATATTCTCCAGATGCTGGACGAAGAAAACCATTAAGACATGCATCACAAATCAGTGCTTGATTACTATGGTAACTGCTTCTGAATATTAGTTAATGTTAGAAAATCTAGTGTACGACATATTACTTTGTTACTATATTAGCTTTCAGTATAATATGCAGTGTAATTAGTGTGACCAAATATAATTTTAGCGAATTACTGAAATGTCGGGATGAATGGTAGAATAGCCACAGCCTAATTCTTCTAGTTTATATCAACATAAAATAATATGAAAGTTAAAAATTAAAATAATCATATATCATCGGCAGGACAATTACTAATCTATATCACAGTCAGATACTTGGTTAATACGATATTCTTGGAAATACAGGTACAAAACTCTTGATAAATGTTCTGGACACCTTGTCTAGCTGTGTGAACGTTAATACTTTATGACATGTGTTATCATATGTTAAAACTATTTGAACAGTTTTTTCCCGCCAAAATCATGCCAGGATCTAAGATTGGTACATTTTAATGCCTGATTGGCGCAAGATTTATTTATTATTATCACTTAGTTATCGCTAAAATGCATTGCCTGAAGCCCGCTCAACATCCTTAAAATGGTGCAATAAACCGGTGAACTACACACAAATCGGTGACGTTGTTCACATAGCTTCCCACTTATGGTCAGCTGTCAAGCAACAAAACCCTTTTCTGCCAGGTTTGCCATTACATTGTTAGGCCAATGTCACAGTTTTGTTACATGCTAATCTTTCTTTTCAGTGTACTATGCATAATTTTGTTAATTGGCAGGAAACAAATGTTCACATAGCTTTAACAAGGCAGGAATGTCCGCATTTTGATGACGTAGAGCACAAGAAGGCAACGCTTTCCTACACAAGATACACTAGAAGAAGTGCCTTACCAAGATGCCATGTTACTTGTTGCATGCCGTATGTGCATACTGATACATTAAGAACTAAAATAAATCATTTCCATTTTCAAACGCTTTTTGCAAGAGTAAATATTGCTGCATGAGTAACTTAAACATTTCTGCTTATTTATTGCATCAATAGCCGCTTACCACCATAACAAGCTTTGCCACATTTAATCAGCAGTACATAGGATTGTTGGTAAAACATATGTGACGTCAACCCAACGTCGTATCATTGAAATAGTTATCACATATAATTTTATGTTGTACCATGGTGCCGACCGACCTCCTTCTGGTCGCTGCATATACACACAGGTTTCAGGACCCACATAATTATGTCGTTCCTCTATCGCTGTATCCATTGGACCATTGGAGGAGCGGGTGTGTGTGTGTGTGTCGGTAGGGGGAGGGGGGAGGGGGAGAGGCTCCGTTTGTATCTTAATAGACGTCGGAGTACGCTGGAGGAGCCACGTGTTGAGGGTCGGAATTTTTATGCCAAGCCATCGCCTGGTTATCGTATCCTGGCGCTGTGGGCATGGATGCCGCCCCTTGAGTCGGGTAAGCACCTGATGGGGCAATACCATATGCGGCAGGAGCAGGAACAGAGTCGGCGGTGGACGTGGCAGCGGCGTGAGATGCCAACGCGCTAGCATTCTTCCGTTTGCAGCCAAAGTATATTCCAACAATCACTATGCCAACGCCGATAAGCGCTAATGGTACGGCAATAGCCACAACGTTAACGCCACCATCAGGTGGCTCACCATCGGTTGTCTCACCCGTGGGACCTGGACAGAAAAATGGGGTTATGAATGTTCGACTTCTTCATGTGATCATTATCGATTGTCAATTATTATTATTATGCTGAGCATTATCATCATGATCCATATTATTATCATCGTTATTATTATCAGTATTTATTATCATCGTTAATTATTAAGTTTATGACAATAATCATTTACATGCAGGAATAAAACATATCAAGATAGTCCATTTAATGCAACAAAATGTAATAGTAATAGGATTACCGAGAGGAAACTCTTTGTGTCGTACACGTGACACCATGTGTAATTAAGCATTAACAGGGTTTGCGACATTCATTGGTACACCTGCGCGGCGGATTTAACCTATCGCTTTGAGCAGCGCCGTCCTGGCGGACGAGAGTGCGGAACCGACAACACACCCATATACTAGCCGGAAACCAAACCCAAGGGCACCACAAACACACACGCACGGGCACCCC
Organism: Arenicola marina; assembly: GCA_964019135.1. Taxonomy (NCBI): domain Eukaryota; kingdom Metazoa; phylum Annelida; class Polychaeta; family Arenicolidae; genus Arenicola; species Arenicola marina. The sequence goes on along the minus strand of OZ025251.1, from coordinate 21,641,236 downwards.
GCGCATGGCCCCCACGCACGGGCACCCCAGGCACGGGCACCCCACGCACACACATGCGAGTACCCCCACCCCCGACACACAATCACATGCCTATACACACGGGTACCCCCCCCATCCACACGGACACCACATAGTCACACACACGAGTTACCCCCCCCCCCCTACACACACACGGACACCACATAATCACACCCACGGGTACCCCCCCCCCCCCGCCTATACACACGGACACCACATGCTCACACACACGGGTACCCCCTCCCCCATACATACGGACACCACATACTCACACACACGGGTACCCTCCCCCCCTTCATACACACGGACACCACATATTCACACACACGGGTAACCTCCCCGCCCATACACACGAACACCAAATACTCACACCCACGGGTACCCCCCCCCCCCCCACACACACACACTGGTACACCATACGCACACACATAATACACACACATACGGATACCACGCACACACCGCAATGAATGCAAAATAAATTTAGCGTCTTTGATTTGTAATTATTTTACGAACAGCACCAGAGCTGGCACACCGTACTAACTAACTATCTACTGAGTGACTAACTACAACAGACGCTAATATATGTAATGCATTAACGTACATTGCTCGAGGGAAAGCAATAAATGAACCACAAGATTTAGTATAGACATATGATTGGTTGTATATTCAGGACGCTTTAACCACTTTTCGTCATATCGCGTGAACAGGAGAAGGAAGGGTGAGTGAAGCCATGTCCCCGAGGGTAACCCTCTACTCTTTGCGAAGAAAGACATGGGATCGTCATCCTGCAACCACACAGACATGACCACAGCGGGGCTCGAACCAGCGATGCACGTGCTTTCAGATGGACAGAGTGCTGAATGCCAGCGCTCTAGCCCACTGAGCTATCGGGCCGGCCCTGTATAGACATAAGAGGCGTACGTGATGTACAGCTGCAGTGTTTACGTGTTAGTTTGCTGTGTAACGTATGCAAATGATGGATATGGAGGTACATACGCCAACGCCCGAAGACTCACACGTATCTTTGGTGTCACATCTGTTGCCGCACCAGCCACACACAGCTATCGAAGTGCAGTTCCTGTAACACAGACAGATGGGAACGATGATGGAGCATTTGTGAAATGGAAAACAACATATAGCCCATAAAATCATTCGTAAACGGAGAATGAAAAAATCTTCATAAGGGGATGGCAAGGGGGGAGGGGGGCGTGTTCTCAAGTCACGAAGGATACACCTATTTATTCCCAGGTCACAATGAATTATAAGGAGAAGTCCCCATATACAATGGGAGAGGCGGATACATGATATAAATGGGCCATTTCCCAATTCACGTTTATTTATTATTCAAATTCCCAGTTCACGATGAATGAAAATCCTCGATCACGGCGGTCGGCTAATATCCCATTCCCAGTTCACGAAGAATTATTTCCTCATTCCCAGTTCACGGTGAAATGAAAAGCCCATTCCCGAGGAACGGAAATACCCCTTGCCACCCCCCCCCCCCCCCCACCCCCTTCATAGGCCAGAAGTCTAGATTATTGCACATAACTGAAGGAACATTTTTGATGTTCATTTATTTGAAGTGTGAACCATTTGTGTTCTACATGTTCAAGATGAGAGTTATGCTGAGAGGACTGTTTACAAGGCTGTTTTGCATATTTAGGATGAGGCTGTTTTGCATATTTATGAGGCTGTGTTGTTATATTGCTGGACTTTGATCCGTATAAGCTAGTTTACCATGATTGCAAATGAGCGCTTATTTTAAATTTAGGATACATACATTTTGTTGTTTGGGCGGCCAATAATGGACATTGACGGAAGTTAATCCCTCCATCGCTTCGGTGAAACGGGAGTTTACTGTACTTACAGTTCTCCCTGTTCCCCGGGGCAGATGTCGGCGGCAGGATAGCAGTCCGATAGGCCGGCCACCACACCGGCCTCACTATTGGCCACAGAGACCAAATCGAGGGTGGGGGCCTCCGGAGTGCAGGGGGGGAGTTGACCTCTGTAAGGTCAAATAGGACATGTAAGTTATCACGTACATGTATGTAAAATCTGGGCTATAGCGTGTTTCGCCCGCTAGCCTTTTCAAGTCAGATAAACGCGTATTAACATGTGTTGATTCAAAATAACATGAATATGAAGATTATCTGTCAAATTCAAGTTCATACTTTAAAAAAAAAACAATATTCAAAAAGAAAATTGATTGATATGACACATTGCATGGCAGGGGTACCCACATGTAAACCGGTGACGCACATTACGTAACGGTTGGCCTATCAGTATACCACCTGACACTTCTTGCACCCGGGTCGGGGTTCATAACATCCTCGCATTCATACATTCGGCCGATTGGGTTCAAAACAGCACGGCACATTCGGGAGAAGATGGCGGCTGATTGAAAAGTGACTGTTTAAGCTGCTTCCATTGGGCAGGCCTATAATGCACCGGATATGACCGGTGTGAACATTTCATTTACATTCGGCGTAGCCGTACCGGCAAGTCTGGAAGAGGTGGAGTTTACCGGGCGACATACCGGGTCAACACGTTAGAGCGGTGGTTCCAACCCGTGACTGGCTTGGTCAACCCGCGACTGGCTTGGTCAACCCGTGACTGGTTTGGTCAACCCGTGACTGGCTTGGTCAACCCGCGACTGGCTTGGTCAACCCGTGACTGGTTTGATCAACCCGTGACTGGCTTGGTCAACCCGCGACTGGCTTGGTCAACCCGTGACTGGTTTGGTCAACCCGCGACTGGCTTGGTCAACCCGTGACTGGTTTGGTCAACCTGCGACTGGCTTGGTCAACCCGTGACTGGTTTGGTCAACCCGTGACCGGCTTGGTCAACCAGTGACTGGCTTGGTCAACCCGTGACTGGCTTGGTCAACCCGTGACTGATTTGGTCAACCCTTACTGCGTAGTTTCAGAGGCACTTAGTGCCACGCTAGAGTGAAACGGGGCGATCCATGAACATGCATGAACCCTACCAGAAAAAAACACACTAACGTTTCCTGTTGGGTGAAGGTGAAACTTGTGTTGCAGTAGTTGTAGCCTATTGATAGCCTGCTGTAGCACGGACACTGACACTGCCTGCCTCCAGTATCACACGTCGGCAGGGTATCCTGGTACTGAAAAACAACAACGAGGTACGGCATCATTGAGAACGAACGGTAAGCCTACCTTGATGAGGTGAATGACACGACTATGGGGTAATAAGGTCGAATTACTTCTCTTTACATATATATTCTAGATCAACGGCGCCTTACGTGACATATGACCAATCGCTTTAATGATATGTTGAATTGATTCACGGATTTTTTAAATGGAATAAGTAATACATGTATGTCGAAATCATTATTATTAATAATAATTCTGCTTGCCTTACGTGTCCAAAACAGTTCAATATATCAGGGAATTACCCACATTAATTCTACCTGACGTAGGCCTATGTGTCAAAAACAGTTCCATATGTCAGTAAATTATCAACATCAATTCTACCTGACGTACGTATCAAAAACTATTCAATATGTCAGTGAATTATCAGCATTAATTCAACCTCACGTACGTATCACGAAAACATTTCATTATGTACGTGAAGCTATTAAATATGATCAAATATGTGTATGCATTTGATTAGTTTTTATACTAATCGAAAAGATAAACTTATGGCATAACCAGGTGTATATGTACCCCAATCGCAGAACAGTAACAATTGTATGACATCCTCTGCTTGAGCACGACCACGAAGACGTTGGTGCCGTCGACGGTGTGGATGTCGAAGTTGCTCGTCGAAAAGACGCCGTCTCCAGTTACGCGCAGCTGAAAGAGATCACCCGGCATGTTTCACCTGAATAAAAGCAGCGGGGACTTTAATATTCAAATATTATGTCTTTGTTGACCTGCTACATTTTGTCCATCGAGGGATTCTTGGAGATTCGTGATTAGATGTTGGCAATTTTGGGAGATCGTTATCCGTACCATATATAAGCTTATACCGCGATCTGTTACAGCTGTCTGTGAATTGCATCATATTCGCCGATATAACCTCTTTAAGGTGATTGAAGGTGATTTTTTGCGTGACCGGTTTTAAGCAGTCCTCAGCTTTGAGATTCGATATTACCCTTCCTAATTCTTGGGGATTTGCGATTCAGAGGGTGCCCCCCCGCCCCCCCCCCCCCTCCAAAACCTCCCGCTGCAATTACGTCGGACACTTCAGCATATATCACGGGACCACAAAATAGACAATTAACGGTTCTTTCTAATACAAGTTGATATTAAACTACATATAGCATTTTGCTTAACAGTTTAAAGGACGACGCGCCATACAACCATGAGCATAGGCTTGAGCATGTTTTTGCCTGCCTCTATAGCAACTGTCTGACCATCCACTCCCCGGTCGCACGTGCGTTTCGGAGCCCTGGCTCCCCCCGGTCGGTTAAAATAATTTGGAGCCTCCTGTGGGTCGATCAAGGAGTGTAATCTGGTAATATAACACTCTTTGGGTTGATGCCGACACCCGTGTCTTACCCTCCAGAACCTCTGTTCCCTGATCTCCTCCAGGTTAATGCAGGAGTAGACCTGCAGGATGTTCTGCTCGATGAGCCCCGCAGCAACGAGGGGCTCCTTCACGGTCACGTGCACATTGGCGAACACCGCCTTATCCGTCTCTGAGGCCCCCAAGAAATCCGGGTGGATAACGATATAGCCACTGGTATCCAGAACAAAGCATCTGGAAAGCAAAGCAGTTGTTGAAAAAGGGCACTCTAGACATCTAGACCTAGTGGTAAATGTCTGGGTAATTTAATATCAGTCGATGAATGTTGGTACATGGGTCAGTTGGGTGGATTGATGAACGTCGTCATTTTCCACTAGGGTCTACTGCTTTCACTTTGCGTAAGAATCGTAAGATGGCAGTCCCGCAGCAACATGCCTATATATTTTTAATATTTTGTCATTCCTTTTCTACAGATATGGAGTTTGTACGCAATACCCCCCCCCCCCCCAAAAAAAAAAACGTGTGACTCACGTGACGTCATCGTTGCGGCACGCGTCGACTGTCTGACGTAAGAGGGCGTAAAAGAGAGGCATCGTGAAGTCCATGCCTATAACTCCAATGATCTCGTCGTCGTAGTTATGTTCTCCTCCAGATCTAATTGCGCGGCGACATATGGGAAGTGATTATAGTGATAGGCAAGAGCGACGTATTCAAATGATTGTTATTTACTCGAGCATGAACCATTTTCTTTATTAAGTAATTCATGTTCTGCTGCAAATGAGAGCACTAAGTAATTTAAATCAAATCTATAACAACATACGAAGTGTACGATCCAGAAAAAGGAAAACGAAGGAAACAAGAGCAAAACACACCGTTAAATACGAGCGCCTACGAGTATTAAATGTCTTATATCATTCAAGACTTACTTTCCCTCGTAGAGAGCATTGCTAAGGGTGATCACAATGCCAGCCCCAAATGCATCGACGTAAGGCTTGCTGAAGGCAATGCTCAGTCTGTTTCCAAGTGCCCTCTTGTACCTGACAAGTGAAGACAAGCCTAGAGGTTAACTTCTCGCAGGAAATCATCCATAATATCACCTGTTGGGCTGGCAGGTTAGTCCACACATGCCCCCCCCCCCCCCCGGCACATACACACACCCCACGTGATGTTTTAGTTTAGTTATTGTCCCATTTGGTGGTAAAATCTAGATCACTAAGAGTTATTCATAAATAAAGCATGATGGGACCAAATTTGCCGACGACCCCACTTCAAACCTACCCCCTTCCCGCCTCACCTCATATCCGCCTTTAACACCCCCCCCCTCCCCACCCTACCCCAACCCGTATAGTAACGTTGATTAATTTTCACGTTGATTAAGTTGCACGATAAAGTGAAGGAATTATAATAAAATTAGGTGTGCAAAATTATTAATAGTATCATGTAACATGACATTTAAGCATTTAGGACGAAGATGCTGAGCTGAGCTGAGCTGAGCTGACCATGGCCGTAGCGCGTGGTCGTAAGGCTTGACGAGCTTGGCCCCTGGGTAGAGTCTGAAGACCCCGCCAGCCATCCCCAAGTAACGCCACACCGCGTAGCGCCAGGCTTCCTGCTTGTCCAGGACATCGTCAAACTTGGCAGTCACGGCCACCTCGTTCCGGACATTCGACTGTGGGAAGGAAGGGGGTTATCATTGTAAAGGCCCATTACGTTGTCAAACACATCATAGACGTGTTATCGTCTATGCCGATAAATCTATATACTGTTACTTTGGGGGTTGTTTGGCATGCATGTCCGACAAGATAGGCGTGTTATCGTCTATGCCGATAAATGCATATATTGTTATTTTGGGGGTTGTTTGGAATGCATGTCCGACAAGATAGACGTGTTATCGTCTATGCCGATAAATGCATATATTGTTATTTTGGGGGTTGTTTGGAATGCATGTCCGAAAAGAGCAAACTTTTAAAGCTATTTAAACAGATGTTGCTGCCAATTTGGAAAAAAAATCTGCATAAAATCATGAAATGACAGGTCGTCATTCACATTTAGCACAACTGTAACAGTTGCTTAAAACTATCGCAGCAAACTTACCGGAAATATGACACTTAATTTACCGTAAGTCGGAAGTTACGTGCACTACGTCACAGATTTGTGTGTAGTTCGCCGGGTTTTCACACCATTTTAGGGATGTTGAGCAGACCCCATTGAGTCCATGCAATGAATTTCAGTGAAAGTTAATTAGGATAGATAGTTCTTGCACTGATCAGGCCACAATATGTAACACATTTAGACGTCACTAAGACAAAAAAGCTCAAGAACGCATTGTCTGTACACACTGTATAATACAGATTATACTAAATCCTTAATTACCTCGAAGCCAGGGTTATCGGAGTTAAGCTGCGTCATGTATACTGCGTAGCGATCTACGTCCGTTGATCGCTCCTCCTGATCCAGGTAAAGGCCGGGATCCAGAAAGGCCCCCGGGGCAAACTTAACAACACTGTTATCTGGAGAATAAACACACGCCCTTAAATAAAGCCACAACGGTGTAAAATCATTTTTCGCCAAGTATAAACCATGCTTATGTCTTTTTGTCTAATACATGCTAATGATCGGGGGACTCGGAAGGGGAGCTAAGGGGGTGTGGGTGGGTGAGGGGGGGGGGGTGACCCAATGTTTTACTTGCTGTTGATTGAGTGATTCAATGCATGCATGAACATGACTTAACAGAGCAGGAATTAAATTACATCACTAATATTTAATTATATGCGCATTCCGGTGTTGCTATACCGCCCTCTGTACCAATACATAACAGTAGATAATGGACGAAAGTCAATAACACGGCGATGTGACCCCCCCCCCCCTCCCCCCGCAGCCCCAAGAAAATTGATGATTCCTGAACAATGGCTTCCTGTCAGTGAAGGTCTAAATTTACGAGAGCACGGGAACCGGTGAAGTAGCATGAAAGTGGTGCAGGAGTTATATAGCCGGAGGGAGAACTTGCTATTCGACGGGATACAAGAAGCAGCAGGACAACAGGAAGACTGCGAGAACGACGTGAGGGACGCCATCAAGACCAAGCTGGGTATCGAAGATGCAGCCTCCATTAGGTTCCAACGCTGTCACCGCCTGGGAGCTCCGACAGCCCCAGGGACCCCACCACGACGCCGCCCCAGACCGATCATAGCGCGCTTCGTCCTGTACTCAGACCGTCAGAGGGCCTGGGACAGGAAGACGTCCCTTCGCGGCACCACGCTCTTCATTGATGAAGATTTACCGCGACAGATGCAAGAAGAGAGACGAAGGCTACTTCCAGTGATGAAGGCTGCTCGGCGGGACGGGAAGAAGGCAAGTGTGTCGGGAAATAAACTTAAAGTAGATGGAAAGTCATATACTGTTAACTCTATTAGTTCTCTTCCCACCCATTGGATTCAACCTGTGTCACAGTCGCGGTAATTGTAGAACTGTTATTTGGATTTGGATTTTGATACTCCCCCTGAGTTAGCATGTGCCCCCAAACAGGTGTCCGAAGGCCGTGTCGCTTGAGTCAATCCAGCATCTGTGAGCTGAGCTTGGCGCGCTTGAGCTGCACGTTTAGTGAGCTCAAATAAATGTACCTGGCTAGGTTCGGCTCCCGTTGCTCTCGTGCTACCACCTTTACTTTCACCGTACAAGGTGCATGCCGCCTCATGAGTTTTTGTTGTTGGGTCTTTGTGTGTATTTACCATTTAGAGGTTCTGTAATGTTTATAGTTCAAATTATCGTTTCGTTTCATGTTATATACGTCCAGCCCAGTAGTAAGTTTTCGAGAAAACTGTTCACTGATCTGATTTATTATGTCTGTTAAACCAATTTGCCCAGTTTGTAGCAAAGCAGTTCTTGGTCATTGTTATCAAGTCACATGCTCTGTATGCAACCTTATCTATCACTTAAACTGTATATCTCACTTAAACCGCGATGATCTGGGAAGTAATAAACGGGGTAGGGATATATGGTATTGCACAACATGTTTGTCAGATAAATTTCCATTCAATGATATTGACAATGACAATGATTTTATCGCAATAGTAACGCTAAATCAGACGAATAATCTTGATATCCCAGTGCATGTACTAGATGAACAATTATTTAACCCATTCGAACTTAACGATGAATGTGATTCACCTCTGTACGACGCGGATTCTGATGTACATTTTTATCCTGAATCTATGTTTAGCGGGTTGCAATGTAAGTATTATTTAGAAGAAGGCTTCAATTCTGACTGTAAGGATTCAAAAGTCGATCATGCGATGTTATCAATTATGCATATGAATATTAGGAGTATGCAGAAGAATTTCACAAACTTTAAATCCTATTTGAGTAATTTGAACCACAACTTCTCCATTTTTGCGTTGACAGAAACCTGGTGTCACGAATACAACGTTGATCTTAATGGCATGGCTGGTTATACTTCGGTAAATAACTACCGAACAGATAGAAGAGGTGGAGGGATGTCCTTTTTAATCAAGGAACATATCACCTTTTCGGTTAGAAAAGAGCTTGAGTTATTTAACGATAACATAGAAGCATTATTTATTGAGATAGACAAGTGTAGCTCTAATACTGGAAGAAATGTCATCGTTGGTGTTATATATCGTCCGCCAGACACAAGCATAGATATGTTTAACGAAATTATGATAGAGGTGCTGCAAAACCTAGATACAGAGGGGAAATTAATTTATCTCACTGGTGATTTCAATATTAATTTACTCAATAATGAGTCTCATAAGGCCACTTCTGATTTTGTAAATCTGATGTTTAGTCATTCACTCTTGCCTTTGATAAGCAAACCTACAAGAGTGACCAAGACAACTGCGACACTTATTGATAACATATTCACGAATGATCCGAATGTCAATCAAACACTGCTGGGTATAATGTACACTGATATAACAGATCATTTCCCAATATTTCTAATTTCGAAATACTGCCGAGAAGTGGTGAACAAACAGGTTTTAGCGAGAAGAAACTTTAGTAGAAAAAATATATCTGAGTTTGTAAACATTATTTCGACGCAAAATTGGGAGGACACATTAGAAGAGACTGATACTCAAGATGCATTTACGAAAGTCCATGGCACTTTATGTCGACACTATGAGTCATGCTTTCCATTAGTATCCCCGTCTTCCAAATATAAAAGTAGAAAACCCTGGCTGACTAATGGGTTAAAGAACTCTATTAAAATGAAAAATAAACTTTATCTTCGAAGTCGCTCACTTAAAAACGAATTATATGCAAAGGAATATAAAACGTATAAAAATAAACTATTACATACACTTAGGGAAGCAGAGAAACTTCACTACCAGAATCAAATTAAAACCAATCAGGGAAATCTATTTAAAACCTGGAAAACGATTAAGGAAGTAAGTAATCGTAATAAGTGCATTAAAAAACAAACTACTTTTATAAAAAATGACTGCCTTATCTCGGATCGAAGAGACGTTACCAATGGGTTTAACCAATTCTTTGTAAATATTGGAAGCACCCTAAGTAAAACCATTCCTAACACGAATGATACACCATTGGGCTTTCTCGATAAGGTAAATTCCCACACACTTTTTCTTGATCCAGTTACCGATGATGAAATTTATAGCATTATGGGATCACTAAAGAACGGTTCGTCTGGCTGGGATTCCATTGGTCCGAAAATTATCAAAAATATCATTCCTCATCTAACGAAACCGTTGCATCATGTTATCAATCTATCATTCTCCCAAGGCTACTTCCCCAACGAATTAAAAATTGCAAAAGTAATTCCAATATTCAAGGCAGGGGATACGAAGATGTTTACCAATTATAGACCCGTATCAGTTCTACCTACTATTTCAAAGATATTTGAAAAGGTAATGTATAATAGACTACTGAATTTTATAAATAAACACCATTTGTTACATGACCACCAGTTCGGCTTCAGACCCAAACATTCAACGACTTTGGCTTTGATACTACTAGTTGATAAAATATCATCTGCCTTAGATAGGGGGGAATCGGCAATCGGGATTTTCTTAGATTTTTCTAAAGCATTTGATACTGTTAATCACAATATATTACTTTTAAAATTAGAAAGATATGGAGTCAGAGGCATTGCATTAGACTGGTTTAAAAGTTACCTTTTTGACAGGGAACAGTATGTTGAATACGATGGGGCTAACTCCGAGAAATTAAACATAAACTGCGGAATTCCGCAAGGGTCTGTTCTTGGACCACTTTTATTCCTCGTTTACATAAATGACTTAGCATCTCTGAGTAGCAAACTGTTTAGCATACTATTTGCAGACGATTCAAATTTTTTTATTACGGGGAATGATATTGAAAAAATGATCCAAACGGTAAACTTAGAGTTGGACAAAATTAAGCATTGGCTCCAGGTTAATAAATTAACGCTTAACCTTAGCAAAACCAAATTTATGATCTTTAAATCCTCACGTAAAAAAATATCCATTTTATCCAAAGTACAAATTTCGGGTCATGCTATTGAGCAGGTCTCATGCATAAAATTTTTAGGGGTTCAACTCGATAGTAGCCTGCTCTGGAAAGAACACCTACAATACATTAAAGGCAAGATTGCAAGGGGTTTAGGGGTAATTACACGGGCTAGGAAGGTGTTTACCAAAGATATATTGCGTAGCCTTTATTTTTCTTATGTGTATCCATATCTTTCGTACGCTCAAGAAGTTTGGGGGGCGGCCTACCAGTCCTATTTACATCCATTGTTTATTTTGCAGAAAAGGGCTGTTCGTATAATTACAGGTGTTAACAAGTATTCTCACACGGAAAATCTGTTTAAAGAAATTAATATTTTACCTTTGACGAAATTGTATGTATATAGTGTTGTTTTATTAATGTTTAAGCAATACCAGGGCATATTACCTGAACCTATCCAATCTTTATTTGTTACGAGGTCTAGCATCCACAGTCATAATACTAGAGGAGCCAAGCTACTACATATTCCAAAGGCTAGAACTGATCATTTTCGCAAATCTATAAGATATTCGGCTATTACTTTATTTAATAAATGGTATAGTAAAATAGAATTTAACTCCTCCCTTCACTCATTCAAGAGAACAATTATGTCGTCCTTAGTACTAAACTAGTCGAAACTTTATATTTATATCCAATATGCGATACCTGTTTTCACACTAATTCCTTGAGGTAAACAGCCTACTACTGTGGCCCTTTCACGTTATTTTTTTTATTTTTTATATTTTTTTTTCTATCTGTATAGATCTAGTTGTACTTTATGTTAGCATATAAGCTTCGGCTTCTGCTATTGTCAATGTACTATATGTTTGTTTACCTGCGATGTATACCCTTGATCTTCGGACAATAAACAATATTATTATTATTATTATTAAAAGGGCGACAGTCGGCAACCATTGCACCATTATGATCATAATGCAAAGTAAAAGTGACTTGCCTATGCGCGCAGCACGGCGGAAGTGCTTGCATTTTGTCGTGGACGAGAGAAAGTCCGTCCTGTGGTACCGGAAGTCAGGCGGGAGAGCGCCTGACCACGTGACCGATGCCTGTCGGTCGCCCGTGCCGATCACAACGCAGAGCGTGAAGTTGGTCCCCGGAATCTGTTGAGGTTAGCCGTATCTAGGTTATTCGTTTGCACTTAGACGGCCTAAACAAGGCATACTTAATTCTTACTGCCAAATTAAAGATTGCTAACCACGATGGCCAATTGCTAGCTAATTGAACGCAATTCACTGACAATTAGTGGTAGAGACTGAGACTTTCGTGCTTCTTTCACGGACACGTTGCATTAGCACCAAACATTTCCATAATTATAATAGATTTCATAGGTCTTAACATGAAAAATGAATATCTCACAACCATTGAATCAATCTGACCGAATTACGTGGTAACCTTGTTATGACGTTTAGGGAATGCGAGACTATGTTTTGACCTATTAATTCACCTGCGAAGGAGACTCACATTTTGCCAGGTGTAGGTAGACGGCACTGTGTCAACGTCCACTCCCTCATGCTCAGTATCTCCGCGTGACGTCACCCGCTTGGAGTTAATTACCATTGTCCCGCTTCCTCCGCTGCAGGGAAGTGAAGAGAAATATTGTTGAGTTAGGCCACTGCATATTCACGAAGGCTTATTCAAATCAATGCTTGCAATATATTTATAATATTCTAAATGTTATTCGCCAATTATAGTCCGATAGTGAATATAAAACTGTTTTTTTTAAGTAATCGTTTAATCCGGGTACTCCACTTTGGAGCATCTTTTTCACCACAAAAAATGTCCGTTCTCTCAGGCATCACGGGCACCCTGAGAACCCCATCCCCCCGCCAGATTTGTATAATGGTCCCCCCCGAATCGAATAGAAGGAACGCCTGGTCATTTGTTAAGGTCAAGATTACTCACGCTTGCATCGCGGCCAGTTCGTTCCGGATTTCAACGGATTGTTCCAGGTCGGGAACATGCAAGAAGATGGGGTCTTCGTCCACGGTATACGGCCTGGGCAACAGCGGGTGGATAACCAGGCGAGCTAAGCTGTCCATGATAAAGGAATACGACAGGCGACCTTCCTGGAAGTAGGTCACGTCTTTGAAGAGATCGCTCAGCGTTATGTCGACGCACGTCACTCCGCGGAAGGTAGTGGAGTGAACAGGCAGGCAGGCTGACGTAATCATCCCTGGAAGACGCACAAACAAGAAACGCAATTTAATTTATCAGTTTTGACCAGTGTGTTTAGCTTACGATTATATTTCACATTGCCTTCGTATGTATTGTCATTGTATCGCCTTATGATGACCATAAACTCGATTTCGACTAATTAAATATTTTATTAATACCAAAATATATATTATAATTATCAGGCGAACGGAAAAGGGGGTAATATAAATGCGCATAAAGAAAGTACGTTATGGATACAATGTTAACCAGATGATATACAAGTATGTGCGGTGATACAACGGGCATAGCAACAGCCAGGTGAGAATTAGTCTACGAGTAATAGGAAACAAAACATGTAAAAGAAGACGGTGAATAGGAGAAAGACATAATGTTCTACGAGAAGAAGTTAGTTCACATACACAGGCGAAATATGTTACTAGTAGATGCACATTAATGAATATTAAAAATGTTAAAATAAGAAAACAAAGAAAGTAAAAGTAAAACAGTTTTTTTTGTCATACAGAAGTCTTCATCCCATAGCGACCACGTACGTATATATAGCCCGTAATTTAGAAGATTATTAACACAGCCTACTTACATGCGCCATCTTATATTTTTTACATTTTAGAATCAAGACTAAAAGTATCTCAAAATTGGGATGCATATATGTTTCATATCTCGTTCATATTGAGTCTGTAAAACAACCATTTTACCATAAAACTACGAGGACTGGTTTATCGCGCGCGGACGTCCTAGCGAGCCGCGGTCGACCTCACACAGAATTCCGAACAGCGAACTGGCGCGCAGGGATATAATACCAACTTCTGCTCCGGTGAACAATTTGCTTTTCTCCGGATAGCCCCCAGGCTTTCAGGATTTAAATTCCAGACAGAATATACTTATTTGACATGGAGAAGAGATAATATAAAAATTACAGAACATATTGCTTTAACCTGGTATTCCACTTGAATTCTGCCCAGTAACCCTTCTCAGTACGTCCCGCATGGCGCATATGTCACAAACGCATCCCAAATATAATCGTGGATGATCACGGAATGGTTTTTCGGAAGAATACATCCCGGGTCAGAGGAAGGAGTCGATGAAAACACACGATACTTCTATCTATAGGTAATAGCTAGGGAGGATCAAATTGTTAGTCGTGATGTTTTAAGCATTGTTAGTGTTAGATCATCTATAGAAGCGCATGGATTAGCGAGTATACGATACCTAAACCGAAGCGATCGAAGTAAGGCACTGTGAATGTAACGGTATCCAGCCGGTATGCCCCGCTGAAGAAGCTATAATACTTTGCCATCTCAAAGCGTAGGTTAGACGGGTCAACGATTCGTATGAGATTGCCGGTCTGCAATTAAGATATGTTCCAAGGTTTGACTTCCGGCAGCATGTGACTAGCAATGGGCACGCAGACCTCGAACCCAGTGAACCCGCGAGGCCGCTCGCCTGTATCACACGTCCATGCTCATATATCGTGGAATGGAAATGTTGACACTACTGGGACACTTTCCAGTAACCTCCCGGTTACAGTTCCCAATTATGAATGATGATAAGATAGAATGAATCATGTAAAATCGTAAAAAGGACCGTGCCATTTTGATAATTTGTTCAGTCAGATCATAGTATACAAACAAAAAATCAGCCTCAAAGATCAATCAAAGAACCGTGCCGCGTTTGCATGTCAACAAACTGTTCAATTACAATCATTAAGTTACAATCATATCGTGTCTTCAAGGTTTTGTTTCTTGCAGGTTCTTTATGGGCCATGGCCGCCTTGTTCAAAAGACGATTAATTTCACTCGTCAGATTATATCTCCAACATGAGATCCGTAGGCCCGAGCGATATCTTCGGGGTTAACTAGTTTAATCAGAACGGCAATATACTTCCTGCACAAACATGGGAATTTTTTACACATGTGGCGCTTAAAGACACGCGACGACCGCTTGGGTCCTTTGTGTGGATGTTGTGGGGCTTATGGTAACTTTAAGTGCACCCTACAATGAAACGCCTTTCTCCCGAGATAATTCCCTGACATGCAAAGCGTTTATACCAAATACCTTGGACCTTATAAAGTAGGTGATCCATTGAACCTTAGGTAGGCCTACCTTCATTCAAGGATTAATGTTAGTGCGTCAGAGTGGGGCAAAACATGAACGGTAAACAAGCAAAGCTCGAACTCTTATCACAGAACCATCAAATAAACACCAACAAGCAGTGTGACATATACATCATATGTCTTGGAATTTATGGTTAGATTTCTTGGATAATGAAAAGGCGTTTTCCCTTATTCCACAGAGTATGCTAGGCTACCAACGTCTGGTGCGTGGGTATTCATGCACGACGAAGGTCAATGGAATAATGCGCTCGGATATTCAACATGTTCAAACATAGATCTCAATCAAGTTAGGTGCGTCGTGCCAACGAGTATTGCCAATTACGTGGGGGGGAGGGGGTGAGGGGGAGGGGGGGCAGGTTGCAGCATGGTTGGGAGTTCAATGTCACTGTCATTGATGCATACCGACTTAATTCCAGAAACAAACAAACCAGGATTTAGAAAAGCGATGGATCTAAAAACCAGAGCGGACGATAGTAAGCAGGGGCGAGGGGGGGGGGGGTTGACTGGAAGGCCCACCCTTGAAATGTAGTGCATTATTACCAAAAGCTTGCAAATAGGACAGGCCTCTCTCGTATGAGAAGTCTTACCCAGACCAAATGCGTCAAAATACGGTATGGAGAAGAGCACTTCTTGACCGTCGGTGACGCTTTTGTCACTGAAGAAAGCGTAATAGCTGGAGAGTTCATATCGAAGTTGTCGTGGATCCCGGATTCTGTCAACCGAGCCCACCTGAATTCACAACACACGCTTCACGTTGAACAGTGCAAGTCAAACCGTCACAATGCCCCATATGTGTGACTGGATCGGACTAGAGAGCGAGTCTTTTAAAGTTTTTTAAACACGCTGTCAACGCTAATGGTCTGTCCCAAATCTGACCGCACATACCAGGGGCCGTAAGTTCGAAAGGTCGGTGCTGAATAAGACAGTTATCTAGTATTATATGGTATTAGTATGGAGCGGTGCGAAATATGCGGCCGAGAGGTTTGGAAGTTATGGTCCCTGGTCAGAGAAATCCGGTACCCTAGTTTATCAACCTCAAAAAAAAATTCGCATCAGAAAAGTTGTTTTTTAATAATAATACTAATGGCTTGCTATTGGCCAAGAACATTTCCCTCAGAGTGCAGTGGTTATAGTTAAGCGCCGGAGCATGCAAATGAGATTAGACGTCATGTTTACCAAGTCCAAAAATGTCAAAATATGGGACAGAAAATACGACAGCTGTCCCCGTGCCACTGCTAAAGAACGTGTAGTATTTGGCCATGTCAAACCGGAGGTTACTGGGGTTTAAGATTCGCGTGATGCTTCCTGCCTGTAATAAGAAAATATCGACTTCGTTCACATGTCGAACACATATGTTGGCCGGAAATACTGAAAATACCATCATACATTAATGTTACATATATCGCGATCCACATTTTAGTGCGTATATCCACCGGTCATTTCGCGTCTCGCACATACAGCTGCAGCGGCGGATTAAACTAGAATGACGGAAAGACGAGAATGCGGAAACCAGGCAGACAAACAGCAATCGCGCTATATTTAATACAACATAGGCCGAGGAGAGTGGGAGGGGGGGGGGGGGCAAGGGGTATTTGCGTTCCTCGGGAATGAGCTTTTCATTTCATCGTGAACTGGGAATGAGGAAAATAATTCGTGAACGAAACGGGGCCGACCCTCGTCACACAGGGTGGTATAAGCGATAGCCGGGATGCCTGGAGCTTAAAACTTAAAACAGTGTATTTCGTTCTACCAAGGTCTGATGTTTTGGGTTCCAACACAAGTCCGCCCCCCCCCCCCCCACAGACACACACTTTTTTAAAAAGTATGCCGTTTTTAAGGCAGAATTTAGGCCATCTGAGGCGTGGACCCCCCCCCCCCCCCCCCCCCACCCTCCGGTCGCAATGTAGTTCGGAGCCCCGATCCCCCCCGGTCGCAAGTTTCAATGGATCCCCCTCCTTTTCAAAATCCTGGATCCGCCCCTGAGATGCACGCAGTGGTGTTTTCTGCCACGTACGTTGGCACGCGAGCTTTTGCCTAGATGATTGCATTTAGATGAAGTTTCATATTGCTCATGCCTAATATGGACCGACTCAGCTGCTTCCGTCAGGTATTATAAACTGCGTTAGTCACCACGGTTACCGGTTACCACCAGTGTAATCATGCTGTGAGTATATGAGCGACGTGCCGACATCAGAAGATAACATTAAACGGCGGAAAGATCAGTGAACAACAGATCAAACAAAAATGGACAAACAATATGAAAAATGGAGGTTCTACGCAAAAATTAAGCTTAAATCGTTATCATGGCTCACGATAAAAATCCGTATCGTCAATGGTAGCAACCCACACTTGTCCTGGGGAAGGAATGGAATGTTGGTGTTTTAGGCCACTTTTGTGCACATACAGGCTAAATTGGGCCAAGGAACCTCCCGAGACGATGAAGGATGAAGGAATGAAACATGCCCCAGATTAGGTGCCCGAGCCCGGATTCGAACCCAGGACCTATTGATCTGCGGTCTAGTGCGCTAACCACTACACCAGGGAGGCCCCCCTCCTGGGGAAGGAAAACCGCCGCCCTTTCAATGTCATTTTCCTTAAATATATCCCCTTTTTGGCACCAATCAAAGCCAAGTCGGGGGCCTGAAGACACGCACTGTCTTTGAAAAACAACCACCCTTTCCCGCGTTCTCGCCTCGAACCATCTCGCGTTCTCGGTTTGGGCATTCACCTTCCACTTGTGCCAGACGATAATGCGAGATCGCGAGTGGCCCATATATGCCACATGGAAGGTGGACCTTCTGCTTTAAAAAAGATCGTGATTTGAAGATTGTAAGATTTTAAAAACATTGGGGTTCCACCGTTCTGAGTCTCCTATCTCACCGCCCCAGACTTCGCCCACGCTCCCCACCGTGTTATTAGGCTTAGGCTGGGTCCCCGGCACTAATTTGTAGAAATGAGCGGCGCATGTTTCCTATCAATTTGCGCAACGCCGCCCTGGCGACATTGAAGTACATTGAGGTAGTCACTCAGATTGGGTCTGTAAAATTCACTGTACGGATTTCGGACAGTGACGTCACAAAAATCCCATCGGCCTCCGCGGCATTTCACCAGAGATTATGTAACTAAGATGGCGAGAGCAAGTGGTGGACATAACCATTCCGATGCAAAGCTGTACGGTGCATGGCGTAAGAACACACTAATGCGTCACCACACAACACGATAAAGGTAAAACCAGACTGTTTTCATGTCTTGGTCACGGGGTTGAAAATTTGGCTTTTTCCATTGCTTATGACGGAGATGGTTTCTATTGGTGTGTAACCTGGAGCGAGAGGAGGTGGGGCTGTGGAAAAGCCTATACATTGAGGAAGTAGGCGACAACAGAGATATAACGTAGCCCTAGCGGAGTGAGTCGTAGCAGAGAGTGGACTTAGCCATAAAAAGGGCCGGATCGGTCAGCTGTGATTTGGGATCTGTGGCACATTAACGCTTACCAAGACCAAAAGCATCAAAGTAAGGCACTGTGAAGGACACGGCCTCTGCCTGGCTGCTGCTGAAGTAATCGTAATAGCTTGCTCGGCGCTTGTATAGCATTTCCTCGATTGTGTAACCATGGAGTCTAATTACAGTCCAAAATTTAGACATGTTCATATGCTTACAGGGGCGGGTCCAGGAATTTGGGAAGGGAGGAGAGGGGTGCGACCGGGGAGGGGGGGGGGCGGAGGCTGTGCTCTCTAAAAACTTGCGACCCAGGGGATGGAGGGGTGAAATTACCGCGAGTGCGCACGTATTGTTTCTCCCAACCCCCCCGGGGGGGAGGGGGGGAGCAAACGAAACGAGTCAATGAACGTTTTTCGGCTTTAACAGTCCTTAACATCCCCGAGGAAAAGACCGACCGGTTGCTACCCCCTACTCCACCCCCCCCCCCATAGATCCGCCTCTGGCTTACTGTGATGACGAATCATCATGGTGATTCGTATCTTCGCGAATTCATATATGAGTCACCCTAGGAAACAGTGGCTGTACATTACGATTTTGTTTGTGATGAATGAACCAGAAGCAACCAATCACGAGCGTTCATCTGATTCCGATTTCTCGCTAATAAATCTGACGGATATTAACGGGACAAGCCGAAGCACGATATGTCAAGTAAACCGATATTTTTTTTCTCAAACGCGATACATTTCATTAAACAACGTAGATATTATAACGTAATATATTATAGCGGTATAATATTTATCTGAATCAAATATTCCATTCAAGAGATTGCATACACAACGCAAGAACTTATGATGGAATACAACCTACCGTGACAGCACCAAACGCGGGGTTGTGCGAGGTTTGCTCAGCAATGTTGGACAGGATGGTGTACGCTGTCTCAGTCAGACCTGTAAATAAACAAGGAAGCCGTAAAGAAACGATTTTAGCTGAGAAGCTCATAGATTCTCTGAAGCGTTTGTTCTCTCAACAGTGTAGCATATTGTCTGTACATGACGTGGTACTGAGATCATTACATGGGTTCGGCAGGTATTGGCCGGTATTATCCGCCGGTGCAGGTGTGCCTGCATAATTTACGTAATTACTCGTACCGAATTTACCAATACCACTCGCTGACTAATTGGTGACATAAGTACCTTGACCTAAACCGAAGGTGAGAATGATAACGGAGTTGTGTTGCTTGGCGTTCTCATCTCTGATCACATCCATGTAGTCCACGCTAGAAGCCGAGGGCTCTCCATCAGTAAGGAAGAGGATAACCTTGTCTGTTGGGACAAAAAGCAACGAAATTATTTAAATATTTTATCACTTAACAACCGAATAAAGATGATCAGATAATGTATGTGGGGAATAGCAATTTTCTCGTTGGCTTCTGGTGTGACAATCACGTACGTAGGCCTGAATACAAAATATAAATATATAAATTCGAGTAAATTAATATTTAGAGTTAGGTTGCGAAGTTAAGCTGCGTTGCGTTGCGCAGTTAAGATTTTTCTCGCCAAGAAATCGATCTGATTTATATATATATATATATGCGATATCCATTCAGATCCATTATCTAATGGCAAAAAAGTTCCTCAGTTAACCAAGGAGACAATGCGTGCCTCGTTTCCGCTTGTCGTACTCCGGAAGTTTGGTGGAGGAATCGAAGAAACGGAAGGCTGCGGTGAAGGCCCGATCATAGTAGGTGGCTCCATCTTCCCGGAGAGTGTCGATGTAGGAAGTCAGGTAGTCCTTGTTCTGTGGTGTGGCTTGAGCCAGCTGGTTCCTGAAGCAGGTACTGGTGGAGACGGAGCCGGAGGGGGTCTCGGCATTGGTGGAGAACGACACAACGCCCACCTGCAACACGAAGGGAACACAACATATTCGATGAAGCGTTGCAGATGTAAGCCCAGCATGCAACCATTATTGGGGGGGGGGGGCAAGGGGGGGTCGTCAGGGGCGGATCTAGGAATTTGCCAAGGGGGGGGGGTTGCTCTCTGAAAACTTCCGACCGAGGGGTGTGCTCTCTGAAAAACTTACGACCGGGGTGGGGGGGAGGGGAGGGTGCGGAGGGCGTGCTCGGAGAAGCCGACTTTAACAGTGTATGTTCAGGTTCCCAAGAGGGGTGAGGGGTGTTGCTCTCTGAAAACTTGCGACCGGGGGGTGGTGGGGGGGGCTGCTCTGAAGACTTGTGACCGGGGGGGGGGGGGGCTGGGAGAACCGGACTTTAACAGTGTATGTTCAGTTTCCCAATGGGGGGGTTGCAACCCCCCTAACCCCCCCCCCCCTAGATCCGCCACTGGTCATGTTCTCAGATCTCGAAGAATAAATTTCTTCATTCCCAGGTCACGATGAATTAAAAAGGAAAGCTCCCAGTAAACATAGGATAGCAAGGGCGGATACATAATATAAATTAGCGATTTCCCAATTCACGGTTATTTAATATTAAAATTCCCAGATCACGATTAATGAAAATCCTTGATCACGACGGTCGGCTAATACCCCATTCGCAGTTCACAAAGAACTATTTGCGTCAATCCCAGTTCACGGGGAAATGAAAACCACATTCCCGAGGAACGGAATTAACCATTGCCCACCCACCCCCCACCCCCCACCCCCCATTAGTAGTGTAGACGCAAATATGTATGCGCGGTAGGTTCTCGGGCGGGATTCACCATCTTATCGTGTTACTGATTTGCTAGAAGGTAGATTAAGCGATGCCAACTTCACTGTTCATCGTTGGGGTTTGAGGGTTCTGACCACTGGTGTTACTCACCAGATCGGTAGGGTTTGAGGGTTCTGACCATTGGTGTTTCTCACCCTGTCGTTGGTGTTTGAGGGTTCTGACGACTGGTGTCACTCACCCTGTCGTTGGGGTTTGAGGGTTCTGACCACTGGTGTTACTCACCCTGTCGTTGGGGTTTGAGGGTTCTGACCACTGGTGTTACTCACCCGATCGTTAGGGTTTGAGGGTTCTGACCACTGGTGTTTCTCACTCTGTCGTTGGGGTTTGAGGGTTCTGTCCACTGGTGTTACTCACCCTGTGGTTGGTGTTTGAGGGTTCTGACCACTGGTGTTACTCATCCTGTCGTTGGGGTTCGAGGGTTCTGACCACTGGTGTTACTCACCCTGTCGTTGTGGTTTGAGGGTTCTGACCACTGGTGTTACTTACCCTGTCGTTGGGGTTTGAGGGTTCTGACCACTGGTGTTACTTACCATGTCGTTGGGGTTTGAGGGTTCTGCCCACTGGTGTTACTCACCCTGTCGTTGTGGTTTGAGGGTTCTGACCACTGGTGTTATTTACCCTGTCGTTGGAGTTTGAGGGTTCTGCCCACTGGTGTTACTCACCCTGTCGTTAGGGTTCGAGGGTTCTGACCACTGGTGTTACTCACCCTGTCGTTGGGGTTTGAGGGTTCTGACCACTGGTGGCACTCACCCTGTCGTTGGGGTTTGAGGGTTCTGACCACTAGAGTTACCCACCCTGTCGTTAGGGTTTGAGGGTTCTGACCACTAGAGTTACTCACCCTGTCGTTAGGGTTTGAGGGTTCTGACCACTGGTGTTTCTCACCCTGTCGTTGGGGTTTGAGGGTTCTGCCCACTGGTGTTACTCACCCTGTCGTTGGGGTTTGAGGGTTCTGACCACTGGTGTTACTCACCCTGTCGTTAGGGTTTGAGGGTTCTGACCACTGATGTTACTCACCCTGTCGTTGGGGTTTGAGGGTTCTGACCACTGGTGTTACTCACCCTGTCGTTAGGGTTTGAGGGTTCTGACCACTGGTGTTACTCACCCTGTCGTTGGGGTTTGAGGGTTCTGCCCACTGGTGTTACACACCATGTTGTTGGTGTTTGAGGGTTCTGACCACTGGTGTTACTCACCCTGTGGTTCGTGTTTGAGGGTTCTGCTCACTGGTGTTACTCACCTGTCGTTGGTGTTTGAGGGTTCTGAACACTGGTGTTACTCACCCTGTCGTTGGGGTTAAGTGTGCTGACCACGGTTGACGCAGCCTCACTGGCGATGTCCATCAGTGTCCGGCCCTGATGGGTAGTCCTCATTGATCCAGACTTGTCCACCACCACCACCACGTCCTTCGGGGTCGGAGTCGCTGTCTCCACGTACCACGGCCTATAAATGTATGACGTCATTACACCACGTGACGCATTGGCGTGCAAAACATTATCAGTGGTTCTTAGAACATATACCTGATGATTGAATATTGGAACTTAACAACTTAACAAATAAACTCCATTAAGTTGTAGCTGCATTGCAATTAAGGCACAACATGTTCACATCAAATTAAGATGATATTGCGATGGTTGTATAACGCCAACTGGCATTGATCGTGCGGATTAGAAGCCACGAATGAAATGAACATGCAGAAAATATGATAAGTGCCTTTTGAATGAAGCGCTCACTACTCCCCTAACCCGCAAAGGTTTAGACACATTTCACTTATGTATGGGTAAGGGGCATGGGGAAGGGCGGAGGGGGCAGATCATGATAAGTAAGAGTTAACTATGTCAAGGACATGTGGCATTCAAGGGGATGAATAGTTGACTTTGTGGTAGAATGATGTCTCACAAACACTGTGACGGAGGGCGGGGTGGCGGGGGTGGGGATCAGCGCTCCCAAAAGGGGCCTCTAAGTTCGAAGAGTGGCTGGAAGGGGTGAGGGAGGCGGGGGGGGGGGGGTGCGGACCCCTCCCTGGAGACCCCAGCCCTGGAGACCGCCAGGGTATGTATGTATCTCACCTGAAGCGAGGGTCGTAAGTGTTGCTGCATATTTTGTTGGATGGATAGACGGCCACCATGCCTTGTTCGCTACCGTAATACTGCCACTTGAGGCCGGGGACGCGCAACAAGTTGTCCTTCATCACCGCTAGGATCGACGAATCCACGTGTGTGATGTCACTTCCGCTCCGATAGCCTTCGCCCCACACACACAGTTTATCTAAATCAACCTGTAAATATAAGTATATGTAATTAGGCATCATGCAGCAGTCAACTTATATAACTATATATATATATAATATCAATGAGTCACATAAGGGTTGTCTGATTAGGTCGATCGCGACGGACGCACTAACCTCTGGTGGTGGTATTAAGTCCATGGAAAGGGTCAAGGGCATGCAATCGAGACGATACCTCTGCACCACGTGAGCTCCACCCCCACCCCACCCCCGACAAATATTTGGGCGTGTAAAAATGATGTTCTGGGATTTTATTACCAATTTATCCTGCACACCCATGGACACGTTCACAGTGGGGACACGAACCCCCAATCTCCAGTATGATCAATAAAGAACCGTAGCACGTGAGAATTATGTCTTTGCCTCTGTTTGAAAGCGGGGGTCGTTTTCCTTGAGCCTTGCGTAGCAGCAGTCCTCGTAAGGTGTGGTGGTAGGGAAGTAGTCATAGCCTGCGACCAGGGCATCTCTAATCGCTGTTACCGCCTCTATCCTCTCCTGAAATCTGGTCTCCAAAGAGCTCGATAGCTGAAGATATAAATATCGATGTTGAACACAAAAATAAATAATGAACATAAACAGTCCTGAAGGGATTTACAATCACTTTTTTAATATGAAGGTCTATTCCTGTATATAAAGTGGCGCATAAGTAAAACTAACATAAATAAGAAAATCTTGAAGCCTACAATACTGTTATTTGTGCAAGTTAATTATACTGCTAATATGGGCAATTGGCTTGAAGCCAAGAAAAGAATAAAATGCAATCCGACCTGTTGGAGAATATTATTTCCATCCAGCGCTGCGTTTGCAAACGTGACTTCACTGTCGAGGTGATCCTGAAATGTAATCACAAAATGATATAATACGATATGATAATCTCAGTTTCCATCATGTGGTTGAAGACATATTCGAAACAAAATTACCCCCTGACATCAATTTCATTTAATTAAAGCTGTTAAAACAGCTTCTTCGAGAAGACTATTTTCGGTAACCTGTTATTTTTTGAAAAATGCAATGATATGATGTTGTTGTCACTGTAATTAATGGTTTGGATTTGGCTTATCATCCCCAAATATGATGTTCTTGTCACTGTACTTAATGGTTTGGATTTGGTTTATCATCCCCAAACCTGTGCAATAAAATTAGCCGAAAATGACTATTAACATATTATAAACCATCAACATATTATACACTACCAGTATACTATAAACCATCAACATGTTATAAAGCACTTCCATACATATATAAACGGGTCAGCATTTAGACAGGGTGTAAACGCGCAATGTACGTAGGACCGCACCTGAAAGGCCTCTACGCCAAGTCCCTCGTTGGCCAGCTTTTGTAGCTCTCGTTGAAATCTCGTGACGTCAATCTGTAGGGCTGCTGTTCGTCCAACTAACAGGATCAGAGTGAGCGAGATGGCGAACATAACTCTTGGCACCCGGTCATCCAACAGGGATACCATCTTGCGCCTCTTTGATTTCGGTGAAGTCTATGTGTGCAAAAAGAAACACAAATGAACAGTTTATTTAGGGACTCCATGCGAAGGAAAATAAAAGTATATATAAGAGCAAATATGACCTCTTATTGGTCTAAGATTTTCGTAATAAGTACATGTAATGCTAAAAATTAAATATGCGTGACAGGCTGGTGAAGACAATTTGATAATTCTAAAACTCTACTTGGGGGCACTTGGCCCCAGGTATGACGTCATGTACTGGATGAAAGGAAAGAAAATGGCTACACCAGTGGGGGGTGGGTATTTTTCCGGTCTCCGCGATTGGCATCCAGGAATTCTTGGTTGGTTGTATATTCAGAACGCTTTAACCAATTCTGGCCATATCGCGTCAATGGGAGAAGGAAGGGAAGAGCGGAGCCATGTCCCCGGGGTAACCCCATATTCTTTGCCAAGAAGGACATGAGATCTTTATCCTGCGACCCCACAGGCATGGCCACAGAGGGGCGCGAACCACCGATCCACGTGCCGTTTAAACACCAAAGGAACAGGTCAGGAAATAGGTACACAGCAGCAGACTCTGCACCTGACCCATAGTTCGTGATAGCTGGTTACAATTTGGAACGCTTATCAAGTACGACAGGTCATACCTGGGGCCAAGGACCTCAAAGCGAGAAATTGTGACACAAATATTTTTCTAGTTATTGTCAAAACGATAAAAAATAAACGGTCTGGTGTTCCTGTATGTATGAAAGTAGAACTTTTCAGATCGGCGCTTATATGGATCGGAAAAGCTCCAAATGAACGGATGAGTTAAAGGGTCAAAATAATTCGTCTGGTTTTTGTGTTATACCGCATCGATTGTGCGACTAATGATAGAGTCTTTGAAATCATTGAAATAATGTCTACATTTGTTGAATCGGCAAAGATAAGACATAACAAACATGACCATAACTTATCCATAGAAACGGGGAGGAGGAATGCTACTCCACGAGAAGAGATTATGTGTGTACTATATCAGCAGCAATAGGCCCTACGTCGAAAATGAGCATAACTTTTTATGTATATGTGAGTATTACAAGGATCTGCGCTTTATTGGTAACGCCTTTTATATGAGAAATGTGCGATAAAATAGTCTGTCTCGTCGAACTTATGCGCGTTATCTATGTACCATGGGCCTGAGGCCAAGAAGTACAACAAAGAGTTCAGTTCAGTTTAGTTCAGTTCAGATATTACCAGAAATTAAGTTTTTGTGTAAACGGTATTGTTTGACAAACAGTACAAGGTACTATATTAATGCCTCTAATGAAACTAAGTGTCCCAACGTATGAATGGAACACATGAATGTTGAGTGTACGCGAATAGAAAGTACATGAAGGCTGAATGTACATGAATGGAAAGTACATGAAGGCTGAATGTACATGAATGGAAAGTACATGAAGGCTGAATGTACATGAATGGAAAGTACATGAATGCAAAGGGCACGAATGAGTGTTAAATATAGCATAAGGAACTGTGGCCCCGCGTATGCCCGCCACAGAATGCAGGCTGCCAAGCGAGCAGATCAAGAATTTTTGACCAAGAAGCCCTATATATCTGGCCTGTCAGCTGAGTGATGGTGCTGCACGAGAAGTATGGGTCGCGCCAGTGTCGACTTGTAAGCGTGTTTTATAAAACGATTTTGCAGATAACGAATGGTTGATTGTATAGGTGTGCGGGTTGCTCATAAACGCTTTTCGATAATTTGATTGCGAAGGACGACTGTCCTTTCGGCTGGGTGGAAAGTTCCATCGGCCTGTCCACTTCCCGGTGTAGGCCCTAATGCGCCGCAGGACGTGTGAGCGCTGAAGCGTGGTTTATGAATACGGCCCCTGGTCTGTTACTGTCAGTGCTGGTCGTTAGCACTCCCAGTTAAGGGGCTGTCTACTTCCTGGTGTAGGATGAATGCGCCGCAGGATGGGTCCGCGTGCAGGGGGGGGGGGGGGGGGGGTGAATGACAAATGCGTATTGCGAAAAGGGAAACGGAAGTTACGTTTACGTGTAAAATTTAACTATTTTCCAAACTGGCATATGACCCGGATTTTATCATGCAAAGTACACATGGGCGTTTCCAGGGGGTGGGGGGGGGGGCACAGGGGGCACACGTGCCCCCCCCCCC
Source organism: Arenicola marina (assembly GCA_964019135.1). NCBI lineage: Eukaryota > Metazoa > Annelida > Polychaeta > Arenicolidae > Arenicola > Arenicola marina. The sequence continues at coordinate 21,613,858 of OZ025251.1, read as the reverse complement.
CCCTTTCAGATCTAAAATATATTTGTATATATAAGATACGATTTAACTATTAAATCTGTTTTACTGTGCCCCAAGACTCCTGTTAGTTTGTATCCTACGTGTAACCCCTAGCCTGTCATAACGCGATCATTCGGTCTGACCAGATCACTACGTATATACGTCTCCGGGCACGGGGCCGTTATGACTGCCTGGAAACTTCCGGTCAAATCCAGGTCCCAGTTCCGGGTCAGCATCCGGGCCTCGTTCCTTGCTCGGTCAGCCATTTTGCCAGGTAACGTGGTTTGCTCAAACAATTTTCCCGCCCTCCGGCCCCTTCTTTCACCTATGTCTTTACTTTAATTTTGGGTGGTTTATGATCCCCACCTTTGGTGCAGAGCCACGTTACATGACAATATATATGACTAGTTAGGTTATGTAACTAGCATGAATCATCAACATGCTAATACGGTTTATTGGTCTATGTTAATTAGTTACGGGTGGTAGTATACGTACCGCAAGTGTTAAGCTGGTACGTCTCCTTGACATATTACGTCTAGTGTACACTATTAACACGCGTATAACACGCATACACTACTGGTCATAATTACGTGTACACATATCCTAGTCTCAGTTACGTACAGCCATTGTTACGCTGTTACGTCATTATTACGTAACCATAAGTAATGTTTACCACCTACGTAACTAGTAGTCGCTATTCGCGTCAAGGGTTTTTATTGTTATCGGCGATACCTCTGCCATATCGGCAGGGGCCCGCAATAAAAACCCCAATTCAACCTAACGCTGACTTTGGTTGTTTCTCTCCGCACCAAACATAGCTCGAGACTGCGGGAATAATACCTTTACATTGGGCGCTCCGTAAAAGATACTACGTCTCAGGCTTTACATTTTTTTTTTTCATGTTTTGGTGGAACAATTTAATGAGCCCCCCCCCCCCCCCCATTTCAAGAATTCCCGCACACGCCCCTGGTACAAGCAGTGCGTACGCCTAGCTGTCATTTGTATATTCATATTAGGCCTACAAATCAAATCTACATTACATCTACGTCAAATTCAAAGCCTGTACAGTATGGCTGATTATTTTAAGTTTTACCTAACATCGTGTACATTTAACCGATGCATCTTTGGCTTATATTACTAAAGTCATTGATCGTGTCGGCGAGGCAAAGAGAAGTAAACACACGCAAAGCAATGCATATATTGTTAGTCATCGCCACTGTATGGTCCTTATGGTCGGTTGTATATTCAGGACGTTTTAGCCACTTTTGGTCATATCGCGTCAATGGGAGAAGGAAGGGAGAGCGGAGCCATGTCCCGGGGGTACGGGGCACATGGCTCCGAGCTGTTTCAAACGAACGAGCCCGAATGGACAAGTATCGCAGCGCTCGATATCCAGCCTGATATATAATGCTGGGATTGGGTCTAATTAAATGCCGAAAGCAGCAATTAACAGGCTCACTGTTGTCGTTTTTGTTGTTGTTACCGCAGGTGAACCTCGAATAATGTGAGTGGGCGGGGGAGGGGGGGGAGCATTTTTCGTGTTACTCTCGCGCACGATACCGGTTATTGTAGCAAATGCTATGCGTGAGTCATATGCGAGACATTGGTACGCGCTAACATGGAAGAGCCGCCGGGTGTGGGTGGGTGCATGATAGGTGGGGGGTTGGGGGGGGGGTCCTTCTGCGAGCTCTGACTGTGCCACCACAGGGATCCAGACCTGAAGATAGCGATTGGTTTGGTTTGCATATATATAAAACGCTTGCAAGCTCCATTCTGTAATCCCAAATCGTGGACGAAGGAGGTGTGGAGGGGGGTGGGGCGGGGGGGGGGGGGAAATGTTGGTGTTTTAGGCCACTTTTGTGCACATACAGGCTAAATTGGGCCAAGGAACCTCCCGAGACGATGAAGGATTAAGGAATGAAACATGCCCCAGATTAGGTGCCCGAGCCCGGATTCGAACCCAGGACCTATTGATCTGCGGTCTAGTGCGCTAACCACTACACCAGGGAGGCCCCCGCGCGGGGGGGGGGGGGGTGTTATGTGAAGTAAGACGCCACAAGGTAAAGCTGCAGCCTCCCAGTTTACCATGGCAACCGCGTCACGGCCTGTTGGGGCACACCGAACTATTATGGGTGTGGCCATGCGGTTAATTATTAATAGCAGCCAAGGGTATGTAGACCTAACCCATGTATACCTAACCCAAACCTAACCCAATCGCTGTAAGCTTAGCCTATCTGGTTACCTGAACATACCACTCAAATACATACAGCATGCAATATATGTGGGATAAATTAAAATGTTGATGGCCATGAATACGAACTGTCTGTCTCACATTTGTGAGGATTGATGAAGAGACTAACTAGTCTGATCTAGGCTTCACTACTACATACAATGCTACTCGGTAACATTAATGCGACGAGGTTTGTTGCGCGGTCAACAAAACTACAGTACGGACCGCAGGCTTGTAAATGCGCCATTTAGGGCGGTCTTTTACCTGACCAGGCTTATTGATTACCCGGGCTGGCTGCAGGTAGTTTACAGAGACGCTATAGTAGGCCAGGCGTTCGCCTTGGATAACGCACCTCCAACACGGCCTTGGGTGTAGATCTGAACCTGACAATTATTAGTGGTGTAGTTGTACGTACCTGGTTCGAATGAAGATCACTGCTTGACACCCTATGACTTGACTATCCTTATGTCTCGTTCCCTCGCCAATGTCTTGATATATTTTTGCTTTTATCCTTTCTCCACTGTAGTTGTATGCAGTATATATTCACTCGTATGTATATATATACCCCTGCGGCCCGTGCGTCACAGACCCGCATCTAACAACGACCGTTGGTTTCGTGTATGGTATATCCTGGAATATTCCTGCCTGCCCACAGCGCCTCACCTATGGAAAAATCGATTGCACCATCATACCTGTCGCCGCCTCACCAGCCAGCTTGGGTGGGGGGGGGGGGCTGGGCAAGGGGTATGGCAGGGGGGGGGGTAGTCCGCTGACAACCCCCACGGCCTATACAGGAGAATAAACATATCAACAAAATATAAAACTCGAAAACCTCAACATGTGAACAATAATCGCCGTATGCTTACCTTAAATAATCCTCCGACTATTTGGTATTCTCACCACAAATGGTCGCGCAGTCTACCGTTAGAACATCGACTACAGAAGCAAATGCCCAAAATATGCAGTGCAGTGGTTCCGGCTTACGTGCCTGTATACGTAGTACTACGTACACCAGACCGGACTCGCTCGCCGTCTGCTTGCCACCCGGCTCGGGTGATACGCCAGGGTGCACAGCTGAATCGGTCACGCGTGAAGAGTCAGTTCGCCTGTACCGTTGGGCAGAAGAAAAAGGTCACGCGCATTGTAGGCCTACAAAGTGGAATATTTTGGTTGCTTTCCTGTCCAGTGTCCAATGTCCTAAAAAAAAATGGGTCAACGCGGGGTATTCGCTTCCCAACTGAGCTGTGAGTTCGGCCATGCGGTGACGTCGTTAGGTCCAGCTCCTAGGTCCAAAGGGGCCGGCCCGGTAGCTCAGTGTTCGCCTTGAGTGCTCTGGTCACCTTATGCCCTGCTCACATAGACTAAGACTGGTCGGCCGACGTCAGAGCTCGCCCACGCCACCGAGTTCTTCAACTTTCCCACCGAGCTTTCATAGTTTTAAAAAGCGGCCGAGCTCGGCCGAGAGGTCGACCTGAGGAAATTGGCCGAGCTCGGCCTGGTTTTAATGTCTGCATTAAAACTGGAAAGGCCTCGGCCGAGCACCTAAAATGAGCCACCGAGCAGCAATGCTCGGCCTAGGTCGGCCGAGGTCACGGCCGATTTGGGGCCGATTTGGGGCCGATTTGGGGCCAATTTCCCCCTTTTTAGCTCGGCCGAGGCGTCGGTGGGTCTATGTGAGCAGGGCATTAGAGCGTAACAGCACGTGGGTCGATGGTTCGTGCCCCGCTGTGGCCATGTCTGTGTGTTTTCGCAGGATAAAGATCCTATGTCCTTCTTCGCAAAAAATAGGGGGTTACCCCCGGGGACACGGCTCTGCTCTCCCTTCCTTCTCCCATTGACGCGATATGACAAACAGTGGTTAATAGGTCCTAATTGTACAACCAACCTAGGTTCAAAGGGACTTTCAATATAATAATTATAACTCATTACGCCGTCAAAATAGAATCCCCGCTTATTTTATTCGGGATCACAATTAGAAATATGGGCCATTGTCCCATATCACACGATAAAACTTCAAGAAATATTCAAAAGTGATCATTCGACGTTTCGTGACGTAAATGTAGGTTCCCATTTGAAGAGCTCGTCCTCTGTACGCACTAGTCTTGCACTATTTCTTTCGTTAAAACTCTGTTACAAAACATCGCAGGCAAAAAGGCTATGCCAGATATCTTGCATTCAAGACTTGTGACACCTACTGGTTGTCTCTTATCTCCAAAGTAACAAATCCTCTGAATACATAAACTCTCACCTGCCTCTATGTATCTCCTGCATCATCGTCACTTCGCGCAAAAATTACGGCTTTGATCGTTCATAGTTGATGCCCGAGTTGTACAGATTTCGTGACTAAAACGTGACACACTATGAGCAGGGTCGGATCTATGTTCAGGTTCCCAAGGGGGGGGGGTGCAACCCTCGTAACCCCTCCCCCCCCTAGATCCGCCCCGATGAGCCACACAGTTTACACAACCACCCATATTTCTTCAATATTTACTCTTCTGTGGGTAGGGGCGACCGGGGCTTGTTCGGCCAGTTTTAACTCAAATGGATCTTTAGGCCATTATTTCCTAGCTAGGAAGCCATGCTAGTTTGATATAATAGGTACATATCTCGGCTAAGACACTGGCATTATTTGACCGTTGTGGATTGTTTATTAACAACATAATTTAACACCAACACTAAGGTAAATGGGCCAAGTTCGCCCGCAAGAACATTTGACAAAGACGAAGTAAGAAGGCGAAGTTCCATAATCCTAAAGTGACCGGCATAAGAAAAAATCAGTCAAGGGCTAGTACGCATGAACAGACTCGGAATCAGAGGTGCACGTATGCTGATGTGTGGTCTATCCCGGTGCACTCCTGGTGTGCCCATCTTTTGCATTTAGTACACTACAGATTTCGCCTTTCTTGCTGGAGTCACACAAACTACACAGGGCGAACACGCCCCATCGTCGGAGGGCGAACTTGCCCCACGGGTAAGTTTAGTTTTGACTTCATTTCACACAAAACCGAGGTGGCCGGCTTTACCCCGGGAGCGAACTAGCCCGGGTCTCCCCCATATTATGTTAATTTTACGAATTAATTTACCCAGAATCTTGCCATTAATTACATACATACCAGCTGGTACGCAAGCTATTAGTCATGCCGCTGATGGCGTTGGGATAAATATAGACCTATAGAAACAATCCTTAAAGCCGCATGTCGAGCTCTCTCCCGCCAAAACAAAAGAGGTCAAAATACAAATAACAATCAGTCCTTGAATCATTCAAGATTTCTTTTGTCTATACTCCGGGCATGCCAGACTGCCAAATAGTGCCTCTTAGCCTTGCCCGTGATATCAATTTACCACAAGTTTTCATCTTAGTGGTAAACGTCATCAGTTTGTGTGCTTCGCGATGCTTTGGTACAAGTAGCAGTGCCGCGACAGAGTTCTGTGGTGTCCGGGGATAGACAAGTTTGCCACACCACAGCCGAAACGGCGATGTTTTTCAGGTTTCTGAATTAGAATGAAACAATCGAGTTTTCTGCAAATTTTGATATAAATTTCGCCTAGGCGTAGTTTTGGTGGGAAAGAACTCGACATGCAACTTTAAAACTTGGTGGGTGGGCTGGACCTTGGCAGCGCGAAACATGCGGCCCGTGAGAATCGGACAGGCGTATCGGGGGGACGTAAGACGTGCCTTTGCTGTCAATGCTCCAATGTTGTGGAACGCCCTACCAAGCGACCTTCGTTCGCTTGATACATTGAGTCAGTTTAAACAGGGCTTGAAAACTTACTTCTTCACTATATTTATTGATGACGGTTATTAGTGGTGTGCATGTATTTCTTATTTCAGTGAGCTATCTATGACATGTTTATGGATAAGCGGGTATATTATGTAACATTTCCGGTTTACTTCGATGTGCAGCGTCTTTGAACGGATTCACGGATTTGGCCCTATATAAACCCAATAATAATAATAATAATAATAACTCCGGCTGCCCTAACCAGGGCACGAAGACACGATCCCCTTCACATATACTGCACAGTGAATTAGTCTTATTTACGAACTAAGTAGACTGATAACGCGCCATTAAGGTGGTTAATTTGTTAAGTTCATGCACTTTGCCAGCAGAGGGTGCTCGTTCCTCACATCATCTCTGCCCCACGTCACCGCCCACCTCACGTAACGCCCTCTGCCGGGAGATCGAAGTTCATGGTTACTCCACAAGATTAAAGTGCTTGAAAACTCAGAGAGGGTCATTGTCGTGAAAGGCTCGGCATTACCTATCAAAATCGAATGGGATAGGTATATTAATAAATACTCACTGCGTAATTAAGTAACTCCATACTTGTTTATCGCAGACGGACACGAATCCCCCGCCCCCCCCCCCCCCCCACCCGGTATCTTATGATCAAATGCTCAATTAATGGCCTTATGAAACAGACTGATAGAACACGTTTTCAATGCGTATACTGAATTTTACATGGGACCTAAAGCATAGGCGGAGGAACCAGGGGGGGGGGGGTGCACCCGGTGTTGTGATATAACATAATATATCACGTATAATCACGTGACCCAAGTCATGTGACAACTGTCAGTGGTGCCGGCTTTTCCTCGGCATTCGAATGAGAGACACAGACCATTAAAGATGTTATCTAAAACTCTCTCTCTCTCTCTCTCTTTGTGCTAACAAAACATGGTGTCAGAAGTGACGCAGTGAACCCTGAAGAAGCTACAAGAAGTAGAAGAGTTCCTCTCAACATGGCTAACGCCGAAGCAACACCACCAGTGCTGCAGAATGTACCATTTCCTCCACCTCTAAATACTGAAGGTGACATAGCAAGAAATTGGAAAATCTTTGAGAGGATGTGGAAAAACTATGAAGTCGCCAGTCGTCTAGACAAACAACCAACAGAGGTAAGAGCTGCCAACTTAAAAGCTTGTATTGGCATTGATGCTCTTTTGACGCTAGATGGACTGTCTTTTGAAGATGAAAGCCAAAGAGAAGATATAGACTCTGTGTTGAATGCATTGCAAGAATGCTATCTTGGGCAAACCAATGAAAGTCGAATGAAACAAATTGGGCATACTAATGATCCGCATATTCATCACATGGCTACCAAGCATAACTCAAAGACGTGGAAGCCGAGAAGCCCAAAGAAAGGACGATGTAAATTATGTGGACGTGTACATGTGTTATTGAAGTCTAAGTGTCCAGCATTTGGGAAGAAATGTTCGGAATGTGGCGTCCAAAACCATTTTGCTGCAGTATGCAAGAAGAAAGGTATCAACACAGTACAAGATGACAGTGACACAGAATCAATACTCAATGTAACCAATATTGGTGACTCTCAAAGACTTTGTGCTGAAATGAAAATCAATGGAAGAGCTGTCAAATTTCAAATTGATAGTGGTGCATCCATCAATGTGATTCCTCGTAAATACATACCTGATTATGTACTTTCTCAGACAGACAAAACTTTATTGATGTGGAACCAGTCAGCCATGAGACCAATTGGAGAATGCATCATTAAAGTTTAGAATCCAGCAACAGATGAATCTTACCAAGTCAAATTCGTTGTTGTTGATCGAGATTTAATCCCTCTCATAGGACTTACCACAGCAGAAAAGATGAGATTAATCACTGTCAACAATGATAACTTTCACAGGGTATCTGCTATTACTGCAAATGATGATGTTTTATCCAAATATCCACAGGTCTTTTCAGACAATCTTGGAAGATTACCAGGAGTGATACATCTTGAGGTTGACAAGTCGGTACAACCAACCATCGCTGCTCCTCGCAGAATACCAGTTGCCCTGAAACCAAAGCTGAAGGAAGAACTGAAGAAAATGACAAGGAAAGGTATAATTGAACCGGTGGACGTGCCTACTGATTGGGTGAACAGTTTTGTTGTCGCTACCAAGAAATCAGGGGAATTAAGAATATGCATTGATCCAAGACCATTGAATAAGGCTCTAAAAAGAGCGTAAGTCGGTAGTGCTATTCATAGGACACCTGTTGACATCGGAAGGTGTGAAACCAGACCCTCAAAAGATTGAAGCAATTGTGAATATGCCCAAACCAACAAATGTGGAAGGTGTGAGGAGACTTAATGGATTTGTCAATTATCTGGCTAAATTCTTACCAGATTTAGCTACAGAAATGGAACCAATCCGTCAACTGACCAGGAAAGACATCCCATGGAATTGGTCAGAAATCCAGGATACAGCGTTTGCAAAAGTAAAACAACTTGTAACCTCTGTACCTGTTCTTCGATATTATGATCCGAGAAAGGAGCTAGTAATCCAATGTGACTCCAGTGAAAAGGGACTAGGATGTGCCATGATGCAAGAAAACCAACCTATTGCTTATGCAAGTAGAGCTCTTACAGACTGTGAGAGTAGATATGCTCAAATAGAAAAAGAACTTCTTGCAGTGGTCTATTCATTGGAGAAATTTCACCAATACACATATGGTCGAGAAGTTGTGGTCCAATCTGATCATAAGCCCTTGGAAGCGATTATGAAAAAGAACCTAATTCAAGCTCCAAGAAGATTACAAGGCATGATAATGAAGCTCCAACGCTACAATGTCAATATCACTTACCATCGTGGGAAGGAAATGTATCTAGCTGATACACTATCCCGCGCATACCTGCCTTATGGAGGAGGGAATGCCGAAATTGAGAACATTTGCATGAATGAATACTTACATATATCATCTGATCGCCTAGATAACATCAGGAAAGCTACAGAAACAGATATTTCCCTACAATTACTGAGATCGATTGTTTTGAAGGGATGGCCGAATGATAAATCTTTGCTCCCAACAGCTATCACGACATATTATTCACATCGTGATGAGATCTCTTTTCAGGATGGACTGTTATTCAGAGGTGAACGGGTCATCGTCCCAGAGAAAATGAGACACTCGTTGAAGCAAAGAATCCACTCTTCACACTTGGGTGTCGAAGGCTGCCTGCGAAGAGCCAGAGAATCACTCTATTGGCCAAACATGAATCAAGAAATTAAAGACTCTGTTGCCTCATGCAATGTTTGTATGAAATATGGTTCAGCCCAGCCATCTGAGACACTAATGCACCATGAAGTCATAAATAGGCCTTGGGCTAAAGTCGCCTGTGATCTGTTCCATTTCAAGGGACAAGATTATCTTATAACTGTGGACTATCTCAGCAACTTCTGGGAAATAGATAAGCTTGATTCAACGGATTCCAAATCAATCATCAAGAAAATCAAGGCTCACTTTGCGAGATATGGGATTCCAGATGTTGTTGTTAGTGACAATGGTCCTCAGTTCTCATCTCATCAATTCAAATCTTTTGCAAGAAAGTGGGAATTTCAGCATAACACTATTAGCCCGGGAAACAGTAAGGCTAATGGAAAAGCAGAGTCTGCTGTAAAAACAGCCAAACAAATTCTACGAAAATGCATAGAAGCAGGAAGTGACCCGTATCTAGCAATACTTGATCGGCGGAACACTCCATCTCAAGTCTACAGTTCTAGCCCAGTACAAAGGCTAATGAACCGTAGGACAAAGACTCTGTTGCCAACTACTTCACAGCTTCTGGAACCACAAGTTCAGAATCGTAACCAATTAAGTTATGAAATACAAAGGAGTCATCACAACCAGGCTAAATACTACAATCGCCGTGCCTCAGACCTACCTCACCTGAATGATGGAGATATAGTCCGAATGAAACCGTTCACAAGGAAACGTGAATGGAAGAAGGGAACAATAGTGCAACGCCATGATGATCGATCTTACGAAGTTCAAGCACCATCCACAACATATCGTCGAAATCGTGTTCACCTTAGGAAAACATTAGAATCACCGCCATCAACCAAGGATATTGAATCTTCGAACACATTTGATCAGCCTGCTGTATCCACACCTGATAAATGCGTGCTTTCATCTGGTGTTCCTGAAGTTGAACCAGGTTTGGAAATGACAGCTGATCATCCCCCAACCGTGACTACCCCTGTGGCTGTGAGGACAAGGAGTGGCAGAATCATCAGACCCCCTTCACGTTACAAAGACTTTACCTGAACTCTGATAACCTAATGATACTTTGTGTTTATATCGAGATAATTCATAATTGAATAATGATGTGATGAAACTAGATTGTGATATTTAATTTGTCTTTAAAAGAAGGGAGGATGTTGTGATATAACATAATGTTCGGTGTTTAGCATGGTATAATCACGTGACCCAAGTCATGTGACAACTGTCAGTGGTGCCGGCTTTTCCTCGGCATTCGAATGAGAGACACAGACGATTAAAGATGTTATCTAAAACTCTCTCTCTCTTTCTCTCTTTGTGCTAACAAAATACCCGGGACACGTGTCCACCCGAACAAAACATTGGGGGGGGGGGGCACGGGTATCTTTGTGCCCCCCCCCCCTCCCCCCCTAATAATTCACATGCTGCTTTCCACACTAACACGTCATAAGTTTCTTTATTTTCCTGATAAAGCCTCACGATAAAGTTAAGACAGCCCTTGCTGAGCAACTCGCTCGCAACGTGGTGTTTTGCACATAATTTGAAGCCAAAAGAGAAGCGTTAAATCCCACGCTGCTCAATTTGGGGATTGCAATACAACCGATGAAGCCAGTAACCCTTAATCTCGTCATAAATTTGGAGTTATTGTTTCATATCCGCTGATTTATTCTAGCTTTGCATCAAATAGTATAGATTTTCTGTGTGGCGGGGGAACTTCGAAGTTCTAGATTTCGTCAAAGAAGAACTCGCGTGTCCATTTGAGTAACGGTTGGTTGTATATCCAGGACGCTTTAACCACGTTTGGTCATATCGCGTTAATGGGAGAAGGAAGGGAGAGTGGAGCCATGTCCCCGCGTGTAAGCCCCTACTCTTTGCGAAGAAGGAAATGGGTCTTTATAAAGCTCCCGGGAATCGCTGAGGACAGGCAGTATCGCAGCTATGTTTGGTGCGAGAAAAACAAACACACGATGATAGGTTAAAACCCAGTAAAATGGGGTGTCGGGTTACGCAACGGCGTGGCCTATGGCCCGACACCAGGCCTTACTGATATTACGTTGGCCACGCCGCCGTTGACAAAGGAGAGCGCGGTCACATCGAATGTACAGCAGTCTACGATATGAGATGTAGTATAAGCCGCGCAACGATAGCCCGATACTCGGAATTGGCGTCACTGCGGGAAATACCCCCGTCAATGGCGTATCGTTAGATCGATACAGAATAAAATAATACCCGCGTATTGCGCTTATTACGCAACCGTTAATTAACAAACAATATCCGCGAATTGCGCTTATTACGCAACCGTTAATTAACAAACAATAACCGCGAATTGCGCTTATTACATAACCGGTATATGACAAAAGAATTCCCGCAAACTGCGAGGAATAAATGACTAGTTACGTAACATTTACAGACTAATACAATTCCCGCAAAATGCGGTGACAAGATGTCTGAGTACGTAACAGTTACGAAGACCGATAGATGTCGCAAAATGCAGTAAGGTTCTAATGAACCGTATATGTATTTATACCCGTTGACTTAGAACAAGAGAGGTCGTGCTAATCTAAGCAGGCCTCGATAACATGACGTAACGATTATGCTAGGACATTACAATATTATGCGGTGACCGCACCAAAGGTGGGGCTGGAAAAAACACACCAATTGACCCACCCAAGATACTGCCTGTTAGAGGGGAGCATAACTAAAACGAACTGAACTATTCGTGAGTCTGAACCTAGCGTAACCTCCCGGTAGCAGGAGAAGAATACTAGACCCTAAGCAAGCGGGCATCGGCTACTCAGCTCAAGCCGTAAGTAGCGGGGTGACCTAGGCCACTCAGCCTAAGCTGAAAGCGGCGGGGTGCAATCTGTGAGTCATGACGAGATTAGAGCCACTCAGCCTAAGCTGAAATCGGTGGGGGGGTTTAAGGCCACTCAGCCTAAGCTGAAAGCGGCGGGGGGGTTCAGGGCCACTCAGCCTAAGCTGAAAGCGGCGGGGGGGGGGGTTTAAGGCCACTCAGCCTAAGCTGAAAGCGGCGGGGGGTTCAGGGCCACTCAGCCTAAGCTGAAAGCGGCGGGGGGTTTAAGGCCACTCAGCCTAAGCTGAAAGCGGCGGGTGTAGTATGTGAGTCACGACGTTGTAAGAGCCACTCAGCCTAAGCTGAAAGCGGCGGCATGGCGAGACGTATGCTTAGGTGAGATCCCTGGAAAGAACTACAAGGTAAGGAATGGGATCCGAATGTAGCGACGGTAAGCGTCGGATTTCCATCGACTCATCCGTCGAATCGTATCGTCGGGTACTCCCATGGCGGCGGCTGTGGTCGCTGCCCCGATGCGAAAACTATGTTCCTTGTAGACGGCGGCGGATACGCCCGGCCAAGAAAGTGACTGCTGCCGGACGCGTGTAAAGTAGTGCCGGGACACGGGAAAACCCCCAGGGAAGATGAAGAACGGACCCGGAGAGCTGCCGCGTTGTGTAAGGTAGGCGTCTAAGGCCAGGACTGGGCACAGCGTAGGTTGCGACGTTAGTCGTGACAATGAGAGGGTAACGGGGGATCCTTTATGATGCTTAAAGGAGGTGAACGTCAAGAGCAATTTGGCATCTGATCTACATGTCTCTGAAAAGAGTTTTGAGAAGAGCTGAGTCCGCAACAACGTCCAGGGACGAAACCAATTTTTTTAGGAGAGTAGGGGTGATGGGAGCGCGATGTTTGTGAATTTATGATGTAGACAACAGCCAGGTTATCGCATAGGAAAAGGATGTGATGGTTCTGGAGTAACTGCCCCCATACCCTAATGGCGAGGACGATTGGAAGCAATTCCTTGATGGTGATGTGGTGATCGTGCCAAGAGGGGGGCCAGCGACCTTGCAGCCAATGTGAGCCGAGTGTAGCTGCGAACCCCAACCCAGAAGCATCGCTTTCGAGACGAAGCTCCAGGGAGGAGCACCACTTATTGGGGAGTAGGAAAGGTCGGCCGTTAAAGCTCTCAAAAACCAGTAACCATGCTGCCATATCTTTCCGGGCTTCCGAGGTGAAGGTGATGTGATGATGGGGCTTGGTGACCTTGGCTGTTAGGTCGATAAGACGACGTAGGAAAGCCTGACCCGGAATGACCGTGCGACATGCGAAGTTAAGGTGTCCCACGAGCGACTGTAACTCTTTCAGTGAGATAGTTTTGGATTTGCGATATTTCGCCAGGCGGCTGATGCATGCAACGACCTTATCCCGTGGCCAATAGGCCGACATCGTTGTTGTATCGATGTCGATGCCATGTAAGGTTGCTTTAGTGGTGGGAAGGACCGTTTTGGAATGCTTGATGGGAAAGTTAACTCGTGTAGCGAGTTTGGTGAATGTTTCGATATAAGCAGAACCTAGAGTGGTTTGAGTGGGCGCAAGGAAGATAAAATCATCGAGGATATGGGAGAGCACTTCGACGTGAAATTTGTGGTGCACAATCCAATGGAGAGAGGTACTAAAAGCTTCGAAAACGGCGCAGCTAATGCTGCAGCCCTTTGGTAACATACGGTCGTAGTAGTAGTGACCGTTCCAAGTACACCCAAGGAGGTGATAATCGAGGAGAGACGCAGGTAAAATACGAAAAGCGTGTGCGATGTCCACCTTGACCGAGGTGGGCGCTAGGGGGGTGGTGGGCTATCATCTCTCGCTGGGACTGGTACTGGCCTCTTGCTTCTCGCAGGGACAGGAGCCTTGCCGGCACGAGTGCTAGCGGTATTGGTATGGCGAGGCATAGCTGAAAGTAAGACTGACAGCGAAAGATTAATGTGATAAGGATTATAATTTATCATGCGTATGCATTCCCTGTACAGCCATGCAACAATGTTATAGCTCAAGGGTATTGATGGCCAATAGTGATGTAGCAACTGACATGTGGGCCCCCAACAGTTGCAGGAAAAAGACAACTCCAGCATAAGACAGAGGAAAAAGTAGAATAGCTAAACATGCCAAGGAGTATTGCTACTCAGCATGGGCACAAAGTGTTAAAAGAGTATTGCTACTGCAGCATGGGCACAAAGTGCCAAAGAGTATTGCTACTCAAGCATGGGCACAAAGTGCCAAAAGAGTATTGCTACTCCAGCATGGGCACAAAGTGCCAAAAGAGTATTGCTAATTCAGCCTGGGCACAAAGTGCCAAAGAGTATTGCTACTCAAGCATGGGCACAAAGTGCCAAAAAAGTATTGCTACTCAAGCATGGGCACAAAGTGCCAAAAGAGTATTGCTACTCAAGCATGGGCAGACATTGCCAAAAGAGTATTGCTACTCAAGCATGGGCACAGAGTGCCAAAAGAGTATTGCTACTCCAGCATGGGCACAAAGTGCCAAAAGAGTATTGCTACTCCAGCATGGGCACAGAGTGCCAAAAGAGTATTGCTACTCAAGCATGGGCACAAAGTGCCAATGAGTATTGCTACTCAAGCATGGGCACAAAGTGCCAAAAGAGCATTGCTACTCAGCATGGGCACAAAGTGTTAAAAGAATATTGCTACTCCAGCATGGGCACAGAGTGCCAAAGAGTATTGCTACTCAAGCATGGGCACAAAGTGCCAAAAGAGAAGTGCTACTCAAGCATGGGCACAAAGTGCCAAAAGGGTATTGCTACTCAAGCATGGGCACAAAGTGCCAAGAGAGTATCGCTACTCAAGCATGGGCACAAAGTGCCAAAAGAGTATTGCTACTCCAGCATGGGCACAAAGTGCCAAAAGAGTATTGCTAATCAAGCTTGGGCACAAAGTGCCAAAGAGTATTGCTACTCAAGCATGGGCACAAAGTGCCAAAAGAGTATTGCTACTCAAGCATGGGCGCAAAGTGCCAAAGAGTATTGCTACTCAAGCATGGGCACAAAGTGCCAAAAGGGTATTGCTACTCAAGCATGGGCACAGAGTGCCAAAAGAGTATTTCTACTCCAGCATGGGCACAAAGAGCCAAAAGAGTATTGCTACTCAGCATGGGCACGGAGTGCCGAAGAGTATAACTAAACCTGCATGGGCACAGAGTGCCAAAGAGTGTAGCTACTACAGTGTGGGCATAAATTGCCAAGAGTATGGCTACTACAGTGCCACAGTGCTGGCGCTAATTGAAAACCTAGTATAGGCATAGTTAGGCAGTTATTGCTACTCAAGCATGGGCAGAAATTGCCGAAAGAGTATTGCTACTCAAGCATGGGCACAGAGTGCCAAAAGAGTATTGCTACTCCAGCATGGGCACAAAGTGCCAAAAGAGTATTGCTACTCCAGCATGGGCACAAAGTGCCAAAGAGTATTGCTACTCAAGCATGGGCACAGAGTGCCAGAAGAGTATTGCTACTCAGCATGGGCACAAAGTGTTAAGTTCGTGTCACTCGCATGTATCCAAGCTATGTTGTTCACAATACTACTGTTGTCAGTTTACCAAAATTTGGCTCTTTTTATTGCACTGCTTGTCCTCCAAAAAATACAAAGAAAGTTAAGGTGGTCATTTTGCCCCATGTTCCCCTAGGTCTATATTTATCCCAAAGCCATCAGCGGCATGAATAATAGCTTGCGTACCAGCTGGTACGTATGTAATTAAAGGCAAGATTCTGGGTAGCTCCCTGCGACGCACATCGTTTTCTTCTATAAGCATATTCATGACCATCAAAGATGTTCCGATTCGGCGGACATATCATCCAGATTGCTAAAGATAATCGATTCTGTTAGAGTATACATATTAAATTGGATGTGGGTAAAACGGCCCACTGGGTCATTTTGCCCCAAGCAGCGTGGGTAATTTTGCCCCTGTTAGTAACCTTAACATTTCACCGCTGTATGAAAAATATGGCGCAGTATATTCCGCATCTGAATTACGTTTGGGGCTTGACTTGGACTTATCTTTGGTCGTGTTAATTTATCAAAAGTTTCCCCCAAGCTAGTATCCACTGAGCTCGACTTTCTTCCAGTGTTTACCATAGATGGAAACAGCCCAGAATCTTGTACTTCGGTAACGAAGGTCAGCTGTCTGCTTCAGCGCCCATGTAGATTTGTTAAGGTATCAGGTAACAAACAGGAATAAATATAAAACGCTTTAATACAGGTGGCAGCACCGCAAGTGCGTGATATTGTGGTGGGCCATTTGACCCCGATGGGTCATTTTGCCCCATGTTCCCCTATAGAAACAATCGTTAAAACTTGGTGGGTGGGCTGGACCTTGGCAGCGCGAAACATGCGGCCGTGAGAATCGGACAGGGCTGCTCAGCAAAATACATATGAGAGAGAAATTTTCCCTGGTCAGGCTAGAGGTTCGCCATGATGTGATCTTCCAGTAGATGCCCCTTTCGGGAACTCCGGCTGCCCTAACCAGGGCACGAAGACACGATCCCCTTCACATATACTGGAGAGTGAATTAGTCTTATTTACAAACTAAGTAGACTGATAACGCGCCATTAAGGTGGTTAGTTCATTAGTTCATGCACTCTGCCAGCAGAGGGTGCTCGTTCCTCACATCACCTCTGCCCCACGTCACCGCCCACCTCACGTAACGCCCTCTGCCGGGAGATCGAAGTTCATGGTTACTCCACAAGATTAAAGTGCTTGAAAACTCAGAGAGGGTCATTTTCGTGAAAGGCTCGGCATTACCTATCAAAATCGGATGGGATAGGTATATTAATAAATACTCACATCGTAATTAAGTAACTCCATACTTGTTTATCGGAGACGGACACGAATCCCCCCCCCCCCCTATCTTATGATCAAATGCTCAATTAATGGCCTTATGAAACAGGCTGATAGAACACGTTTTCAATGCGCATACTGAATTTTACATGGAACCTAAAGCATAGGCGGAGGAACCGGGGGGGGGGGGTGCACCCGGGACACGTGTCCCCCCGAACAAAATATTGGGGTGGGGGCACGGGTATCTTTGTGCCCCCCCCCCCCCCACCCCCCCTAATAATTCACATGCTGCTTTCCACACTAACACGTCATAAGTTTCTTTATTTTCCTGATAAAGCCTCACGATAAAGTTAAGACAGCCCTTGCTGAGCAACTCGCTCGCAACGTGGTGTTTTGCACATAACTTGAAGCCCAAAGAGAAGCGTTAAATCCCACGCTGCTCAAATTTGGGATTGCAATACAACCGATGAAGCCAGTAACCCTTAATCTCGTCATAAATTTGGAGTTATTGTTTCATATCCGCTGATTTATTTTAGCTTTGCATCAAATAGTATAGATTTTCTGTGTGGCGGGGGAACTTCGAAGTTCTAGATTTTGTCAAAGAAGAACTGGCGTGTCCATTTGAGCAACGGTTGGTTGTATATCCAGGACGCTTTAACCACGTTTGGTCATATCGCGTTAGTGGGAGCAGGAAGGGAGAGTGGAGACATGTCCGGGCCTGGGGGTAACCCCCTACTCTTTGCGAAGAAGATCATGGGCTCTTTATCCTGCGACCACACAGACATGGCCACAGCGGAGCTCGGACCACCGATCTACATGCCGTTATAGGCTCTCAGATGGCCAGAAAAGTCAAGGCGAGCGCTTTAACCCACTGAGCTATCGAGCCGGCAATTGGCTTTTCTTTAAGCACAATGAGTATAACAAGAAAATTTGACCACATACATTTGCAGCGTGTGATTCTCGACTTATGGTCATAATACTAATATGCATACAACATGTCGTGCCTGGTTGTTAAGACCCCACAGCAGCAGCAGCAGAGAAGGCATGTTTTACTTTACGGCGACTAAAAACTCTATATCAGAAGTACAATGACACAGCAGAGATTTAAAAATCTGTTGCGCATATTTAAGCACAGAACAGACGCGACTTCCCTGAAGACAATATAGTATCTTCCATTGTGGCTTCCAATGAGAGGCGACACGATGTTTTTGGTTCCTTTGATAACGAATCAGCGTAAGCATTTTTACGATGTATATAGGTTATTGCATAAGGAACATTAATGAGAGTTGCAGGAATATACTTTGTTTGTGCCCCCCCCCCCCACCCTCCAAGAATTCCTGCACACATCCCTGGCACTTATTGCTTGTGCATGACCCCCCCCCCCCCCCCCACCAATCGAAACGATCTTTCCTACGCCTGTTTTTGAGGAACAACGCTGTCTTCCGCAAATGGACCCACCCCCCCACCCCCCACCTCACTGGATCCGCCCCTGCAATGATAATAGATATATATACATGTACTGTGGTTACAAACAGAGATGGTACTATACGATCTCTGTTATGAGTGTTGCCGGTGTGGCATGCAGGATTGCCCCCATGCAAGTGGAGATCCTTAAGTGTCAACCCTGTATCTAGCGTAGTAGGGCTACATGAGTACGAATACATGGAGCGGAGGGCTATAACTAGGGCCCCATAGGGGCTTTTTCGACACGGCGACACGGCGATTTTTAAAATCGACAACGCGACATTGGGGTTGTCTTAGAATCGACATGCGACATAAGACTTAGCGACACGCGACATGGAACTTTTCTTAAAATCAACACGCGACATGGACCTTTTCTTAAAATCGACACGCGACATAGACCTTTTCTTAAAATCGACACGCGACATGGCTACCCTCCCTCAGGGGCCCTATAACTATATAGGCCTATACATCATGTATTTCATATGTTATATGATATAGTCAGGGTCGGAAACGGCTTTATATGACATATAATTACTAGAATTTGTCAAGCATAGCTTGAGAGGAAAGACGAAAATCGGGGGATAGGTGCAACTGACCATGAGCCGATAACTATGAAAGGTCACAGATAAAGGGGCCGCATTCATAATCCCGCTTATAACATAGCTGGAAGATAGCGAGAATATATGAATCTCCAAAAAGTCTCTAAAGAATACCCTGAAACAAACCGCGGATATATACCCGATATTACCCAAAGTGGACCTGTTTCGTTGTGGTGCGAGATATAAAGATCGAGACGGGCGGATGTTGTGCTTCGGTCGAGCCTATGGAAGACCGAGGGCAGGATTTCGTATGAAATATGACTGATCGAGCGGGTTTGGGGACTTCTGAAACAGTAGCATATACGTACAACGCGGCACTTTGGCGTAGTGGATAAGGCTTTCGACAGTGGGCATGAAGGTTGGGTGTTCAAACCCAACTGGGTACCTATTATTAATATTTTTTTGTTTTTATGCTGGAAACACATTTCGGTTGATATAAAAGAAACATTCGGCCCGCGGGCGTCAGTTTTTGAACATAGAATTGCAAAGGGCTAGTGACAATATTGGGTTATATAGGCCGAAACGTCTCGATCCGTCTTCAAGTGGCGGAATCGAGTCTTTATAATGGGATAATATTTCTTTGCGTTCAAACTACTGGTTCGATTTCCATGGCATTTGGCACACATGATGTTAGTAATATTGGTACATATTCCACCACATGTAGGTAATCTACCTGCATGCATGTGGTCACCGCAATTTTGTATAATTTTTCTTGGGTTACAATTGATCATCCAACTCAAAAACTATAAATGTGAGGTGAAATCCGAAGGCACACAACTTTCGCGCCTGTCTCTGAAGAATACTTTGAAACAAACCGCGGATCTCTAGACCCAATATTAACTGAGTTACGCGGGAAAACATGTTTCATGACCATGACCTTGCCGTGACCTTGACCTTGGAAGCGTAACCTTGATCAATATAGTACTTTCCGCCCAAATACTACTGTCATGTTTCACGCAAGGTGTTGTTTGTCTGAGATGTCCCCTTCATGGAGAAATTGGGGAGGTCATTTTCCCGCCAAAATGCTCCCGTAGGGTCCCATGTTAAACTTTGGGAATTTTTAGCGGGAAAACTATGCGTGATAGGCAAAATGTGAAGGCGGTTTCCATATATTTGCAACTAATCCCGACTCTCTAGCGTCGCTATTAAGCGAACGGCGGCCATCGCAACCCCGAAAGAGTGCCGGTCCATATCGCCGTTGACTCATAATGGAAGCTTCGGCATGGAGGGGGGTGCACCTCTTGTGAGCGCTCTAGCGGCCAAACTAAGCGTCCTAGAGCATTTCTGAGGTGGTTTTCATAAGTCTAGCTCACATTTCTCTCTCCATTCATGCCAAATCTGGGCTCCCTATCTCAAATATTAACCGAGTTATGGCCTTGCAAAGTTTAAAACGCCACTTGACACGTACGCTGAATATAGATTGGCCGATTACTCGAAAATCGTTCAGTATCCGGAACATTTGAGCCAGTCATGCGTGTCCGCCTCTCTCCGCAGAATACTCTCCAACAAACAACGAATCTCTAGACGCGATATTAACGAAGTTACGCGGGAACACATGTTTCGTGTCCTTGACCTTGCTGCGACCTTGACCTTGGAAGCGTGACCTTGACCAATATAGTTATTCGTGCCCAATTACTAATGTCATGTATCACGCCAGGTGACGTTTGTCTCACTTGTGCCCTTCACGGAGAAATTGAGACCACTTTCCCGCCAAAATGCTGCCGTAGGATCCCATGTTAAACTTTGGGAATTTTTAGCGGGAAAACTATTCGGGCGATTTTTACAATTTTGAGACGATATATAACGTACCTATGGGCCCAATAACAGAAATAATGGTGAGCGTCATTAGATGAAAACTAAGACAGTAGTAGTGATTTTTCCGATTTTTGGTCCTATCTTTCAATGGTTAAGCGAAATGTGAAAAATTCCTGTGACCTTGACCTTTGACCTAGATTGCCAATCTACAAACTTGGTCTGACGGTAGGCCGTGGCATTATCTATGCAGAAGGAGAAGTCGATATCTCAAACTTTGTAAAAAAAAAAAAAAAATCCAAAGTTGTCAATTTTCAAGAGCCCGTGGCGCGAAAACTTTTCATCCTACATCAAATCTGATGTTAGTAACGAGAAAGACTTTGAGGAGCTGAGTATTTTGACACTAATATGACAATAGCGCGAGTTTGCGGGGCGTTAGGCAATTTTATTGGCCCGACATCAAGCTGTACGTAGCAGCCCGCCAATTTTCATTATCGGCCCGAGGCCGCAAGGCCGAGGGCGGATAATGAAAATTGGCGGGCTGCTACAGCTTGATGAAGGGCCAATAAAATGCCTAACGCCAAGCAAAACTCGCGCTATTACTATTATTACGAGTTGAATTTAAATTTAAGGCGTTGACTTGTCTCTGCTTTTTTGGTTTAATTTCCGCATGCAATGACAAAAGTAAAGCATTTTGGGACTGACTGTCCGCAAATCGCAAGCCTTTCCACATATAGTTGGCCAGTCGCCTTTTTATACCATATATATGTTGCCAAGAAACATAGCATGTGCAACTAGGCAACTAGTCATGGAAGCGGGCTATTTAAAGCTATAACTACAATTCTTTTGTGCGTGACGTCATGTTTCATTGTTCTATGCAGCGTCGCCATGGCAACGATTGTCGATTGCATTGGCAGCAGGGCGGTTTGGGTCAGAATACAACATTTTAGAGGCCTTCAGATGTAACGCTATTGTACTAGTTAACATGCCCACCAACTCGTAATAATTGCGGCTCTCTAGCTGCAATATTAAGAGAGCTAGAGCGGAAAATGTGTTTTGGACGTATGACGTCATCGTGACGTTGACCTTTGCGTTATATTGCCCATCTACGAACTTGACCTGTCGATTGGCTGCCGGAATGTTTTGGTAAAAGAAGAGAACGATATCTTTAGTCATTCGACAGATAATGCTCCGACAGACAGACAGACAGACACACAGACAAACCGAACACACCGACATAAGACGAAAATCTTGGTTTTTCGTCTTAATGAGTGTTGCCCCCCCCCCTACGCCCCCAAGGCTCCAACCACCAGTGATTGAGGCTCCTGTGGTAAAACTTGAAGCATGCACATTACAAGGCGTGTATCTGATCAGTTTTTCAACATCTGAGCGCCCGAGCAAAGTAGCTCGGTTAAATCCAGTGGTTAGGGAAAATAAAACTAAAGATTCATTCCCCAAGCCAAGGCTTGCAGCGAACCCTTGTCGTTCCTTTATTTGTTATTTAGCGGGGAGAACCCTGACACATGACAGGATGATAAAATCAAGTTTAAGGCAGCAGTTAGGCACCCTGTTGTGGAAAAACTTTCTGTTAAAAAAGAGAAACAGGAATCAAACCATCCAGGTACCATCCACTGCACTGCCACTGGCACTGTCACTGCGGTCTCACTTTATATTATAGAGCGAAAAGACAGTATCTTGCGAAAAGACAGGTGAAATGCCGATAAATCTTCAGTTAAAGCTGCTGATCAAGCCGATTGGGTTTCCCTGTCTTTACTGCTCGTAAGACTAAAACATATATTATTTAATCAGGTTTATATAAGGTATTGTTTAACAAATATTATAATATGGACCCCGTTCGGCGATTGTCGCGTAATCATCTTTTCGCGAAATCATCTTTTCGCTGAAGGATGGCAAAGGATCAAATAACGGAAATATGTATGTAACATCATTTGTCGTGACAAATTATGCCATCTAGTGAGGCAACAGGGCATGTATCTATCCAACATGGCAGCAGCTAAACTGTCGCTGCACAGGGTCAGCATTTATATACCTTTTGACTGGTGATATACCTGGTGAAGATATTTTTTCATTGTTATGAGCAGTAAAGACTGTTGAAACCAAATCAGCCTGATCAGTAGCTTCAAATCAGGATTTATTGACAGTTAAGCTGTCTTATCGCAAGATACTGTCTTTTCGCGAAAAGATGTCTTTTCGCTATAAAGTGAGACCCCTGTCACTGTCAGTCTCACTGACGCCGGTCACAGCCCGGTCAGTGTACACTGACACTGTTACTGTCATACTGACAAGTCAAGTGTCAGTGACTTCCTGACCCTTTGTCCTGGACCCTGGACCCATTGCTTGTTGTCTCGTGTCTGGTGGGAGTCAGTTGTTCCCCCATTCCATTTAGACCTCCCTACCTGACCAAACTATAACATCTCCACTACAGTCTATAGTCTATCAGTTGAAACCTCTATGAACAGATAATTTCACTGAATTTTTGTAACATTAAAAGTTGTATACAGCCCATTCAATCTAGGAAGGGAAAATATTACATTTACTCTAAAATCATTTGAAACATTCAATAATATGGATATATAGAGCTAGTCTTTGTTATATACTTTAACCTATGGCATATTACATTGCATATCCAGCTTATGACTGGTTGACAGAGAGCTGATATATAGAAATAGACGAAAAAAGCTACATACATGTTTAGACAGTAATACCCCTTCAGCCAATTCAGTATGGTTTTGATGGTAAACCTTTTATAGCATATAGTTCAAACCTGTTCAGTCTGTTTACTATATATTTAGATTGATACTATATTATATAAGTAAGTAAATCTAATCTAGAAATTGAGCATTAGGGTTTACATTATATATATATATCTCTATATCTTATAACCAAATATTAACTGTATCTATGTAAATAAATCAGTTTTTCTTTTCCCTTTTCAGGAGATATTTTTTCCTATTTACTTTGTAGTGCTACTTGCTATGATAAGGATGACGATCAAGACACAACCAGAGGTATCAGGCTTTCGCAGTAATGACATCAGCACAGCCTCCGCTATTCTCCAGAATGCTGAGATTTTCATCTCTCCAAGAAGTGATGCAGTGGACAGCTTCACTTCTCAACTGCTACAGCTATTCCCTGCATCATACAACATTTCCATCCAGACATTTGACTGGGCTAGTGCAGCTGAAGAAGGCTATGTGAAAATGCCTGATTCATCATCCCACTATGTTATTGGAATAGACTTTCAGACTGCTGATCCAGAAAATTTGATTTATACTCTCAGATTCCCATATGAAGTTATGCCAAGTTCTCATCAATATGGTATATATGGCTCGCAAGGTGAGTTGCAAGCTGTTGCACAAGTACACCTGACATCATGGGAATAACAATATTATTACATTTGCAAGCTGTCTGTATCCTTATGAGATACAGCATGGATAGTACCAATACTCATTTATAAATGTCCATCAGCAAATAGTGTAAGCCAAGAAGTATCTATCCATACATGTAAAAATGTTTCATTTCATGACGTTAACTTCCTGTGAATGAAGGTAATCTGATAGGTCTCTTTTCTGGTCATGAATAAGTCCTTATTTGTATGCTGTGTCAGCCATTGGCTTTGCTTCCACTTTTCATAGAATATTTTCAGGGCAATGTAGGGACTCCAATGGACTCAGCACATGTCCTGGAAATAGCTACCTTCTCTCTGGCTTTGCTCATCTACAGTTGGCTATTGATACAGTTGCAGTGCAAGTAGGTAGCGACATATGGGCCGTATCATTTCAAAATACCCTCAAATGTTGGATTCCTACTTCCAGTGAAATCCTCTAGCAGTCCAGCCAGCATTTCAACTATTGAAACAAAGATATAAGTATTTCTAAAAATGACCACAAATTGTGTGTACGCCATAACGAATGTTCATGTTGGAGAGTTCATTTATGCGTCAGAAAGGACTAAGCAATTGAGTTTTGTAAATCCCCTTTCTGCTTCTGTGCAAATATCTATATATATGAAAAAAAAATACAATCCTGACTGCTTATTGCTTAGGTACGAGAAACAGATGAGGGTGTGTTACCTCCTGGCTATAGGCCTCTTATGTGGCTGAGAATACGGCAATTACGTTACGTTTTTTGTCTTGGCTTCAGAGGCTGTCAGAGAATCCCGAGTTTCCTCTACCACAGATCAAAGTGGAACAGATGCCCAAGGCGGAGTGGCAACCCAGCTTCTCGTCAATGCAGATGCTGGCCTCTATCTACTTTGTGTTGGCCTACTCCTTCTTCATCGGCTCTCTCACCGTGCAGCTCGTGTGGGAGAAGGAGAAGAAACTGAAAGAGAGCATGCGTATGATGGGCATGAGAGACTCCGCCTTCTGGTAACTATGGCACCAGTCTGTGATGTATGATGGGCATGAGAGACTCCGCCTTCTGGTAACTATGGCACCAGTCTGTGATGTATGATGGGCATTAGAGACTCCGCCTTCTGGTAACTATGGCACCAGTCTGTGATGTATGGTGGGCATGAGAGACTCAGCCTTCTGGTAACCATGGCACCAGTCTGTGATGTATGATGGGCATGAGGGGCTGTGCCTTCTGGTAATCATGGCACCAGTCTGTTATGTATGATGGGCATGAGAGACTCGGCTTTCTGGTAACCATGGCACCAGTCTGTTATGTATCATGGGCATGGGAGACTCCGCCTTCTGGTAACCATGGCACCAGTCTGTGATGTATGATGGGCATGAGCGACTCGGCCTTCTGGTAACCAAGGCACCAGTCTGTGATGTATGATGGGCATGAGAGACTCGGCCTTCTGGTAACTATGGCACCAGTCTGTGATGTATGATGGGCATGAGAGACTCCGCCTTCTGGTAACTATGGCACCAGTCTGTGATGTATGATGGGCATGAGAGACTCCGCCTTTTGGTAACGATGGCACCAGTCTGTGATGTATGATGGGCATGAGAGACTCAGCCTTCTGGTAACCATGGCACCAGTCTGTGATGTATGATGGGCATGAGGGGCTCCGCCTTCTGGTAACTATGGCACCAGTCTGTGATGTATGATGGGCATGAGTGACTCAGCCTTCTGGTAACCATGGCACCAGTCTGTGATGTATGATGGGCAAGGGGGGCTTTGCCTTTTGGTAACCATGGCACCAGTCTGTTATGTATGATAGGCATGAAAGACTCGGCTTTCTGGTAACCATGGCACCAGTCTGTTATATATCATGGGCATGGGAGACTCCGCCTTCTGGTAACCATGGCCCCAGTGTGTGATGTATGCTGGGCATGAGAGACTCCGCCTTCTGGTAACCATGGCACCAGTCTCTTATATATGATGGGCATGAGAGACTCGGCTTTCTGGTAACCATGGCACC
This sequence comes from Arenicola marina, assembly GCA_964019135.1. Lineage (NCBI taxonomy): Eukaryota > Metazoa > Annelida > Polychaeta > Arenicolidae > Arenicola > Arenicola marina. Next base: position 21,587,776 of record OZ025251.1, on the reverse strand, counting down.
AGTCTGTTATGTATCATGGACATGGGAGACTCCGCCTTCTGGTAACTATGGCACCAGTCTGTGATGTATGATGGGCATGAGAGAATCAGCCTTCTGGTAACCATGGCACCAGTCTGTGATGTATGATGGGCATGAGGGGCTCCGCCTTTTGGTAACCATGGCACTAGTCTGTTATGTATGATAGGCATGAAAGACTCGGCTTTCTGGTAACCATGGCACCAGTCTGTTATATATCATGGGCATGGGAGACTCCGCCTTCTGGTAACCATGGCCCCAGTCTGTGATATATGCTGGACATGAGAGACTCCGCCTTCTGGTAACCATGGCACCAGTCTGTCATGTATGATGGGCATGAGAGACTCGGCTTTCTGGTAACCATGGCACCATTCTGTTATGTATCATGGGCATGGGAGACTCCGCCTTCTGGTAACCATGGCACCAGTCTGTGATGTATGATGGGCATGAGAGACTCGGCCTTCTGGTAACCATGGCACCAGTCTGTGATGTATGATGGGCATGAGAGACTCGGCCTTCTGGTAACTATGGCACCAGTCTGTGATGTATGATGGGCATGAGAGACTCCGCCTTCTGGTAACTATGGCACCAGTCTGTGATGTATGATGGGCATGAAAGACTCCGCCTTTTGGTAACGATGGCACCAGTCTGTGATGTATGATGGGCATGAGAGACTCAGCCTTCTGGTAACCATGGCACCAGTCTGTGATGTATGATGGGCATGAGAGACTCGGCTTTCTGGTAACCATGGCACCAGTCTGTTATGTATCATGGACATGGGAGACTCCGCCTTCTGGTAACTATGGCACCAGTCTGTGATGTATGATGGGCATGAGAGACTCAGCCTTCTGGTAACCATGGCACCAGTCTGTGATGTATGATGGGCATGAGAGGCTTTGCCTTTTGGTAACCATGGCACCAGTCTGTTATGTATGATAGGCATGAAAGACTCGGCTTTTTGGTAACCATGGCACCAGTCTGTTATATATCATGGGCATGGGAGACTCCGCCTTCTGGTAACCATGGCCCCAGTCTGTGATGTATGCTGGGCATGAGAGACTCCGCCTTCTGGTAACCATGGCACCAGTCTCTTATATATGATGGGCATGGGAGACTCGGCCTTCTGGTAGCCATGGCACCAGTCTCTTATGTATCATGGGCATGAGAGACTCCGCCTTCTGGTAACCATGGCACCAGTCTGTGATGTATGATGGGCATGGGAGACTCCGCCTTCTGGTAACCATGGCCCCAGTCTGTGATGTATGCTGGGCATGAGAGACTCCGCCTTCTGGTAACCATGGCACCAGTCTGTGATGTGTGATGGGCATGGGAGACTCGGCTTTCTGGTAACCATGGCACCAGTCTGTGATGTATGCTGGGCATGAGAGACTCCGCCTTCTGGTAACCATGGCACCAGTCTGTGATGTGTGATGGGCATGAGAGACTCGGCCTTCTGGTAGCCATGGCACCAGTCTCTTATGTATGAGTCAGCTGAGAGCCTAACGGCACGTGGATCGATGGTTCGAGCCCCGCTGTGACCATGGATTTGTTTTCGCAGGATAAAGATCCCATGTACTTCTTCGCAAAGAGTAGGGGGTTACCCCCGGGGACATGGCTCCACTCTCCCTTCCTTCTCCCATTGACGCGATATGACCAAAAATGGTTAAAGCGTCTTGAATATGCACCCAACCAATCATGTATGATAGGCATGAGGTGGTGGCCGAAGGGCTTACATATATTGAGTGGTTACATATATTGAGATTTGTAACCGATACGACGGGTAGAGTAAATGTATGATTGAGCAGACGTTTCAGTTATTCCGAATGAATCGAGAAATGCAAACCTTAATTTAAATTAATTAAATTAAATTAATTAACCTTAATTTAATTAAATTAATTAGCCTTAATTTAATTAACATTAATTTAATTTGTATTAACTTAATTTAAATTATATTAATTGAATTTAAATTATATTAATTGAATTTAAATTATATTATATGAATTTAAATTATATTAATTGAATTTAAATTATATTAATTAAACTTATATTAATTTAAATTGTAATAATCTAAATTAATTTAAAATATGTCTTCTGCCGCTGTTCAGGCTGTCGTGGTTCCTGACCTACGCCGTGCTGCTGCTGCTGGTCACGATGGCCGTGACGGTGCTGGCCAAGCTCATCGGTCTGATCCAGACTGGCAGCATCCCGCTCTTCTTCCTCCTCCTCTTCCTCTACGGCCTCAGCATCATCAACCTGGCCTTCCTACTGACCCCCTTCTTCACCAAGGCCGAGGTGGCGGGCACCTTCGCCAGCCTGGCCACCATGGTGCTCAGCCTGCTCTATCTGGCCGTCAGCCTGACCAGGGACGAGGTGCAGACGGCCGAGGGACCCGTCTCCTCTATCCCAGTCTGGGGGCAGTGGCTACTGGCCCTCTTCTCCCCCGTCGCCCTGGCGCTTGGCATTGATCAGGTATGTCGGTATGGTCTTTTTATTGTGGTAATTGTCAATTTCTGTGTGTCTTGTTATGCCTGAAGGGTGTGCAATATATATATATATATATATATATATATGTACATGTACATCAATATTTTCGATGATGCAAATATGTAGTTGTATTTTGATATAGTAACGACTTATAAGGTACATATATATTAGAAATAATAATCGCCACCCATCGATCGGCAAAAAAAAAGAAAAAAAGGTCGCCCTGGCGCTGGGCATTGATCAGGTATGTAGGTCGCCCTGGCGCTGGGCATTGATCAGGTATGTAGGTCGCCCTGGCGCTGGGCATTGGTCAGGTATGTAGGTCGCCCTGGCGCTGGGCATTGATCAGGTATGTAGGTCGCCCTGGCGCTGGGCATTGGTCAGGTATTTAGGTCGCCCTGGCGCTGGGCATTGATCAGGTATGTAGGTCGCCCTGGCGCTGGGCATTGATCAGGTATGTAGGTCGCCCTGGCGCTGGGCATTGATCAGGTATGTAGGTCGCTATGGTACCAGGCATTGATCAGGTATGTAGGTCGCCCTGGCGCTGGGCGTTGATCAGGTATGTAGGTCGCCCTGGCGCTGGGCATTGATCAGGTATGTAGGTCGCCCTGGCGCTGGGCATTGGTCACGTATGTAGGTCGCCCTGGCGCTGGGCATTGATCAGGTATGTAGGTCGCCCTGGCGCTGGGCATTGATCAGGTATGTAGGTCGCCCTGGCGCTGGGCATTGGTCAGGTATGTAGGTCACCCTGGCGCTGGGCATTGATCAGGTATGTAGGTAGCCCTGGCGCTGGGCATTGATCAGGTATGTAGGTCGCCCTGGCGCTGGGCATTGATCAGGTATGTAGGTCGCTATGGTACCAGGCATTGATCAGGTATGTAGGTCGCCCTGGCGCTGGGCATTGATCAGGTATGTAGGTCGCCCTGGCGCTGGGCATTGATCAGGTATGTAGGTCGCCCTGGCGCTGGGCATTGATCAGGTATGTAGGTCGCTATGGTACCAGGCATTGATCAGGTATGTAGGTCGCCCTGGCGCTGGGCATTGATCAGGTATGTAGGTCGCCCTGGCGCTGGGCGTTGATCAGGTATGTAGGTCGCCCTGGCGCTGGGCATTGATCAGGTATGTAGGTCGCCCTGGCGCTGGGCATTGGTCAGGTATGTAGGTCGCCCTGGCGCTGGGCATTGATCAGGTATGTAGGTCGCCCTGGCGCTGGGCATTGATCAGGTATGTAGGTCGCCCTTGCGCTGGGCATTGGTCAGGTATGTAGGTCACCCTGGCGCTGGACATTGATCAGGTATGTAGGTCGCCCTGGCGCTGGGCATTGATCAGGTATGTAGGTCGCCCTGGCGCTGGGCATTGATCAGGTATGTAGGTCGCTGTGGTACCAGGCATTGATCAGGTATGTAGGTCGCCCTGGCGCTGGGCATTGATCAGGTATGTAGGTCGCCCTGGCGCTGGGCATTGATCAGGTATGTAGGTCGCCCTGGCGCTGGGCATTGATCAGGTATGTAGGTCGCTATGGTACCAGGCATTGATCAGGTATGTAGGTCGCCCTGGCGCTGGGCATTGATCAGGTATGTAGGTCGCTCTGGCGCTGGGCGTTGATCAGGTATGTAGGTCGCCCTGGCGCTGGGCATTGATCAGGTATGTAGGTCGCCCTGGCGCTGGGCATTGGTCAGGTATGTAGGTCGCCCTGGCGCTGGGCATTGATCAGGTATGTAGGTCGCCCTGGCGCTGGGCATTGATCAGGTATGTAGGTCGCCCTGGCGCTGGGCATTGGTCAGGTATGTAGGTCACCCTGGCGCTGGGCATTGATCAGGTATGTAGGTCGCCCTGGCGCTGGGCATTGATCAGGTATGTAGGTCGCCCTGGCGCTGGGCATTGATCAGGTATGTAGGTCGCTATGGTACCAGGCATTGATCAGGTATGTAGGTCGCCCTGGCGCTGGGCATTGATCAGGTATGTAGGTCGCCCTGGCGCTGGGCATTGATCAGGTATGTAGGTCGCCCTGGCGCTGGGCATTGATCAGGTATGTAGGTCGCTATGGCGCTGGGCATTGATCAGGTATGTAGGTCGCCCTGGCGCTGGGCATTGATCAGGTATGTAGGTCGCCCTGGCGCTGGGCATTGGTCAGGTATGTAGGTCACCCTGGCGCTGGACATTGATCAGGTATGTAGGTCGCCCTGGCGCTGGGCATTGATCAGGTATGTAGGTCGCCCTGGCGCTGGGCATTGATCAGGTATGTAGGTCGCTATGGTACCAGGCATTGATCAGGTATGTAGGTCGCCCTGGCGCTGGGCATTGATCAGGTATGTAGGTCGCCCTGGCGCTGGGCGTTGATCAGGTATGTAGGTCGCTATGGTACCAGGCATTGATCAGGTATGTAGGTCGCCCTGGCGCTGGGCATTGATCAGGTATGTAGGTCGCTCTGGCGCTGGGCGTTGATCAGGTATGTAGGTCGCCCTGGCGCTGGGCATTGATCAGGTATGTAGGTCGCCCTGGCGCTGGGCATTGGTCAGGTATGTAGGTCGCCCTGGCGCTGGGCATTGATCAGGTATGTAGGTCGCCCTGGCGCTGGGCATTGATCAGGTATGTAGGTCGCCCTGGCGCTGGGCATTGGTCAGGTATGTAGGTCACCCTGGCGCTGGGCATTGATCAGGTATGTAGGTCGCCCTGGCGCTGGGCATTGATCAGGTATGTAGGTCGCCCTGGCGCTGGGCATTGATCAGGTATGTAGGTCGCTATGGTACCAGGCATTGATCAGGTATGTAGGTCGCCCTGGAGCTGGGCATTGATCAGGTATGTAGGTCGCCCTGGCGCTGGGCATTGATCAGGTATGTAGGTCGCCCTGGCGCTGGGCATTGATCAGGTATGTAGGTCGCTATGGCGCTGGGCATTGATCAGGTATGTAGGTCGCCCTGGCGCTGGGCATTGGTCAGGTATGTAGGTCGCCCTGGCGCTGGGCATTGATCAGGTATGTAGGTCGCTATGGTACCAGGCATTGATCAGGTATGTAGGTCGCCCTGGCGCTGGGCATTGATCAGGTATGTAGGTCGCTATGTCACCAGGCATTGATCAGGTATGTAGGTCGCCCTGGCGCTGGGCATTGATCAGGTATGTAGGTCGCCCTGGCGCGGGGCATTGATCAGGTATGTAGGTCGCCCTGGCGCTGGGCATTGATCAGGTATGTAGGTCGCTATGTCACCAGGCATTGATCAGGTATGTAGGTCGCCCTGGCGCTGGGCATTGATCAGGTATATAGGTCGCTATGTCACCAGGCATTGATCAGGTATGTAGGTCGCTATGTCACCAGGCATTGATCAGGTATGTAGGTCGCCCTGGCGCTGGGCATTGATCAGGTATATAGGTCGCTATGTCACCAGGCATTGATCAGGTATGTAGGTTGCTATGTCACCAGACATTGATCAGGTATGTAGGTCGCCATGGTACCAGGCATTGATCAGGTATGTAAGTCGCTATGGTACCAGGCATTGATCAGGTATTAGGTCGTCATGACGCTGGGCATTGATCAGCTATGTAGGTCGCCATGGTACCAGGCATTGATCAGGTATGTAGGTCGCTATGGCGCTGGGCATTCATGAGGTATGTAGGTCGCTATGGTACCAGGCATTGATCAGGTATGTAGGCCGCTATGGTACCAGTCATTGATCAGGTATGTAGGTCGCTATGGCGCTGGGTATTGATTAGGTATGTAGGTCGCCATGGTACCAGGTATTGATCAGGTATGTAGGTCGCCCTGGCGCTGGGCATTGATCAGGTATGTAGGTCGCCATGGTACCAGACATTGATCAGGTATGTAGGTCGCCCTGGCGCTGGGCATTGATCAGGTATGTAGGTCGCCCTGGCGCTGGGCATTGATCAGTTATGTAGGCCGCTATGGCGCTGGGCATTGATCAGGTATGTAGGTCGCTATGGCGCTGGGCATTGGTCAGGTATGTAGGTCGCTATGGCGCTGGGCATTGATCAGGTATGTAGGTCGCCATGGTACCAGGCATTGATCAGGTATGTAGGTCGCCCTGGCGCTGGGCATTAATGAGGTATGTAGGTCGCCATGGTACCAGACATTGATCAGGTATGTAGGTCGCTATGGTACCAGGCATTGATCAGGTATTAGCTCGCCATGGCGCTGGGCATTGATCAGGTATGTAGGTCGCCCTGGCGCTGGGCATTGATCTGGTATGTAGGTCGCTATGGTACCAGGCATTGATCAGGTATTAGCTCGCCATGGCGCTGGGCATTGATCAGGTATGTAGGTCGCCCTGGCGCTGGGCATTGATCAGGTATGTAGGTCGTCCTGGCGCTGGGCATTGATCAGGTATGTAGGTCGCTATGGTACCAGCCATTGATCAGGTATGTAGGTCGCCCTGGCGCTGGGCATTGATCAGGTATGTAGGTCGCCCTGGCGCTGGGCATTGGTCACGTATGTAGGTCGCCCTGGCGCTGGGCATTGATCAGGTATGTAGGTCGCCCTGGCGCTGGGCATTGATCAGGTATGTAGGTCGCCCTGGCGCTGGGCATTGATCAGGTATGTAGGTCGCTATGGCGCTGGGCATTGATCAGGTATGTAAGTCGCCCTGGCGCTGGGCATTGATCAGGTATGTAGGTCGCCCTGGCGCTGGGCATTGATCAGGTATGTAGGTCGCTATGGTACCAGGCATTGATCAGGTATGTAGGTCGCCCTGGCGCTGGGCATTGATCAGGTATGTAGGTCGCTATGGCGCTGGGCATTGATCAGGTATGTAAGTCGCCCTGGCGCTGGGCATTGATCAGGTATGTAGGTCGCCCTGGCGCTGGGCATTGATCAGGTATGTAGGTCGCCCTGGCGCTGGGCGTTGATCAGGTATGTAGGTCGCTATGGCGCTGGGCATTGATCAGGTATGTAAGTCGCCCTGGCGCTGGGCATTGATCAGGTATGTAGGTCGCCCTGGCGCTGGGCGTTGATCAGGTATGTAGGTCGCTATGGCGCTGGGCATTGATCAGGTATGTAAGTCGCCCTGGCGCTGGGCATTGATCAGGTATGTAAGTTGCCCTGGCGCTGGGCATTGATCAGGTATGTAGGGCGCTATGGTACCAGACATTGATCAGGTATGTAGGGCGCTATGGTACCAGACATTGATCAGGTATGTAGGGCGCTATGGTACCAGACATTGATCAGGTGTGTAACCGTAATCAGTGTAATCCCACACCGGATATGCCACGTCGCAGTGGTTCTGGGATCTAAACGTCAAGATATCAGTATATTTATTTCGCAAATCTCCTGCACATGTTCTACTTTAAGGCTGATGATCATCGCCTTGGCGGAAGTCAGATAATCGCACACAGACGTCCGGACAGTGTGGATCATACACCCTCTCGTTGCCAGGTCTCGCGCCCGGGACCCGCGTCTGTCAGGTCTCGCGCCCGGGACCCGCGTCTGTCAGGTCTCGCGCCCGGGACCCGCGTCTGTCAGGTCTCGCGCCCGGGACCCGCGTCTGTCAGGTCTCGCGCCCGGGACCCGCGTCTGTCAGGTCTCGCGCCCGGGACCCTCGTCTGTCAGGTCTCGCGCCCGGGACCCGCGTCTATCAGGTCTCGCGCCCGGGACCCGCGTCTGTCAGGTCTCGCGCCCGGGACCCGCGTCTGTCAGGTCTTGCGCCCGGGACCCGCGTTTGTCAGGTCTCGCGCCCGGGACCCGCGTCTGTCAGGTCTCACGCCCGGGACCCTCGTCTGTCAGGTCTCACGCCCGGGACCCGCGTCTATCAGGTCTCGCGCCCGGGACCCTCGTCTGTCAGGTCTCACGCCCGGGACCCTCGTCTGTCAGGTCTCACGCCCGGGACCCTCGTCTGTCAGGTCTCACGCCCGGGACCCGCGTCTGCTGTCTAGTGCATGCTTCATCAAACTCCATCTACATTGCCCAGTTGCTTGGTTTCTTTGGCTCAGATTATCCTTTATGAGGCCTCAAACGCCAGCGTTTCATTTTTTATTGCTCACAGGGTCTGTTCCTGGACATCGTGCACGGCGGGATGACCGTGAGCAACTCCACCGTGGGCCAGTTCTCTGTGTGCGCCGCCCTCATCATGCTGGCCCTGGACTGTGTGCTGTACGGGCTGCTGGCCGCCTACTTCGACCTCGTGATTCCGGGTAAGATAGGGTGGGTGTGGGTAGGGTGGGGGAGGGGGTAGGGTAGGGGAGGGGGTTGGGTGGTCCTGTTTCCTGTGTGCGCCGCCCTCATCATGCTGGCCCTGGACTGTATGCTGTACGGGCTGCTGGCCGCCTACTTCGACCTCGTGATTCCGGGTAAGATAGGGTGGGTGTGGGTAGGGTGGGGAGAGGGGGTAGGGTGGGGGAAGGGGGTAGGGTGGTCCTGCTTCCTGGGTGCGCCGCTCTCAGCATGCTGGCCCTGGACTGTGTGCTGTACGGGCTGCTGGCCGCCTACTTCGACCTCGTGATTCCGGGTAAGATAGGGTGTGCGTGGGTAGGGTGGGGAAGGGGCATAGTGGGGGAAGGGGTAGGGAGGGGTAGGGGGTAGGGTGGCGGAGGGGGTAGGGTGGTCCTGTTTCCTGTGTGCGCCGCCCTCATCATGCTAGGCCTGGACTGTATGCTGTACGGGCTGCTGGCCGTCTACATCGACCTCGTGATTCCGTGTAAGATAGGGTGGGTGTGGGTAGGGGAGGGGATAGGGTGGGGGAGGGGGTAGAGTGGGGAGAGGGTAGTGTGAGTGAGGAGGTAGGATGGTGTTGTACGGATGAGATTTGGGGTAGGGATTTGATAGGGGTAGGGTGGAGCTGTACGGGCCGTTGGTGGCATACTGCGATAAAGAAGATGCCATAAAGGCATGGATCCTCCACTTAGGATTATCAAATTTTATTCTTTTGTAATTAGTTGCGTCGAATTTTCGTCATAAAATGATGCTAAACGCTAAGCAAATGCAGTAATTAACAAATACTGAATCATAAAATATGCCTAAACTACATCTAGATGTTGTCAAATATGCCGAAAATACATCTAGATCTTGTCAAATGTGCCCACATTGTACACCAAAAGCGAAAAAAGTTATACCTTGCTCGTGGTCTAGGGGAGTTTGGCCGACGACGCTCGCCATTGTTCTGCCTGAACCCCGCCTACTGGCGCCCCAGGGGACGGTCGTCAGGGGAGACCACCCAGCTGCTGAGACCCCCCAGCCCCAGGGACCTACCCCCGAGCGTCCCCCCAGGGGACCCCCCGGGCCACCCCAGGGACTCGGGGCAGGACGGGCCTCCGGTTGAGGACTGCGAGCCCATGTCGCAGGACATGCAGTCACGGAATGTGTTGAGGTGACTGATTATAGCCCAATTATCTTCTGTGCTTTCTGACACGAAAAGGAAGTCCAAGACTTGTTGGCAACTCAATTACATGTCTTCTATGTATTGTATTCGTAGTGGATATTGGTTTGAAGCGATTGATATGACCATGGATTAATGAGCAAGATTGTTCATCCGTGGTGTTTCAAGCCATATGCAGATATGCTGAGTTAGCCAAAATGAAAGTCCACCAGGTATATATAAGTTAAATAACAACAAATTAAGAATACCTTTGGTGTCCAGTTTGAGAACCGCCCGTATAAATGTTCGCTATATTCACGATATTCGCTTTGGTTAACGTACAATTGATTTATGTATCGACGGAAAACGGTCGTATGGATATATACTGGACACATACTCCAGGTTTGAATTACATCTGTCATGGAGATTATTGTCGGATTCTCCTCTAAAATGATTCAGTAATTTGTCTTTTAGGATACAAAGTGTTAGAAAGACCTTCAAAGGGAAGGACAAACCGGTGGCAGCGCTTGATGGTGAGTGACTCTAGTTCGTCGTTGTGTTGATATGTACGATCCGCATCTCCTTGACCCTTTCATATGATATTACGTCTACCGATGGAACACCTACGTACCATCTCCCCGGAGACCTTACAGGGTGGCAGAGTGGTGGAGACGCGTAGTAAGGGTGGGGGAGGGGTGCGGTTGGGAGCATGGGGGAGAGGGCGTAAACACGTTTCTTGTGGTAGTCCTGTGATTTATCTTCCATTGTCAGTCTTTAGAGTGTAACTTGCTCCGAGATGACCCAGCAGCGGATATTACAATCTGCCGATTCACATGCAAATAGTAAAATATCCTGTGAGTGAAAATTCACGATATGATAACACCGATTGTAGTCTGACAGTAAGTGAATTACGTGCGGAAAGGACTACCCCCCTCCCCCTCTTTGTGAACGCAGCTCTCCCGCGCGATATCTGACTGAAACATGACGTCACGCTCGGAAATGGCGGGAAAGTTCCGCCCGTAAATAATGAATTCTATTATGAAGAGAATGACAGTGGTTTTCCTTGTGGGCCTCATACAGTCAAATGTAACGAACTGTGTAAATTGTATTACCATCTTTTATCTGTACAAGCAACAACAGAACCGCTATACAGACGGAACCAAATGAACCGGAAAACCTTTTAATAAAATTATTGGCATGAAGACTATCCGAGTATATACATGATGCTCCTATATATTTGTGTGTTATATTTGCGGGTCGCCAGGGGTCAGTCTCGATCTGTACGAGGGTCAAATCACCGCCCTGCTGGGTCATAACGGGGCCGGTAAGACTACCCTGATCAACCTGTTGACGGGTCTGACCCCGCCCTCCGGCGGTACGGCCACCGTCTACGGCCTGGTAAGTACCTCTCGCCCGCTACGCCCGTACGCCCAGTGAGCCCTTTGTTTACTGTGAGCTGAAATATGGAAGTCCCGCTATCATCTTATGGTCAGAACAGTATATAGGTGTATGGTAGGTTAAGCAATGTTAAAATTCCTCAGACAGTTAATCTTCGTATCGATAAATTATAGTTTCATTTTTGGCAAGGCCTAAAGCGTATCGTTGTGCTATCATATGCGTTGAAGTGATCTTTCTTATGGTCGAGTCCTGCAGAAAAGTATGAATCGTCTAGCTGAATATTGTTGAATGATATAGTTATAGCTGCGATTTCTGACATTAGTTTGGTTTTATTTTCTGTTAAATAATGCACATCTTAATAAATATTCTTCAATTATATAGACAGATAAGTTTTTAGTTATTAGTTTATGTATGTTCAGTCTCCATCACCTTGGCCTCTCCCCCAGGATATCAATGATGCCAATGACATGAGTGAGATTCGAGCCATGACGGGCGTCTGCTCTCAGCACAACGTTCTCTTTGATAAGCTGACATGTATAGAGCATCTGGAGATCTTCAGCGCTCTCAAGGGTATCGATCCCGGCGAGGTCCAGGCCCAGGTTAGAGCCACGTCAGTGGGGGACTTCTTAGTTTATGAACAAGAACATATTACAATCTTGCTGAAACCCATTGGTTATCTTTCAAAAGTAGTCGTTAACTATAAGGATTTGTTTGCGAACACTTTAGCCGTAACCTCAGCTTGGATGACGTTTGGATATAAATGGATCATTGTACCAAGATCTAGAGGTAACACGCTGATTATATAGCATGTACGTTACGGTAAATGTATTTGTAATGATGCAAAGCGATGGAGGCCTGGGTGAAGTGTATGTTTAGGCCATGGTGGTGCTGGATGCTTGCAGGTGGCCACGGCTCTGGCCGAGGTCGATCTCACCGATAAGAAATCAACACAGGCTCAAAAACTCAGCGGCGGCCAAAAGCGGAAGCTGTCAGTCGCCATTTCGCTTCTGGGGAACCCGAAGGTAGGACGACATCTTGATTGCTTTACCTTGTCCTCCTGGGAAGAAAATGTGGCAAATCTGCTTGCTGATGGTGGTAAAAGGAAAATTTTGCGTGTAAGATCATTATACCACGTCAAGGGGGGGGGCGCTCAAGGAATGGACGACTATTCCTATCTGCAATCTCCATGCGTTACTATCTCAACCATTAGCGCAATCTATGCAATACTACTTTACACCTGGCACCAGATGGCGCCACCTGTGACGACCACAGCCACTCGCGCCCCCTATGTCTCCACGCCTTACAGGTGGTGGTCTTGGACGAGCCGTCGGCCGGCATGGACCCCTTCTCGCGCCGCCAGCTCTGGATGCTGCTCAAAGAGAGACGCAGGGAACGAGTCATTCTGCTGACCACACACTTCATGGACGAGGCCGACCTACTGGCAGGTTGGTTCCCCTGCATCTTCTATGGCGACACGACTAGCCTTCTTGGCTACGCTTTAGAGGTTTTGGAGGTTTTGTTTGTTCTCTTTTTTTTCAGGCAAAGTGGTGAGCACCATTAGTCAATTCATAAAAAATTCAGTAAACAGATAAAATAGTGGTGTACATACAGGAGGTTTTATATCGATATACTCGAATACTTTTCATGCAAAGCTCATGAATTTTATCGTTTACTCTCAGATCGGAAAGCTTTCATAAGTCGAGGCAAGCTGAAGTGTGTCGGTTCGTCGCTGTTCCTAAAGAATCGCTTCGGCGTTGGATACCATCTCGGGTAAGTGATTATGGGATGTTGGGTTGCCAAGCAGCATTGTGTCCATCATTGGGAGAGTGATCTTTTTTTTTTCTCACTGCGAGTGAAGTACAACATTATTCTTGGGGGGGAGGGGGAGGGGGGGGAGGGGGGGGGGGTGCATGGTATGTACACTAGTCAACTGTTCATTCCGATACTCAGCTTAAATTGTAAACCCTTTCAGATTCTCATTGATGAAAATAAATGCTATAATTACCTGTATATATATTTCCTTACTTAGCCAACTTTAGTGCCTCATTTGTGTCATTATTTTGTTGTAATATATCACCCTTCGTCTCGCCCTGCCCTATCCTGACCTCGCGGTCATCACTCCTGGTGCATCCTGTCACAGCCTGGTGGCGTCCCCTACCGCTGACCACGGCGCCCTGACGGAAGTCGTGAGACGTCACGTGACTGGCGCCAAGCTGGACCGCGTTCACGGCTCAGAGGTCACCTTCACGCTGCCCCTCGCGTCCATCGACGGATTCCAAGGTCAGTCTTTAGTAGAGTGCGTCAGCAGGCAAATCTATGAAACCACCCCGAAAAAGAATGTCTAAATGGGAGTTATATAATCCGTTAAGTTCCGTTATAATATTTCTCACTTTCTTTTATCTACTTGTTGATTACGATACATCAGCAGTGTAGTCCTGTCTATTTATACCTGTATATGTATAGTCATGTATTAAGGTGGCTTCTATGACAGTGACCTGCCAGCTCTCATACCGTGTATTTATGCCATTTTATTGTGCTTTATTGTATTATTATTATTACATTTTCTTGGGTCAAATGCACTATTATCTCAGATTATATGGCCTGAAATGGTTCATTCCACCACGATTTATACTGATAATAGTAAAAAAATAAGCAGAAACAGAGTAATACAAGATATCTAATATTTAATTAGCAGTGTGATTGGTTGTGAGACATTCGTTAATACCATATTGGTCGCGTTCATGGGAACCACGATGCAACGTTAACTTCGAAGACATGTTGTATAAGTCATACACTGATCTTGGGGACTTGTGCGCAGGCTGGGACTTACGTAGCAATCAAACACCCGATATGGTGCGCACATCTCTCCATTTATCAGAACTAGAAAGGCCGGAATTACGCCTTTTGTTATTTTCACGAAAACCAGAAGGGTCTAACCCTGTTTTTATGCAGGGAAGGAATTTATCCCAATCCAAGCAGGGTAGTATACATTCCTTCTGCTCACCAAGACAAGGCAAATAATCCATGATTTGCATATTCCTTCCGCCAACATTTGAGATGTTTTGTTGGTGGCGATTAACACTATTGGCCACATACGTTCGTTTACAGTATTTTATTGCTTCTGTGCAAAGGATGGAACACATTTGGTTGAATGCGCTGATGGTTTTGTATTTATTTGTGTATCTTCCAGCACTGTTTTCACAAATCGAGGAGGCCATATCGAATGAATCCTTGGGGATTACGTCCTATGGGGTGTCTATGACAACACTGGAGGAGGTCTTTCTCAAGCTCGGTAAAAAAAGAAATACTTTGGTTGGTCTCTATTATGGAAGTGCATTCATGCATTTACTTTGGGTATATGGCGCGTGTATTTTCGTTGGCATTGGCTACTACGTATATTTTATCAACGTACATGTGTATTAAAGAGCCATTGAGCCTGCACGTTGTCATCATTTACTACTTCTATTACCACTGCTGCGACAACTGCGACTGATGTGTATACTGCTACATATACAATGGCTACTGCCATTAATACTGGCTCCACATGCTACATGAACGCAGTATAATAACAATACCGTATCTCTGTTCGGTGATCTCTTCAGAATAATATTCATAGATGAATGGTTGAAATAAAATATAGCAATAAACACTAACAACATGCTATTGTTAAATGTAGCCCATAGTAAGATATCGCCCATATTTGAAATCGGTTTACGTTTTACAGATGTCTCTATGTGATCCAGTAAATCGGCCCATTACTTTTTTCTAATCGCGTTTGGCTTTGCTTAGCTTTACTACTGACTTGCAGGGATACAGGAGGCGGCAGCCGACGAACCGGCGGCAGACGACGCTGCCGTGGCTGGGGACACCCCTCCCCGGAACCCCGCCCTGCTGGCCGGCATGAACATCACTCAGCCACCAGACGGCGCCAACATCTCGCAGCAGCGGAGCATTCTCGACGTGGACGGGCTTCACGAGACGCCCGCCGCGGGGCGCCACCGGCGTCTCCTGGCCGTCCAGCAGTTCGCGACGCTGTGCCGGGTGCGCGTGTTAACCCTGTGGAGGAAGAAGACTGCCCTGTTTTACCGCCTGGGGCTGCCCATCTTGCTGCTTCTGGCCGGGGCTGTGTTCTTCATGTACGGCAGCACCCACATCCCTGGCACGGAGCCCCAGCCAATCTCCCTTGAGGTGGCGCTCTACTCGCGGGCACCGGGCGCCTCCAGCGGTAACCCGGATGTCGTGTACAGCGTGGCATATCCAGGTAGCGCAATAGACCGACCCAGGCTGTCAATCATGCATAACGTAACATCAGGCATATTCTTCATAGACCCAGAAAATATTTCTGGATTGCTTCTCAAATCACACACGTTTCCGAAGTCCGGTGATTTACGGCCAACGTTTTTGGTCTTGTAATTCCGAAGCAATCGGTATCTTGGCAAGTTTGGTTATTATTGTAAATAGACCCTCTGCAGAGTATGGAACTCGTTTCTCAAAAGTGTTTTTTGTATCGTATTGTGGACGTTAGTCGCTGGTCATTCAGACATGATGAGCAGTTATTATCAACTAATTTACGGACGTAGTATTTATGTACTGTTTAATGGCAATGCAATATTGTTTGCACAAAATTATGATCCTGTATAATATACCATGCTTAGTATTGAGAGATTTTCCCATGTCGTGTTGTAGGTGATGTGACATCGGCCTTTATTGGTTCTATTGAGGCGCAGGGTGTGGGTTTGTCCCCGTTCACAGACACTGGAGTTCTCCTTGAACACCCACCACACCACATGGGTCTAGAAATATACGACATGGCGGCTGAGAACAAGGTAACACCACATGGGTCTAGAAATATACGACATGCGAAAACAAGGTAACACCATATGGGTCCAGAAATATACGACATGGCCGCCGAGAACAAGGTAACACCATATGGGTCTAGAAATATACGACATGCGAAAACAAGGTAACACCATATGGGTCTAGAAATATACGACATGGCGGCCGAGAACAAGGTAACACCACATGGGTCTAGAAATATACGACATGGCGGCTGAGAACAAGGTAACACCACAAGGGTCTAGAAATATACGACATGGCGGCCGAGAACAAGGTAGCACCATATGGGTCTAGAAATATACGACATGGCGACTGAGAACAAGGTAACACCATATGGGTCTAGAAATATACGACATGGCGGCCGAGAACAAGGGAACACCATATGGGTCTAGAAATATACGACATGTGAGAACAAGGTAACAACATATGGGTCTAGAAATATACGACATGGCGGCCGAGAACAAGGTAACACCATATGGGTCTAGAAATATACGACATGGCGGCTGAGAACAAGGTAACACCACAAGGGTCTAGAAATATACGACATGGCGACTGAGAACAAGGTAGCACCATATGGGTCTAGAAATATACGACATGGCGACTGAGAACAAGGTAACACCATATGGGTGTAGAAATATACGACATGCAAAAACAAGGTAACACCATATGGGTCTAGAAATATACGACATGCAAAAACAAGGTAACACCGTATGGGTCTAGAAATATACGACATGCGGCCGAGCACAAGGTAGCACCATATGGGTCTAGAAATATACGACATGGCGACTGAGAACAAGGTAACACCATATGGGTCTAGAAATATACGACATGGCGGCCGAGAACAAGGTAATACCATATGGGTGTAGAAATATACGACATGGCGGCCGAGAACAAGGTAACACCACATGGGTCTAGAAATATACGACATGCGAGAACAAGGTAAGACCACATAGGTCTAGAAATATACGACATGACGGCCGAGAACAAGGTAACAACATATGGGTTTAGAAGATCACTACCGATGACCAGGTAAACACTGTGCCTAAATATGACGGCCGTGAGCACGTTTATGATTAATACTCTCCTTTTAGCCATTACGCGGATTTTGTCCAGTAGTTGCACATATTAAAACATGTTTGCACATGCAGACCATCAGGTATGACGTGACCCCGATGTACATATTTAGACAACCCTTTTCTACTCTCTTGGAGCCTCCCTAGCTCCATTGGTAAGCAGGCTGAGCTGCAGACTAACAGGGGGTGTGTACGAATCCCGGCACCTGCATCTAGAGCAGATACAGGTGTTAGTATTGACCCCATAGCATTGTCCCGCGGGAGATACCTAGGCCCAATCTAAATCTTATGTGCACCTAAAAAACGGTCTAAAACACCCAACATTTTCATTTCATGTCATGTTCCTTTTCTGCTGTTACAGACCATCAGATGCGACATGACGCTGCTCTATAACGACACGGCCCTCCACTCCCTGCCGGCCACAGTGAACCTGCTGACCAACGGCTTGATGCGGATGGTCGCACCCCCCGGCCAGGCGGGCAATGCCTCCGTCCCCATCACCACCTACAGCCAGCCCTGGCCCAATGTGAGGCCCACCATGCAGGGCTTGGGGCAGAGGGTTTTCGGCGGCACGCTCTTCTTCGGCCTGGCCCTGATCTTCCTCCCGCCTCTGTGCGGGGTGTCCATCGTGCGGGAGAGGCAGGTCGGTCCCACCTCCATGCTAGTGAATGAGATATCGTGTTGGTGGTAAAGGTTGTAGTGATATCGGCGTGAGACTTACGTGAACTCTTCTCTAATTGGGGGGAATAAACGACTGGTTGTTGTTATTACGGCGTTCTTTGCCTTGTAAATATTGTTGTTTTTATGAAACAGTAATCGAGTTAACTCTTGAGTTTGACTGAATCATCATTATTTTTATGATTATAATTTTTGTTATTAGTATTATTTTTATGATTATCATTATTATTTTTATGATTATCATTATTATTTTTATGATTATTATTTTTATTATTATTATAATTATTTTTATGATTATTATTATTATACTTGTGACCAGTTATATTGGCAAGATGCTGATTTATGCTGATAGATTATATAATGCAAATCTTCAAACGAAAATAAGCCTTGTATAGCGATTCTTATTGCTTCTACGCTCCTCTACGGCCTGACGATACAACTTGCAAATATTACGCGATCTTAGAAGATGGAGCTGACATTAATATAGCTGATCGATCTCATCCCGTGTCCCTGCTGTCCACTCACCCGGCGTGCGCTACCCGCGCGTGTCTCTCGCAGGACAAGACCCGCAGTCAGCTGCGTATCTCTGGCGTGTCGTCCAACATCTACTGGGGCACGACCATGGCTGTGGATGGCGTACAGTACATCATCCTGACCGTGGCTGCTCTCGTCATTACCATAGCATTCGGGGTAAGCAATCATAGCTCTCGTCATCACCATAGCATTCGGGGTAAGCAAGCACTGCCCCCCCCCACCCACCCAGCCACCCAGCCCGGTATGTCATATTGACTGTGGCTGTTCTCGTCATCACCATAGCATTCGGGGTAAGCAAGCACTGCCCCCCCCCCCCCACCAGCCACCCAGCCCGGTATGTCATATTGACCGTGGCTGTTCTCGTCATCACCATAGCATTCGGAGTAAGCAATCATAGCCCTCGTCATCACCATAGCATACGGGGTAAGCAATCATAGCTCTCGTCATCGCCATAGCATTCGGGGTAAGCAATCCTAGCCCTCGTCATCACCATGGCATTCGGGGTAAGCAATCATAGCTCTCGTCATCACCATAGCATTCAGGGTAAGCAATCATAGCCCTCGTCACCACCATAGCATTCGGGGTAAGCAATCATGGCTCTTGTCATCACCATAGCATTCAGGGTAAGCAATCATAGCCCTCGTCACCACCATAGCATTCGGGGTAAGCAATCATAGCTCTCGTCATCACCATAGCATTCGGGGTAAGTAATCATAGCTCTCGTCATCACCATAGCATTCGGGGTAAGCAATCATGGCTCTCGTCATCACCATAGCGTTCGAGGTAAGCAAGCACTGCCGCCCCCCCCCCCAGCCACCCAGCCCGGTATGTCATATTGACCGTGGCTGTTCTCGTCATCACCGTAGCATTCGAGGTAAGCAAGCACTGCCGCCCCCCCCCCCCCCAGCCACCCAGCCCGGTATGTCATATTGACCGTGGCTGTTCAGGTCATCACCATAGCATTCGGGGTAAGCAATCATAGCTCTCGTCATCACCATAGCATTCGGGGTAAGCAATCATAGCCCTCGTCATCACCATGGCATTCGGGGTAAGCAATCATGGCTCTCGTCATCACCATAGCATTCGGGGTAAGCGATCATAGCTCTCGTCATCACTATGGCATTCGGGGTAAGCAATCATAGCTCTTGCCATCACTATAGCATTCGGGGTAAGCAATCATAGCTCTCGTCATCACCATAGCATTCGGGGTAAGCAATCATAGCCCTCGTCATCACCATAGCATTCGGGGTAAGCAATCATAGCTCTCATCATCACCATAGCATTCGGGGTAAACAATCATAGCTCTCGTCATCACCATAGCATTCGGGGTAAGCAATCATAGCCCTCGTCATCACCATGGCATTCGGGGTAAGCAATCATAGCTCTCGTCATCACCATAGCATTCAGGGTAAGCAATCATAGCCCTCGTCACCACCATAGCATTCGGGGTAAGCAATCATGGCTCTCGTCATCACCATAGCATTCAGGGTAAGCAATCATAGCCCTCGTCACCACCATAGCATTCGGGGTAAGCAATCATAGCTCTCGTCATCACCATAGCATTCGGGGTAAGTAATCATAGCTCTCGTCATCACCATAGCATTCGGGGTAAGCAATCATGGCTCTCGTCATCACCATAGCGTTCGGGGTAAGCAAGCACTGCCGCCCCGCCCCCCCCCAGCCACCCAGCCCGGTATGTCATATTGACCGTGGCTGTTCTCGTCATCACCGTAGCATTCGGGGTAAGCAAGGACTGCCCCCCACCCCCCAGCCACCCAGCCCGGTATGTCATATTGACCGTGGCTGTTCATGTCATCACCATAGCATTCGGGGTAAGCCACCATAGCTCTCGTCATCACCATAGCATTCGGGGTAAGCAATCATAGCCCTCGTCATCACCATGGCATTCGGGGTAAGCAATCATGGCTCTCGTCATCACCATAGCATTCAGGGTAAGCAATCATAGCCCTCGTCACCACCATAGCATTCGGGGTAAGCAATCATAGCTCTGGTCATCACCATAGCATTCGGGGTAAGCAATCATGACGAGAGCCATAGCTCTCGTCATCACCGTAGCATTCGGGGTAAGCAATCATAGCCCTCGTCATCACCATAGCATTCGGGGTAAGCAATCATAGCCCTCGTCACCACCATAGCATTCGGGGTAAGCAATCATAGCCCTCGTCACCACCATAGCATTCGGGGTAAGCAATCATAGCTCTGGTCATCACCATAGCATTCGGGGTAAGTAATCATAGCTCTCGTCATCACCATAGCATTCGGGGTAAGCAATCATGACGAGAGCCATAGCTCTCGTCATCACCGTAGCATTCGGGGTAAGCAATCATAACCCTCGTCATCACCATAGCATTCGGGGTAAGCAATCATAGCTCTCGTCATCACCATAGCATTCGGGGTAAGCAATCATAGCTCTCGTCATCACCATAGCATTCGGGGTAAGCAATCATAGCTCTCATCATCACCATAGCATTCGGGGTAAGCAATCATAGCTCTCGTCATCACCATAGCATTCGGGGTAAGCAATCATAGCTCTCGTCATCACCATAGCATTCGGGGTAAGCAATCATAGCTCTCATCATCACCATAGCATTCGGAGTAACCAATTAAAGCTCTCGTCATCACTATAGCATTCGGGGTAAGCAATCATAGCTCTCGTCATCACCATAGCATTCGGGGTAAGCAATCATAGCTCTCATCATCACCATAGCATTCGGGGTAAGCAATCATAGCTCTCGTCATCACCATAGCATTCGGGGTAAGCAATTATAGCTCTCGTCATCACCATAGCATTCGGGGTAAGCAATCATAGCTCTCGTCATCACCATAGCATTCGGGGTAAGCAATCATAGCTCTCATCATCACCATAGCATTCGGGGTAAGCAATCATAGCTCTCGTCATCACCATAGCATTCGGGGTAAGCAATCATAGCTCTCGTCATCACCATAGCATTCGGGGTAAGCAATCATAGCTCTCATCATCACCATAGCATTCGGGGTAAGCAATCATAGCTCTCGTCATCACTATAGCATTCGGGGTAAGCAATCATAGCTCTCGTCATCACCATAGCATTCGGGGTAAGCAATCATAGCTCTCATCATCACCATAGCATTCGGGGTAAGCAATCATAGCTCTCATCATCACCATAGCATTCGGGGTAAGCAATCATAGCTCTCGTCATCACTATAGCATTCGGGGTAAGCAATCATAGCTCTCGTCATCACCATAGCATTCGGGGTAAGCAATCATAGCTCTCGTCATCACTATAGCATTTAGGGTAAGCAATCATAGCTCTCATCATCACCATGGCATTCGGGGTAAGCAATCATAGCTCTCATCATCACCATAGCATTCGGGGTAAGCAATCATAGCTCTCGTCATCACTATAGCATTCGGGGTAAGCAATCATAGCTCTCGTCATCACCATAGCATTCGGGGGTAAGCAATCATAGCCCTCGTCATCACCATAGGATTCGGGGTAAGCAATCATAGCTCTCATCATCACCATAGCATTCGGGGTAAGCAATCATAGCCCTCGTCATCACCATAGCATTCGGGGTAAGCAATCATAGCTACCCCCCCCCCACCACCCCTCCCAATATGTCATATTTACCGTGGCTGTTCTGGTGACCATAGCATTCGGTAAAGCACTCTAGGCCTGCAGTATCTCATAGTGACCGTGGTTATGACCGATGGTGTCATACATATATATATATAATGTCGAAGATGAATAACTCAGTCATCCAGCGCACGATTCTTCGTCGCTACGTTGTTTTTTACACATCCTAGCTGAAAGGATTGTGTGTTCCGTAGTTCTTTTGCGATTTCTACATTCATCGATGATTTGTAGACGTCGTGTATTTTCCTGCATAGTACTTATAATTACCGCTGCCAGCAACTACCGCTTTCAATGGCCACCCTGAACCTGTCGTATAGCCTTCCGTCTCTCTCGTTGCAGGTGACGTCGATGACCTACAGTGGCGCCATCTTGTCGCTGGTTGTGATGTTACTGCTCTACATGCCGCTCAGTCTGCTGCTGTGTTATGTCCTGGCCTTCGCCTTCAAGAAGTTTGACGTCGCGCAAGCCGTCATGCCCAACGTCTTCCTAATCGTGAGTCGCCGGGGAGAGAAAGCGAGTATGGAGGGGGTGGGGTGGGGGGGCAAGAGGGGCGTTATTATAAATTATTAAATGAGATTATTATAAAATATGAATACTAATAATTAATTATTGTTGTTGATAACTACTTTTTAATTTCTTTTATTATGATTAATATGATTATTATTATTATTATTGTACTTGTGGCCAGTGATATTGGGAAGATGTTGGTTCCCTCATATATAAATGTAACCGAATCTCCGAACTGAACTGTAATTTAATTGTGTGCTGCTTTTCAGTTGTCTTTCGTCCCTTACGTGGCCGTGAGTTTGTCGGACATGAGGGATATGACCTTTGCGGCAAACCTGCTGCACTATGTGTTTGTTATAGTGGACCCGCCCTACATTATACTGGGAGCCATCTACTACATAGACAAGGTAATGTACCACCCTGTACCCGCCCTACATTATACTGGGAGCCATCTACTACATAGACAAGGTAATGTGCCACCCTGTACCCGCCCTACATTATACTGGGAGCCATCTACTACATAGACAAGGTAATGTGCCACCCTGTAGCCGCCCTACATTATACTGGGAGCCATCTACTACATAGACAAGGTAATGTACCACCCTGTACCCGCCCTACATTATACTGGGAGCCATCTACTACATAGACAAGGTAATGTACCACCCTGTACCCGCCCTACATTATACTGGGAGCCATCTACTACATAGACAAGGTAATGTACCACCCTGTACCCGCCCTACATTATACTGGGAGCCATCTACTACATAGACAAGGTAATGTACCACCCTGTACCCGCCCTACATTATACTGGGAGCCATCTACTACATAGACAAGGTAATGTACCACCCTGTACCCGCCCTACATTATACTGGGAGCCATCTACTACATAGACAAGGTAATGTGCCACCCTGTACCCGCCCTACATTATACTGGGAGCCATATACTACATAGACAAGGTAATGTACCACCCTGTACCCGCCCTACATTATACTGGGAGCCATCTACTACATAGACAAGGTAATGTGCCACCCTGTACCCGCCCTACATTATACTGGGAGCCATATACTACATAGACAAGGTAATGTGCCACCCTGTAGCCGCCCTACATTATACTGGGAGCCGTCTACTACATAGACAAGGTAATGTGCCACCCTGTACCCGCCCAACATTATACTGGGAGCCATATACTACATAGACAAGGTAATGTGCCACCCTGTACCCGCCCTACATTATACTGGGAGCCATATACTACATAGACAAGGTAATGTGCCACCCTGTACCCTGTCTACATTATACTGGGAGCCATATACTGCATAGACAAGGTAATGTGCCACCCTGTACCCGCCCTACATTATACTGGGAGCCATATACTACATAGACAAGGTAATGTGCCACCCTGTACCCGCCCAACATTATACTGGGAGCCATATACTACATAGACAAGGTAATGTGCCACCCTGTAGCCGCCCTACATTATACTGGGAGCCATCTACTACATAGACAAGGTAATGTGCCACCCTGTACCCGCCCTACATCATACTGGGAGCCATATACTACATAGACAAGGTAATGTGCCACCCTGTACCCGCCCTACATTATACTGGGAGCCGTCTACTACATAGACAAGGTAATGTGCCACCCTGTAACCGCCCTACATTGTACTGGGAGCCATATACTACATAGACAAGGTAATGTGCCACCCTGTACCCTGTCTACATTATACTGGGAGCCATATACTACATAGACAAGGTAATGTGCCACCCTGTACCCGCCCTACATTATACTGGGAGCCATATACTACATAGACAAGGTAATGTGCCACCCTGTACCCGCCCAACATTATACTGGGAGCCATATACTACATAGACAAGGTAATGTGCCACCCTGTAGCCGCCCTACATTATACTGGGAGCCATCTACTACATAGACAAGGTAATGTGCCACCCTGTACCCGCCCTACATTATACTGGGAGCCATATACTACATAGACAAGGTAATGTGCCACCCTGTACCCGCCCTACATTATACTGGGAGCCGTCTACTACATAGACAAGGTAATGTGCCACCCTGTAACCGCCCTACATTGTACTGGGAGCCATATACTACATAGACAAGGTAATGTGCCACCCTGTAACCGCCCTACATTGTACTGGGAGCCATATACTACATAGACAAGGTAATGTGCCGCCCTGTAACCGCCCTACATTGTACTGGGAGCCATATACTACATAGACAAGGTAATGATTCACCGTGAATGATTATTCCATTGATCGATTTTTTTTATGACTACCAATGAGGAGTTAATTACTACTTGCTAGTTGATGTGTTGGGGTTACCTGTGTTGGACATTCCTGCAATTTCTCTTTTCATTTCATGTTATTTTTAGGTGTATCTTCGATCTCTCATCACACAAAGGGTGAACTCGCCGACAATACCTATCGGTGCATATTTTACGTGGGAATCCAATATTCCTATCTGTTTGCTTATGGTAAGTGGAATGACCTTGTACAAGATATGTATAGACAGCCGTTGTGAGAATAAAAAAAAAACTATTAGAGATTATAATCGGAGTAATAATAATGAAAACAATAACTTGTGATAAGCTGTCATCTTATCCATGCCAATTACCGTTAAATCACAATCAGATCATATCATTACAGTCATAAATCATTTGTACAGCGTACTATGTTAATTCATTTTCCGACGCTCAAAAGTTATTATTAATTTTAATACCGAGTTCTTATAACTCATGATCATGTGAACACTTTAAATGGTCTGGTTTAGCTCTCGGTTTGTCGGGTGATCCCTGCCAGAATAACCATTGTGCCAGAGTTCTACCCCTCCCCCCTGCCCGCACCCACTGTCTACAAGATCAAGATACCATTCTTCGCAAACGGTAGGGGGGTTACCCCCTAGGACGACATGGCTCCGCACTACCCTTGAATCCTTCTCCATTTCATGCGATACGAAAACTTCTACTAGAGTTAAATGTCCTTCATAGAAGCCAAAGCGTTGACCGTTGTTGTGCAGGCGGTGTTTCACAGCGGCCTGCTGTACCTGGTCCTGCGGTACCTGGAGGTCAGCGCCACCAACGGCGATCCCCGGGACGTGTGCTGCGGCCTGTGTCGGTGCGGCGGCAAGGCCCGAATCCCACTAGACAACCCGGACACCTGCACCGAGGAGGACTGTGACGTGCAGCGGGAGCGGGAGAGGGTCGACCAGCTGGGACACACACACGAGGTACACGGTCTACATCTGTCTGGTCGCATCATCTGTCGCCTAGGGTATTAACCAGAATTGTTGGCTGGTAAAAATAGTGTGCATATAAAATTGTGAGCGCTATGATTTTCTTCTAAACCTCCTGCGCTTGTTGGGCGGGTAAACAGCACCTTAGTTCCCGCCAAACTGAAATTTTTTTACTGAAAGGCGGGTCTCTGGCTAATACCCTGCTGTCGCCTCGTGTCGCTCTTTATGGAGAGTTACAAATGGGTAGCATAGTGTATTACAAGCGTTTACATATTATGTGTATATTCCCCCGGGTCACCCTGTGGTCTGTAGTAGGTATCGCCTTCGGCTGTTATTGAGTGTGCTATGCTAGGCCAGCCCAAGCGGACGGTGCGTGGTACGACCCAATCTGTGCAAATGTGTATATTTGTGCAGGGTAAGAAAGGTCGCGTGTTCTCTTCGCAAAGAGTAGGGAATTACTCCAGAAGACATAGCTCCTTTCTTCCTTGACACTTCTTATTATCGCGATATGATCTACAGAGGTTAAAACTACTTACGCCAACATGTGTATTGCTTCACTAAGAGTTACGAGCTCGTAACCCTATCGTTTACATGCTAATTGGCTTATCGTAAGTTTTCGAGCAATGAAAAGATTACAGCCTTGACTTCTACAGCGCTTACTATTAGATAGCCGTCTTCGTGCACTTATTCTCCAGCCAATTTTATTAAAAAAGAATATGTGCTAGATATTTACGATAAAAGAAGCCAGAAAAGAAATTACATTATTAAGATTTCTCAATACATTAATTTGTGCCAGATATTTGACCATAAAAGAAGCCAAAAAACAAATGACATTAGGATTTCTGGCCGGAAGACCCATGTTATGGACAGTGGTGGTGCTCTTTCATTTACCTTGTCGTCGTTGCCAGGACCACGTGGTCGTGGTGAAGAATCTCCGGAAGCAGTTTGTTCGCCACGGGGGGGCACTGTCGCGCGTCAGACGGCGCGGAGGCCAGAAGACGGTGGCTGTCAGGAACGTCACGTTCGCCGTGCAGCGGGGCGAGGTCTTCGGGCTTCTGGGGCCCAACGGCGCCGGCAAGACGACCCTGCTCAACATGATCAGCGCCGAGGAGGGGCCGACCAGGGGCCGGGTAGGTCGTGTCTTTGTCGTGTCATCTCTGTGCCATGTCATCTCTGTGCCATGTCATTCTCTGTGTCATGTCATCTCTGTGTCATTCTCAACACGGGAGGGGCCGACAAGGGGCCGGGTAGGTCGTGTCTTTGTCGTGTCACCTCTGTGCCATGTCATCTCTGTGCCATGTCATCTCTATGTCATGTCATCTCTGTGCCATGTCATCTCTGTGCCATGTCGTCTCTGTGCCATGTCATCTCTGTGCCATCATCTCTGTGCCATGTCATCTCTGTGTTGTGTCACCTCTGTGTCATATCATCTCTGTGCAATGTCATCTCTGTGCCATGTCATCTCTGTGCCATGTCATCTCTGTGTTGTGTCACCTCTGTGTCATGTCATCTCTGTGCCATGTCATCTCTGTACCATGTCATCTCTGTGCCATGTCATCTCTGTGTCATATCATCTCTGTGCAATGTCATCTCTGTGCCATGTCATATCTGTGCCATGTCATCTCTGTGTTGTGTCACCTCTGTGTCATGTCATCTCTGTGCCATGTCATCTCTGTACCATGTCATCTCTGTGTTGTGTCACCTCTGTGTCTTGTCATCTCTGTGCCATGTCATCTCTGTGCCATGTCATCTCTGTGCTGTGTCATCGCTGTGCCATGTCATCTCTGTGTTGTGTCACCTCTGTGTCATTCTCAACACAGGAACGGCCTACCAGGGGCCGGGTAGGTCGTGTCTGAGTTGTGTCACCTCTGTGTCATATCATTTCTGTGCCATGTCATCTCTGTGCCATGTCATCTCTGTGTCATGTCGTCTCTGTGCCATGTCATCTCTGTGCCATGTCACCTCTGTGTCTTGTCATCTCTGTGCTATGTCATCTCTGTGCCATGTCACCTCTGTGTCTTGTCATCTCTGTGCCATGTCATCTCTGTGCCATGTCATCGCTGTGTTGTGTCACCTCTGTGTCATGTCATCTCTGTGCCATGTCACCTCTGTGTTGTGTCACCTCTGTGTTTTGTCATCTCGGTGCCATGTTATCTCTGTGCCATGTCACCTCTGTGTCTTGTCATCTCTGTGCCATGTCATTTCTGTGCCATGTCATCTCTGTGCCATGTCATCTCTGTGTTGTGTCACTTCTGTGTTGTGTCACCTGTTTCATGTCATCTCTGTGTCATGGCATCTCTGTGTCATGTCATCTCTGTGTCATGTCATCTCTGTGTCATGTCATCTCTGTGTTGTGTCACCTCTGTCTCATGCCATCTCTGTGTCATGTCGTGTCATGTCATTCTATATTATCTCGTCTCTATATCATGTTATCGGTATATCAGTCTCAAGTGGCAGTTTGCACCTAGTAGCATCAAGCAATGTGACCTATTGAGCCCATGTGTGCTAAGTGTAACCAATGAAACGCGGTCCGTTCCAGGATTCAGGTTCTGATTCAGCATCATTTATTTGGGCAGGAACCAAAAGCACCGCTTCATCCCAAATGCATCCCAACGTGGATGTGTCGCGGACCTCTAGGCAGGCTAGTGATACTGAACCACCTACCTGTATACTAACATCGACCTGTGTTTGTCTCAGATTACTGTCGCCGGCTGTGACGTCACTTCCAGTCTGTCCGAGGCGTTCAACCACATGGGGTGTTGTCCCCAGCACGACCCTCTCTGGGAGCTGCTGACCGCCAGGGAACACATTCAGTACTACGCCGCCTTCAAGGGACTGCCCAAGAACAAAATTGCCGCCGTGACTAATTTGTGAGGACCGTTTACATATACCTAAGGAAATACTAATTACCTTTCGTAAATTTACATACAAGGCGCCCCCCCCCCCCGTGTTTATCTAAGAAATATTTGAAATCGTTTAAACTAAATTATAAATGCAATATGCAATTATAAATGCAATATGCAAGGGTAAGTTCTTTAACTCTTTCCCACGCACGGACGCCTTTTGACGCCTTCACACTTAAGCCGCACAACCGCCTTTGGACGCCTTCGCGCTTAAGACGCATAAACGCCTTCGGACGCCTTCACGCTTAAGCCGCACAACCGCCTTTTGACGCCTTCCAACAACCCTTGCCATTTTAAGCCGAAATTCCGGGTCCCTCAACGAGAAACTTTCCGTGATAATACCTAGGGGTATTCTTAACAATAAAACGTTTCATTCAATGTGTTAACATAAATAGAACACATTTTGGGGTGAATAGCATACACCCACCCGAGGCGAATACAAGCCCGCGCAGCTAACCACTGTGCGAATGCACTGACCTAGATATGGCTGGCCGGGTAAACTTATCAGTAAGCTGGTACCGACACCCACGCGCACGCACGCAAGGCGCGTATAAGCCCGGAACCAGGCGTTTGGCATCAGGATAGGGCTTGAGCCAGTCAGGGCCGCTGGCTAGGGCAGCGACTGGCTCTGCGGACTAGGTGCGCTCGGCCTGGGCCTCTGCGTGCGGGCTCCCTGCACTGGTTTAGTCAGTTTCTAGTGTGAGTAAATGCACGAGCGGGGCACTTTCTCTGCGTGGGAAAGAGTTAACACAATTTGGCAGTACGATTTCGTCTGGAAAAGTGTGGCTTTCTTGTGTATTACGTCATCAAAATTCGAACATTGCTAGCCTTTTTACCCTTTAACATCAAGATATAAACTGTTTCATCAGACGCCTTATCTTAAATTTCTAATGAATTGAATTTCACTCAATGTACATGTATATTTAATTAACGAAGCAAGTTTTAGTTACTCCCACTTTTAGAACTGTGCTTGACTTGAATTTATTTCAGTTATCTCAAGTCCCTGGCCATTGAAAACTACGCGGATAAACCCGCCAAATTTCTCTCCGGCGGTACCAAGAGAAAGGTGAGAAAAGTGCTGCTTGCGTCCGTTCACGAGGTCACAAAGGATGGCTTTCAGAACAGCAGACTTTCAGAATAGTATTGTAGCTTAATTACCCTTACGGTATGCTAAATGAACTATTGTTTGTTCCATGGAAGACCCCTACCATGATGTGTGTGTGTGTTTTACAGCTGAGTTACGCCATCAGTATGTTAGGAGACCCGAGTCTGGTGTTGCTGGACGAACCCTCCACTGGCATGGACCCCAAGTCAAAGCGCTTCCTCTGGTAAGGAAGCTATTGATGAGGATTCATTCTTTTGCTTAATTTTTAATATACAAAGATACCACACGTTATAGAGACGACCTTTGAACCCGAGTCAATGACATTTGTATTTAAATATTCCGATTAACTTATTGATGTTTGGTGGTGACGATATATGCTGCTCATTGAATATGCTGCGTATTGATGTTTCTAATACAACCATGCTGTTTCATTTCATTTCCAGTTGCTATGGACGCCATTAGTGGCCTGATACACCCATGATATTTGATTTCCGTTGTTAGGGACACCATTAGCCGGACGTTCGCCGGGAGCGGGCGGGGCGCCATCCTGACGACGCACTACATGGAGGAGGCAGACGCTCTGTGCTCGCGGCTTGGCATCCTCGTCAACGGACAGCTCCAGTGAGTAGCGGCGCCATCTGGCGAGACGCGCCCGCTTTGGCTGTGTATGAGCTTGAACGCATTGTTCACGAAGTCATGCTATTGCATATACCCAGCAAGGGTGGGTTAGAACTTCATAAACGCAGCGTTAGCCGCTCTCAGACAATATTTTATATACTGATAATTATTTTATGCCTGGGTCGAGGATCGAGCCTATTGTTATAACGCTCCGAGTCTGTTTTTATTGTTATTTGACTTGCCGCCTCAGGTGCCTAGGCTCCAGCCAGCACCTGAAGAACAAGTACGGCACTGGCTACATCCTGGAGGTGAAGCTCTCGAGTCAGGAGGTCGCCGCGACCACGGCGCTGCACAACTTCGTGTTGGGGATCTTCCCGGGGGCGGCGGAGACGGAGCGCTTCTGGGAGAGAGCCACCTACCTGATCCCGCAGGACCAAGTCGGGCCGCTGTCAGACATCTTCGGCCAGCTACAGCAGCGTAAGGGACGCAGAGTATCCAGGGCCTTGCTGTTTGCAAAATGAATATTTGCTCTTTCTTCGTTATTAACCTTAATATATATTTTTTTAATTATTTTTTAATTATTTTGTCCTTAATAAGTTTATTATTTGTAGTTATTTATTCGTCTTTTTACGAAAGAGATTGTTGTTATTATGGTTTTAATAACAAATACAATCGCCCTGCCCTGTTTGCAGGGCGTTTGACAGTTCAAGCTGTCAACAAAGTATTCCGCCATTTTAACTATTGCAACAATGAAAGGGTCCATATTGTACCTGATGTTTACTATTTCGCGTTTTATATTGCTATCTCTTGTATTATCCAGCCTCCAAGACATAGTGGAAGCTGAGTAAACATATACAATATGTCACTGACTTCGTATTTGCAGAGAAATGGCGCCTAGGTATTGAGGAGTACAGCTTTAGTCAGACAACCCTGGAACAGGTACGTGTGTGAGCCCTAAATCAACTCATATGCTTTGTTAAATTAGATCCTCTGTTAGCTGCTTGCGCCAGCAGAAAATCGGTTGATTACAAAATATGCCGACACAAGGCCACAGCAAAGGCGTCAAAGATAAGTAACATTGACTGTTAATGAAGATGCGAATTAACAGCGTTTTAGTCAAACGCGTGTTATCGACTACGCTAATCTCGGTTACGACCAGGATTGAGTGGTGAACGACGGTGAATCGATGTCCTCAATCTTCTAGAACAGTATCGTGGCGGTGATACCAGTTTATACGGAGTAAATATGATGTTACCCTTGCGCTGAATAATGTGGTGTTATGCTGTTTGTAACCGGTGCAGGTGTTTCTGGAATTCGCCAAGCGACAGAGAGACGAAACGGATCTGCCAGACGAGCGGGATGACAACGCCACCAGTCGTCTGCTGTCAACCAGCGTGTGAGCCAGCTAACCACTGGCAGCCTGGGTTACAGTTACCATGGAAACCGGCTTACAGTTACCGTAGAACCCGGGTTACGGTTACCGTAGAACCCGGATTACAGTTACTTTGGAACCCGGGTTGCAGTTATCATAGAACCCGGGTTGCAATTATCATAGAACCCGGGTTACAGTTATGAACCGGGTTAGAATTACCATCGGAGGGCCAAGGTTAGAGTTACCATATTAAGGCCATGGTTATATATCAGTTACCATAGGAGGGTCATGGTTACAGTTACCACGGAAGGAGTTAGAATTACCATGGGGGGCCAAGGTTAGAGTCACCATATTATGGCCAAGGTTAAAGTTACCATATTAGGGCCATGGTTGCGGTTACCACGGGAGGGCCATGGTTAGAGTTGCCATAGTAGGGTCATGGTTAGATCTACCATATAGCCATGGTTAGATCTACCATAGGAGGGCCATGGCTAGATCTACCATATAGCCATGGTTAGATCTACCATAGGAGGGCCATGGTTAGATCTACCATAGGAGGGCCATGGTTAGATCTACCATATAGCCATGGTTAGATCTACCATGGGAGGGCCATGGTTAGATCTACCATAGGAGGGCCATGGCTAGATCTACCATAGGAGGGCCATGGCTAGATCTACCATATAGCCATGGTTAGATCTACCATAAGAGGGCCATGGTCAGATCTACCATAGGAGGGCCATGGTTAGATCTACCATATGAGGGAAATGGTTAGATCAACCATAGAAGGGCCATGGTTACCGTTACCACGGGAGGGCCATCATTACAGTTGCCATAGTAGGGCCATGGTTAGATCTACCATAGGAGGGCCATGGTTATATTTACGATATGAAGGCCGGCGATAGAATAACCTTATTACGACTACAATACACTGTATATGGGTTCGTCGTGTGATTACAGTCATTTCCCACGCGCCGTCCTAGTTGTCTGCAGGGCTTTGACATTGTTACATAAACTCAGACGGATTCGGGAAAAGTTGAAATTTTGTATGCGAAACATATTCGACGACGTTACTTTTTGTTGT
This sequence comes from Arenicola marina, assembly GCA_964019135.1. Classification (NCBI taxonomy): domain Eukaryota; kingdom Metazoa; phylum Annelida; class Polychaeta; family Arenicolidae; genus Arenicola; species Arenicola marina. The sequence continues at coordinate 21,554,990 of OZ025251.1, read as the reverse complement.
AAAATCTGTATTATGAATGGTGCATGCGATTTTTTGGGGGGTACGACGTGCGGATTTGTTGGTGTGTAACCGTTGTGTTCATGATATGCACCTCGTCATTTAAAATGTATCTGCGATGGTATGGAATGAATTTGCTTGTGGGATTTTTGGTGTGTGTTCCTGAAGCCTGATCAAATGTGTGTTGGCTTCTTTTAGATTGAGAAAATTAGGTGTTGTCTGTAGCATGCTGTTATCGGTCATACATAGCTAGTCGCCATTTAACACAAGGAAAGTCGCTATTTCGTTACGGCTTTACATAGATGGGCTTTCATGCAAGAGTTTGTTGGCATTGTAACTACATATAGTTTGGCATGTGTTAAAATAATTATTATTTCCGCTGATATAAACAGGTTCTTAATAAGAACTTTTAAACTGCTGCTAAAGATACTCTGACCTGGGTCGCATGTATGTCGTACTGAGGAGGTGGCGTCTGGAGCTTCCGAACCTGACCCGGGCTCGAGACCGGCATGTTATGTCTACGTCATCGTTTCACGTGTGCTTAGTATCATTATCCCGCGAATTTCGGTGGTCCTGTATAACCCAGGTGGCCAAAGACACCTATATGCCCATCAGCTACAGCTACAAGTGTGCTTCTGGTCACATGACATGTGAATACATGTTATCTTTAATACTCTACCGATGTTAAGTGGGTCAAGGGACTTTAGCGAGGTTGAGTCTCAAGTGTTCTTAGTATTATTGTAACTATGGCGCACATTTTTAGCTTCAAGGTCATGGCAATAACGTCAGGATAATGTATGTGTGTATATTTATTCTTATCTTTTTTCTACCGCTTATTATGTTGGTGCGATAAAAGTATAAATTATGGCTGATTATTTTGGTTTTTGTGTCTATTATGTCAGAGGTTAAAATACACTTATTTTCGTGGGGCTGGCAGTAGGTTCCAAGTCTCGTTTAGCACTTGTATACTACCCGTAGAGAAGAACAATAGCATTTCGAAAGAAAAACAGATATTCTGTTTGTGCAGGATATTTGCCAATTATCAATAGTTGGTATCTCATCTGCTGATATTTAAAACTGCGGAATGGAATCTATAGTAAACCGGAATAATGCCCGGTTATAATATGATCCACTGTGTCGAATCTCACAGAATTTATTTCTTGTAATGCTCTCTGGTTCTTTATTTCTCAGTATGCGATGCTTGAATAAAAAGTGCATTATGGAAAAAACGTGATCATAAGAAATATACTTTATTTTCTGTCAATCAGCATTTCAATCTTTAAGTTCGGTATTTCATAGAAACACTTTACTTGCATGAAATATGTACAACAATCGTACTTGTGGGCGCTAGCGAGGAATGGAGGACGTCACACTGTCGCATTGAATACGGCGTTACCCAAGTATGAACGTGACCGACATGCCACTTAATGACCACCCTTGTATATCTTCTAAATTTATATTTGTCTTAAGTTCATCTTGTGAGGTACAACATACGAGATGGAATTTGGAGTGGCATAATTGGTTAAACCCGGTCGTTCTTCGCACACTTGCCACAGAGTTTCGAAAAGTTTTAACTGTTGATTTCGCAGTTGTTACTAGACGCTTTTCAACCAAATTTCAACTGCTCGAGCAGATCTTAACGAAAAAAAAATGCGAAATAAAACCTCCGAACTTTGATACATACTTGTGGATGCTACCTTTAGGTTGTTTTTTTAAGCGTGGACCCGTTCACCTGTACGTTCATACGCGTCGCGTATGTTCTTTCCAACCAGGATATATGATCTGTCATTCCCCTTGGCGCACCCGTGGCGCGATCCCCAGACGTAAGACACGAAAGTGCATTTTTAACTCAAAAGGCAAACACGCTAGCTAAAAACAACTTCGGGCAGCCTCCGAGATTCAGAGCAATGCTCATCATGTTCGGAAAGAAAATGCCCACAATGTCTTTTCAAAAAAATGAAGGCTCCACCAGGTTTTTCGGAAAGTACAAAATTGCGGCCAAGAATTGACATGAGTTTGACAGACATCAAGGTAATCGCGTTGATTTCATCCCGTCTCTTGAAAACAGTTGCGTAGCACACCAATAAACACGTTTTCAGCTAAAGCCATGGTTAAGAAAACACAGTCTTTTGTTTTATTTGTGGTGCGTATCACGAACACTTCTCATTGCAAAGACAAAAGAGAAGAGCTGCGCATTAACAAAGCTGGGGTCACATAATACCCAACACCATAATTATAGCGGAACATATGAAGAAACCTGAACCGACATGAACCATTGTGTCACTTGCGTGGATGGAGGATTTATGCTTGAGGCTACTTTGGGGCCATAATACGGCTAAAGCGGGCCAAGGAACCTCTTGGGACAATGCGATGAAGGGATGACCCGGCCCAGACACAGTGGGGTTGGCACCCGCAACCTGCTGGCATGCATGCGTCATTCCACGCACAGGCAACCAACGCGTTGACCTCGAGGGCACGAAACCAGCACGTTGATTGTACTGTCAGGGAACCAGCGCGTCGATTGTACTGTCAGGGAACCAGCGCGTTGATTGTACTGTCAGGGAACCAGCGGGTTGATTGTACTGTCAGGGAACCAGCGCGTTGATTGTACTGTCAGGGAACCCGCGGGTTGATTGTACTGTCAGGGAACCAGCGCGTTGATTGTACTGTCAGGGAACCAGCGCGTCCATTGTACTGTCAGGGAAACCAGCGCGTTGATTGCACTGTCAGGGAACCAGCGCGTCGATTGTACTGTCAGGGAACCAGCGGGTTGATTGTACTGACATGGAACCAGCGCTTTGACTTCACGGACAACGAACCAGCGCGCTCACCTCACGGGCACGGAACCAGCAGGTTGACTCCAGACAGGGAACCAGCGCTTTTGACTCCACGGGCACGGAACCAGCGGGTTCACTACACAGACAGGGAACCAGCGCGTTGACTCCACGGACAGGGAACCAGCGCTTTGATTGCACTGCCATGGAACCAGCGCGTCGATTGTACTGTCAGGGAACAAGCGCGTTGATTGTACTGTCAGGGAACCAGCGCGTCGATTGTACTTTCAGGGAACAAGCGCGTTTATTTTACTGTCAGGGAACCAGCGCGTCGATTTTACTGTCAGGGAACCAGCGCGTCGTTGTACTGTCAGAGAACCAGCGCGTTGATTGCACTGTCAGGGAACCAGCGCGTCGATTGTACTGTCAGGGAACCAGCGCGTCGATTGTACTGTCCGGGAACCAGCGCGTTGATTGCACTGTCAGGGAACCAGCGCGTTGATTGTACTGTCAGGGAACCAGCGCGTTGATTGTACTGTCAGGGAACCAGCGCGTTGATTGCACTGCCAGGGAACCAGCGGGTTGATTGTACTGACATGGAACCAGCGCTTTGACTTCACGGACAAAGAACCAGCGCGCTCACTTCACGGGCACGGAACCAGCAGTTTGACTCCACAGACAAGGAACCAGCGCTTTTGACTCCACGGGCACGGAACCAGCGGGTTCACTACACAGACAGGGAACCAGCGCTTTGACTCCACGGACAGGGAACCAGCGCTTTGACCCTACGGCGGCGAATGCCTCTAGCGGACGGTATGTAGATAACAATGTGCACTTCACGTGCGATATGGCATAGCAGGCCTGACCATAATACATGTAATTGCATATTACCAAATATATGATAATAAAGCACGGCAAATCAATCCAAAAACTCAAACAGCGTACGAGGGATACAGGTATTGTTAAATGCGATCCCCGTGCTGATACATTCCGGTGATCCCAGCGGCCAATCTGGTGAATGCAAGCCCCCTACATCTATAATGCAGTCAAATCATACATATATATGTGCATGTATACATATATATATGTATATCTATTAATATAAATAAAACTATGTACACTAAATATGACGACGTGGTGAGCCCAGCGGAAGTACATTCGCCACGTTGAGAAATGCCATAAATATAAGCACCAAACACATGTAGCGAAGAAAATGAACTGGGTTATCAGAAAAAAAAGACAAAAAAACAGGCGGAATTTTCTTCTGTAGTAGCACGAACGTGTAATACATATCGATGAATACATGAATGCCGGAAGATTCAATACTGACAAACCTGGGGCCAATTGCCGTAAACTGTAAGCAACGACTTTGCGACAACGACGGGTACACGCGCAACAATGTTAACAGCACGAGGAACCAATCTGAACTCAACTCGAAGAGGTACCCGCACCACAGACCTTGTTACATCGCTTAGCACGCCGTTACCATACATATTTATACATTATCACAGTTATATAAAGACATGCATTGTCGACAGCCATGTTCGTTCATATTCAAAGCAATCAATTCACAAAACTACTGACTTAATGCAAATCTATCTACAATACTTTGCTTGAAGCACCAAAATACAACAATATAAAAAATCCATTGAGCCACGTTTGTTAAAACGCCTTCAACCGCGCATTTGACATGCAGACCATCAAAACCTTACCTTCTCCCAATACAGATACTGGTAAAAATAATATACAATAACATTGACTGGCCTTTATTTGTTCATTCGCGAACGTCGGGTCGCGGCAAAATACAGAGGCGCCACCCGGTGTGAAGAATACAAAACGAATAGCGCCATCTAGTGAGATGATCAAAGCGGGAACGCACTTTTGATACGGGTCTACTGACCAATACTGCAATAATCCTGACATAATTTGTTCCCTTCGACTGCGACGAACGCCATACTCGCTTTTAATAAAACAAATCTTCCCAAAGTAATACACGTTTCGCCATAATCCGCATACATCCCATCGTTCACTCAAGACATAGTTTCCGCTCCCAAGTGCTTCCCAGCCCCCCAACGTGTGCACTTACTTACTTACTCCCAGTCACATGTAAGGCGGAATGCGAAACTTTACTCACTTCAATCACAACAAGTCGGTTATTCTACACAGGGACGGGTCGGGACGCCGTACAAAACAACAAGATGGCCGCTACACAAAGTCAGTGAAGTCTTCCATGCGTAGCGAGGCGCTGCCAGCAGCTCCCCCTGGCGGTGACCCCACATTGACCTCCTGCTGCACCTTGTCGCGCACGCGCCGGATCTGACGTAACCGCTCCAGCCAGTTGGAAGCGTACGGGTCTTTGGGGTTGCTTTTCTGTCTCTGGAGCACCGTGGACGCCAACTTAAAGAAATATCGGGAAGCTTTGACCTCTGTAGACTATATGGCGATAATGGGGAGGGTCAAGGTAGAAAGGAGCCATGTCTCAGGGAGGAGCCCCATAACCTCTGCGAAGAAAGACACGGGATATTTAATCCTGATCAAGCGTGTGCGCAGATTGGCCGCTCGAGCCTGGCCTAACCGAGCACACTCGACTACCTGCTAGGCCACGGGGTACAAAATGAACACAAAGCACACACCAGGCAACTATTATTGATAAAGAAAAATCTGGGGACAAAAAAAAAATGAAACTGATACCGCTTGGATTGAAATAATCCGATTTAAACACCTTTATCCAATAATACAGGCGACGTTTCATAGTAACATTTGGTGCACTTCTGTGTGCTAGGACGGAAGATTCTAGTCACGTGACAAAGGTCTTTCTGGTGTAGCGCTACAGCTATGTATCCCCTATACCAATGGACAACTGGTCACGTCCGGTGCATGTCGAGGCACTCAACCTCCCCATTGTTTAATCAGCCGCCATCGTTTCTCGAATGTCCCGTGATGCTTTGAACGGGGTAGAAGACACGGGGCAAAACGTCTCGGGAGGTACACCGATGCGTAATGTGAGTATTCGAGTTACCTCAGGGATATACCGGGGCTACTTAAGAAAAGCACCGTTGTGTTTACCTATGTTTATCCCTGGTTACTTACATTGGCATGAACGGCCATCTGCCGCACTAGCGTGGCCAGGTTTCTGTCAGAGATAATCTTGGTATCCGTGTGGCCGATAACGTCTTCTATATCTGTACAACCAAAGGTTAAGTACAATTACCTGCACGCCAGACGAAAGGTGCAACATATGTACATATTATTTAATGACAAACTGGCAACGGTACAGCGTCTGTGAACGGCTTCACGGATTTGGCGCTACAGAAACCCAATAATAATAATAATAATAATAATAATAATAATAATAATAATAATAATAATTATTTAAAAAAAACAATAATAATAATAATAATAATAATAAAAATCATAATAATAATACTAATAATAATAATAATAAAAATAATAATAATTAAAAAATAATTATAACAAAAATAATAATAACGAGCCAAGGTGGTTCCTAGAATAACACTTTTCCATCTAAAGTATTATGAATATTCCACATTATGAAACACTGCCATCTTAATAAGGGGATACAAGTGTATGTCAAGTGTATGGAATACGGAAGAAGACTGTGGAGTAAGACCTACCAGTCTTGGTGAGCACCTTGACGGCGTTGGTGCCGTGGTCCAGCGGATAGACGATGATGTTGACGTAGTTAAACTGACCCTGCATAGATAGAATAAAACTTCAAAACTTGGTTGGATCATACTAATGAAAAGAATGTCATAATTATATCCGCCTATGAGACCTTAACATAACAGGAGCCTATTTCACAAACATAGTTTCGCCGGCTACGGGACTTAGTCGGCTAGAATCGCCCATCATTCACATGGTAACTTTAGTCGACTAAGCCAAGTAGACGGCTAAACTGCGTTCGTGAAATCCGCAACACTTACGTTAGCTATATAAGGTTTAGTTTATAACTATATATCTGTCCCGTTTATGACAGCCTTGGAGGCTGGGTTTAGAAAAGCTGGCATGCCCAATTCATGATCAGTGTCTAATTATGACACATTATGCTTATGGCAATAAAAACAAATTACGCATGACGCCAGGTCCACAGATTAGCTATAAGGCTAAGATTGTTACAATACACCGCCCAGTTTGTGAAATAATGAAAGCCCATTTTATGACTAATACGATGCCCAGTTTATGAAAGCCAGTGTATACAACGTCTAAGTTTAGAACAATCTTAAGCGCATATTATGATAAATTAAATATTAGTTTAGTGATCAACAGCACGCCTAGTTTTTGATCAATATTTGTCCCTGCACACAGTAAACAGAAGTCCCACTTTACGATCGCTTTTGGCTATATAGCCACATCATAATTAAACTAGCCACTAAATAGACGACTTCGCAAATCATACTTCAGATTATTCCACTGTGAAGCGCAACTGCACGTGCAATGCATTCTGGGTAATACTTGCCAATACCCTGGAAATATGGTATTTATCTCCAGAGAAAAATCACGATAACCCCAAAATATTTCTCAGAACTCTTTGCGCCAGTCACGTTTTTTCCAAGATGGCGTATAACTGCGAAGTCGTGTATGGCGCCACATCATAATTAAACTAGCCGCTAAATTGGCGTCACAACATCATTAAACTAGCCTCTAGATGTCGCCACATCATAATTAAACCAATCGCTAGATGGCGTCATCTAATGCCTTACCCTGATGGTGCCGATCTTGTACTGCTCGCCGCTGTCGTTGTACACGATGGAGACATAGTCGTTTCCGATGTGCAGCTTCTTGCTGTTACAGTTGGGGTCAGAGTCCTTGTTCGGCATCAGCGTGGCCACGTGGAAGATTACTGGCGACAGGGCCGAAATACGCACGTTACCGGTAATATATATGAGAATAATAATACTACATGTAATAAAAAAAAATAATAATTCATAATTCATAAGTCATAGTGACAACAATAAAATTACTAGCTGGCAACGAGCAATGGTCAAGGTTAATTCGCTGCCAAAAAACTCGGAAACAAAAAACAGCTACATCGAAATATGCACGATATCGCTAATATATAAGAGCTGTTGTTTTTTTGCTATCTGTGAGGCGCGATCAAGGGTTGTGACAGTAGAGGCTGGTGGTGTATTGTAAGTTGAGTGGTATCTCGCTACCACATGTATGTTGTTGTACTACAAACCGATGATGAAAAGTACGAACCAAACCTTCACCTTACATTAATTGAACTTCTTACTTTGATTTTAAAAAAAATGTATCGCATCAGACAAAACAAAAGTTCCACGTTCGGTAAAACAGCATCTCCACAAAATCTATTCTCTCCGCAAGTTTCCGTACCTTGAATGAACTCATCATGCCAGCAGTAGGCGAACTGGCCGTCGGAGCCCTTGAGGTCAAGGCCGCCGACGTAGGTCAGTTCCGGGCTGCAGTCTGGCAGCCGGAGTAGCTGGCCGAGGCCGCGCAGGAACTCCATGTAGCGAGGGGAGCCGCACTGGTTGGCCAGGATGCTCGTCTCGCTCGTCGCCTGCCAATACATACAGGCATTACAAGTACTTCCGTTTAATAATACAGCACGGGGTAAGCATACTGCTTCGGTCATACATACACATTGTTTAAAAAGAGGGGGGGGGGGGGAGGGCAAGGGGTATATCCGTTCCTCTCAAACGGGTTTTTCATGGGATATGGATTTTTAATAATCGTGAACTGGGAATTTTAATACTGAATAACCGTGAATTGGGAAACCGCCCATTTATTTCATGCATCCGCCCCTTCCATTGTATACGGGGGAGTTCTCCATTCAATTCTTCGTGGTTTGGGAACACAAACCCCCCTTGCCCCCTCCCCCCCCCCCCCACCCCCTAATAACACGGCCAAGGTTGGTTGGTTGATTATTGAGGACGCTTTAATCACTTTTGGTCATATCGCGTCAATGGGAGAAGGAAGGGAGAGAGGAGCCATGTCCCCGGGGGTAACCCCCTACTCTTTACGAAGAAAGACATGGGATCTTTATCCTGCGACCACACAGACATGGCCACAGCGGGGCTCGAACCACCGATCCACGTGCCATTAAACACAGCCAAGCGTATGCATACTAAAGGCATATTGGTTCGGCCTCACATTATACTTTGCTTAGTAATACAGGGTAAGCATACCGCAGTCTTACTGCTTCGGCTGCACATTGGCTTCACAATAAACATAATCATTTGGTATTTGATTTATCGTATTTTCTTTTCCTAGGTTGAGACGCAAAAAACAAGGGATAAATGTGAACAATTATTTGATTTATTAGTTTGTTAATGCCAAAATAATCTCTTCAGGTGACATCGGATGGCATTTGCAACCAGAATCAATGAGGGGGCAATAGTCATTTCGGTTAAGAAGCGAGGTATGATGCTTAATTTCCCCGTTCTTGGTTCCTCGATGGGTCACACGTTACAACGTGAAATCACATCAACTCATGATGGGACAGGTACAGACCAAGTCAAGGTCAATGTCAGGGCCAGGTGGGGGGGGGGGTGTTACCTGTTGAGGGCCGACATAGAGCACGCCGACCTTGTGAGGCTGGAAGGGGTAGATCAGATCCAGCATCTTGATGCTCCTAGTCACAGACTGCCGAACAAACCATGAATCGACGGTCAACAAATCTCTCGCCGAGACAAAATTTACTGCATTGCGCAAGAGGAGAATTGTTCTATTACCGGTTTCCATAAGGACAAGAGATATGAGATATGAGAGGCGATGAGGGCAGATATTGACATGACCTTCATGTTTTGACGCGTGCTGACTGCAGGACTGTGAAGGACTGTACTGTTAAACTGGAAAAATGAAATGAAATCTTGGGTGTGTATGTACCTAGATGCTAAACGTGGACCAACCTCCGGGACAGTGCAATGGAGTTGGATGCCAGACACAGGTGCCAAGGTTCGTACCCACGACCTGTTGATCTGCCGCTCATGCAGCAAGCTTAATACCAGCTGAGGCCAGGGAGGGTCTGCTAAAACCGACCTTCTGCTATGAGAAGGGCAGACACTCACATAGTACAGAGAGGACTTGCCTCGTTGTGCGGCAGTTTAAGCGGCCGTTCCTCCGTGCTGCCGAACAGGTTGGCGTGGTAGAGCTGCAGGAAGACGAAGCTGGGGCTGATACCGCCCTGAACGGGCTCCTTCCGATCAGCGCTACTTCCTCCACCGCCGGAGGGCGCCACGGCCAGGCCGGCCGCGCGTCCCCCCGGGCCGCTACGGCCGGAAACCGCGGCATCTGACTTCTGCCGACGTAGGTCCCGCAGGGAGGGTCTGGCGGTGCTGGGCGGGGAGGAAGCCCCCCCGGTGCCGCCCCCGGACTCGCCCCCGGGGGTCTTCTTCTGCTGCTCGGGGGAGGCCGGCAGGCTGGACGGGAGGGACTCAGACCCCTGACGACCTAGCTGACCCCGCCTCCGGGCCGCCGCCGTGGAGCCGGACCCCGCCCCGGGGCTGTCCTCCTCGGGGATGCTCGGGTGGAGGCCCTGCGAGGGGGCGCCGGTCCCCCCCGCCGCCGCCGCCGCCGCTGCCCCCCGAGAGGGCTGGGGCCTCTCGCGCTGCGGTGCCGGGCCTGTACCCCCTGCCTGGGGGTCCTTGGCGGCCGGCTTCACAGGCCCGCCCTCCTCACCACTCTGGCCGTCCACCCGCGGAGGAGCAGGGGGTTGGGGCCCCTCGGTCAGAGAACCCTGCTCCCCGCCGTCATCCGGGTCCTTGCTAAGCTCAGGGGAGGATTGGATCTTCCGTAACCCTGTATTGCTCTCCTGTGAAAACGGCATTTATATTTAGGCGCCGGATCTATAGCCTGGCGTACGACTGACGCATATTTTCTGGTTAACTAAAGACGAGTGCAGGCAACGAATCATTCATTGTTATAAATATGGTTTTTATAATTAGTTTCTCACTGATATTGTTATCATTAGTGCTGCATTATTAGCTTGTGGCATCAAGATGTCAATTACGCCAAATGTTTCTAGTTTACGGGCTCAGAATGTATCCAATAACTAACATTTGTAAAAATCGGCGCAAAGAAACTCACCATTTCACTCGCATCCTCAACTGGCTCTTGACCTAAACATCAAACAAGGTGACGGTTCAAATGGACATTAAACAGTGAAATCACTTTCAGCAGTCGAAAACCACTAAATTTACCCAAAGCTAAATTGATTCGCTCTCAAACATTCGAGACAGATCTCGGACACCAGTAACGAAGCATCATAAGGGATGAGGTATACGGCCAGGGACAGAGATTAACTTTGCATGCCACCTGTCCTGTCGGGCACGCGGTGTTGAGATTGACTTGCCCCCCTGTCCTATCAAGTTGAGAAAGAACAACGTTGATACAACAACTAAATATTTTATTTACTGCGCTACCATGATTTTGATGATTCTAATGTCGATGAGTCATAGTGATCAATCTGCTGTGCGCAGTCTAAATTTTCACCTGACCCGTCGGGCATACAACCAGTATTCTGACCTGCCCGACCGTATAATTCAACTGTTCCGGGCAGTCGGTTATGTCTCTCCCTGACTGCATGGGTATAGGGCTAGTTAATGTTTATAGACTATACTAGGTGGAATGAATCCGTCTCATAGGTCACTATTGTGCACACAAGGGGTCAATTAGGCCAAAGGACGATGAAGGATAAACGGATGAAACATGCCCCAGATTAGATGCACGGACCCGGATTCGAACCCAGGACCTATTGGATCTGCACACACAGCAAGGACGGGAGATGAGACGCTAACCTTCATGCGCCGACTGCGTCGTCCTGGCGTCCACGTCACCAGTGACGTCAGACTTTGAGGCGCCATCAGCAGTCCCAAGGAACCCTACAACATGCGGTCGTTACTTACTGACGCGACCCCGGGCCCAATACAGACGGTCAGGAGCAAACCTCGACCGCAATGTGTGGCCATCATTGGATATACGCTTAGATAGAGGATATAGTTAGCTGCTCGGGGAATGCACAAGAATTTAATCCCCAATGTTGCTTTAACCCATACAACGATAGGCAAAAGTGCTACTATTGGATTGCAGAAGTATCATCGCTCGAGCATTAAAAAGACATCCTGCAGTCGGTAAACTCTCCTCTGAGGTATGGAGGATCTAACTTCTGTCAATTGTTTCCGGACTACAATTGCTCATGTCGCAACGATACAATACGTCTCGCGTAAGGCTGCAAGGCCGCTAAGTGCAATGTAGAGGTATTCATTTAGTAAAAACCTTCCAACAGGAATAGCGTCTCCACAGTGGCCTCATTTAAAAAAATCTGCTCAATCATATTACTTGAAGTTCTCTGGATCTTATTAATCTATTGATCGTTTCAACATTGACTGCCTTCATGTTTTTATTTTATCTACTTGACCCTTTACCATGTTTGCAATTGTTTGCTCACATGTATTGATACTGTCAGGGTTTTAGTATTGACTCTTGAATTATTTAGATTAAACCTAACCAGTATGGTACGATATAGCCTTACAGGCTGAAAATGCCGTTAAAACCCAATAAAAACAACCATAGTAGGCTCAAGGCAGTATAGATACCCAGACATCTTCACCATATACACGCGGCACTCACCGGAGTAGAAGTGCTCATGCCGCAGATTCTCGTACTCATTCTCCTCGAGGGAGTCGCTGTCTATCTTGGTCTCGCCCTGGATGAAGGACTCCAGGACGGGATCGGACATGAAGAGCTGCGAGATGTCGGCCAGCGGGAAGTCCGGGAACACCTCGGCGATGTCCTGCTCGTTCTGCATGCGCATGATCCAGGACAGGTTGCCCGTAGGTCGGCGGATGTGGATTTCCGCCCACAGGGTGCACCAGCAGTTACAGAGGCTGGGGCTGAAGATGGACGACTCGGCTGGCTTGGCCTTCAGACCTGTGCGCGTAGATAACACACTCAAGTGACCACAGGTGTCGTTGACGATAAAAGAGCTGATTACCACATTTGTCGATGATAAAAACAAGGTTAAAGACCACATTCGTCATCGTTAAAAATAAGTTAAAAAGGCATAATAATAACAATATAAGATAGATACCTATGTGGATATACCCAGGTGCCCCTGCCAAGACCCACCCATGTATTTTATGTTATTGTATGTTGTTCTATTTATTGTTATGTTCATTGAGTTGACCTGGCCAGATGGCAATCCCTTTCAGCGGAACCTCGTTAAATAAATCATGTTTAAATAATAATAATAATAATATAAAGACCCACCCATCAAGACGTTATCCACGGCCTTTATCTTGCTTGTCCTTGTCTCCAGGAAGGTGTCGCTCCCGGCCACGTGTCCTGCGCTCACGTTGCTGCTGCTGCCCCCGACCACGGCCGCCCGGCCCCCCTCCTCCGCCATCCCCAGCGGGGTCAGCAGCTCTTTGCTCGGAGTCTTGATGAGCAGCTCCGCGCTGCCTGACTTGGGGGTGTCGGAGAGGCCGGGCTCGGGGTCCAGGCCGGACCCCTGGCGGTGCAGCAGGATGTCGTCCTGGGTGAGGAGCCGCAGCGGCACCGCCTCGGTCCGGGGCTTGTCTACCGCAGTCTTGTGGCGGCGCCGCGTGCTACTGCCACCTCCTACCCCTCCTCCCCCTCCCCCGCCGCCCGCCCCCCCGCCGCCGCCGCCGCCGCCGCCACCGCCGCCGCCGCCACCGCCGCCGCCGCCCGCCAACCCCGGGACCGAGGGGCCATCCCGCAACATCGCGGTCGGGGGTTCGATCTTGGCCGACGCCATTCGGGCTAATGTCAGGCACTGCTCGCACAGGCCCACTTTGCCCACTTTGGAGCCGCCGCTGGTCGTTATGGTGATGATCTTGTTGCCAAGCAACCAGCTCGTGGACTGGCCGCCTCGCAAGAGGAATTCAGCAACCGGTGACCTGCGGGACGGCGATGGGAAGTTCAACGTGCGATATTACACGTAGTTATATAAGGGTTGTTACTGGTCAGGATGTCATTGTATTTACACAATTAATGTCAGCCATACACACCGTCAGCTAAACCTTCAATTAGTTAATGGCTGGGTAGTTTAGCCTTTGTTTCTTATTAACAAGTTCCACAAGCTGTACAACGGCGGCTTCGTCTATATCGCATTGAATATCAACCATTTTTATTACCGCAGAACGTACGTCTTATAAATGAAATGCCACAACTTTATCACACTGGGTGAAACCTGCCTATAGTACATTCGGTCAATAGAGATCTCATGGTATATATCTCATACAAAATGTGTTCAATATGTCTGAGGTTCTTAAAATTGAGCAAGCGTGGCAAAAGATACAATAACGTAACCTTACTTCTATCTTGCAAAACGCTTCGGCTTTTCGTAAAAGTCCGCCATCTTCAACACGGGCGATTTATGAAATCTTACAATGCCTACCAAGTCTAAATTCCATAATACTATAACCATATGATAATAATAAGTACTACGTACCGTTTGGGGGTGCTGGAGCATGTGGAGAAGGTGTATCTGGCCAGCATGTCAAGGCAGGTCTCCACCAGCTCACGGTGGAAGCTAGCCGTCCCCTCGTCCGCTATGACCGCTGGTGGGGCGGCCTTTTCCACGGCACGGCGCGCCTGTGCCGCCGCCGCCCGGCTCCTACTACAAAGAGGAACTCACGTTCAACAAAACGAAAGCTGGAACCAGACGTCAGGTCCTCCAATGGAGGTCTGGTCCGCCCAGGGCTTTCACTGGCGTACAGGTTTGACTACTTCATCATTGAAAGCATATTAAGTATAAGACGCTACATATGTTCATAAAAAAATGTAAATTAATCTACTGACCAAAAATTAATAAAGTATCCATTAAAACGTGTAACTTTACTAGGCATATGTTATCTTATGTAACAAGTGCGTTAGGATTGTTTTGCAAAGTGGGTGCCTTATTAGACAAAAACATGACTGAATGTATGTACATATATATATATTTATATATATTTTTAACGACCACGTGATCACACAAATACCTACTACACCAGCAACTGCGTGTTGTTTGTAACATCTACCAAGGCATGCACTCTGGTCCTATGTAGTTACACCATTTGTTAAACCAGCAACTGAACACACTTTAAGATTCTATTTCTCTACCTTGACAAGCACCAATATCGTTAGTCCATCCTAATTACTGCATGCATTGCCAAAGGTTCAATCGGTTCCCGTCAGAAAAGCATTGTGGCTTTTGTGTTGGAACATCCAATTTCTATTATTTCGGTGTTTATATAGAAACTCGATTAAGGCATCAAACTAAAATAATGTAACAACCTAGGATGTCGCATACTGATAATCAAACGACCAGGAAACTGTGTACCAGGAGGCCAAAGTATTTACTCCAATATTACAATATGCACAGGAAGATACAGTATATTGGCTGGTTAAATCGCCGAAGAATAAGATTTTAAAGAAACAAAACATCTTCTTTCAGGTCCACGTTTGACACTACTTAATATGTCACTTGCTAACTATAATCTACTGATTTGTTAATAGAGAGCAACAGACTTTACAAAAAACAAACGATTGCCTAAAGATTAAAATTGGGAAACCATGCCAATAACATTCTTGTGCAGAACCATCAAATACCACATTATTCGTACAACATATTTCATCAAAACCTTAAACGTTTTGGATTCCAATTAATAAAACTAACAAAGGACAAAATAAATATGTTAACTACGAAGACATACATGTATTGCCTAAAATGTTAGCAATGTACTTAAAAACAGATAAAAACAAGGTTCCGCAGATTAGTTTCGCCTCCACATAGTGTTTATAAAAACCGCATTCTTTAAAGTGCTCGAAACTGCGGATGCAACCGGTGAAATGGCAACCAAAGCTAATGACTAAAGATAAGCTTTTTAATGATACTCAGTAAAGGAGTAAGCCATCGAGGAAACCGTCAGTCCTTTAGACTAAACTCCAGCAGGCTTAGCATCCAGACATCTTTCAGTCTTTTAAGTGTAATCCCTATTACATGTCACACCCTCACATGGGGAATATCCTGTTCAGGTATCTAACCTTCTAAGGGTAATCCCTATTACATGTCACACCCTCACATGGGGAATATCCTGTTCAGGTATCTAACCTTCTAAGGGTAATCCCTATTACATGTCACACCCTCACATGGGGAATATCCTGTTCAGGTATCTAACCTTTTAAGGGTAATCCCTATTACATGTCACACCCTCACATGGGGAATATCCTGTTCAGGTATCTAACCTTCTAAGGGTAATACCTATTACATGTCACACCCTCACATGGGGAATATCCTGTTCAGGTATCTAACCTTCTAAGGGTAATCCCTATTACATGTCACACCCTCACATGGGGAATATCCTGTTCAGGTATCTAACCTTTAAAAGAGAATGAACCTTTACCTCAAATCAAATATTTCTTACGAAGAGAACGTATAAACGAAAAAAAAATCACGCATGCCGAAAAACATCAAGCTGCACATCTTCGGAGGTGCATAGATTTTGGAAACGCTTTCAATACCGTTGAATGGATATTTACTTTTCAAAATCTGAATGGAATGTTGGTGTTTTAGGCCACTTTTGTGCACATACAGGCTAAATTGGGCCAAGGAACCTCCCGAGACGATGAAGGATGAAGGAATGAAACATGCCCCAGATTAGGTGCCCGAGCCCGGATTCGAACCCAGGACCTATTGATCTGCGGTCTAGTGCGCTAACCACTACACCAGGGAGGCCCCCTTTCAAAATCTGAAGGGTCGTCACTTATATACCGATATGGATCTCTCACAACTCGCTGGGGGGCAGTGGTAAGCGAGAGGTAGCAAGAGGTAGCGAGACAGGCAGTACCCCCGCCCCCCCTCCCGCCCGCTAACGGCGAGTCTTGTGTAACAAGTGAGGCAAGAAGCACAACGTGAAGGCAATGCAATGCAACAACTGTGTGTCGGTGACCTTAACCAGGTTACGTATAAAAAGAGGATTTTGTATCACAGATGAGAAAACAATTTATGGCAACCTCACCTATCTTTACCCGGGTCATCGTCACTGAGAGCATCACAACCAAAGACAACCAAATAAGGCATATTACTATAGAGGATAACACATATTATGTAAGATGTGTAAAGAATTAGTTGAAAAGCCAGATTTGATTAAAATTACATATAACGAAAAGGAGAAATAACGGAATTTGTTTTTCAAATGTGGTTAACCTACAGATAGATATGTTACTATAACAGGTTATGTAACTGCAATCACGTATTATATTTATGTTCTTAGAAATAAATGAGCTTAATAACAAATTAAGGTTACATGCGATGAACAGAATCGCTTTACTAATATAAAACGTAACAAGAAGCTCATCAGTGGCTACCGCTATGTACAGTAAGTCAATGCTGTAAGAAAAAACTCTGAAAACAGAGAGCAACCGAACCATGCACAGCGTCAAACCACCATGCATTCTAATTGCAATTAATTGCAAAATACATTTAAAACAAATCCAATACCAAGTGGAACTTTAAATTGAAGTTTAACTGAATACATACAATTATATCTTTCTATTTCTTCAAGAGATAATTATATCAGCATTAGTCTACAGCTTGTTCCCATTTTAGTCGCAACAATGGAACACTGAATACGACATCAGTAAAGCATAATTCGGGTAGGTAAAGTACATATAGGTAAGGGAGGGGGGCGGGGCGGGTTTAGCAACCTGTAAGTGTGGAGGGTTAAACATACATTCTCAGAGCCTCGTCGTTCAGACTCTGGGTGCGGAATCTATCGGCAGAATCCTGGTTCTGTCGTTGTCGCTGAGAGGTTTCCTCCATTTGCTGAAGGACGTTTGACCTCAATCCCTAGAGATCACACGAAAATTGTATTAGTCTTATTGTATTTCACTTATTGTAAGTAAAGTCAACATGTTAATGTTGGCATCATTTTATAACCACGTACATTGAAAATTAGGTTGGATTGCAATTATCGCTTCAACATTATGAGGAATTATAAGCTTTGCTGGTTTATCACTATACTGGTGTACACTTGATATTGAAGGTAGTTTATGGAAATGTTGGCAATCTTTAAACAGTCGTGTTACGGTACCGGTAGTAGCCCCTTTTTAGCGTAACGAATATTGACTGAGTTCGCATCCTCTAAGTTATATGCTATGTTGGCACAAGAGGCACTTCAACCAGCGCAGCCTATACCAGGTGGAACCTTTAACGAGACTATTTATACATCTACCTTAATAATGAAGCCCACAAATCCCTTTCTGAAGGGCAGACGACATTTGAGGAACCAGAGTGCAATGACAAGGTAGGCCAGTGATATGGTGTACGGACTGTACCTGAAACGACCAGATGATTGCGGATTATGCAAAAATACACGAAACCCATACGCTCTTGATAATAATAATGATACTCCTAATATTAATAATACTGTGGCAGCTTTTTATCACAATATTATGAATATTCATTACGTACACTAAACATGATACGTACTAGACTTCCTCCACTAATTGACATGTTCAAGCCACGTACATTGCACATAAATACGTGAATAAGATAAAAAAAGATACGACAAACAGACAATATTCAAGATGTACGACTTGGAAAACGTTACAATACAGTCGACTGTTCTGTAAGGCTGGTCAGTTAACGATTTGTGGGGCTCCCAAGCTAGGACCTGCAACGCTGCTCCGCTGACGGTGGTGAACATTTCCAAATATGCAGTATTGGTCTAGTCCAATCCAGTTGCTGCCCATGGTGTGAGCACTATCGGGTCACTAAATCCCTATACCTAAACAGGCCTAACCGTCACTCTCTCTCCTAAGCCGTTTACTCGGCCGCTGTAAAGGTTGTTGTAAAGACAAAATGTCACTAACGTACGCTGATAATCAGCGAGATTAAAGTGCCCACAAGTTTGCCCCTACACTGTGTGTGAGGGCGTCTGCTTACTTGAAGGGATTGGTGTACGGTAGAGCGATGGCGAAGATACTCATGTACTGGTCCTCCACAAAGTTGCTGTACAGTGCCGGTACATTGATCAGACCTGTAAGGCAGGGGGTGGAGAAAACTCACTCTTATACGTTATAGCGCCAGCATGAATTTCACTTTCTGCCTGTAATTCCATGCACGCATTATTATTATATACATGTATATGCACACGGTCATAAGTTATACGGTATAAATAAATACGCGTGCCTGCTCGGGCGGTAAAATAACATTTTATACAGTTTACTTTTAGAATAGGTAGGTGAGAATCGAGTGTATCAACATCAAGACATACCAAGAAGATGCCAAACATTGTTTTTATCTGCCAAACGTAATCATTGATCTGGGTCACAGTTCACGGTATTAAAGAGACTCGCCAATCGTTCGTGAATAAGATTGCCGGCATGTTAATAGTAGACACAGCAACAAGAACGCCATGTCAGTTTCTGTCGCTTGAAGCCGTACAGGCGACATGCCTCCATAATCCAGCCTTAACATGTTAAGGACCTACAGCACGGTGCATTTGTTAAACGCACAAGTCGTAAATACACAGTCTTGATAATAAGTTAGAAGAGGGTAAAACACATACTGGACAGGAATTCCATCAGCGGTACTGCCATGGCGACGGTGGCTGAGATCTGGGACAGTTTGAGCAGCACCGAGGGCAGCTGTCTCATCATGACGTCATGCATCTCCAACGCGCACACCGCCAGCGCACGCACGCAGATGCGCGCGCACTTTGACACGAGGCCAAATTCTAGGCACTTCACAAGGTCTCTCTGTTCAAGAAAAATACAAAACAAATAAGCGAATGTGGCCGGCCGTACCTCTTTGTTCTTGACCCACAATTAAAGGTAAGGGTGACCACGTGGCCGGCCGTACCTGTCTGTTCTTGTCCCACAATTAAAGGTGACTGACCACGTGGCCGACCTTACCTGTCTGTTCTTGTCCCACAATTAAAGGTGAGAGTGCCCACGTGGCCGGCCGTACCTGTCTGTTCTTGTCCCACAATTAAAGGTGACTGACCACGTGGCCGACCTTACCTGTCTGTTCTTGTCCCACAATTAAAGGTGAGAGTGCCCACGTGGCCGACCTTACCTGTCTGTTCTTGTCCCACAATTAAAGGTGAGACTGACCATGTGGCCGGCCGCACCTGTTAGTTCTTGTCTCACAGTTAAAGGTAAGGGTGACTATGTGGCCGGCCGTACCTGTCTGTTCTTGTCCCACAATTAAAGGTCAGACTGACCATGTGGCCGGCCGTACCTGTTTGTTCTTGACCCACAATTAAGGTGAGGCTGACCACGTGGCCGACCGCACCTGTCTGTTCTTGTCCCACAATTTAAGGTTAGAGTGACCACGTGGCCGGCCGTACCTGTCTGTTCTTGTCCCACAATTAAAGGTAAGAGTGAATACGTGGCCGGCCGTACCTGTTTGTTCTTCTCCCACAATTAAAGGTCAGACTGACCATGTGGCCGGCCGTACCTGTTTGTTCTTGAACCACAATCAAAGGTGAGGCTGACCACGTGGCCGACCGCACCTGTCTGTTCTTGACCCACAATTAAAGGTGAAAGTGACCACGTGGCCGGCCGCACCTGTCTGTTCTTGTCCCACAATTTAAGGTTAGAGTGATCACGAGGCTGACATTACCTGTCTGTTCTTGTCCCACAATTAAAGGTAAGGGTGAATACGTGGCCGGCCGTACCTGTCTGTTCTTCTCCCACAATTAAAGGTGAGACTGACCATGTGGCCATTCGTACCTGTCTTTTCTTGTCCTACAATTAAAGGTGAGAGTGACCACGTGGCCGGTCGTACCTGTTTGTTCTTGTCCCACAATTAAAGGTGAGAGCGACCACGTGGCCGGCCTTACCTGTTTGTTCTTGACCCACCATTAAAGGTCAGACTGACCACGTGGCCGGCCTTACCTGTTTGTTCTTGTCGACCATTAAAGGTCAGACTGACCACGTGGCCGGCCTTACCTGTTTGTTCTTGACCCACCATTAAAGGTCAGACTGACCACGTGGCCGGCTTACCTGTTTGTTCTTGTCGACCAGGCTGTGGTAGGACACCAGACAAGTGAGGATTGGGAAGATGTAGCTGTGGAAGTCAGACTTGGTGAACTTGGGCGGCGCATGGAGCAGCTTCTCCGGCAGTCCCAGGTTCCTCTCGCTCACCTGACATACACGAGATCAAAGGTCAAGTTTGGCCATGTTTGTTACCTTTGTCCCAATGGGATCAGATCTATTTAAGCCGATATTCAATAATCTAGATTTTTGATTTTTATGTTATGTTTTCAACTGTTAACCGATTTTGCACACAAATAAACAGATAACTGCCGACGTACAAAACATATTTTTTATGCACATATACTGTCAAGCACTTCAATATCTATATCGGCTAAGACAGCTACAATTTTCCTAGGATAACGCACAACGATATTCTACGTTGCGATTTTCAGATTATTTTAGAACAGTGAAATATTTCAGAAATAATATATGATATAGACAGCGTGATAAATACATGTAATATACATATGTATACATATCCACTGACCATGGAGCAGTGTCATACACCCCCCTCCCGCCACACACTGACCATGAAGCAGTGGTATACACCCCCCTCCCGCCACACACTGACCATGGAGCAGTGATATACACCCCCCTCCCGCCACACACTGACCATGAAGCAGTGTTATACACCCCCCTCCCGCCACACACTGACCATGGAGCAGTGTTATACACCCCCTCCCGCCACACACTGACCATGGAGCAGTGTTATACATCCCCCCTCCCGCCACACACTGACCATGGAGCAGTGTTATACACCCCCCCTCCCGCTACACACTGACCATGGAGCAGTATTATACAACCCCCCCCCCCCCTCCCGCCACACACTGACCATGGAGCAGTGTTATACACCCCCCCCCTCCCGCCACACACTGACCATGGAGCAGTGTTATACACCCCCCCCTCCCGCCACACACTGACCATGGAGCAGTGTTATACACCCCCCTCCCGCCACACACTGACCATGGAGCAGTGTTATACACCCCCTTCCCGCAACACACTGACCATGGAGCAGTGTTATACCCCCCCTCCCGCCACACACTGACCATGGAGCAGTGTTATACACCCCCCCCCTCCCGCCACACACTGACCATGGAGCAGTGTTATACACCCCCCCCCCTCCCGCCACACACTGACCATGGAGCAGTGTTATGCACCCCCCAACCCCCCCTTCCGCCACACACTGACCATGGAGCAGTGTTATACACCCCCCCCCTCCCGCCACACACTGACCATGGAGCAGTGTTATACACCCCCCCCCCTCCCGCCACACACTGACCATAGAGCAGTGTTATACACCCCCCCCCCCCTCCCGCCACACACTGACCATGGAGCAGTGTTATACACCCCCCCCCCACCTCCCGCCACACACTGACCATGGAGCAGTGTTATACACCCCCCCCCTCCCGCCACACACTGACCATGGAGCAGTGTTATACACCCCCCACCCCCCCCCCCCTCCCGCCACACACTGACCATGGAGCAGTGTTATACACCCCCCCCTCCCGCCACACACTGACCATGGAGCAGTGTTATACACCCCCCCCTCCCGCCACACACTGACCATGGAGCAGTGTTATACACCCCCCCCTCCCGCCACACTGACCATGGAGCAGTGTTATACACCCCCCCTCCCGCCACACACTGACCATGGAGCAGTGTTATACACCCCCCACCCCTCCCGCCACACACTGACCATGGAGCAGTGTTATACACCCCCCCCCCTCCCGCCACACACTGACCATGGAGCCGTGTTATACACCCCCCCTCCCGCCACACACTGACCATGGAGCAGTGTTATACACCCCCTCCCGCCACACACTGACCATGGAGCAGTGTTATACACCCCCCCTCCCGCCACACACTGACCATGGAGCAGTGTTATACACCCCCCCCCTCCCGCCACACTGACCATGGAGCAGTGTTATACACCCCCCCCTCCCGCCACACACTGACCATGGAGCAGTGTTATACACCCCCCACCCCTCCCGCCACACACTGACCATGGAGCAGTGTTATACACCCCCCCCCCTCCCGCCACACACTGACCATGGAGCCGTGTTATACACCCCCCCTCCCGCCACACACTGACCATGGAGCAGTGTTATACACCCCCTCCCCCCCCCCCCCTCCCGCCACACACTGACCATGGAGCAGTGTTATACACCCCCCCCCCTCCCGCCACACACTGACCATGGAGCAGTGTTATACACCCCCCCCCCGTCCCGCCACACACTGACCATGGAGCAGTGTTATACACCCCCCCCCCTCCCGCCACATACTGACCATGGAGCAGTGTTATACATCCCCCCCCCCTCCCGCCACACACTGACCATGGAGCAGTGTTATACGCCCCCCACCCCCTCCCGCAACACACTGACCTCGGAGCAGTGTTATACACCCCCCCCCCCCTCCCGCCACATACTGACCATGGAGCAGTGTTATACACCCCCCCCCCCCTACCGCCACACACTGACCATGGAGCAGTGTTATACGCCCCCCCCCTCCCGCCACACACTGACCATGGAGCAGTGTTATACACCCCCCCCCCCCCTCCCGCCACATACTGACCATGGAGCAGTGTTATACACCCCCCACCCCCTCCCGCCACACACTGACCATGGAGCAGTGTTATACACCCCCCCCCCCTCCCGCCACACACTGACCATGGAGCAGTGTTATACGCCCCCCCCCCTCCCGCCACACACTGACCATGGAGCAGTGTTATACACCCCCCCCCCCCCCCTCCCGCCACATACTGACCATGGAGCAGTGTTATACACCCCCCCACCCCCTCCCGCCACACACTGACCATGGAGCAGTGTTATACACCCCCCCCCCGTCCCGCCACACACTGACCATGGAGCAGTGTTATACACCCCCCCCCCTCCCGCCACACACTGCCCATGGAGCAGTGTTATACACCCCCCCTCCCGCCACACACTGACCATGGAGCAGTGTTATACACCCCCCCCCCCCTCCCGCCACACACTGACCATGGAGCAGTGTTATACACCCCCCCGTCCCGCCACACACTGACCATGGAGCAGTGTTATACACCCCCCCCCCCTCCCGCCACATACTGACCATGGAGCAGTGTTATACACCCCCCCCCTCCCGCCACACACTGACCATGGAGCAGTGTTATACACCCCCCACCCCCTCCCGCCACACACTGACCATGGAGCAGTGTTATACGCCCCCCACCCCCTCCCGCAACACACTGACCTCGGAGCAGTGTTATACACCCCCCCCCCCCCCCTCCCGCCACACACTGACCATGGAGCAGTGTCATACACCCCCCCCCTCCCGCCACACACTGACCATGGAGCAGTGTTATACACCCCCCCTCCCGCCACACACTGACCATGGAGCAGTGTTATACACCCCCCCCCCCTCCCGCCACACACTGACCATGGAGCAGTGTTATACACCCCCCCCCCTCCCGCCACACACTGACCATGGAGCAGTGTTATACATCCCCCCCCCTCCCGCCACACACTGACCATGGAGCAGTGTTATACACCCCACCCCCTCCCGCCACACACTGACCATGGAGCAGTGTCATACACCCCCCCCCTCCCGCCACACACTGACCATGGAGCAGTGTTATACACCCCACCCCCTCCCGCCACACACTGACCATGGAGCAGTGTCATACACCCCCCCCCCTCCCGCCACACACTGACCATGGAGCAGTGTTATACACCCCCTCCCCCCCTCCCGCCACACACTGACCATGGAGCAGTGTTATACACCCCCCCCCCCCTCCCGCCACACACTGACCATGGAGCAGTGTTATACACACCCCCCCCTCCCGCCACACACTGAACATGGAGCAGTGTTATACACCCCCCCCTCCCGCCACACACTGACCATGGAGCAGTGTTATACACCCCCCCCCCTCCCGCCACACACTGACCATGGAGCAGTGTCATACACCCCCCCCTCCCGCCACACACTGACCATGGAGCAGTGTTATACACCCCCTCCCGTCCCGCCACACACTGACCATGGAGCAGTGTTATACACCCCCCCCGCCCTCCCGCCACATACTGACCATGGAGCAGTGTTATACACCCTCCCCCCTCCCGCCACACACTGACCATGGAGCAGTGTTATACGCCCCCCACCCCCTCCCGCAACACACTGACCTCGGAGCAGTGTTATACACCCCCCCCCCCTCCCGCCACACACTGACCATGGAGCAGTGTTATACGCCCCCCCCCCTCCCGCCACACACTGACCATGGAGCAGTGTTATACACCCCCCCCCCCCTCCCGCCACACACTGACCATGGAGCAGAGTCTGGCGCAGAAGCGGTCGATATCCGGCAGTTGTGAAGACAGGATGAGACTCTTGTTCTGCAGGACGTTGGGCAGACGACACAGCACCAGCTTCAACACAGACCAGTCCAGCTCCTTGGTAGGGATATAATCAGAAACTAGTTAAAACAAACAGTCAGCCAGAGGGCCTTGTGTGTGTTGATATATCCACAAGACAAGATTATCTTCATAATCTTGACAATTTCCTTTGCGAAACTGTAAAGCTTTGGGGAAGTACCTGAACAACCCATTTGGTGTAATACGATTTTCAACTTCACAAATCCACTGTACGCATATATCTGACCTGTTGATTGCAGGGAGTAAACTCAACAATCTTGTATATATACTTCCACATATCATTGATATATGTAGCTCTACATATTTCAAAATAGAAACTAAAAAACACGGGGACAAACGGATTTTTTTGGTGCGCGTAATGTTTAGAAATTACATTTATACAAAAATTGTCGAATGTTTCATGATATCGTTTACATGATAGATATCTATTTTATTCATAAAGAATAACAAACGATACACTGGGTTGATGAAACAGGCTAGATGCAT